>CM035122.1:142408867-143608867 GCA_020205555.1 Panax stipuleanatus | reverse complement strand
CATATTAAAAATTTATCCTAATCGTTAGTCCCACCTGCGACCAGTTTCATGCATCTAATATTTTACTCCATTCGCATCCATATACGGAACGGCTGTAAAAATTTTAGCAGCTAATATTTTACTCCATTGAAACATTAAATAAAACGAGTATTGGACCAACTAGGATGATGAACGTTTTAAGCACAATGAGTGAAGGGATGCAAAACATATATTTTAGTAACAAAGATGTTCGTAATGTAGTTTGGATTTAAGGCGTGACTCGGAAGATGAAAATGATGCACAAGTTGTAATCACTTATTTGAAAAAATTTGGTTCTGGCAATGTGAGTAAATTCTTTTTTCGTATCAGACCAAGCGAAGATAATCGCAAGAAAATTAATTGACACGTTAAATAATACGGGTATTAGACCAAGTAGGATGATGAACATTTTAAGCACAATGGATAGAGAGATGCAAAACGTAAGTTTTAGTGACAAGGATGTTCGTAATGTAATTAGAGATTTAAGGCATGACTCGGAGAATGAAAATGATGCACAAGCTGCAATCACTTAATTGGAAAAATTTGTTTCTAGCAGTGCGAGTAAATTCTTTTTTCGTGTAAAACCATGCGAAGATAATCGCATATATTTTATTTTGTGGGTAAACGCCCAATCAAGATTTATGTATCAATGTGTTGGAGACGTTACATTTGACATTACATATAAGACAAATAGGTATAATATGCCATTTATTCCATTTATCGGGGTCAACCAACATTATCACTTTGTTTTATTTGGATTTGCATTAGATAAAAGACACTATCGTTTAGGTCTTAGAGACGTGGCTTGAAGTCATGGACTACAAGACTTTTGTAACCATCATCACTGTGACACCCCCAGAATAGGTCCAGTCAATCCAACCCATTCTGAGTCGCCAAATACATGGTACAGAATTGAAATACAATCTTTTATATCACACGGTCGTGCAAAATACGACCACACAACTGTGAGTGTCAATACAAGTATGTAAAAAATATTAACATTCAAACTAAGTTCTCATTACAATTATTATCACACTATTTATTAAAAATAGTAAGGACTACTACTGCTCTAACTTGGACCATCACTCTGTCCCCCGACTAGTTCCTGCGACATTCTCATTTCCTGAAGAGGACAATAGATGAAAAGAGTGAGCTCAACTAGCCCAGTAAAGAATATTATGACTAAGATAATGGGAAATAAATTATTGTTAGTCTTCAACAAATCAGATAAATTATTATTGACAACAAGTTTTAGATCAATATTCGCAGCGGAAATAACCATTCATTAGAAGAGTTAAGTAGAGAATGAAGTCTATTATCTTCTATGATTTAAAAGTCCATCAGCAATATTTTATCCCTGTAACATCAATCAATATACATCTCGAATAAAATATTCATCTTTGCACTACAGGCCAAAGATATTCATTTGTATCACTAGTGGTCATGTTCATCTCAACACCTGTTTATCTTTGCACTACCGCCAAATATATTCATCAGGTAATCATTCATCTTTGCTCTACAGGTCAAAGATATTAAGTTATATCACTTTTTAGGACTGAGGATGATGAAAAACAATATAAATAACGAATCCAGTGAGATAAAGGACAAAGATTAGGGATTCGTAATTTAGTTTATCCAATTAAAAATACTTCGTAATAATCAATTGTGGAGCAAAATTCAAGAATAAAGCTCAAAACTTTGATCCAATCAAAGATAGGAACCTTAACAAGCAACTTGGACGTATAGAAGAAAATTTAATTTTTTCGTGAATAGTGCCGTATACGTGAATAGTAACCCCGACGGAAAAAGTAAGAATTTCATAATAAAATCCACAACAATATTTTGGTATAATGATATTGAAAAGAATAACATCATTTACGAAAGAAAATAATATCCCTTACCTCAAAAGAATATTATTTCTGGCTGGAATATCGAATATAATATCGAAGGAAACTTGCACTGAATAGTAACACTCAAAGTATCTAAATACTTCTGATTCTGGTGTGATTTTTAATTATAACCTAAGCACCCTATTTATAGAAAAAGCTTAGGATGTCAAAGTAGACTTTTGCTACCGGTGGCTTTCACCAATTCATACGCACACCTCGTGAGATTTGAAAATTCAGCATTTACAAGCCATAAAAAACAAAAATGGGGCCCACCCATGTTTTTAATAAAAAATATTTATTTTCTGAAACTTCAATAATTCATAATAAATAATCCTTTTGTCAGAAAAATACAAATTCTATATCATTTTTATAGGAAATTTAATTCTCTACAACTTTGTAGAAGGAAGTTTTTCCAAATTTCCAATCGAAAATAACCGAAATTCACAAACGAATGATTTTTCACACTAAAATACTGATAAAAACACCTCAGCACTAATTCTTTCTTTTATATCCACAAAATAAATATTTTCTTATTATATAAATCAATAATTAATTATTCACAAATAATATTACAGAACTACAATATTGACAACCAGGTCGTTCCCAGGAAAGAGGGGGCTTTTTGATAAGGATTTCTTCTTACTGGCGCGCAATTAAATAACCCCTCCTAGACAAAACTTCCTTAGACATTGTCAATAATGCTATCTAATAATATTATTCAAATAATATGAATTATTGAGTTGATAATATGAAATACTGTGCAACGATAATTATTGAATCAATAATACAAAATATCAACGGTAACAATTATTGAATCAATCATATAAAATAGCAATGTAGCAATTATTGATATAAAATATCAACGTAGCAATTGTTGAACTAATAAAATATCATGCAATTATTGAATCAATAATATAAAATATTGTTACAGTAATTACTGTAACAATAATTGAGTAAGTGACTTCTTACGTAAGAACCAATAATTCAAAATACTATGCAATACCGTGTACTACTGTGCACAACGCGTATTACTGTATTTTTATCATCGGGTATTTCAACAGTTTAACCGTAACAGTTTTACCGTTATTTATAAAAATGTTATTTCTGTCGCTTTCTATATCTGACAGTTATTCCGTTGTGGGGCCCACAATAGCTGCGCCGCCGTACGAATATTTCCCGACAACAATGAATATTTTATAATCACTTGCTTATTTTGAAATATTTGCACATTTCACTCATAATTTTTCACATTTATCAAATCAACACCTTACTATTTTAAAATAATATATAAAGAAAATTAAATTTTTATTCATAAAAGTTGGGGTCTTACAATCACTGACCAATATAAAGCCATGAACAATGTTATTGATAAGGTACTCTCGTCCAAAGCTCATCATTTATTGTGTTCCTAACATATTAGCAATAAATTCCCAGAAAAATTACATCATGTTTATGCGGAACACCCATTGTTTAAAGACGATTTTAACAATTGTGTGTATAATTCATTGTCCATCGACGAGTTTGAAAAGCGTTGGAAATCCTGATGAAAGAATATGATTTTTATCAAAATGAATGGCTCATAAGCTTGTATGATGTGAAGGAGAAATGCATATATGCGTATACAATGAGGTATTTTGCTACGAGAATGATAACCACTGGAAAAAGCGAAGGCATGAATCATTTTTTTGATTTATATGTGACTGCTTCAACAAGCATGAAAGATTTTGTACTCAAGACTCATAAGGTTATTGGGGAAACAATTCATTAAAGAAAAAGACCGACTATGCAACGAAACATCGAAAACGTAGTTTGGTATTAGGATCATCGTTGGAAGTGCATGGTCCAGAATGTTATACAAAAGAGATGTTTAGACGTTTTCAAAAAGAGCTCGGGATTCTCTAAAGTACAACATCAACAAAGTTAATGAGTTTTGCATTATTGATACAAAGGTCCTATGTAGTGTATAGGGCAGATGCAATCGAAAATAGTCAGAGATATCAACAAGTTGTCAACAATCGTTAGGAAGGGTCCATAACATATACTTGCCAAATGTTTTCACATTCTGGTCAGATTTGCAGCCAAGGGCTGTAAATGATAACCGAAAAATTCGTATTTGTCCGCATCCGTATTTGGAAAAAGCGGATATTATTCGAATTCGAAAAAAACGGATATATCCGTATTCGGTTTAAAGGTATCCTGCAAATAAACGGATACGAATACGGATATAGGCGTATTCGTATTCGTTTAACATCCGAACGTAAATATATCCAGCGGATAACGAATATCCGGATTTGAATCCGTATCCGAAATTCGTATTCAAATAACTTATATATTATATAATAAGCAAAATAATTTTTTTTAAGTGACATTCTTTATATAATAATTAGTTTTCACTATCATACGAAAATTATTTTAAAAATATATCATTTCACTTCTAAAAAGTAGAAAGTAACACTTTTATTTTAATATTAATAAACTGAAATAAATTGATTTAAATATAGTTAATAGATTTTTACTATTATAAAGTTAAAATATCTAAAATGTATCATTTATCAAGAAAATTATATACTAGAAGAACAAAACTAAAATTATTAACTTGTTATAAGTTTTTTACTTTCAAAACTTACTTGCAATGTTGGGAGACGGGAACAATGAACAATATAATTTTATTGTTAAAATGTGTTAAGTCCGAATTAATTTAGAATTAATCTAGAAAGGGGGTTGAATAATTAATTCACGTTTATGAATTTTCGGGTGAAGGGAGTATTTATCACTTTCATTTGCCCAATTATTAAAAATTAGAAGTCTAAATATTTAAAGCAAGTCCAAAGTAAATTTTGGATGAAATTGGATTAACTAGTTGTCAGTTGTCATATATACATTATAACTCGCACCCTCCATAAATATAATGAAATAAAATAAACTTTTTATAACTATGTAAATTGTAATCTATGTATTGAGGATAAATTATAAATAAAATTTCCATAAACATATTATTAAAATTTTAATCAAGTATTTGAGAAAAATTAATTAAATATTTAATGTAAACTTTTGAATCTAATTATAAATTATAAATATTCATACACTCTACAATATTGGACATATAAACATTAATAAGTAGTATTGAAATTTAGGATTTCAAAAATGATGAAAACTTATTTGAATTGTAATTAAGAATATTGAATATTGTATTTAAATATTTATTAAAAATAAATAAATTAACATTCATTCATTAATAAACTATATTTTAAAACTCATTATTTTTTATACTAGTTATAGTTAGGACTATAAATGGTAACCCGAAAATCTGTATCCGCCCGCATCCGTATTCGAAAAAAAACGGATATTATTTGTATTCGAAAAAAAATGGATATTATCCGTATTCGGTTTAAATGTATCCGCAAATAAACGGATAAGGATACTACTGTATCCGAATCCGTATATATACGTTTACACCCCTATTTGCAGGTATATACTGAGATTCTTAAGCTTTAAGAGTATTTTAAAAATACCTGATGACATGATCGCTCATCGGTGAACAAGAGATGCTAATAAGAGTAATGGTGAAGAAAGAATTGTTTCTCCAATTAATGAGTGTTGACTTTGAAAAAAAGCAAGCATTGCAATACAATCATTTGATGAGTCATGTCTAATCTTTAAGAATTTTAAGACGAAACGTTTTTATAAAAAAGTGCGGCTTATATCTATGTCAAGAAAGGTCCGGATGTCGGTGGCAAGGCAAGGGTGATCAAGTGACCATCCTTATCTTAAAAACATTAATTAGTAAAGGTAATATGATAAATTGTGATCACTCTAAAAAAATATACAAGTATTTATAACTTTTATAAAATAGGAGTCTCAAGTTACAATACTTCTAATTTGTATAAAATTTATGTTATATCTTCAATTTCAATTAAAATAGTAAATAACAACTATGTTGATGTTTTTTTTATGATATTCAATTTCTCTCAAATTTTATTATATGTTTATTTAAATTTCAATTTCCACTAAATTTTAGGATTTTCTTCTCTTTTAATTTATCTAGTATATTGTATTAAATATATTTTATTTATAAAATACGCTATCAACAATTGCAATTGATATGAAATTGAGTATATATATTTGTTCTAAATCATTTTAATGTATATAATATATATGTATTATATATGGAGTATATTTTTTTTATTATCAGGGCTCTCCTTTTTTTCTTTTTATTCCCTAATTGTACTTGATTGCATTTTTGTGTGTGCATAGTTACATTTGCCTTTTTTTTATTTTTTAATCTTAATAGATGCAAAAAAAATTCGTAATTATCTTACGAATCCTGAGAATAATAAACGTCTTCGATCCAATTCTTCTCAAGAGTTAATAACTGGAGGCTTATATTGAAAAAGATGTATTTGATACAACTGAAAATAAGGTGATTGTAAAAAATAAATAAATAAACTGGGCGGTGAAAAAATAATTTTGTAATGATTTTAATATATTTGTAATGAACTCTATATTTAACAAGTTATATTAATTATTAAATTTTTTTAAATTGTCTTTAATAAAAAGTGTAACCATCTTTGACAAAAGTTCTGAATTCGCCGCTAGGCCCAATGGAAGGCCCTAATCAAAACTCAGAAAGAATAGCCAACCCAAAAAAAGGCCAGCCTCACCCATTTTAAACTGATCAATTGTTATCACTAAATTCAGATGTACGTTGGGATAATTGAGAGGTAGAATGGAGAAACGAGATGCAAGACCGAAGCTGGGCTTCCTTATATAGGAGGATTTTTCATCATGAATCCATGATTGTAGATTTGTAGCTGTTTAATTAGATTGGGACTTTGGGGTTTTTTTGAAGGATATATATATATAACGAACTGTTTGTAAACGAACATATGTAGGTTCCAGTGTTGAAGGTTGTTGATTGGATGAGAATATTTAACACTAATTAAAAATATATAATGATACATAATTAGGGCCAATTAACAACCTTCAACACAGACTTACATATGTTGGTTTAGGAACCGTTCGTTTAAGAGTCTTATCCAATATATATAATAGATAATCTAATTAACTTTTTTGGAGTCCATCCTTTGAACATTGAAAATGATATACATCTAGCTACCAACTAAGCTAACATCCAACGCCCAAAACAATGGTTAATGATTAATGAAGCCCTTAAGCGAATTAGAAGCTAGCTAGTTGCATAACCTGATGGTATTATAATATGCTTCTTAATTACAGTGACTTGGATTTGATTTGGCCTTATCGAGTGCAACTCTTCATATATATCAAATATTGTAACAAATTCCGAACAGTACTACGTACATATGATAAGTGAAGGACAACTAATTCTTCAAACATTCAATAATACAAAAGGATGCATAATATCATCAATCATGCATCTTAATTAAAGGATAAAGAAATGTACCCAGATCTGCAAGTACATACGTAAACTTCATCAAGAAACATGCATGCATGCATGATATACTAATTAGTCGCGTCACCCTCTCATCTTTTATGGAACAACTTTGAGACGACCTCTATATACAATGATTATTATATTCCTCCCTCCCCCCCCCCCCTCCCTCTGATCTTTTGTGGGAGTACGTACATAGAGATCTCTACAAATATTTATTTTTGGATGTGAGGCGGAAAATATATAGAGTTTCAATACAAATTTAGAATTAATTAGTAATTAATCAAGATTTAAAGGCAAGAGTAGATGGGAAGACCGGCAAGAGTTGCGCCGCCATCCACAATGAAAAGGTCGGCGGTTACATAGTTAGAAGAGTCATGAATTAGGTATTGGAGCACGGATGTCAATGGCGGGTGTGCTGATCTGGCAATGCGTTGTAGGGGAATAGCTCTCTTAAAGTAATTAGCGAGCCACTCTTTGTGAAAGAGTTGTTTTGTGATCTCTGTATTGAAAAGACCTGGGGCAATTACGTTCACCCTGATATTGTGTGTCCCAAAATCAAGGGCCATTACCGTGGTCATGGCGTGCGTGGCTGATTTGGAACAACTATAAAGCAAGACTTCCTTTACTCTGCCCCCTGCCTAGACCAAAGATGCTGGAAATGTTGATGATTGATCCTCCTTTACCCGCCTCTCGCATCCGTCTCCCCACATATTTGGAACATTACCATGCCCCCTCTAAGTTTGTTTTCAACACCCTGTCCCATTCCTCTTTTGTTAGCTCGATTGTACAACTTGTGCCGCCTGCATGATCCATCAAAAAGTATTTGAAATGGCTATGGTGAATTAATGAAGCATTTGTTAAATAGGGGCTGTTTATGTGGGGGGGTGTGTCTATATATATATATATCAATAATCTTCCACTGACCAGCTCACTTTTATTGACTAGCTAGTGGTACATATTTTTTTTATTATTGATATGGAGCAAGTAGTATGGTTGGCTGAATATAATCAAATTATAATCATCAACATGTACATTTTTAGTATTTTTTTATGCAACGTTTGTATTGTAGAAATCAAATTGGTGAAAGAATGGAATGAAAAATGAAATGATTCATTCCATTTCAGCTGGAACGAGTCATTCCATTTTAGCTGGAACGAGTCATTCCATATTTTGAAAAATAAAATAAAATTCACAACAAATGTGACTGCAACCAGAATGGTTCATTCCATTATATAATGGAACAACTATACACAATACTTTTCATTATAATTGTTGTGCGAATTCAGCTCCAGCGGCGAGACAATTATGCGGTAGGCAAAACAATTTAATCCGGAGCATTACTGTCATTTCTTATGTGAGTCAGGCTTCACAGGATAATTGTTTTGACTCCTAATAATTATGGCCTACGGATTTGACTGATTATACACCATTAGATCGCTTCATAGACGACCACGATTGAGTTGGAAGAATGAGATTTCCATCTGCCTTTGGCTATAAATCATTGTTTATATAAATATATGACAATGATCAATAATTTCCTATTATTTGTTCTGAATAAAAAATGGTCAAATAACATCTCTAACAAATAAAATAATTTGATCAGTCGGATAGAATAACTAGCGGACGACTTAATTGCCCTGATAGGACCCCCCCAAGCACGTGCAGGCAACAACATTGAAGCAATATCGGGAAAGACAACATGAAATTGTTCGAGCTGATCCACTGAATATGCACCATAATTATCCTTGTGGGAGTTTTTAATGTATAAGAAAGAGATGGGCCATTAAAAACGTGGATAATTGAATTGGTTGTTTCTTTCTTGCATAAGTATATGCTTAATTCGTTCGTATACCTAACGACAGATTTGTTTTTGACCGTTCAATTTTTAATTATGTGTCGGTGTCGCCCACCCGTCCAAAACAATTTTAATTAAACTAACTACTCCTCCATTTGAGTGTATTGCAGTAATTATAAATCAAATTACTATAGTAAAAGTTAAAAACTCTGTAATCAATAGATAGATTTTGAAATTTTTGTACATCACGCTTAAAAATAGCATATGTACAAAACAAGGAATTAACAAGCTGCCGGCACATATCGTAAATGACAAATAAACAAGTAAAATAAAATGATCAGTTAATTATCACAAATAAGTAACATAATAAGATGATTTAAGAATATATTATTGAGCTAATGATTTAATAATTTATTTGAATAAATTTAATTCGGTTCGAATTTGAAATTTAATCCATAATTTATTCCTGACTCAAAATTTAACTCGAATGATTACAAACAGAAACATACGTATTGATAATTATTTAGTACAATCTACTCGATGAGAGGATAATACGTCCAAAAAAGGCAATTAAAACAAACACTCCACTGTTGTTCGCAATATTATTTCTATTTTAAATATAATATATTCTCTCCGTTCTTTAATATAAGTTATTTTAGATAAATATTTTTGTTCTTTAATATAAGTTGTTTGAGAATTTCAAATAAGCATTAATACTTGAAATAACTTTGGTTCTCTCACTATTATCTGTCCAATAAATAACACTCTTTTTTTCTAATATAAATGTAATATAGACAATTGATATTATATTTAGAGAATTGATATTTCCACAAGGAAAATTGATATTTAAGAAATTTCTTAACATGTGCCCTTAGTGCACATGCTAAGTACACAGTTCAAGAGAATATTTTTTTGAATTGTGTGCCCCTTGAACTTAATACAAATACAGAAATCAAGGGAATATGCACACAATTCAAGAGAATATTCTGTTGAACTGTGTGTTTAGGATGTGCTCTAAGGGTACATGTTAAGAGAACCTTTTATTTAATACTTTATAATTATTTTTTTAATATTTATGCATAATTCTAAAACGACTTATATTAAAGAAGTAGAGGAAGTAATCAACATTTTTGAAAGACACGTACAATATATTACTAGTTTCTAATCGATTCATCATAAAAAAAGAATTTATTTATTGTCATATATAGCTAAATAAATAAATTTTCTGGGTCTGCCCGTTTTCTTTATAGGGAAGAGAAGATATATAGAAACAGCGGGCAGAGTATTGGCACCATCGACAATGAAAATATTGCCCTTTATACATTTAGATAAGTCATGGATCAAATACGGCAGCACAGATATCAATGAATAGTCCTATATATATTCTTTGACTGACCGGCTCACTTTTATTGACTAGTAGTAGTACAAAGTAGGAGTAGTAAATTTTTATAGTACTACTATTGATATGGATTGAGCAAGTCTTATGCTTCGCTGGATGTAACCACATTATTCTTGCACCAACATGGCAGCATGTTCATTACTAGTATTTCTTTGTATTTTGTGCATGGCAGGCGGAACCCTAGGGGACGGTAGGGGAGGGGTGGGGTGGGGGGGGGGGGGGGAGGCGTGGAGTGGGGTTAGGCTCGACTCTTAAAATGTTTTTATTATTCACTTAAATTCTTGGAATATGGTTATTTACAAGAATTATAATTTTAATATTATTAATTATACGATTATAATTTCGAGATTATAATTATAATTATAATTCAAAAATTATTAAGTTATTTTATAATCCATAGACTAATACTCCAAAGTCTAAATTTGAAAACAAATAAAATATTTGAAATTTATATTCATATCCTAAATATAATTCTTACAAACAAACATAGTCCGATTAAACAAACACGTAAAGATTGTGATTAATTCTTTTAAATTATATAAAACGTCAAATAATTTTAAAAAAATAAAATTATTTAAATATCATATATATTATAGGACGGAGGGAGTACTATACAATTTTTTGTCTTCTTTAAAACATGTGGGGGACGAATACTATACAATTCTTTGTCTTCTTTAAAACATATAGGGGTCAATGGTGGGCCGTGGCCTAAAAACATGTGGGTTGTTTTGGTTGAATTATTTAAATTTTGTTGGCACAAAAGTTGGACATAAAGGCAAGGAAAAGAATGTGGGTACTGGGCTGCGCCTAAAGTTGATCAATAAAAAGCATTAAATTTTATTTGGGCCCAACAAAATTAACCAATGAGATTGACTGCAAATATGAATTCCTTCAAATTAGTAAGTAAAATCTTCTTCCATTTCAAAGTATAGGGTCAAAATGACCTGTTGAATTCAATTTGAATTTTTTTTTTATCTTTAAAACTGATATTAATTCATCTAATTTTAGATTATGAAAATTTTAAATGATCTCAAAGTAATACCAAGAACAAAGTTAAAAAAACATAGTTAGATAGTACTTGGCTGGACCCAAAACGGGCCATAGTGCCAGCTATCATAACATGTTAAACCTTATATGGGCCTACTACTGTGATTCTATTGAATTGTAAGTTTGTTTTGTGTGGGCTTATTACAAAGAGAAGCAAACAAAAAATAAAATCGACAGAGCAAGACTAATAAAGGAGGTCATGTCAATGTTGTTTGTTAAGCAGTAGTAGTACTTGCATAAGAAATAAGAAGAGGTGGTACTGAGCTTGACCTAAACTGGCCCATAGTTCTAAAGTTAAATCACATTTGGACCCCACAAACTCAAATGAAAATTACTAATTATTGTTCAGAGAGATTGCTGAAAAAGTGGAGAAATTAAAAGGAAAGAGGGAATGGGAATGAAATTTATAATTTTATCCAACTTTTCTTAATTTATTTATTACAATATACACGTTAACATTAGATTTTGAAGTAATATTTTAAAAATATATAAATAATTAGACTTGTGCTAATTAAGAATTAAGATAATGTTTTTTCTATTCAATTTGTAGTTTGTTGTTAGACTTGTTCTGGTTATCCCTCAATTAGTATCTGATTTCCTAATTGACCCCTATGAGATGAATAGTTGAGAATGCTTATATATATATATATATATATATATATATATATTTTGGGACCGATCCATAGTTAAAAACAAAAAGTTATAATCTTTATAAAAAAATGGAGAGTAGTTAGGATGAAATTATTTTTATGATAAGTTCATTTCATGCATAATATAATGCTGACATGCAGGCGGAGAGATCACCTTTCCGCCTGTGTCAGTACTGTATTGAATATAATGTGAATTTCATGCTAACCGATCAAAAAAAGAAGCATGTGTTTATATTTTTGAGGAGGAGGGGGAGCATCTTTTAAACACAAAATGGCAGTGGTACTATATGTCTCTGTGCATCAAGTATAGGAGGAAATAGGAATAGGACATTTGAGTTGAAAATTTCAACAGTAGTCTTTACAAATTATAAAGAGTTTGAAAATGAATAAAATATGAAGTAAAAAAACATAAATGGACGATGATTGGGACACGTGTCTGACAGATACAATTTATTTATTTTTGCATTGTAACGTTTTATTTATGGAATTAGGATCCTCTCCATTTCACCCTTTATTTTATCTTCTATTTCATAGTTCAGATTTAAAATATGTGCTATCTCTCCTGTTAGCATGATGTCACATTCCCTTACATTTTAAATCTGGACCATGAAATGGAGAGTGAAATGGAAGGTGAAATAGAGAGAATCCTAGTAATATTGTGATGGGATAGATTCGATCATATATATATATATATATAATTATGCATGGTAGAAAAATGTAATTACAAAACTATCAACCATAAATGTATGTGTATAATAGGAGTATATGTTGAGTTAATGCCCCCATGCTTAATGGGCTTGGTTATAGATATATATAGAATGTGAAGTGAATCTCAAGGTTGGTCCAGTAATGGTTGTTAATAAAGCCATGCATGATGTTTGTCGCTCAATTTAATGTTTGGTGAGCCTTGGCTAACCGGATTAACCCGGGAAGGGGACATAAACTCCGAAATTGAAAATATAGCTAGGCAAATTAAGAACATTTGCTTTAATGGGCTGGGCCGGGCCGGGCCGGGCCTTGCCTTTAAGAAAATTGGGAAACTCATCCATTCATGAGTAGCAATCCCACCAAGAACTGAGACACCATATACAGCATGCATCCCCACCCCTACATACGTCAGCCAACAAAGGTGTATATTCAATCTAAAGCATGGGATTTCCATTACAAGGAAAGTCGGAATATCAGGTTTAACATAGTTTTCACTTTTTAGGCCAAAATGCACAACAATAAGCTATATATATTATATATAAACAAGCAAGCTTATCAAACAATTAAATGAGTCAGACAAAAAGTTATATCCCAAACATGATCTAAAACAAGGGCTTTTTTCACTCTAAAAGAAAATTTAGGTTACTTTTGAATCTGTCCAATTTGATGTAAACCAAACTACATCTGACCCATATTACCACTTCCCATAAATTTTTATTTATTTATTGATATTATTATACTATTAATATTATTATACTATTAATATTTAAAAATCAAGAAAATATGCACACAATTTAAGAGAATATATTCTTGAACTGTGTGCTTAATATGTATCTAAAGATACATGTTAAAAAGACTCTTATTTAATTTAGTAGTAGTAGCTGACAAAAGTGGGTTTGTAGCAAGCACCACTGCACCAGTTCTTAGGTTGTATCCATCATCTCACATAAAATCAGGAGGAGGAGGGATGAGAATTAAATGTGGGCCCAGAAGGAAAATCTTTTACCCGACAGAGGAAAAGCAGAAAATATTTCTTATGAATGTGCCGTAAAGACAGCATGTAAATAATGCAAAACATTTTTGAATTAAATTAAGTTAAGTTAAGACAGAGAGAGAGAGAGAGAGAGAGAGAGAATCTTACAAGGAAGGGCACTCCTCTCCAGAGTCTCTGTTTGGTTTCTTTTTTCTTTCTCCCCTTTCTTTTTCCCTCCGATGCTGTTTGGTCATTTCCCTCTCAAGAGATGAGAGGTTATATGCTGCTTTTGACAGATACCTCTTTTTCTCTCTTTTTCTCTCTCTCTCTCTCTCTCTCTCTCTACAGACAGACAGCTATTCCTCATCATCAAAAGACTAGTACTCCTACTAAAAAGCTTCCCAAAAGGCCTCTGCTTTTATTTCTCTGCCTGCCATTTATTCCCAATAAATATTACACATCACTTCTTTGGTTTCCCACTCCTCCCCTCTGCACTGAAATCGCCTCTCTTTCTCTCTCATCATTCTCCGGCAGCGTGTTCTTACACTCCTCCCTATCTTCATTATTACTCTCTCTCTCCATTTCTGCCTGTTACCTCCTGTTTCTGAGATACTATAATATGGGCTGATTTTTAGCCTTAGTCTCTACTGGGTATTGTTTGTTTACTTCATTGCATCCATATTTCCAGTAGCACTAGCTGAAAAAAGACGGACGGACGGACGGACGGACGGACGGACGGATTAGTTTAGTTGAGTGAAAGTGAGGAAATATCGTGTTTTTTCTTCCATTTGTAGTGAAAGCCATCTGGGTTTTATAATCCTCCCCATTTTACATCTGGATAATCCTTAAAGCCCACATAAACCCATTTCAAACCAAGAAAAATGATCACGCTGACAGACTTTTACCATGTACTCACCGCTGTTGTTCCACTCTATGTGGCCATGATCTTAGCTTATGGTTCAGTGAAATGGTGGAAAATCTTCAGCCCTGATCAGTGTTCAGGCATCAATCGATTTGTAGCCCTCTTTGCAGTTCCTCTTCTTTCCTTTCATTTCATCTCTACCAACAATCCTTATGCCATGAACTTCAGGTTCATAGCTGCTGACACCCTTCAAAAGATCATAGTCCTTGCCGTTCTAGCCATTTGGTCAAGAACCAGCTCTAGAGGCTGCCTAGAATGGTCCATCACTCTGTTTTCTCTCTCCACACTCCCAAACACTCTAGTCATGGGTATTCCCCTGTTAAAGGGTATGTATGGTGAGGCCTCAGGAAGCCTAATGGTTCAAATAGTTGTGCTACAATGTATCATATGGTACACTTTGATGTTATTCTTGTTTGAGTATAGGGGAGCTCGGCTTCTCATTGCAGAACAATTTCCAGATACTGCTGCCTCTATTATTTCATTCAGAGTTGACTCTGATGTCTTGTCTTTAGACGGTAAAGAGCCATTACAAACAGAGGCTGAGGTTGGGGAAGATGGAAAGTTACATGTAACGGTGAGAAAATCAACTAGTTCAAGATCAGAAATTTTCTCAAGGAGATCACACGGGCCTAATTCGGGTGTTTCTTTAACGCCAAGGCCGTCAAACTTGACAAATGCAGAGATTTATTCCCTGCAATCATCAAGAAATCCAACGCCAAGAGGTTCAAGCTTTAACCATACTGATATATATTCAATGGTGAATGGAAAGAAATCTAGTAATGTGAGTCCAAGGCAATCGAATTTTGGGAACTTGGGTTTTGACGAGGAGAGTGGAACAGGGGGTTTTGGGAATCATACAAAGGGTAATGGGGTTTACGGGCAGGGGAATGCAGGATACCCTGCGCCGCCTAGTGCTGGGATTTTTTCTCCGGTTGCTGGACCGGGGGCGAAGAAGAAAGCAAATGGGGCAGATGGTGGTAAAGATCTTCACATGTTTGTTTGGAGCTCAAGTGCTTCGCCGGTTTCTGAAGGAGGGATTCATGTGTTCAGGGGTGGAGAGTATGGGAACGACCTTAGTGCTGTTGCTCAACCTAAAGGTTTGATTTTGATGCTCTTTTAAGTTTGGTTAATGCATTTTGATTGTTCACGGAGTCACTTGCATGTTTTTGTTTTGACTTTTGATTACGAGTAATTGATTGATTATATATGTATGATACATATTTTTGGACTCGTCTACTTTTTGCTGCAATTATGTTCGTCTTTGTTGAATCTGTTTTTGGACTTGGAACTTCTTAATCTGTTTGTTAGTGAAGTGGGTTTTGTTTGTTATGTCTTTTTCCTATTATGTTGGCACCTAGTATGGGCTTCTTTTTCTTATATTTTTTGATTTTTTGCTAGAAGCCCTGAAATTATGGTCATATTTGTCTTCTCTAATAATGCTGTAATATTATTATCCATGCCGTCTCATTGAAGATCTAAATATCTGTATAAGTTGCATAAAATTTTGTCCTAGGTCACCTACTACCATCTGTGTCATATTTTAACTCGTATGATGATTCGTGAACTGATTTATCTCATCTTAATTAGAGTATGATGAATTTGGTCGGAATGAGTTTAGCTTTGGGAACAGACAAGTTCAGAATGGAGCTGATCGGGAAGGTCCCGTGCTATCCAAGCTTGGTTCAAGCTCCACGGCTGAGTTGCACCCCAAGTCCATGATGAATGGGGAAAACAAGCCCACTGCCATGCCACCTGCTAGTGTCATGACCAGACTCATTTTGATTATGGTATGGCGAAAACTTATTCGGAATCCAAACACATATTCCAGCCTGTTCGGCCTCATCTGGTCTTTGGTCTCGTGCAAGTATGTAAAATTGAATATTTAATTTCAAATTGAAGGTTTCTTTTATTTATGAATGATGATTATCGAACCGTCATTGCTCATACTTTTTTTTTTTTTTTTTTTTTTTAATTTTATCAGATGGGGTGTTGAAATGCCTGCTATAATTGCAAAATCAATAGCCATTCTCTCGGATGCTGGTCTTGGAATGGCCATGTTTAGTCTTGGTATGTTCCATGCGATTCATAGCTTATGTGTAATGTATTCTATATAGTAGTTCATTGGGTCTAATTTGTTACGGTAACAAATTTGATTGTACTGTGGAATGGCAGGTCTATTCATGGCATTACAGCCAAGAATCATTGCGTGTGGGAACTCCATTGCTACCTTTGCTATGGCTGTTCGATTCCTAACGGGGCCTGCGGTCATGGCTGCTGCCTCAATTGCGGTTGGTTTGAGAGGAGTTTTATTGCATGTTGCAATTGTTCAGGTAAAATTGATGGGTGTTCTAGCTAGATTATGATTTATTTACCTTGTATATATAGTAGTATTTCCATATTTATTCGCACATTTTGTTTACTCTGCATTTTCAGGCCGCCCTTCCACAAGGAATTGTCCCTTTTGTCTTTGCTAAGGAATACAATGTTCATCCCGACATACTCAGCACTGGGTTAGACTTGGATCGATCTCATAATAACTGATTTTGTTTCTTTTGTTCACTTGGTTGTATATTATACAAGTGCTTTTCTCTAATTTAGGATACTACACATTCATCAAACAGCTTTTAACAGAAAACTTAATTGGTATATATATATATATATATTTGGTTATAATGTTGTTTGTTTATTTGGTGCAGGGTTATATTCGGGATGCTCATAGCTCTGCCTATTACTCTAGTTTACTACATCTTGATGATGCTGTGAAGTTGAAGCTCGGCCTGCCTGCCTGCCTGCTGCTGGGGCTAAACTAGTTGTCCCGCTAAAGCAAGCTTAAGCTAGCTGCTGACCCTTTTGGTAATGTTTGGTTTTTTGGCATCTAACCGAGAAGAAAAATAGAAAATGAAAATGGTAGGGGTAGGCATAGGGGTAGGGGTGGGGGGGGAGGGGAATGGAAGAAAGATACAAGTGTATGTTATCTGAATGATGATGAATGATTAGTAGCCATTAAATTTTTTTGTTGTCTGTCCTCCTCCACCCTCCTTCCTTTCTTCTGAACCTTGGTTGGTGCCTCTTGTGGTAGGACTTTTTTTGAATCAAGAAAGTCAAAAACATTTTAAACCTAACTGGGATCTCTATGCACAAACATGGACTTGTGAATTATAATAAAATTAATTATTTTGTTTCTTCTATTCTAAATCGGCTTAATGTCAATCAATACAAATGTACTGTCTGAATTTAGCAGCCAGCCAGCCGCATTTATTAAATCTCTTTACAATTTCAAAGTTGTACGGTCATGATGCAGAACAATAATTTTAATTTGGGTGAGAGAGTTGAGAGTAGGTTTTGACAACTTTCACACGTCAAAGTTGATAAGTTTATTATTAATATACAAACTATTGCAAATACAATTTTTTTTTTTTTATGGATTATACATAGCATAGGACATATGCCAAGTAGGCCAAATAATGAAGGGAAGGATTGGAGGGAGTAATTTATAATAAATGAGAATAAGAATAGAAACAAAAAAAAATATATATATATATATATAAATTTGTAGGTTGTAGGTTGTAGGGTTTAGGGTTTAGTGACGAATAAAAAAGATGGATGGATGCAAATTGAGTCCTTCTATCGGGACATAGAAATGAGACATGGAAATTGGACATTTTCATTTTATTTTTTTTGGTTTTTGTTGTAACTCTTAAAAAATGTATAGTATTTATTTCAATTGAAATTTTATAAATTTTTTTTTTTGGTGTAATTTGGATATGTATACAAAAACAGTGTTATACAAACTATACAACACTGTTCTTGTATATGTATCCAAATTACACCTAAAATATTTTTTTTTTATAAAAATTCCAGTTAGAATAAATACTGTACATTTTTTAAGAGTCACAACAAAAATTCAAAAAAAAAATTTAAAAAATTAGAAATGTTCAATTTTTATGTCTGCCAAGACTTATTGATGCAAATTAGAGTGTCGGAAGATGGGTAGTTTTGTATTTAATCATGTTTCAATTCATGTCGGAAATATGTTTCAATGTGCCATGCATATGCTCCTCCTCCTTCTACTCCTATTCCTACATATGAAAAACATGTACTACCGTGTGACAATGAGAGACGGAAGTCCTTCTTGTCCACACGCGTGAACGTCGTTTATTGTCACTATAAATATGATTTGATGTTTTTACTCCTACATATATAATAAATGTCAAAATGAAATAATGAAATAACTTATTTTAATTACACATAAATTGGAGATGGGCTTACTCAGAATCCATATCATCAATTTTTGACGAAAGTGACAAAAATTAATAGCTTAATCATCTAATTGATGACGTATCTTAATACATACATGTCAGGTATCCGACATTCATACTTTGTTTATTATATTTTATTGGGTAAGTCGTGAATTCAGTGTTGAAATTGAACTACTTTTTGTTGATGGGTTAAAAGTGGAGTCCCATTAATTTTTGAATCAAGGGAATATTAAGTTGTATTTTTATGTGGAAATGTAGTGTGAGATGATGAAAATGGTAAGTTTCATTTTTGATTGATTGCATGATGAATGTTGTGGAGTCATGATTGTGAATGCAAGGGCCAAGGGGAGGTAAAAGTCCATTACAAATTTATATATCTATTATGATATCTTTATTATTTATTTTCATTAGTAGTTAGTTTTGGTTAGATTCTATGATATCATACTTTGTACTACATTAGAAAGAATTTTACTTGGTGCTACTACTCTAAATAGACAAAAGATGACAAGTATGCATTGTCTTACAAACTATATAAACAATGTTTGAGTGACCGGAAAGAATATATATTATTGACTTTTGTGGAATTGAATAAAAGAAAGATGATGTTTATGCTTTTATATATATATATATATATATTAGATCATCTAATCTGTGCCTCCTGCACTTTCAAGGATTAGATTTATTCAAAATTTTAGACGATCCGAATGATTTATTAGGTTAAGCGAATTTTTTTTCTTCCCCAAAATCATTTGTGTTTTGTATATATATATATATAGGGTCCGTCTCTCTAGCGAATCATAGAGAGCGAACTAATGACGAACCGGCTATAGCGACGGTTTTTTTTGTCGCTATAACATAAAAAACCGGCTTTCTATGTTATAGCGACGGAAAAAACCGTCGCTATAGCCAGTTCGTTTTTAGTTCGCTCTTTATGGTTCGCTAGAGAGACTGACCCTATATATATATATATATATATATATATATATATATATATATTACTACGAAATCATATGCCCACCCACCACACCTGCACTATCAGTACTCCTTTTGGCATGGTTTTCTTATATCATGACTGAAAGTACTATTGTTAGTAATTTAATTTTTTATACACGGAAATTTTTTTTTTGTATCTTTCGATACGAGATTGAGGTATTACAATAAAACCCTTATTTTGTTTTAGGATAAAGCATACTCCGTATAAGCGACAATTACACTTAATAAATACTAGAATAATAATAATAAAATTCGCGTTTTTTAGGTAATGGTGGGCAAAATGCTTTTGATTCAAGTGAGTAAATTGGAGGATAAACACTCTTTTAACCAACACATCTCACAATCAAAGCAGACAAAATCACTATTGGCTTTGATAATTAATTAATTAATAACTTCACTAGTGAGGAAGTGGAACCCTTTTATTTCCTCTTCCCCATTTTTTTCAAAGCTCCCCCCTACTATACTATAGGGAATTAGGGAGTAGTATAATGGCGTTGATGTGATCGCAGTGTTAGGATTGATTAATCTTTGCTTAATTGTTTGTTTAACTAAATGCATCATCATACACTTACTTTTGACTATATCTGCATCATCAATCACATGCCTCGTCTACATATATAACCAACAAAATTGTAGGCTTCAAAACTTTTAAGCAATCAGCCCACCAAGCATTAGGACAGACGGCTCAATGAGAACATACATACATACCCACTAACACCCAGGATCCATTCTCTTGGAACTAGAATAGAACCTACCCTCCTATCTTCATAACAAATGGGCCTAATGTCAAGTCCTAGCTTAAATCTTTTCACTTGTAAAAAAACCCCCTGCCAGGACTGCCAAAATCTTTTTTAATATATTTCACGGTTTCAAAATTAAACATACAATCTATTTTATTATGTAACTTAAAATTTTGTCTAAAATTATTTCATTATGTAAATGAGCATAACTTACGCTTTGATTCCAGTTCAATATAATTCCCTTCAAGTTTTCATTACAATTTTTACGCGCAAGTTTTTTGATTTTCTTCCAACAACTACTATAACAGCTATTGAAAATCACTCTCAAGTTACCGAACCTCTTTAAAAGGTACACAACGCCATGGTGGTTCCAAAAAATTAAAATTGATGAACCTCTTCAAAATATACTCAATACGCACGTGGCACGCGAGCTACTCCATTCTCCCAAACAACTAAATAAAGTCAAGTGTACTATCTAAAGCTATTAGTTTTAAGTTACAATTTTTTTTTAAAAAACTATGAGAAAATAAGAGAGGAAGAAGATAAAGTTATCTGATTGTAATAAATTAGTGTAAAAATGAGAGAAAAATAAATTTATATTTACTTTTAAATAATATAAAAAAAATAAAGAAATAATAATTTTAAATTTAGAAATTAAAAAATTTCTATCCACAACCGTCAATTAAGAACGGACGGAATAGCAGCTAAGTAATGTCCAAAACCCACGTTGTCAATTACGAATGTGCTGTGTTTTTTTTTTGTCTATACCACTTATTAGTGTAAGGTAATATATTTTTTTATTTAAAAAATAACTACAAATGAATATAAATTATACTCCACTTGACAACAACTACATAACACGAATCATATTAAAATTACAATTGCAAAATATATTGGTTCATAAAAGTGAATATAATTATAAATTTATTATATTCCTCCAATTTCTTAATACAAGTCATTTTAGAGAAGTATTTTTGTCCCTTAATATAAATCGTTTGAGAATTTCAAGTAAGCATTAATTATTTAGTTTTCAATATTACCTCAAGTATTAAATATAATTTTGATTCTCTCACTATTTTTTGCCCAATAAATAACATTATCTTTTTCTAATACAAGGACAATACAGACAATTAATATTATATTGAATGCTATACAAATATTTTTTTAATATTTGTGCACAACTCTAAAATGTCTTATATTTAAGGACGAAAAGAGTACATATTTTTTAATAAAATTATCACTAACACTTATTTATGTGACGGAATTAAACGATCCATTCCACATCAATAAATAATCAATGCATTACATCTATATAGATTAATCCAATAAACATGTTGAATGACTTACCTATCTACACTCTTACTCTATTTATTGTGAAATATCTTAATGGTCTTTATACTCCCTCTGTTCCTTAAAGAGTGCAGTTTTAGCCCAAAAAAATTATTCCTTAAAGAATGCAGTTTTAGGAATCCAAAGTTTCTTTTTCCAAATATGCCATTGTTTTAATTGATGCACTAAATAGGGAAGTTAATGCACTAAACGAAGAGAAGAGTTAAATTTGTTATTTTATTCTATTTATTAATTTATACGTTTTTAATTAAAACTGCAGTCTTTAAGTAACGGAGGGAGTATTTCACTTGAATAGCAATAGCAAGAAAAACTTTTAGATCAGAAAATAGAAGATGGAATTTGGACGGACTAGTATCGTGCCTTAGCCAAGCAATGCAGACCAATGACGTGGCAAAAAACTATTGGTTTTATATTATCTAAAGACCTCAACTTACAACGTTAGTGGTAATAAAGTGAATCTATATACCTACGATCGACTTACCTACCATTTTGTGTGATAATCATTCCAACGGAGAGGGAACCCTAGAAGTAGAAGTAGAAGAAGTAGTGGAGCAAAAATAAGGAGCATAAAAAAGGTTACGAAAACGCCAACATGCAACCCGAAAACAGGCCGGAGAGCTCTGATTTTCAGAAGTTTATCTCCGGGAACGATGACTTTGGGTCTTATGGGATCCCGGCGACGATGAGTTCGTCAGAGTGGAACGTGGAGGGGTCCGGCGGAGGAATAATAATGAAGGATGATTTGGTAGCAGTTGATGACAATACAGCAGTAGCTAGAGCTCTCACGGCTTCCAACAATCATAAAGAAGCTGAAAAACGCAGACGACAGCGAATCAATTCTCATCTCGATAGCCTCCGTACCCTTCTCCCTTGCAATTCCAAAGTACCTACCATCTACCATCTACCATCTAATCCTACTTTTATATATATATATATATATATATATATATATATATTATTCTCTTAATTTGGATATTTTAATTAGTTTGCTAAAATTTTGTTTTCAAGCTAGCTAGATCATCTCTCCAATATTGTTTTCTTCCAACTTGTAGGATTAACTAAATTCAATTTTATGGATAAATCTCTATAAGTTTGAATCAATATTGTGGAACATATATATATATATATATATATATATATATGTGTGTGTGTGTGTGTGTGTGTGTGTGTGTGTGTGATCACTTGTTATCAAGCTAGGATTGAGATATTATTTAGGTAGCTTTTATATTTGGTGGTTCTGAATATTTCAGATCCAAAGCTTCTTTTCAGAATCTTTTTTGATGAAATATTATTCTGATAAGAAAGAGAAATGAATCAACTGTTTTCCAATTAATTAATTATTCCTCAAGCTAGCTAGGGAGGGGCTCTTTAATTAGTTTGGGAAAGTTGTTTAACTTTTTATATGGAGTATCAAATTAGGGTTTCCGATGAATCCTTCTTATCTTATATTATGATCTGTTTTCGACTTTACAGACAGATAAAGCTACCCTCCTAGCAAAAGTGGTTCAACGACTGAAAGAGCTGAAGCAACAATCCGCAGATATCATGCAACTCGAATCCTTCCCTTCCGAGAGCGATGATATCATTGTGGTTAGCTCTAATGACGACGACCAAGCCTTATTGATAAAGGCTTCATTTTGTTGTGAATGACCGATCCGATCTCATTCCGGACCTTGTCCAAACCCTAAAATCGCTCCGGTTGAGTCCCTTGAGAGCTGAAATGGTCACATTTGGTGGCCGAATACGCAACGTTTTGATCGTATCCGGCGATAAACATCAGAGTGATGAGCTGGTGGAGTTTCTGAGGGAAGCATTGAGCTCTCTAGTCCAACGTTCCGGTTCTGATTCACGATTGAAGAGGCAACGCAGAATTATTATTTAAACTCGTAACAAAGTTTTATTTATATTAATTACGAGATTTGTGATTTTTATCAAGGATATATAGATTGTTGAGTAGTATATCAGCATATATATAATTAATGCGTTATCATTCCACATATACATACATAGTGGTTTAAATCTTGTCTTTGGCTTGCTAGCTTCTTCTAAGAACTGACCCAAACATATTCTTTGCAGTATTTAGATATACGGAGCGGTTCTCAAAACGACGGACCAGTCCGTTCTCTGTTTGGATCAGGGGCGGAGGGGGTCCAGGTGGTCCGGGACCTCCCGGCCGCCAGAAAAATTAGTATGTAGTAGGTATATGAGAAGGTTCAGTTTGAAATCAGGTAATGACGGGTCCTCAGAGTTATGAGTGTGCTGAGAAAAAGAAGAAAGGAAAAGTAGAAGAAAAAGAAATTAAAAAAAAATATAACTTTATAATTAAATTGCTTACACATAATATAAATACTGATATATTAATAAATTTTTATCTGTTTGCAATTTTAAAATGATCAAAGAAATTAATCTCTAATTTAAAAAGGAAGAAGTACTAATTTACCTAAATTTTTTGCATCTTTTTAATATTTTTGGAGGCAGGCCGTCTAACAAACTTTATTATATAATCTCTCTATTTTGCAAGAGAAAAAGAGAGTCCCATTTATAAATGGGCCCTCTTAACATGTGCCCTAAGGATACATGTTAAACACACCGTTTAAGAGAATATTCTCTTGAACTGTGTACATATTCTCTTGCCCTAAGGGCAATGTTAATAAATTCTTTTATGAATTTTGCAAACTCTAACTACTTTTCATTTTATATATGTATATTTTTTAAAATAATAAGGTTTTCATTCATTAATAATGACATTATATACATGAATATAACTAAGTGATAGGATTTATTTTTTTTTGAAACGAAAGGAGTATTTCTGTTATTTAAAAATAATAATTATTTCGTTTTGCAAAAAGAACTTTATTTATAAAATTTATCAATATTAAATATGTATTTTTGTTCTATATCTATCTCAAGTGAATAAGTTGTTAGGTTAACATTAACCACACTATATTAAAATATGATGATAATTTATACTCATCACTATAAAAATAATTATTTTTATACTCTTTTTAAAAGGAGTAATGGACGTGTTTGACCTTTTTAATATTTTTCTATTTGTGAAACGAAATAAATAACAGAAAAAATCTGTATATTGGAAGGTCTGGTAGAAACAGAGATGGAGATGAGAGGAGAGAAGAGAGCCACTGCCGTCGGTTGACGCGCCAACGCCCGTCCGCCGGACTCTCCAACTTAAAATCTCTTACTCCATCACTGGTTTGAATATATATATATATATATATATATATATATATATATATATATTTATTTATTTATTTATAAAGCTTTGTTACCGATAACGCGTCTTATTTTTAAAGTAATTTAAAATATATATATATGTGTAAATTTATTGTATAAACTTTCATATTGGTATCAATTTAATTTCATTATATATATATATATATATATATATATATATATATATTTTGAGGCTCACAAATACAGTAAAACTTGCAAAAGCGTAATAGTGTTTGATCACGTACGTCCTAAATTTTTAAATATACAAGTGATTATTACTTACATACATTACTAATTAAAAATGATCCTATATAAAAAAAATATAAATTCTCTCTGTTCTTTTTAGAGCAGAGGTAGTATCAAATAAACAAACGACTCATGTTACATGTATTTCAAAGCCAAAATTTAAGTAGTTGATATTGTCATAACACAAACAATAATTTTAGAATAAACGTATTTTTTAAAAAAATTAACAGTTTTTAAAATAAAATTTAATATTCTAATAATATAATATTTTTTCATCTAAGAAATCAATGGCGTTAAATTATTTCATAATAAAATAGGGGTAGTGCCTTTGGCAGCATTAGATTAGAGGCTAATGAAGAGGAGTACGATATACATTAATTTGTTGGGTCTGTGAGAGGGAAGTAACAAGTACAGGGTTTCCTTTTCTAAGCATACATAACAGACAGCAATAGAGAATGACACATTCTCACGGGAATCAAAGACGATTACTATGGATTTGATTTGTTAATATTCTTTTCAAGCTTAATTACGTTCTTTTTAATTTATAATTTATGATATGAAATTAAGTGATCATCATATTTATTTTCTGTACAAAATTTTCCCCAAACAGCTTAAAAAACAAATACTCCATTAGCTAGTAATGATTTATAATATTAAATATGCAACTTGAATATTTGGTGTACATATATTGATGAAGATAGTAATTATTGATTCAGCACAACAACAATGCCATGATCTATACTCCCTCGTTCTAAAATATTATCGTTTTAGAAAAAAAATTTGTTTCAAAATGTTTATCGTTTACAACTTCCTAGAAGAATAAATTATTTACTTTTTTATATTACCCGTATCTTCTCTCATTGTCCCAATAAATTATCTTCCTTGTATTAATAGTTTTCAATTTTCCATAAAAGAGTAGTGATGGAATTTCAAACAATTTTAATAGTATTAAATGACTTTCTTAATTCATATGCCAAAACCTCCTTAAGCGACAAACTTTTAGGAACGGAGGGAGTAGTAGCTAATTAGCATAGATAAAAGAGGTTGGACAGTTGGATCATAACTAACATATATAGATAATATAAAGAATTTATATAGATAAGTTTATAGTTGTATAAATAGAGTAAGAGATTTATAATTTGTACAGTTAATTTTCTGTAAAGAAATTCTAGTAATTCAGAGAAATAAAAATTCATTCATTCATTCAAACATTACTCAACGATTCATCACTCAATCATTCATTGCTCTCTACTACTTGAATAATGAAACTTAACCTATATAACTACATATGATATAGATATAGTTTTACATATAATATGCACGAAAGCATCATTCATGATTCATTAATTCCATGCATCCGATATAAGAGTGAAATTGGATCAAACAAATGAGTAAATAAAAAGAAAACCACCTTCTGTTTTATCTTTATTTGTTTTCATCTGTAATTAGCCTAAAACAAAAGGTGGTTTTCTTTTTATTGTCATGAGCATTTAATCTGTGATCATTTCTACTTTTTTTCTTTAATTAATCTGTGATCATCAACTAGTATGGATGTTGGGATATTTCATTTAAATTGCATATTGGATAAATTTAAGAGTATAGATGAGTTAATAAGTATGATAAAGTCTAAATCTAATAGGTTAACATTTTAGGTAAGAAGGTGATCCAACATTTTTATTAGGGTACTCTACACAGGATGTGGGATTGATCGTTCAATTCCATTACAGAGTTAAGGAAGTAAACAAGTCAAAATCGAAGCGAACAAAAAGTTACTTGAATTCGACTCGAAACGTTAAATTCATACTCGAATTCGATTTGTATTTGAAAAATTCTACTAATATTCGACTCAACTCGAATTTGATCTAACTCAGATCGAATTATATTCAAACTACTCGCGAGATTCAAATTCAAGCTCGAATTCGAGTCTCCACATAATAACTAGCTTTATAATAAATATAATTATAAATTGAATTTGTTATTTTACTTAAAAATGAGAAAATATATTTACTATTACACTTTAAAAATATATAAAATCACAATTAAAAATAAAAATAAAATAAAATAATAATAATTAATTACCCTAATTTGATTTAATTTTGTATTTATTATAAAAGGATGTATCGAGTATCTAATCGAAAGTGTATCAATCGAGTATATATCGAATCACAATTAAGAATTCGAGTAGTTTGAATCTTAAACGAGTCGAATATAACCTTACTCAGATTCTACTCATATTTTTATTCGAATTATTTTTTATATACTCAGATTTGGTTCATATTATTAACAAATCCGAACCTCGCTCGTATTTTTTCGAGTCGAGCCTGAATCGAACTCGAACTGTTTGGCTCGTTTACAGTCATATACAAAGTGGTATCAAGAGCAAAGTTCTTTGCGCAATGTACGAGAAGAAGAATGCACAGAATAAGACCTTTGTGATTCAAAAGATTGTGAATTTGAAGTACAAAGATGAGAGCAGTGTATTAATTCGTTGCCTAACAGTTAAGAAAACTTAGTTGTCACTAAGCAATTTAGCTCTAGAAGAAACAATCATCATGCAAATGGTCAAAGATAACATACACAACGAGGAAACAAGATGAAAGGATCATGGTTTAAATTTTGAATCACAATCATTTGTGGCAGAGAACTAGGTTTGTGATGATAAGTAACATTGATTAGTCCAAGATTGTTGGAATTGGTGATGTTTGCATACACATAGATGTAGGTTGCACTATTACTTTGAGAGATGTTAGACATGTCTAAGATTTGTGTCTCAACTTGATTTCTAGTATGGCCTTGAAAAAGGAAGGCTACGAGAATCATTTCGGCAAACGAAAAGTACTGAAAGCTTACCAAGGGTTCGATGTTAATTGCTAGAGGTACTACTTGTTGCTCATTATACAAAACTAATATGAAAGTGTATTCTAGCGATCGAGTTGAATGCAATTGAAGATAAATTCGCCGAATCTGTGATATAAAAGGCTTAGGCACATGAGTGAGAAAGAGTTGAAGATGCTAGCAAATAGGTCCTTCATTCCTTTTGCTAAAGTTACTATACTAAACTCTTGTGATTATTGTTTGTTTGGTAAGCACTAGAATAAAGTTTATTTTAGTAGCTTCTCTAAAAGAAAATTTAAGTAGAATTTAAGTTACTTGAGAGAGTATATAGGTTGAGTGCTTAGATGACAAGAGATATTTTGTTACTTTTATTGATGACGTAAGGTGTAGTGAAATTGTACGATTCACGACCCACATCAATTCATCAGACTAATCCAATAAGCATGTTGGACCACCTCCTTACCTAAAAACATCTACACTCTTGAATTTATTCGATATATATGGGTTCATGTGAACTATCCCACCAATCTCCACCACGCCCGAGGTACACGTGGGACCCTGAACAAATTTTTCAGAGCCATCCCTCGAGCCCTGCTCCACCCGACTCAAATCATACCTTGTGCTCCACCTTATTCAACTCTATTTGCTCCACCGCACTTGATACATGGGTCCATCGAACCATAAACATCCACAACCTACATCAATTCATCAGACTGACCCAATAAGCATGTTGGACCACCTCCTTACCTAAAAAGTTAATCTATTAGGTTGAGGCTCCACCATACTTATTAACTCATCTACACTCTTGAATTTATCCAATATGAGATTCATGTAAACTATCACAACATAAGGTGTTGGTGTTTTTATTGAAAACAAAAGAGCAGGTATTACAAAATTTTCAGAGTTTCCATGCTATGGTTGAAAGAGACTAAAAAATTATTAAAGTTTCTTCGCAGCGACAACGGAAAGGAATACACATCAAAAGAGTTTGCTATATATTGTGATGGTATTCAAGTGAAAGGGAAGCTGCTCAGGGTGAATGATTCGTAAAGGGAAAAATTATACTCTCACGTTTGGCATCCGGCGTGATGGAGTAGTATTAAAATCGAGCATGACTTTTAAAGAACTCAAAAAATATATGCTTAATAATAACTACTCTAGTTTTGAAGATCTGGTCAGCCTTTTATATCATGAGTAGTTTAGTTTATACTAGTACTCCCTCCGTCTCTTAATATAAGACGTTTTAGAGAAGTTTTTTTGTCCTTTAATATATGACGTTTTAGAATTCCAAGTAAGCATTAATTGCTTAGTTTCTAATATTACCCCAAGTATTAAATATAACTTTGGTTCTTTCACTATTTTTTATCCAATAAATAACAAACTCTTTTTCCAATACATGAACAATATAGACATTTGATATTATATTTAATGTTATACAATCATTTCCTTAATACTTGTGCACAACTTTAAAAAATCTTATATTAAGTGACGGAGGGAGTAATATCTAGTAACACACAACATGAGCATAATTCCATCATTTCGAGTTATAGATATACTCCTTCCATTCCATTTTATCTGACGTTTTAGAGTGTTTTTTTTCTTCCTAAAATATTTGACATTTTACAAACCAAGAATATTTTGCCTATTTGTTTTCCTTTTTTACCCTTCCTTTTCTATCACCATTAATTGCTATTTTCACTGTTTTCAAAATCCAAATCTGCCGCACGCCCCTCCCCCACTACCCAAGTAAACCTAACCCCCAACCCATTCACTTCTCAAATTATGTCCACTGCCACCCTCCATCATCCGACGACTGACGTACCCTGTCATCCGTCTCAGTCGTATTCATATTCATATCCTCAATCATCCTTACAACCTCGTGCATTGCCTGCCGTTGATCCGGCATAATGGCAACGCAGGCCATCGCAATTTGCAGCAGCTGCACCATCTCCTCATCAATGTTGTTGTACCTCATAAGCTCTGAATCTAAAACCTCCGCCGTCCATTCTTCACTTACCACCGACTGAACCCACCTCGACCAATCTATCCCCTCATCGCCCAATGAGGCCTGATTAGGCGCTTTTCCGATCAGTAATTCAAACAACAGAACTCCGAAACTGTATACGTCGGACTTGAAGGTGATTTTTCGGGTCTCTGAAAGTCCAATAATAATCTAGAAGGGGGGGTTGAATAGATTATTACAGATTAAAATATTATCTTAGGCCTTTTTGAATTTTTAAATAATTAATTTACAGTGTTAGAAATTAATATGCAAGACAGTAAAAATTCAATCACACAATGCACAGAGATTTGTTTGGTTCACAACATACATCTCGGGTATGTTGCTGCGTCCAGTCTCAAGCTCCTCTCCAGGACTTGAGATCCTATTACTATCAGCAATAAATACTCCTTCAACAGGCGGAGAAGCCTTTACAAAGTTTTTTATAGACAAACTTCTAACTACTCACAATTATCTATCTCGGACAGCAAGCTCCCAGCTCCTTCCTTAAGTTTAGTTGTATCTTCTTTTTGAGTTCAGTTCTATTCTATGATCTGGTCTTGAAACAGCAGTCTCTTCCTCACCTCACAAGTACACTAGAGATTCAACTCCCAGCTGACCTCTCTACGACTCTGGTCTTGGTCAAAGAATTACTCTTTTTCTCACAGGTACATAAAATATACTAACTCTATTCTTTTTCCTTTTTACAAGATGTTTGATATAATGTGCTTCTAAAGTAAGTAGATATGATTTTAAGTACAGATGTATAAAAGTTTGATTAACTTTTATCTTGTATGAAAAGTGCTTCTTGAATAAGCAAGTATATAAATTTAAGCTTTGATTAGACAGATGCTTCTTTATAAGTAAGTATATAACTGTCGTTCAGATTATAGAGATTTAAATCTCTTTATAAAATAAGGAATATTTTTCTACAAAAGTTTAAATAACTTTTATAATTCAATTTTCTTTTGAGCAAGTAATTTCACAAAAGTGTATGAGTGAGTAACTTTTGTATTATACAACAGATAACTTGTGAATGTGTAAATGATAGATATCAAATATTATAATTCAAATGATTTTGAATGATACTTGTTATAACAAATGAATTCACTATACTTCAAAATATATATGATAATATATTTTATTTATCCTGTGAATATTAAATAAGGCCACTTAGAGTTTTAATGACCGATTGAAGAATATTATTGTTTAAGGAATAGCTTCAATGTACGGAATCTAAAACTGACCAAATTTAAAATTTCTCAGTTTATATTTGTATAAATATTTTAAATAGATCACTTAGAATTTCAATGACCGATTGAATGATATTCTTGTTTAAGAAATAACTTCAATGTACGGAATCTAAAATTGATCTATTTTGGGATATTTATATAAATAAAATACATATCTATAAAGAGCCACTTAGAGTTTGAATGACCGATTGAATAATATTCTTGTTTAAGAAATACTTTCAATGTACGGAATCTAAAACTGGCTTTTTATTGATATGAATAGATGAAACATGAATATATATAAATGTGTATAATAATTTCTAATTGTATGTAAGTATGAATTCACAAATATGAGATAATATCAAATGCTATATTTCAAGAACTTATCTCAAAAGTAATTTGACCAATTTTCTCTTCAACCTATTAGAACTTTTTAATCAGAAGAGAGTAAGCTTTTTAAAAGTAGAGAATATGTAGGCAAGGAGAGTGCAAGCTATTCTTTTTTGAAAATTGGTGATTAATAATGAACAATAGCTTCCCTATTTATAGAAAGCCTTGGCCAAGGGCATTTTCGGAATATAAAAAAATGTGTTTGAATTAAATAGCCAAGATTGTTTTTGTTTGAAATGGAAGGTTCGGATGATATATCATTTCGTCCAGCCTTAACAAAATTTCGCCCAGCCATAACAAAATTTCGCCCAGCTCTTTTTCTTCATGTAGACAAGACTTGTTCAACACAATCTTGTCCCCTAATGATAGCAAGTATAGTTATTATATTATGGGCCCCGCAAACAAACACACAACAGCAAAAGCACAAACATATACCAGCTAAGGCACAAACATATACAAGCTAAGGCACAAACATAAGCATAAATCACATGGGCCCAAGCGATTTATCATTTAAGAACTAGCTTGGCCAATCTTGATTTTTCGGATGGAAGAATAAAGATTAAATCTTTATTTAAGGGTTTTGATAATATATTTTAATAAGAGGAAAAATTAATTTAAGAATAGGAATTCTCCTTGTCTTAGGAAATGTTACTATTTTAATTAATTTCTTTTAACACTTGATATTAAATTATCAAGGTCAATTAAAAATAATTCAATTTTAAGGATAAAAAACGATTTTGGACAAAATAAATATAATAAATAAAATTAAATATATCATATAGCACCTAAGAGAGGATTCTAATTGATTTGCTATTTTTAGTGTTATCATCAAAATATATCCAAAAGTTGAATACCCAACAATCTCCCCTTTTTTGATTATGACAATTCTACTAAAACTTATGTCAAGACTCCCCCTTAATATGTGAGTCCCTTTCTTAAAAAGAATTTTTAGTTTTTAAAAATATATGATATTAAAGTTTTTATTTATTTGATTAGTTCCGTATATTAAGTAACAACATATGTTATAATAAGTAACATATGTTAGCAGTTATAATAGCAGTCACATTATAGATATATATCTATGTATCAAAACTAAACTGATTATGCTAGCAGTATTTATACGAATATAAATATAAAACTATGTGTTTCATACTATGTATCAAAACTAAACTGATCATGCTAGCAGTATTTATACGAATATAAATATAAAACTATGTGTTTCATACTATGTATCAAAACTAAACTGATCATGCCAGCAGTATTTATACGAATATAAATATAAAACTATATGTTTCATACTAGTAGTAGAGCAACAACAATATAGATGTATATATCTTTATTTTTGTTCTCCCCCTTTGGCATCATAAAAAGATAAATAAGGCGTATATCCTGCGTAAGAGGGTTAGAGAATGATAAAATAGTTTTAAGAGAACTGAAAACTGTTAACAGCTTTTAACAATTTTAAGGTACCTGCATAGTTAGCATAAGTTAACAGAAGTTAGTATAAAAGTTATTACAGTCCCAAATAGTTAGTATTCTAATTATATTATAGACCCGAATAGTTAGTAATCATTTAGGTCAATAGGTGAGAACTGAAGCCCATTGATTTCCAGCAAAGCATCAGAATGAAGGGACTCATTTAGGACAACAGGTTCATCAGATGTCAAATTGGTAAAATGAAGAGACTCATTTAGGACAGCAGTTTCATCAGATGCCAAATTGGTAAAATGAAGAGATGGAGAGGGAATGGGAGGGACACCCATCAACAGATTTATCAAATCACAAAGCTGACTTAGAGACTGTTGGATTTCCTCTATTTTAATCATCAAAATCCCTTGATTTTGTAGCAGCAGTTGAGTCATATTACCCAGATACTCTACTTGAGAGAACATATGAATGTAGGATTCAATGTGATTCTGATTTGGGCCTTTATAAGTGATAAGGGGTTTGGGTGGGAGCTTAAGATGAGTTACAAGGTTGCTGTTTGAGATTGGTTGGGATTTTTGGTTGCTAAGATCAATGCATAGATGCTTAAAGATATGAGTCAACACAAGACCAAAACCCATGCAGTTATTATTGAAACAATGCTCAAAAGCAATCAATAAAAAATAAGACAGATTGTATGGCATAAATTCTTGCAGAATACACTTAATCAACTCTAAGTCAAATGGACACAAATATTTATCTGCTCGAACAGGCATAAAATTTGATTTTAGATTTTTTCCCAAAAATTGAGAAGTAGCAGTTAAAAACTCAGGGCCAATATTCCGAGGATAGTCAAAAACAACAGCAGGAATTATTTCTTCAGTGGCTGTGGCCAGGTTTTGCTTAAAACTTGTACATTCAAGTAATGAGTAACCTACAAGATAAACATATTCATTGAGTTTAGGTAAGTCCATCATAGACTGCCTAAGTTTTAAAGCAGTAACCAAAAAATTTTCATCAATGGAATACTCAATACCTTGAATATAAGTAGTAACACTTTAAACAAACTCGAACTCATTTTTGTTAACAATCAGATGACTGTAAAATTCAGCAATTAAGCCAGGATAGATAGTTTTGCTATAAAAAAGAACTAATGACTCCCAACCAATGCTAACAAATTTTTCAAGAAGATTTGGAAAGCTGTTGAAAGAAATACCAATGCCAGGACCCATATAATGTCTAATGAGTTTGTATTTGGATTGTGCATGAGGGGTGACTAAGTGTGGCTGACAGACATCAGGATGAACTTCATATAAAGCAGACCTTTTTCTTTTAAAGGAGGAAAAACTCTCCATGTAGAATTTAAGAAAAAGAGAACAAGACTGGGATATGAACATGTAAGAGTGCAACTGAGTAGGTGTAAGAAAAAAATGAAAGGTATGCATGCTTTTATATATGAAAATTTTAAAGGACTGATGCATTATAGCAATTAATGCTCATTTAATACTCAACATAGCAGAGCCAAAGTATAAAAGAATGATTGCAAATTTTCATTTTCAACAAACCAAATCAATCTATGCAAATCTTTTAAGAACAGTGTAACATATTTGCAGTAATAAATAATGATAGTAAAATTATTCAGTCAAAGATTACTTATTTTTGTTCAGTCTGACAAAGGAATGTTGGAATATAGTAACTAGGTATGGAGCTCTGTAAATTTCTTAAGTCAGCAATCCCAAGTAATCCAATTGAAAGTCCAATATATAACAGTAATTTAACTATTTGTAGTCAGAAAAAGGATATTAATGAATTTTAATGCCCCGATTATAGCAATTTATAAATGCAGATTTTAGCTAGATTTATACGGCATATATCTTGTCAAAGCAATGTTACACAATAAGGAAACCAAAGTTCACAATTTGTCTTTGCACAACTCTGCATATTTCTTGAAAAAGTATGCACAAACCAACACAGTTATGACAGATATTAGGTAATTTCAAAGTTTCCAAGTTCAGAATGTCAGAAAAATATGAACCTTAAACCATATTGAAACACAGTTCACAGCAATAAATTGAATTACAGCTCATGAAGGTAGGTAAGCAGTTAATATCTTGTAGTCATTTAACCTGAGTATCTACTGAGTTCAGGTAAGTATATATACAAGTTATCTTACAAGAAATTTTAACTCAAACTCTCAGTCAAAACTAATACATGGGAAATAATAGAAAGATGTTAGTCACAGAACATTCAAGCATTTCAGTTCATGATCCTCCACTGCTTTTGCCGAAATCGAAAGATATATATATATATATATATATATTGATATATTTTTATTTTATTTTTAAATAGCAAACTGATCAGACACATAAAATTCTAAAATTATATAAAATCCCCTTTTTTTTAAAAAAAAACGAACACAGATGGTTAACAAAAATTTAGAAAATGAACCAGATATACAGAGAATACATCACGCTTTTAAAAAAAATCAGAAGCTGTAGAAGAAAATTTGATTTGATGAACAAAACAAAAAATCTAACCTTATTTGAAGAACAGAGGTTGTATTAAGATAGGCTTGATAGCAAGGATTCAGTTAATTGAAGGAATTTAGTAGAAATAATATGAGTAATCGATTTTTTTTAGAGTGAAAAGAATGTTAGGGTTTGAGAGAATTTTCGGAGGCATCGAGAGAGAGAAGAGAGAGCGTCTGAAGAGAGAGAAGTGAAAGAATAAAAGATTAAGCAGAAAATTATTTTTGACATTTATAATTTTAACTTACTGTTGGGATCGAACGGTTGAGAATGAATCTGAAAGAAGATCAATGGTCCGAACGGATTGTGCTTTAAACAAACACACCTAATTGTGATCTAACGGTTGATGGTTGATCTGCTTTATGATCGAACGGAGGAAAGAGTTGATCTGTGTGCTTCTTTGTGATTGGCTCTGATTAATTTGAGTTGGCTTAATTGATCTGACGGCGTGGATTGTTTTGAAGGATTAATCTAAAGGTGATGATGTTGATCCGTGTGATCCTTTGCAAGAATGGTGATTTGTCAATATATGATTGCAAGGATTGGTAGCTTTATGGCCTTTAGATCAAGAAGGAATGAATGGAGCTGATTGACACTTAAAGATAATAAATTAAAATATAAAGCATATTATATTATAATAATTTATAGCTATAATTTAAAAAGTAAATTATTTAACATATAATTATAAGTTAATTGATTATAATTATAGCTAAATCTTTATATAATAGACTAAAATATTCATATAAGTAAAAATATTCTAATCTAATTAAGTATAATAATAATTATATGAATTAAACTATAAATGAGTATAATAAGCGACATATGTTAATAAAATTGCATATTTTATAACTATTATAATTTAAATAAAGTAAAATAAAATGAAATATAATAAAATATTTATAAAAATAGCAAGTAGTCAAGAGGTAATATCTAACATACCTAATTCAATTTTTAATTTGCAAAATCTATCTGTACTTAATGGTTTTGTGAATATATCAGCGATATTTAATTCGGTATCAATGTGTTCTAGTTTAATAAACCCATCATTAACATTATCATGTAAAAAATGATGTCTAACATCAATATGCTTTGACCTAGCATGCAGTACTGTATTTTTGCTTAAGTTAATAGTACTAGTATTATTACATAAAATTGGCACACAGTCAAATTTCAAATTGTAATTTGCAAGGGTTTGCTTCATCTATAGTATTTGTGCGCAACAACGTGCAGCAACAATATATTCAACTTCAATGGTTGAAATTGATACCGAGTTCTGTTTCTTGGAAAACCAAGAAACTAAACATCCTCCCAAAAACTGACAAGTTCCATTAGTACTTTTTCGATCAACATGATGTCCTGCATAGTCAGAATCTAAAAAATATACCAGATTAAATGGTTGATTTTTAGGATACCATAAGCCTAAGTTTGTGGTACCTTTAAGATATCGAAAAATTCATTTTACTGTAGTCAAATGTGATTCTTTAAGATTTGCTTGAAATCTAGCACATTTACAAACACTAAACATGATATCTGGTCTGTTAGCAGTTATTTATAATAGGCTTCCGATCATTCCTCTATATTTCTTTGTGTCAATATTTTTTCTATTGTCATCAGTAATTAATTTATCAGTAGTGGACATGGGGGTGTAAGAGGTTTTGTAGATTCCAAACCAAATTTCTTGATCATTTCTTTACAGTATTTAGATTGAGAGATATGAATACCTTTTTCTCCTTGTTTGATCTGCAGTCCGAGAAAAAAATTTAATTCTCCCATCATGCACATTTCAAATTCTTTGTTCATGCTTTTTGAGAATTCATTACACATATCAATATTAGTTGAACCAAAAATAATATCATCAACATATATTTGAATAATAAGTAAATCATTGTCTTTATTTTTTGTAAATAGAGTAGTATCAACAGTTCCTCTTTTAAAATCATTTTCTAATTGGAATTTGCTTAATCTTTCATACCATGCTCTGGGAGCCTGTTTTAATTCGTATAGAGCTTTATGCAATTTATAAACATAATCAGAATGTTCAAAAACTTTGAACCCAGGAGGTTGTTTAACATAAACTTCCTCTTCAATAACACCATTTAAAAAAGCAGATTTGACATCCATTTGAAATAATTTAAAATTTTTATGACAAGCAAATGCTAATAATATACGTATAAACTCAATTCTAGCAACAAGAGCATATGTTTCATCATAATCAATACCTTCAAGTTGATTATAACCTTGTGCTACTAATCTTGCCTTATTACGTATTACGGTACCACTTTCATCCAGTTTATTTATGAAAATCCATCTAGTTCCAATAATGGATGTATCCTCGAGTTTCAGAACTAATTCCCAGACTTTATTTCTTGAGAATTGTTCAAGTTCATCTTGCATAGTCAGTATCCAATCTTCATCCAATACAGCATCTTTTATGTTTTTCGGCTCAATTTGAGATAAAAAGGATAAATGGCCAGCTAAATTATGTGTTTGTGATCTAGTAAGAATTCCTTTATCAATATCACCAATCACATTTTCTATAGGATGATTTTTGATGATGTGTGTTTCTTTGGGTAAGTCATTTAATTGAGGGTTATGTATTTTAAGAGGATTAGTATTGATAGGTGGTGAAGAATTATCTAGTTTTGGTTCTTTCATATTCCTGAGAATATCTTCAATGACAACATCACTGTCAACGAGTTCTTTATATTTAGGAGGAGGCTGAGATTCATCAAACGTTACATTCATTGATTCCTCCACAACTAGACTTCTTTTGTTAAAAACTCGATAGGCTTTGCTATTTAGAGAGTATCCCAGAAAAATTCCTTCATCAGACTTTGGATCAAATTTCAACAAATGTCCTTTAGTATTTAGAATAAAACATTTACTCCCAAAAACACGAAAATAATTTATTTTTGGAGTTCTTTTGTAATAAAGATCATAGGGAGTTTTGAGTAAAATAGGTCTTAATAAAACTCTGTTTAAAATATAACATGATGTTGCCACTGCTTCAGCCCAAAAATATTTAGAAAGTCGATATTCATTTAACATTGTATTAGCCATTTCTTGTAAAGTTCTATTTTTCCTTTCTACGACACCATTCGATTGTGGCGTATGAAGAGCAGAAATGTTATGGCTTATACCTTGCTCATCACAAAACATAATAAAATCAGAATTATCAAATTCTCTTCCGTGATCAGATCGAATATAAACGATAGAGCTTCCTTGTTGATTCTGAATTTTCTTACATAAAGAAGATAATGAATTTATGGCTTCATTTTTAAATTTTAGAAAATCAACCCATGTAAATCTTGAATAATCGTCAACCAAAACTAGAATGTATACGGCACCACCCATGCTGTGTTTGGGAATAGGTCCAACTAGATCCATGTGTAACAATTCTAGAGGTCGAGAGGTTGACACGATGAATTTAGGTTTATGAGATGCATGAATTTGTTTTCCTAATTCACATGCTTCACAAATATGGTCTTTTAAGAATTTCAGTTTAGGAAGTCCTCGAACATGTTCTTTAGAGGAAATATTGTTAATTAATTTCATATTGATATGTCCTAATCTTCTATGCCACAGCCAAGGATCATCATTTGCAGACATGAGACATACATTATCCAAGTAAGAATATGTATCTAAGTCACATGTGTATACATTTTGATATCTAGGACATAATAGAACTAATTTTCCAGTTTGATCAAATATTGAGCAGTTATGAGGACTAAAAGATATGTTAAATCCACTATCACACAATTGACTAATAGATAGAAGGTTATACCTGAGTCCTGTGACTAGTTGGACGTTAGAGATTGTTATGTGTTTATTTCCAACACTCCCGATTCCAACCACCTTACCTTTATTGTTATCTCCAAAAGTTACTTCACCATATTCTGTGGCTTGCAAATTCTTTAATTTAGATTTGTCACCAATCATATGTCTTGAACATCCACTATCAAGATACCATTTATTTTTATTTAAATCAGCTGCAAGACATACCTGCAATATATAATAATTTTACATACTGGTACCCTTTAACAAGAAGGGTCCTTTGGGTGAGTTTCCCATTTTGTAATAGGAATATTTGTACATTCCTTAACAAAACTGGGCATAGGATAATTAGTTTTAGTAGAGACAAGCATTCTATGAGTTACAAGATTATAAGAAGTATGATAATAATTTATGTGAAATTCTCTTCTTGTAATAATTGGTGCATTGAATGTTCCCTTGGGAACCCAAATCATTTTTCCTTTATAGTTTCCATTTTTGGCATTGCACATATGAGGTAAATGACCGTTTTTGTTGCAATAACAACATTTAGTGAAAGGGAAAGTATAATTTTCTTTTTCTTGACTTTTCACATGATATAATCCCTTATCTTTTGTTTTACTTGATTCTCCAATATATCCTAGTCCTTCTTTATTGAATCCACATCTTTGTTGATTTAATATGACATCAAGATTTTTTTTTTCTTTTGTGAATTTAAGAACTATAGTATTTAAATTATCACGTTCTTTTGTTAGATTTTCAATTAAAGAATTTTGTTTTTCTAATTCTGTTTTAAAATTGTTAATATCATTTTTTATCTTTTGATCTTCTATTTGAGTATCTTCATTAATTAATGCAAGAGTTGAATTTTCGACTTCAAGGTTTTCTATGGAAATAATTATAGTTGAATTTTCAATTTCAAGACTTTTATTTATAGTTTTTAATTTTTCTACTTCCTCTTTTACTAACATATTTTCTGAGTGATCATTTTATAATTTCTCTTTTTCTTCATTTATACATTCATTTGTTATAATCAAGCTTGAGTTTTCTATCTCAAGATTTTGATTTATTTTTCTCAATTTGTTCAGTTCTTCTTTTAATGATAACTCATTTTCTTCCTTTTCTATAATTAAATATGAATTTTCAATTTTCAGTTCTTTATTTATTTTCTTTAATTTTTCTATTTCTTCTTTTAATATAGAACTATTTTCTAGTTTTTCCTCATTTATATTTTTATTTGTTATAATTAAATTTGAATTTTCTATTTCAAGATTTTTATTAGGTTCAGTTAATTTATCTAGAGATATTTTTAATTTGATGAAATCCTTTTTAATTATTTCATTATTTTCATATAAATAGTTATATGCTTCTTGTAGTTCACAGTATTCCTTGTCAGGAGAATAAATATTAAATGAAGTGCTAGGTAATTGATGTTCAGAGGTTACCTCAGATCTTGGTGATGACTCATTGTCTGCCATTAGACATAGATTTGCAATTTTTTCAGTTTGTTCAGCAATTTCTTCTTCATCACTTAGATCCCAACCTTCTTCGGCTAATAATACTTTGTTGTTGGCTAACTTTGGACAATCCTTTTTGAAATGTCCATGCTGATTACACTCGAAGCATGTATTTGAATTCTCGTTGGAGTTGACGTTTTTGAAATTGTTGTTGTAGTTGGCTTTAAAATTTCCTCCTTGACCTTTTGGCTTAAAGACTTGTTTGCCTTAAAAGTTGTTGAATTTGTTGTTTGTTTTCAGAAAATCCTTTCCATACTTTCGAGCTTTGCTTTGAATGACTCTTCTGAGTTGTCTTGATAATAAGGCAACTTCATTATTATCTAGACTCAAGAGATCCTCATCATCGCTTTGTTGATCAACAAGAAGAGCTTTGAATGCAATTCCTTTCTTTTTATGATCTGTATCTGATCCAGCCTTTTCAACTAGCATATCTACTTTGTGAGCACGGAGATTCTCAATAAGACTGTCAAGAGGATAGACAGGTAAGTCTTGCATTTTTTTTATAGCTGTTACCTTCATTTTCCAAATGGAAGGAAGAGCTTTGAGGATTCTTTTGGTTTTCTCATTTGTATTGTATATCTTTCCCAACTGTTCTAGCTCATCAATGATCCTGGAAAAACGTGTTTCTATATCAATGATCTTTTCATTTTCTTCTAGCTTGAAGCTTTCATATTCTTGAATTAAAGCATCTTTTCTGGTTTCTTTAATGTGATTGGTTCCTTCATAGGTTAAAATCAATTTTTTCCATATTTTTTTTAGCATTTTTGCAGTTAATAACTTTTTTGTGCTCTTTTTCAATTAGAGCACTGGTTAGCACTTGCTCCGCTCTGGATGTTATATTCATGGCCTCTTCCTCTTCAGTGGTGAATTCATCAATATCTTTTTCAACAATCTTTTCACCTGAAATCTTTGTAGGAATTTTGACACCTCGTTCTATAGCGAACCAAACTTTGATTCCTTGAGATTTGGCATAGATTTTGAATCTATTCTTTCAGGTAACAAAATTTGTGCCATCAAATAGTGGAGGTCTGAACATGGATAATCCTTCTCCGCAACCAGTAGCATTGTAGGCCATAGATGGATCTACTCTTATGTATGCCTGTATTTACTGAACAAACAAGTTAAAGAGCACTGCTTTGATACTAATTGAAAGTCCAATAATAATCTAGAAGGGGGGATGAATAGATTATTACAGATTAAAAAATTATCTTAGGCCTTTTTGAATTTTTAAATAATTAATTTGCAGTGTTAGAAATTAATATGCAAGACAGTAAAAATTCAATCACACAATGCACAGAGATTTGTCTGGTTCACAACATACATATCGGGTATGTTGCTACGTCCAGTCTCAAGCTCCTCTCCAAGACTTGAGATCCTATTACTATCAGTAATAAATACTCCTTCAACAGGCGGAGAAGCCTTTACAAAGTTTTTTATAGACACACTTCCAACTACTCACAACTATCTATCTCAGACAGCAAGCTCCCAGCTCCATCCTTAAATTTAGTTGTATCTTTTTTTTGAGTTCAGTTCTATTCTATGATCTGGTTTTGAAACAGCAGTCTCTTCCTCACCTCACAAGTACACTAGAGATTCAACTCCCAGCTGACTTCTCCACGACTCTGGTCTTGGTCAAAGAATTACTCTTTTTCTCACAGGTACATAAAATATACTAACTCTATTCTTTTTCTTTTTTACAAGATGTTTGATATAATGTGCTTCTAAAGTAAGCAAATATTATTTTAAGTACAGATGTATAAAAGTTTGATTAACTTTTATCTTGTATAAAAAGTGCTTCTTGAATAAGCAAGTATATAAATTTAAGCTTTGATTAGACAGATGCTTCTTTATAAACAAGTATATAACTGTAGTTCAGATTATAGAGATTTAAATCTCTTTATAAAATAAGGTATATTTTTCTACAAAAGTTTGAATAACTTTTATAATTCAATTTTCTTTTGAGCAAGTAATTTCACAAAAGTGTATGAGGTGAGTAACTTTTGTATTATGCAACAGATAACTTGTAAATGTGTAAATAATAGATATCAAATATTATAATTCAAATGATTTTGAATGATATTTGTTATAACAAATGAATTCACTATACTTCAAAATATATATGATAATATATTTTATTTATCCTGTGAATATTAAATAAGGCCACTTAGAGTTTTAATGACCGATTGAAGAATATTCTTGTTTAAGGAATAGCTTCAATGTACGAAATCTAAAACTGACCAAATTTAAAGTTTCTCAGTTTATATTTGTATAAATATTTTAAATAGATCACTTAGAATTTCAATGACCGATTGAATGATATTCTTGTTTAAGAAATAACTTCAATGTACGGAATCTAAAACTGATCTATTTTGGGATATTTATATAAATAAAATATATATCTATAAAGAGCTACTTAGAGTTTGAATGACCGATTGAATAATATTCTTGTTTAAGAAATACTTTCAATGTACGAAATCTAAAACTGGCTTTTTATTGATATGAATAGATGAAACATGAATATATATAAATGTGTATAATAATTTCTAATTGTATGTAAGTTTGAATTCACAAATATGAGATAATATCAAATGATATATTTCAAGAACTTATCTCAAAAGTAATTTGACCAATTTTCTCTTCAACCTATTAGAACTTTTTAATCAGAAGAGAGTAAGCTTTTTAGAAGTAGAGAATATGTAGGCAAGGAGAGTGCAAGCTATTCTTTTTCGAAAATTGGTTATTAATAATGAACAATAGCTTCCCTATTTATAGAAAGCCTTGGCCAAGGGCATTTTCGGAATATAAAAAAATGTGTTTGAAGTCAAGATTGTTTTTGTTTGAAATGGAAGGTTCGGATGATATATCATTTCGCTCAGCCTTAACAAAGTTTCGCCCAGCCATAACAAAATTTCGCCCAGCTCTTTTTCTTCATGCAGACAAGACTTGTTCAACACAATCTTGTCCCCTAATGATAGCAAGTATAGTTATTATATTATGGGCCTCGCAAACAAACACACAACAGCAAAAGCACAAACATATACCAGCTAAGGCACAAACATATACAAGCTAAGGCACAAACATAAGCATAAATCACATGGGCCCCACGATTTATCATTTAAGAACTAGCTTGGCCAATCTTGATTTTTCGGATGGAAGAATAAAGATTAAATCTTTATTTAAGGGTTTTGATAATATATTTTAATAAGAGGAAAAATTAATTTAAAAATAGGGATTCTCCTTGCCTTAGGAAATATTACTATTTGAATTAATTTCTTTTAACACTTGATATTAAATTATCAAGGTCAATTAAAAATAATTCAATTTTAAGGATGAAAAACGATTTTGGACAAAATAAATATAATAAATAAAATTAAATATATCATATAGCACCTAAGGAGAGGATTCTAATTAATTTGCTATTTTTAGTGTTATCATCAAAATATATTCAAAAGTTGAATACCCAACAGTCTCGACCACCTCTGGCGTACGATACCCGACGACGCGATGGCTGGGTGGGCCTGACTCGTCGAAGAGTGAGTTTAGCCCGAAGTTGGATACGGCGGCGGCGTGGTTGTCCTTGTGGCGGAGGAGGATGTTGGACGATTTGATGTTGCCATGGACAACCCTTCCCGACACGTGTAGGTGAGTCAGACCTCTTGCGGCGCTCGTTGCTATTCTCATTCGGTCGTCCCAGTCTAGTGGCGGACGGCCACGGCCTGATCCTCTGCTTAGTCTGCTACCTACAACAATAACCACCAGTATTCCCGCTCACCAGTATACTTGGTGATTTTGGTCTCGATCCAAGTGTAATTGTGGCGAAAAAGGAGTTCAAAGTCCGGTGTCAATGGAGAGAATAGTATTGAAACGTCCTTAATTAGGAGAGAAAGTGTAAAATTAAGTTCCGTGTAAATGGAGAATTGAATGAGATCAAAGAATTAATTAAAGGTAAAATAGTAAAACTGCATCTTTTCTAAATATATGTTAAAATCTCTAGAACGTCAGATATAAAAGAATGGAGAGAGCACTATGCTAAATAATGTTTCCGCATACTATTAATTACCATTAGACGTACTGTTTTTATATTTTCAATGGTATCATGATGTCTCTCAGCTACTTACTTAGTGCGGGAAGAATTCAATATAGTTGTTGTAATCGGAATTCTCATCAATAAATGTTAATAAGTTGAATTATCATATTAATTTGGTGCAATTCTTTTGAAACAACTTATTATTATTATGGTGAGGATAAACGATTATATATATATATATATATATATATAGGGTTCGGATCTTAAACTTACTCAACTCACCCCTTTTAGCGATGGACCGGTCGACGGTTTGGTCCGTCGCTATATATACAACCGTCGTTTTAGCTTTTAGCGACGGACAACATATAGACGACGGTTGTATATATAGCGACGGACGAACCGTCGCCTGGTCCGTCACTAAAGGGGTGAGTTGAGTGAACTTTTAATTGAGTGAATCTAAGATCTTTATCATATATATATATATATATATATATATATATATATATATATATGTTTGCATTGCAAACTTTATACTATGCACAAAATATACATTGTCTAAAATGTTCAGTTAATTATAAATTGAAAATAAACACTTAGATATAAAAAAATGGGTATTAAAGTTGTTGCGTGTACTCAACTTATAATTTATTTTATGTCTAATACAATACTGACTTTTTGTCTGTGTATTAATACTATATTAGGGAAGTCGTTAGTACTCCCTCTGTTCCTAAAAGATTATCGTTTTAGAAGAAAAAATGTAATCCAAAATATTTGTCGTTTACAACTTCCTAGAAAAATAAATTATTTACTTTTCTATATTACCCCTATCTTCTCTTATTGTCCCAATAAATTTTCTTCCTTGTATTAATAGTTTTCAATTTCCCATAAATGGATAGTGATGGAATTTCAAACAAATTATACTAGTATTAAATGACTTTCTTAATCCATGTGCCAAAACCTTAAACGACAATCTTTTAGGAACGGAGATAGTATTAAATTAATTTTAATCAATTAATTAATACAATATTGACACACAAATAAAAAATATTTTTTTTATATGTTAATATTAATTAATTAATTAATTTATTTATTATAAAATTAATTTCATAATAAAGGGATCCCTATATTAGACATCTTAATCTAATAACTCCCATTAGATACATATATACACAATTCATATGTAGAGACATGTATGTACTCCTACTGTCCTAGGAAGGCAGAGAGAGAGAGGTGCGGGTGGGATAATCAAGGGAGCCGACAAGTGGCGTCACGCATAGACGATAAATGTCGGGACGTGCTCTGTTTCCTGCCGCCTGGCGTGCTCATTGTCCCCACCCACTACTACATCTTTAGCAATCATTACATACTCCCGCAGGCCCGATCCCCAGCCTCACCTAATTTAATTTAATTAATTATGTCTTAGTACATTCGATAAATATATACATTTTCCTTGTCTCCATTTATATATGATACTACTATGATGCTTGTCTTGTCTTGGTTGGTATTCTTCAGTAGCTTCAATTTTCACAAGTAATTATATTGTTGGAGTTGGACTCCTTATAAGACTCAACTCTTAAGATCCAATTAAGCAAAATACTACTCCAAATCTTAACATCAACAAATTTTTGGACTATTTTTAAACATATTAAATTTGGTTGAGTCAAGATGAGTTCCAAATCAGTCATATCAATTAACATCGACTTGACTAGTTAATAAATATTTTTTCTCTCCAAATTTATATATTGTAAATTAAACTAAAATAAAAAATATTTAAATTTACATATCTTCCTTCCTTCCTCACATAGTATATATTTGGACAAATAAAAAACAAAATTAAAAATTTAAAATTAAATTTAACTCGATTTACGAGTTCAATCGAGTTAAATATCGAATTACTCAATTCATTTAAGTGCATACGTAGACAAACAAATTAAATAGATATTACAATCATAATTAGTAATATAAAGATTAAAGGGCAACATGCAACCTGAAAGATTTGAATAATATTATAACTAATAAGGAAAAAAAAAAGGATTTGAATATTAAGAGCTCTCAAAATTATGCACACTAAGAATTCTGATACCATGTTAACTTATTAAGTAAATAATTCATCTAAAAATTAAATTTGTTAAAAATAGGACACCAAGAATGTACATAAAATTAATATTTCATCCATTCTAAAGTTAAAAATATATTTGTAAAACGACGACTTTTAAGGATAATTTGATGTTCTCAAATATAACTTTAGTATTAGTTAGGAATTCAGCTATGCCAATTTGATATTGAAAATGATAGTAACAAAATAATGACAAATTAGGAGTATCATGTTATTTTATAGTCCTAAAATAAAAATGTATCGCTAATTTTATAATTGTTGGAATATTACACATAAATCTCACATCAGATAAATTCAAGAGTGTAGATAGGTTAATAAGTATGGTGGAGTCTCAATCTAATAGGTTAACTTTTTATGTAAGGAGGTAGTCCAACGCTTATTGGGCTAGTCTACACAAGTGTGATGAATTGATGTGAGATGAATCGTGCAATTCCGCTACAAGTGGTATCAAAGCTCATGGTTCGATGCACCTAAGTATCAAGTTGACACTCCAAGGTGGAGCATTCGCAGGCCGCGTATTACTCAATCTGCGTTGCTCAGGGTGAAGGGTTCACAAGGAGCAAGGTTGTACTCCCAAGTTTGCCCCGGACGTGGTAGAGTAGTATTAGAGTTGAGTAAAAGTTTTTGAATTATTGGGACTAGTCTACACATGTGTGTGATGAATTGATATGGGATGAATCATGCAATTTTTCTATAATAACAAACTAAAATTAAAAATATATCTCTAATTTTGGAATAAAGGGAGTACATGTTAAGAAAAGTTGAACTTCAAAAACAATATTTAAATCTTGGCAAGTTCATTTTCGGGTAATTTGGTAGGAGCCGGGTTTTAAAATCTTATTCTTGTTTAATGGGTTCTTAAATGGGCTCCAAGTATGAAGGAACTACGGGCTATGTTCTAAAAACCAGTTTGAGGCCCGACTTTTATGGCCACATTCTTACGAACCAAACATAGATGATGTAATTAATGTGTTCTTAAATTTTATATTTTAAGCTATATACTCTTTCTGTTCCTAAAAGATTATCGTTTAAAGTTAATGCACACAGATTAAAGAATGTAATTAATACCTAGCGAAAATACTATATTATTCTTATTAATTGTCTCAACCAATTATTCCCTTCCCAATGTTTCTTATTCAATTCAACTAATTACTTCTTATTCAACTAATTACTACTTGGATTATAGCATTGAATTGAATAAGAATCATTGGGAAGGGAAAAAAGCTTTAAATAAGGGTAAAGTAGGAAAAAAATAGCTAATGTGTATTGATAAACTCAAAACGACAATCTTTTTGGAACAAAAATTACTTCCTAAAATGACAATCTTTTAGGAACGGAGGGAGTAATTACAAACATGATTTTAATCCTAATTTTACAATTAAAGAACTGAGTTGTCATATATAATGTAATCTTAATTTTCTATTGAAATTAGTTTCTGATGAAATGGGCCCTTTAATGAATAGGACGTAAAGTGGACCCATAAAGCAAATAGGCCTTGTAAAGGTGCAATGTAGAGTAGATATTTTGGCCATATAAGTCATTCTTGGGTGTTAAGTAGAGTATGGTCGGGCCTTGGGTCAACAATTATGGGCCACACACAGGCAATAAAAACTGCTCTAATATATCTTAAGTAAAGAATACTTGAAAATGGAAGAAACAGAATCTTATAAATAAAATAGGAAAAGAAATTGCAACTAAAACCGTTATTATTAAACCATAAAATAAGCTTTTTCTTGAAGTTAAAATAAGAAAGATTGAGAAGAAAGTATCCAAGTTTTCGGTTTCCACTTCCAGTTTTTAGGGTTGTTTTGGAGAGAGAAGAGAAGACGAGAGAATATAAATAAAGTTATTACTATTTTTTCAAGTAGGTGTTTAGACAAAAAACTGACTTACATGAAAATTAATAGTACAAAATGAAGTGGTTAGTATAAAGTTAATTTTGGTCAATTGATCAATACAGTGTCGACATGCAGACCGAGAGGTGATCTCTCTCTGCATGTCAGCATTGTATTGATCAATTGACTAACTTACTATGAAGTTAACTTTATGATAACCGGATTCGTATAAAATTAATAACAATAAAATTTATAAGAAGTAAGATATTAATAAATAGGTTTATGCGGATGGCAGAGAGAGGAAAAAGAAACAATGTAGAGAAATGTAAAAGGATGGACAATATAAGAAAAAAAAGTGGAAAATGGGTATTTTATATTTTAATTATACCTACTAATATTATTATAATTGTAAAAAATATTAAAGCTTAAAGAAAAACATGCCTACATATTTCACTGCATCATAGACAAATATATATAATATGAATATAAATAAAAATGAATAGATATAGATATAGAGAGAGATAAATATATGTAAATGATATGAATAGATAATATAGATAGACAAAGATTACCTGCATCACAGTTTATGTTTTCCCGTCCATTTCCTAATAAACTTAAATTAAAGTAAAATTTAGTGAAAAAGAAAGAAGAAAGAAATAAAGAAATCAAAGTAAAAGATGTTATTGCATTATTCTTGTGTCTTAATAGCTTGAGTAATTGTTATTTCTTAGGGATCACATTGGAGAAAATCTCAAACTCATTGGTTTAAAATGAAATTAACCTTAAATACTCTGCTTTGATTAAGCCCATCTGCCCATTATATTATATAATTGCAAATATTGACCCACATCTTTCCCGTCTTTGACAACCGTATAAATTTAACAACCCCATAGTGTGAACCTTTTTTCTACTTGCTTCACTTCTCTGCAACACCAATGGGGATCGACAGAGCCCTAAAGTACAAACCCCCAAGACCCAGATCTCCATTTATAATGCTCACGACCTCCGTTGTTGCAGTTGCACTATTGTACCTTCTTTCTTCTCTCATTTCCCAAAATGGGTCCTCGTTTTCCACTTCAAAAAGCCTAATAAAAGAGTTTACAATTAATCATCAAAGGCCACATTTAAGTGGGCATGAAAAGTATTTGTATTGGGGCAATAAAATTGACTGTCCTGGAAAACACTGTGGGTCTTGTGAGGGTTTGGGACATCAGGAATCCAGCCTTAGGTGTGCCCTTGAAGAGGCCATGTTTCTTCAGAGGTAATGTAATCTATCCCCTTTCTATTTGGGTTATTTGGTTTTTGTATTTTACTTGAAAAATATTAGCTAAAAGGTTTGAAAGGAGCTTTCTTTCAAGTAGATCATAAAGTACCACAGTTCAATTTGTGCAGCACTTCAATTTCTTTATATTTTCCTTGCCTTGAATTGGGGTGCTGTCAAATATTGTTGCGGTTTTAGTCTTGTGCTTCTGAATTTCTGTTAGGACTTGGGAGTAAATCTGATGAATTGATCAGTTGAAGATATTAGTAAATTTTACAGCAGATATTAGGAAGAATTTATTTGCATGATGTATTGATTGGGCATAGCAGATGATATTTGGTGAGCAGCAAGCTAATTGATGTGCGTTCAAGAGTTTTTAACCGTCTAACATTTGCTTTCTATTCATGGGTTTACGTTCATTGGTTGAATTCAGAATGGATTTGACTCTTGCCAATACTGCATTGTTCATCATACCTTAGAGAATTCTGCTCTTTGATTTTGTATTTGTAATAGCACGTTTAATCTTTTGGTTTGAGTCCGAGGAAAACTTATTGTACTTTGCCGGTAGGCATATGTTTCAATAAAAAATGCTTCGACTTTCTGCAAGTTTCATGCAGTTCCTAGTTGAGCTCCTACAAGTTAGAAGATCTATTGCCAAGAGGAATTTGATATGAGATTTATCTATAGTTCATTGGTGAGTGGACCACTTAACTGCATGTGTGGTTTGTTACGGTCATATTTGAAATTTCCAGTGTTATCAGTAATTAGTTTTCTGTTATGAATTTTTACTGTCTGCATTAAATAGTTTTTTCCTTTGTGTAACTCAAATTTTGTTTGAATGATTCATAATTTTGAACTGACATAATTATTAAATTTACTTATGTTTGGACCAGTATTTACCCATTAGCATTATTTTAGTATTTTTTTGACAGACAAATATACCTTTTTAAGATTTGTCCAAAGCATGCTTTCTTTTGTCATTGTCTTCGCAATGGATGGAGGTGAACCCTGAAAGACTTTGGAGCCGTTTTTATGGTTCTTCTTTGTCCCTTGCTCATATGTTTTGGTGTTTGCTTCTGGGTTGTCATAATGAACTCATTTCAATATTCAATTGAAGTTGACGTTGAATCTTATATGTCAGTTATTGTGATTAACTCCATATCACAAGGTTAATAAGCTTAGTCCATTTTTCTGAAACATTTTCCATAACATAGTAGACCATAGTGATACTATCATATCCCACTTTTTTTTTTGTTTTGCAGAACTTTTGTGTTGCCTTCGAGGATGTGCATCAATCCAATACATAATAAGAAAGGGATTCTTCATCAGTCCAACAATGAAAGTTTAGAGGTCAGGTGAGTTTTCTTTGGGTTATCTTGCTACTTTCCCTTTACATGTATTCCTGCCTCTTTATGGAACCAAGTAGATTCAGAGTTTCACAATTTAACATGGCTACTGGCATGTGTGTTCATGTTCATACATATTGGTTGCATGGTTGTAACAAAGAGGAACTGGGACAGGGGATGCTACACATGTATTATAGTATTTTACATTTGTTAACTTTTATGATAATTGCAAAAAGAATAAATGAGTATCTTGTTACATGGTCATAAGAATTAAACAATAGCGTTTGATGCATTTTGTATGTGTTTAACTTATTGTTAGGTGGACAGCTAGCTCTTGTGCCATGGACTCTTTGTATGATCTAGATCTCATATCCAAGACTGTACCTGTAATTCTGGATAATTCGAAAATGTGGTATCAAGTCCAATTGACAAGTCTGAAGTTGGGATCCAGAGGGGTTGCTCATGTAGCAGGAGTTTCTCGGGCTGATCTAAAAGAGAAAATGTCTACACTCAAATATTTTGCTCATAAATAGGACTGCAAGCCCTCTTTCCTGGTAAATCTGCTATATCTAAGATAATAGTCTCTCTCTCTCATTCTCCCTTTATTTCCATGCACTTAAGTTGTTGGATCTTTTCATTTACTGAGATATCACAATGCATTCAGTTATCTATGTTCACATGTTCTTGAAAAGAATACAAATGTGCAAAGTCATTTTTGTAATTTCATGTACTTCCAAAACATAGTTTGGTTTTGCCCAGCCTGAACTATAATATGTTCAGTCATTGTTATCTAATAAATCACGAGGAACAAACAGGGTCTGACATGCATTTGAAAGTGCATTTAAATTGTTTCTTAGATTATAGTTTATGTGCTGTAGTCCTTTTGTTTTGGTTTAGGACTTTTTCTTACTCTCTCTCTCTCTCTCTCTCTCTCTCTCTCTCAGAGAGACACACAGACACATACTCATGCACACGTGCACACACAAAACTTTGATGTTGTCTTCCTTGCAATGTAATTATCAACCTCCTTATGAAGCGAGTAATGATTTGGCTGAGTTTTTTGAGTCTTGAAAGTTTTTGTGTAGGTATTAATCATGATAATCATTCAGGTTTATGGAGTGCAAGGATCGAAACAATCGCGGTGCTATCATGTTGCCATATTCATTTCTTCCTTCCATGGCTTCAAAGAAGCTACGAGATGCAGCAGAGAAGGTTAGTTTATGTGAGATTTTTCTAAAGTTCTGGGTTGGAGTGTTTGTGAAGTCTCAGCGCTGATGTGGCCCAATATTGACACAAATATACAATGCATTGTTAAAAGTATCCACAATCAGTTGGTGATTTATGGATATCTTAATATACTCCCCGAGTCTTTCACTGAGTTCTGGCTGCAAGAGGGATGAAACAGCAGATAAATTATGCAACCATTTCAAACTTGTGCTGTTAACATTCAGCCACAGTTGCTGTGTAATCATGTGTAATAAAATGGCATTCTCGTATCCTTCATTCCTTATTGTATTTTATGTTTTTTGGCATCAACGCATTGGAACTATGTTCCATTTTTGCTGTGATCGGTTCTCATCTATGACCTGCACAGATTAAGATGCTCCTTGGTGATTATGATGCTGTCCATGTTCGTCGAGGTGATAAATTGAAAACTAGGAAGGATAGATATGGGGTTGATAGGAGCTTACATCCACATCTCGACAGGGACACGCGTGCAGAATTTATTCTTTGTAGAATTTTAAAATGGGTTCCACCAGGACGAACTCTTTTTATTGCTTCAAATGAGAGGACCCCAGGTTTCTTTTCTCCTCTCTCTGTGAGGTAATTAGTTTTGTTGCAATTCTTCTGTATCTTCACTTACTGACTACATGCTGCATGAGCTAAACTGATATATGTTCGCATCTAAACCAAAACAAACTGTAGTTTTAATGCTGCCCATAATAAATTAAACATTTATAAGTATTTAATTTGTATACGACTTAAATGCAACTGTAATCTGTGTTTTTGTGAGAATCATTACATGCATCTACAAATATAACCTTTTAGCTGATGGCTAATGTTACAGGTACAAGTTAGCATATTCATCCAATTACAGCAACATATTGGATCCATTGATTGAGAATAACTACCAACTTTTCATGTTAGAAAGGCTTATCATGATGGGTGCAAAAAAATTCATTCGAACATTCAAGGAAGATGATACAGATCTCAGCCTTACTAACGACCCAAAGAAGAATACAAAGGTATGGCAAATACCTGTTTATACCAGGGATGGAGAAGAGTGCTGACTATGATTTTGTATGATAGTGTTCCCAATTTTTCGGGTGACTGTCCATAATGTTTAAACATTTGTGGCTGGAATTTTCTTGCTCATTGTGTACTTCTCCAGCACTGCAGAACAAGAAAGTATTCGTTGCAGATTAGAATATTGTCGGGAGCAAAGAATTCTTATTTTTCCAGTTATTTATAATGTATACAGAAATGTATAGATGCTCAAGCTCAATTATTTGATCGTTTTTGCCATCTGTAATAGAATGTAACTGAATTAGGTTAGGCATTCCTGACAGAAATGTTGATGCGGCTAAAATGGATTAAAATTTAAAGGGAGTTTATTCACTAGATTCTTGATTACTGTTTGTGTTTGAAGATTTATGATTTGTGAGCTTATGAGAATTTGACAAGTATTCCTTGTTCCGCCTTTGATGTTTCGTAGTATTTTTTAGAATCAAGCATCTCACCAATAACAGTGATAAATTGTGCTATTAGGTCTTAAATACACTGTTATATCGTTGTTGATTTTTGAAAGTCAATTTGAAATATTTCATCAACAATTATAGCATAATAAATCTTACAATAAGCACTACTTTTTAAATAATTTATATTCATTATTGTATACTAAAATTAAAAGAATTCATATCAATTTTGAATTTGAATTTGTTTAATTTAACTTTTTAAAAGTTGATCTTATATTTTAGACAAGGAGTACTGTAATTTTGAAGGCGCAGGCTATCAAGCAGCAAGCTTTCCAGACTGTATATGAAGGATTTACCAGGGAACTGGGGACTTGCAAAATCATTTAACAATGTACTAACTGAAAATTTGCAGGCTTAAAACAGAAACTATACATATCTTTGTAATTTAGCTAAGGGCAAGCAATGTCTGACATGCAGTTAACAATCCTGGTGGCTTCTAGTTTAAGGATGACAAGTGTACATGGCTAACAATTAACTAAATGGATCTAAAAGGAGAAGATAGCCGGAAAGAAGAATACTATGACTGCCTGGATGGGTTCTCCGCATAATAATATCAGTCCAAATTTTGTTTTGTTAGATGACAATCTCCTTGCATTGTTGCACTTCCTTCTTGCAGCCTAAATTTGGCTTCCTTTTCTGTAGAGCAAGAAAACTATTTCACTCAGCGCGAATGCGACTCAAGAAGGATGTTTGTCGCAGTGTTGATGTCATTTCTAGCATGAACAAGTGCTTGTCTGGCAGAGCTTCTGTCAAAACCCATTGAAACAAGTGTAGCAATCGAGTCCTCTGGTGGCTCTACCATGGATGACAGTGACACAGGAGCAGGATGGTTTGCCTGAAACAAACCAAGCTGATTATAGTTGTTTCATAATTATAACACAGATTGTCACAACCACAAGAAGAACCAACTTTAATTGCAAACACCTAAATTATAAAAGAAAAAAGGGTTGTCTTTGGATCATATATATGAGCTATATACATTCAGTAGATGCAAAGAATGCTCATATTGTTTGGAACTAGGTGCTTCATATCCCAGAATACTTGAATTTGTAATATGAAGGGAAGAACTTTCTAGTAAAACTGCCAATGATTTTGCTTACCCACTAACTCACTCTCTCTCACTATTCTCAAATATCTTAGCAGAGAGCATATATGGATCTACAGAGAAAGCTAGATGTACAATTTATTTTAATTAGTCATTAAGCTAGATGCACAACTTTATTTTAGTCAGTCATTAAGCTAGATGCATAAATTGCTTCAAGAATATGGTAAGGAAATTAAAATATACTTGCCTCCACTTGGCGACCCGCATAAGATGGTATGTTTCTAGTTGGTGCTGTAGGCGATGTACTCCCCATAGACGGCCAAGAAAGTTGTGAAAATAACGAGTCGATGAATTCTGGAAACTGAAAAATAGAAAAAAGGAGACGCATAATGCAGAATTTGAAGAAAAATCAGACTGCGCCAATAGCATCCACATGTCATTATCAATTATTCATCTTGCGGAGCTTCACCCTAGTTACAGCTTTTCCAGATTTCATTATTTTTCATCAATTATTCATCCCCAAAATCCAATCCTGCATTAGTGCTACATTGAACTGGGTTATGCCTAAGTTGGTAAAGGAGCTTTTGGCTTTTTGGAGAAAGATGTGTATGAGAAAGGCTTTGAAGAAGATATGGGAGATGGCCCCTCATTGTGTCATGCGGTCAGTTTGGAGAGAGCCAGATGGAATATGTTTTACAGGGGTTGAGTTTTCGGCATGTGAAGTCAGAAAATTAATGTTGATTCTCCTTTTTAAGAGTTGAGGCAAACCTGATGGGGATCACAAGTCGAGGAAATCAAAGATTTTTTATATTTATTCTTTGGATTTTTTACTATGTTTAATGTAAGAGTAGTTGATATAATTTATTTATTAGAGGGATTTAGGACATTTAGTGGTGATTAGGATTTTAATGTTTAGTAAAGGGTATTATAGTCGTTTAGTTCTTTTATTGTTTCCCAAGTAATATTAGGGTTTGAGTCTCTATAAATATTGATGTAATCCCACAAGTTAATAACACTACAGAATATATTATTATTTGTTGATATTAAGCTATGAGCTTTTTCCTCTCTTTGGCGGTTGAGAAACCCTTGGGGTAGTAGTGTATGGAGAATCACCTGAGTAAAAGATACTTGGGGTAGTGAGGTGTGCAGCCTCATCCGAGTTCTTTTCCATTGTTTTATAATTATTATTCTTCTCCAAAAATTGTCCTGCATCAGTATTTGGAAGGAGTGTTTCCTACTGCAAATTGTTTGGAAGAGTAGTCACTTGGGCTAGTTTTTGTTTCTGAAGTGCCTCAGTTTGTATAGATTTTAATTGGGGCAGCCCCTGTAAATGAGGTGTCTCTTTGGGCTGTTTGTTGGGCAATCCCTTCTTGGAAGGGTTTAGGGTTGAGGAGTGAATAGCTTTTGTCATATGATATGGGTTCTAGGCTGGCTTATCAGAGTTTTGCCACCTATTGCGATTTATTTTCAATAAATCTGACTTTTCAAAAGAAAAGCTAGGGCAAGATAGTACCTTTATTCTTCGGATGCAAAAGATATTTAAACGATATAAGGTCCCAGCAAGGATGCCACATATCCCCGGGATAATTGATCTCTTCCAGGATGACAAAAGAAGCTGCAAGAAAGAATCTCAGAGTTAAAATAGATGAAGAATGAAAATAAAGGAAGTGAGAAATGGAAGGAGGTGGTCACACTACTATTCTAAATCACCTGAATGCCAGCTAAATATATGAAAGACTTATCCGAGAAGTGGAGACTAAATACACGGAACCGTGTTGAAACTGGAATGTCGAGAAAAAAGTGTACAAATGCAGAAAATATAAGCCAATAGGGGCCAGATGCAAGTAAGTTCAAGGATGGATCTGCAAAATAAAATAAACAAACATAAGTTTGATACCCATGGAAAGGAAGGTAATTTTAACATCAATGATACTATCAACAAGAAGCAAATTGAAATTAACTATGCAAGCAAAAAGCAAAGGTTGAAAAAAAAAAAGGAAGCATAAATGCTTGACAGACTGAGACTGCTAAGCATGATACATGACCTACCAAAAATAAATAAAAATTAAGAGGTTATACAGACTAGGCAAGAGGAGCGGATGATCTAGAAAACTTTACAAGCCCCCCCCCCCCCCCACCCATACTAATTCCAACTTTCCATTATATCTACTCCATCCTTTGTATGCATGCAAGTCCATTGATATCACCGACTAGGATGGCTGCAATAAGATGTGGTGCATTGATATCATCATAAGCTATCTTAAAGGTACTACTAGTTAAAGATTTATTGTTTTCAAATGAAATTCCTGAAGATAACAGAAAAGAACTATATGAAATAATCACGAGGGAAACTTAGCAAAATAAATAAATAATAATAATCATGAGTGTAGCATACCATTAAGAAGTGCTAGCACAAGGACCTCAAGAAGCGAAGACACGACTAAGGAGAACAAGATAAACACCTGCATATAGAAAGACAGAGATTAAAAGGTTGAACCATACGTCAATGCCAAAAAAAGTTTCCAAGGGTTGATTTTACCCTGTCATTGAACTTAAAAGTGTAGTAGCCAATAATGCGGAAGAGGACTGTCAACTATTCTCAATAACAGATGGATAACATCATCAGTTACAGGTATGCTAATAGTATAAAACATATTTAAACAATCACTTTTAACATTTTATCATCGAGCAAAGAAAATGCAACAAGATAATATACTTATATTTTCAGATATAAAGATAAAAGTTACAATAAAAACAAGATCAAGTTACTCAATAAAGTAACTCCGGACTCTATCCTGGCCGGTGTACACCTGTAGTCAAGCTCTGATGGAAGTCTGGAAGTTTTAAAGGACCAAAAAATTCCCTATGGATAGTTGTAACCAACTAGTAAAATAAGATTCATGCATCAAATATTCTTCGAATAGGTTAGCTCCACCAGACCAGACTATGATTAATCTGGCATTTTCACTCCCCCATCCCTCAAGTTTGGGTACAGGAAAGATATGCCAATGGCAGTATATCATAGAGTTGTTTCCTGGATTGGTCAGTTTGAGGAGTTCAGAAAAATTAGTGGACCTGAACTGAATCATGACTATATAACTATTCTATAAAAAATAGGGGCGAACATTTATTTGCACAAAAGGGAATGAGGCTTAAACTTTGCTGGTAATGAGGAAAAGAAAACGGGGAAAGATAGTAAGTAGATGGAAAGCATAAAGAAGACATCTAAGAATTGAAGGTTTAAAATGTTGAAAAATTACTTGGCATCATCAGCCTTGTGGATTATTTTCCCCTGTTTCATGCATCCTTATTTAATTGCACGAGGTTGTTGACAACACATGAAAAGCTTAGTACATTTTCTCTTGTTTTTTTATTAGACAGAAGGATGATAATTTCTCTAAATTATACATAATTGAAAAATTAGCAAAGAGACACAAGTAGTACTGGTCAATAAATACTTACAGAGTGCTTGTTTGAACCTATCTGCCTCTCAAATACACGAAAGTAGTAAAGAAGATATGATCCAAACATCAACTCCGGTGTAGATGCAAAGGCAAAAACTGACACAACTAGCTTCCATAGTTGAAGCTTTTTAAAAATATCCTGTCATTAGAGAAAAAAATATCATCAAATTTTAAATTAAATGTAACTTTAAGGAACTCAACATTAGTAAGCAGCATTTGCAGTACAGAAAATATTCCTTAATTCCTGGTTGTGTTTTTATTCCAGTCCATTATCATCCTAGTTTTCATTTGGCTTCCTATATGTTGAAGGCCAATGTCCCCTCAAAGCTAGAGTTTCTTCTTAAGTTATATAAGAGTGATACTCCCTCCTTTACAAACTAAGTGACTGGACTTCCATTTTTCCGGATGCCCAAAATAAGTGAATAAGTTTTACATTCCATGTACATTTGACTATATTTACCTTGCTGTTTAAAATTAAGTGATCCCACCATTAGTTTTTATGTTTGATATTTTGTTTGTTTCATAAGGCATAATGAGAAGTAAATCTATACTTTTTGGACAAATATTATGTTCCTTAAACTTTGTCAATCAAACCCATCACTTATTTTGGGACAGAGGGAGCAACAACGATAACTGAAATTATATTAAGTTACTTCTAGTTTTCTTTTGGCTTCTTAAACTTTAAGCCAAGTCCCCTCAAAGATTGATATTTTTGCCTGGTTTTCAAATCACAATTGGTTCAATCCTGTATTTATACTCCATAAGTATATGCCTTATAAGATCTTTATGTGTGTTACGTGCAAACAAAGAAGCAAGTCTAATGATCACTTGTTATTCATTGACCAGCAGTAGAGAGCCTTTGGAGTTTTAGGGTTTTAAGTTAAGCATGATCTTACCCTGTGAATTTAAAGAGATCGCTTTTAATCACATTTCAGGATTTGGTGGAGGAAGGATGGTAGTTTCTAGTGTTCATGATTTTCCATCTTTGGGGTATATGGACTGAGAAAGATGACGAAATTTTCAGATTCAATTACCGTCTTTTGCGCATTTTATGGGATAGGGTGTAAATTTTAGCCTCTCTTTAAAATTTTAACGTGGGAGCTTTTAGAGGGGTAGAAGTTTATAGATTTTTTGGATTTGAATAGCGATTAGCTTGCTATCCTGTATCCTCCATTTAAGAACGTTGTGTTTATGTTTCACATTTGGTTTCTTTTTAGAGGATATATTGTAGTTGTGAGACATGATTTCTCACCCAAATATCAAGAATGAGAGAACTAGTTACAAGCCATAGCCCTAAAACTCTTTAAGTAATTAACTTAGTCTCAGCCTCTCAGGCGCTCATTAATCACAATTAAAAAAACGAGGCAAAGTAAATTCTTGATAAAAGAATAAGCATACAATGTAACTCTCTTAGCAAGTGGTCACCAAAACTATAGTACTTACTGAGGAAAAACTTTAAAAGATGTATGCGTTTAGGCACAAAAAGGTCCAACAAACTCTACATGATAGAAGTTAGAGCACCAAAACAAGCAAGTGCACAGTAACGGGATAATAATAATTTTGAAGTCCCACCTATTAATTCTAACATTCAGATATTTGAGTTGGCATTGAAATTTCAATGTCCAGTAATCCAAAAGCTAGAAAAAGCAATATCATGAATCTCACTAATACATACCAAGTCATATAGACCAAAGAAACAATCATGCAGAGCAAAGTGATGGCTGAAAACCCACATATTAATCTTAAGATATATGTACAATAATAAGCGAGTAATAAAGTTTCAATATTTAGTCAATCAAAACCCAGAAACCCATTTATAAAGGCATACAAAATGACAATCATCAAATTTTCTACAAATATATGAATACAAGACGCAACAAAACAAGTGGGCATTAACATTTCATAGCTTCAAACTAGCAAAAACCAAGAAAGCAATTTGCAGATACACACAAGAAGGCAAGAATCCAACAGACTCTACATAACAAAAAACCCAGAAGAAAAGACTACAGTCTACCTGATAGGAGAATCCGAGCTTGTTTGAACGACCTTGGATCCCAAACACAATTGTGAAGATGGCACAGCTGATAACGAATGCTCTTGTAATCGGAGCATTGTCTTCAACACAAAACAAGAAGAAATCAGGAACATGTACATATAAACAATCAAACAATTGCACAAATAGTTATTGGGAAATTGAGAAGTTAAACGTACTGAAACCAGATGGGCCGCCGTTCATCTTCAAATTGGACCAACGACCTTCTTCCCCTGGGTCTTAACCTTTCTCTTTCTCTGCTTGACTATTTCTCTGTATTTATCGGCTGCAAGTTTTCGCAACGCTGAAATGCCAAAAACTCCGATTCTCCGAATTCAGTTCGTCTTTACTCTTTATTCAATTGTTCAATGTAGGCTGTTTGTTCACGACTCTGAATCTCACCGATACAAGAAGTATTTAGAATGTTTGTGTTGTACTAATTTTTAATCTCTAAATATGTCTGCCCCATTCATTTCTGTCTATCATGACAATTAAAAGTTATATTTAATATTTATCTTTTTTAATTTAAATATAAATAATTATTTTAAATTATCACTTTTTTTCTACTTCTGTAATCAACCTTTTAATTTTTTTAATCAAATCATTAAATTATCAATTTTTTTTTTATTTTCGTTCATTTGAGCTTGTCACGTCATACATTGATGAGTGGACTCCTCTGATTAGGCTAATCAATGTATACGTATAATTAAAAATTAGACTTAAATATAAATTATCACCATAAATTATTGACATTTTTACACTTTAGTGATCAATCTTTTAATTTTTCAATTAAATGCTTAAACTATTATTTTTTTCCACTTTATTTCAATTAAAATTGTAACGTTATAAATTGATGACGTGAATTACACGTGGCAAGTTAGTGTTGACGTGTTAAAAGTAAAGCATTTTGAAATGATTTTTAGCATTTGAAAATTTTTATGAGGGCAAAAATGTAATAACATATTTTATAATTTAATTAAAAAAATCTACAATTTAATCCTCCATAGATTTGAACAAAAAATCGATCATGAAACAAAACTGATAGTTACAAATAGTTTTTTTTTTCCTTTTTTGCTTTGTTTGAAAATTTAGGTGTTAATGATAATGACAAGTAATATTTTTCATAATTATTACTTAGTTCTTTTTTTCGAATAAAAATGAACCTCTTAAATAGATGTTTCATTTTTAAATTATTTTTAGTTTTTGTTGTTAAATTATAATATAATATTACATTTATGTCTATTTAGTTTTTATAAAATGATTTAAATTAATTACAAAATAAGTATTGTTTTAACATATCATCAGTCACATTCTATGTGTTAAAGTCACGTCATTAATTTATGGCGTGACAATTTCAATTGAATTAAAGTAAAAAAAATTAATAATTTAATCACGTGATTGAAAAAAATTGAAAGATCAATCACCATTCACCAAAGTAGAAAATATCAATAGTTCAAGATAGTAAGCTATATTTAAGTTTTTTTTACTATTATAATCAGTTTTTCTTGTTTATAAATTATTTTTTTAATATTTCTTTTAACAAATTAGTTAATAATTAATTTAATGAATATTGTTATAGTTTTTTGTTTTGATTTTATGGACTAATAAAATATTATTAAAAATTTTAGTATTTATTCCTAAAATTATATTACTAATAGTATACTAGTCCACATAGGTTTAAAAAACACTAGTTATACGGAGGGGCCGACAGCTGTGTAAAGCTATAACAATAGAGATTAGTTTGGCGGTTGATTTTATGAATAAATGAGTTAATTTGTTAGTTGTTTAGAAATCAACGTGTAAACCAAGCTGGCATTTTGTGTGAGTATGTACATGCATGCATGTTAAAGAGTAGTGTAATGTACTTCATAATAAATTACAAGTTCCTTTCCATTGATGTTCTTCAAACTCTTATCATATTCCAGATTGAGAACAACTTTTAAGCATCTTTTTTCTCATCGATGTGTGCTTCAGAGAAAAACAAGTATCAGGGATCTTCCAAAAAGATACCCACCAACCCATGTCCATGAATGAAAAGAAAGAGGGCAGTTTAAGATTAGGAGACGAGAGTTCAGGCTTATACAAGTGAACACTCCGGTAAGGGGGTGTTGGGGGGGGGGGGATGGGTAAGTCGCTCAGTAACTCAACTTCCATCATGATCCCAATAAACCACATTGCTGGTCGAAAGAAAGGTGTTTCTTGCAAAATTGTTCAACAAAATGTAACTAAGATTCATCACCAAAGAAAAACATATTTCAAGGTAGATTCTCAAAGACCCAGTCCAACTGTACGCCCATCTCTTCGACGCAGTCCAGCAGTATATTGCTTCTCCAAATCCAGCTGGAGTTGATTCTGCTTCTCGGCTTGGATGACGCCACTGCCATCCTGGTTGTCGGGTTTGTGTTCCACTTGTGCTTCGCCCTTCACACCCTACAATTGGCCATAGGTACCAATGTAACCTCAGAACTCTAAAAGTGTGTTAGTATGGGATTTATTACAAACCAAGAAAAAGGGAAAGGAAGGGGGGGGGGGAAGCACAATGGAAACATTAAGGGGGGAGAGAGAGATTGTTTTCCTGACTAAGTAGAGCATGAGAACAAATAAAAGAAGAGGCAATTACCATGAGCTTGTTGAATTTCTCTTGTCGTTCACGGTCAGAGAACAGGGATGTATCCCATCGATGAGTAGACTGTAAGAATTTGACAATGCATTGAACAAAATCAGACACAAAGAAGAATAAAGAAGGTGAATAACGTGAAGCATCTCAAATATTACAATAAATTCAAGAGGGGGGGGGGGAATATATTTAAAGAAAAAGAACCTTTGGATTAGGTATGTAGAAGATGCGATCTTTATCACATAACAAATAGATTTCTTCATGGAAGAATGGGGTAAGAGGAATTACAAAATTTTGTGATGAAGCAACTTTTACCAAAATTTGTTGAGCTTTTATGCTGCTATTACAAAAAATATTGCAACTACCTAATTTGCAGCCCAAGTTATGATGATTTAAAATAAAGTTGGAACTGATATCGTTTGGAATTCAGCATAAAAGCGCTAAATAAGTGGGAGTCAGAGTGCAATGAGATCTATTTTTACAATAAATAAAGACAGACAATTACTAGCAGTATATCCATCAAATACCTCTTCCACAGTGGTGTTCTTTTTATTCCCCCATAACAACTTCTTCTTCTGGTCAGCAGACATGTACCCCGTACCAATTAGGTTCCTATTAACTGTGGAGTTTCCCACCCAAAAAAATCGAAATCAGCAGTCTATAAATGTAATAGCGTAACTAGGATGCTGTTTTGTCTTGGATCATGTGTAAACTACTGCAATCACATCCCACTTTGAAAAATATTCATGAGTATATAAATTTGAATACTTATAAAAAAAGGTAGCTGATAAAAAGAAGTGTGTGAATATCAGTTTGCTTAAATTGTTATATATGAAGTGAACTGATCTTATAAGATAATCCAATTTTAATCTTTCTTTTTAATTTTTATCATCATCATTTGAACAAATTTCAAAGCTGTAGTGTATAACAAATAACCATGTCTTGAAAGTCTTTTATATAATTATGACCAAGGAAAAGAATATTTTAACAATAATTAGAGGATCAGCTTTAGATATGACTACACGCATACAGAATTGGGTTATCAAACATAGGGGTGTTCAAATCCAACGGTACAATCGGTTTTTTACCGAAACCGGCTCATCTGAACCGACCAGTTCGGTACATTTTGACACCGGTCCGGTAACGGTATAAAAAACCGGTAAATACCGAACTTTCCGGCACGGTAGCGGTACCTCCTTTTCCATGTTCGGGATTTACCGAACCAAAATCGGTATACCAAATGATGTAATATATATATATATATATAATATACAATATTATACATACATATATATAAACTTTCACCCAACTTCTTTCTTCCAACCAAGATTGCTGTAAATAGAGGAGATTAAAGAAGATGATGAAGGGATGGCAGAATAAGGTAATTAATTTGTGCTTCTTTAACTTCAGTGCGAGTAGATGAAGGGATGTTATTTTCTTCTTCTTCAATCTTCACTTCTAATTTTCTTTTGGGTTTGTTCCTTGATCAAATCAGATCATGTGGGGAGGCGGCTAGTGTTCACCATTGAGGAAGGAAGGAGAAGACAGGGACTAGGGTTTTATTTAACGTTATGTCTCTTTGTCGCAAAATGGGCTTATATTTTGGGTTGAACATTTTAAATGGCATGATATATAAGTTTACAAAAAAATTAGTACCAACAGTTATGTCTCTTTGGTCTGAAGATGGGCTTTTATTTTGGGCCGGACAATTTAAATTGCGGATTTAAAAAAAATCGGGTATTAACGGTATTTACCGGTACCGAACCGGTCAAACCGGGTTAACCGGTTCGGTATACCGGTTTAATCGGTACCAGTTTCGGTATCCATTTTTGAGTAGATTCGGTATTCGGTATGGTAATTTACCGTTGCACACCCCTAATCAAACAAGCCCTAAGTATATTATTTGTTCTAATCAGTTAATTTAGATAATAAAATACCCATAAAAAAACCAAGCTATATCTGATACATATCACACACATGTAAAACAAGGTAATTCCATCAATGATTTAGAAATTTATCATTATTTCTATGGTCTTCAAATTTAATCACACTACTTGTTTCAAGTTTCTATAGCTGGCCCCATGAACTTGTACTACCAGAACAAGTGAAGAAAAGCTCTTATAATAAAATATGATTTTCAGGCTCAGGGAAAAAATAAAATAAAGGCAAAGTCTAATTGTAATAAATGTCCAGCAGACCGCATACAGTAACTATAGAATATGAATATAGATAACAACAATAAATGCACCAGAACAGCCACTTTTAGTATTTAACATGAATGATGGATAAATCCTTCAGAACTCTATAACCAAAACAGACTATGATAATCATAGTTACGAGTTATAACTCTAATTAATACATGAATGTTGATTACCTAGTTCAGCAGCCTTCATTGCAGCAACTTTGGCAGCATCTATATCAGAGTCTTTCAGAAAGTCCTGATCTGAACTCAATTTACCAACAAATACCTGAGCTTGTGGTGGATTGGGAGGCTGCCTTTCATCTGCTGCAGTTGTCAACTTTGAAACTAATTTACCAAAACAATGCACAAATATAAGCACATGACTAGACTAATAGAATTAAAAATTAGAAGAAAACGGTAAAAAATATTGCCAACTAGTAATGGACTAGAAAATAGCTACATAATATGTAAAACAATTACCATTTTTCCCATGGTCCTTGCCTCTATCCAAGCTACAGAACTTTGGTTTCTTTGCAGGAAATTCTTGATCTTCACTGGTAAAGGTAGTTCTATCTTCAGACTTGTCTGCTAGTTCCTTAGTGTATCGCTCCTTGTGCCTGTCAGACTCCCGATCATCATATTTCTTCTTTTCTTCATTAGGGTACTTCTGACCACTCAGTTCTTTACTATCAATCCTAGAAGTTTCTTTCAGCCGATGCTCGGAACCATCCCTTTGTGAAGTTGAATCATGCTGATTACCCCTAGACTCCTCATATGTAGGTGAAAGATAACTTTTGTGATCCCCAACACTTCTTCGATAGTCTCTCTTATCATCCCGATCATTTCCGGACCCTCTATGCCTATTGCGCTCTCCAGATTTCACTTCTTCATTGTTTAAGTTAGTCTGCCTCCTACCAGATCCAGCTCTGTCTGATGATGATTCCCTACCTTTATATTTTTGATACTCAATAGGAGAGGTTTCTCTATCCCTATCCCTATCCCTATCCCTGCTTCTATTCCAAGAACCATTAGTCTTTCCACGAGCATACTTATCAGCATTATGCAGATGGTCTCTTGATCTGTTTTGCTCACTTTCTCGGCTAGTATGATCAGAATGAGTGCCATCCCTCGACTCTTTACCAAAACGAGAAGATAACTTTGAATATTTTCTGTCATCTTCATCCACAAGCTTTTCATGTTTGTAGTCATCATGTCTATGGTAATTAGTACTCCTGGAAGAATGTTGATCAGAATGTCTACCATACTGACTCCTACTGTACTTTTTATCTAAGTCCCTCCTATCATCCTTCCTTTGCCGATCATCAAAAGATTTTGCAAGATCTACCCTGGAAGGGATAGGGCTTGAGCTACGTGCACGATTAGGACTCCCTGCATATATAAAGACATCATACCTTAGTGCCAAGATATCACTTTATAGAAAGGATCGACCAATTCTTCATACGGAACAAAAATCTTCATAGAGATAATTTGACAACTTAAGCGAAGCGTGTAGTAAAGATTATATAAAAAAAATAAATCAAAGAGCATTAATTTTTTCTCACATTAAGTTCAGGAGATACAGTGAATTAATTTGAAAAACATCATTCCAACACTTTTTTAACATTTCACAGTGAAGACTATCCCTCACTTTTATGTCCATCAAATCACTGTTCTCAAACACCAATAATTTGGACTATGCACATTATCATGCTTGCCTACTTTATTGCAGTCAGTAACCAACAGCGGTGACCCAGTGAGCATTGGCAAGTGAAGTCTTCATTACATACAGTAAGTGATAACTAAACAGCTTGGAGAGTAAATATCTTAATCAGACCTATCAAGAACACACTGGACCCGTACAAAAAGAAATTGAACACATGTAATAAATAATTCTCTGGATTCATAATTGCATACTGCATTAGAGAAATAACTAATTTAACTAACTCAGAAATCAAAATTGAAGAACTAACCATCAGATGAGGATGATGACCCATCAACTGGAGACCTGCGCCTATACTTTCTGTTAACTGCATCATTAGAAGGCTTGTGAAATGCTGCTATTGCACCGCCACTGTCTGAGGGAGAAGATGACAAGTTTGAGTCCATAGTATCTAACACCTGGCATCATTATAAGAACAAACAATAAAATCAAATCAAAATTTGCCAACCCATGAATAGTATAAACAATTTAAGGGGGCAAATCCCATTATAACCTGCTCTTACTCAAAGTAGTATAAATCACAAGATGAACATGTTGTGGGAAACATAAATGTCAAATGGTTAATTTTAGACGTATCCATATATTTAGTAGCTTAACTTTTCATATGAAATGATTTTTAAACATCTAAAAAATATCAAATAAGGCATTCAATTCAAAACAAAGGCCCACAAGCAGGTAACGAAACCGCCCTTAATAAGTTATGTTATTTAGAAAGCAGATTAAGATACAACAAATTAGAATAATAAATATTTATCGTTATCAACAACGAATTTGATTAAATTTCAACTGCTATTTCCAATTATGTATCAGTACATGAATTTTTTGCTTTTAAAGGTGATTAAAAGTAAAAGCTAAACCTTTCTCACAAAACAAAACCATGTATCAAATTGGATATAATAACAACTACAAGGAAAAAATAAATCCGCCAGTTGAATTTGACGACCTTCAAAAATATAGACCGAATTTGAAGAAAAACTGGAGCAAAATTAAAGCTTTGAGAAACAAGGATGATGAGATCCAAACCTTGTAAATGATAATCAATTCTCTCTCTGGTTCTGGTTCTGGTTCTGGTTCTGCTTCTAGGGTTCGAGCAGGGGTTAAATGTTTTTTAATTAATATTACCTTCTTTCCATAATAATTAATTTTTAGAAGAAAAATATTGTTTTAATTTATTTGTCCTTTACTACTCATTCGGTACCTTAATATAAGTTATTTTTAAGAAATATTTTTATCTTTTAATATAAATTATTTTAGAGAAATATTTTTATCCCTTAATATAAGTAGTTTGAAATTTTAAGTAAGTATTAATTACTTAATTTTCAATATTACCGTAATTATTAAATATAACTTTGGTCCTCTCAATATTTTTTTCTAATAAATAAGACTTTCTTTTTTCGATACGAGAACAATATAGACAATTGATATTATATTTAATGTTATACAATATTTTTTTTAATACTTGTGTACAACTCTAAAACGACTTATATTAAGAGATGGAGGAAGTACTTTCTAAGAAAATAAATTATTTACTTTCCTATGTCACCCCCTAATTTTTTTCAATATCCTAAGAAATTTTATCTCTTGTAATAGTAATTTTCAACTCCCCCCATAAAAGGATAGTGATGAAATTTTATACATATATATATATATATATATATATATATATATATATTTCCCTACGATCAATTAAGTTTATTTTTATTTTTTTACAAATCGTTAAAATATTTTCTTATAAACCGTTAAAAAAACTATTAATTCATTTTATTTTTAACATAAATAGACACATAAACAACAAATGTTCAAAAATAAACTTATACTTGGTCTGACATCTCATCATATAAACTTCCTTACGTGGACTTTCTTCATATATTTTTGTTTTTTGATATAAAAAGGAAAATACTATTTTCACATGTATTTTTGATATTTTTACATGATTCTCTCTCACATAAAGGTGAGACTTACTTTATGCTCATGTGAGAGAGAAATATATAAAAATATCAAAAATACATGTGAAAATATTAGTTTTCAAAATCAATTATTGTAGGTCAAACCAAATATATAAGTATTCACAATATTACAAATCTTAAATTAGAAATTAAAATACAAACTAATTATTATTTGAAAAAAAACACCCCTTTCCCGAATAGGAAAGGAAGGTTATGTGCAAAGCACAACAAACCTCAAAATAATTAAACAATGCACTAATGACTTCAAAATATTTAATAATGATATCCATTAATAAAGAATTAAATACAATTCTCTAAAATTTACACAACAATCAAAATCTAAAACCAAATAAATCTATTAGGTCAGAGATAACTATCTCTTCACACAACCCTGAATCACCCCTGCAAACCTGTCAGAAGAAAAACACAGCATGAGCCAATTGCCCAGTGCGAATATAAAGGTGCACATATATAAAACAATATATATATGTACCAAAAGAACTGAATAAACGAACAAATACGACTACGAACAATACAGACGACAAACCAATTATGAATATATCGAAATTAGTGAGGCAAAGTACAAATGATTAACATTGTCAAACTGAAAACTATAGTCAAAAGAAATTCCAAACAAATAAGGCTGAATCAAATGGTTATAAAGTAATAACTTCATACTGAGCTCAAATACAAATAGCCAATGACAAACAAAATACATCGGTACCATGATGTATGCAAATTAAAACGGATAGTAAGCACGACACCAATTATGACTATATCAAAATTAGTGAGGCAAGGTACAAATGATTAACATCATCAAACTGAAAACTATAGTCAAAAGAATTTTAAACAAATAAGGCTGAATCAAATGGTTATAAGGCAATAATTTCATACTGAGCTCAAATACAAATAGCCAAAGGCTAACAAAATACATCGGTATCATGATGTATGCAAATTAAAACGGATAGTACGCACGACACATACGTCACTAATCCGCCAAACAAATCAAATCAAATCAAATATTGGGTCGACCCATACATATCCTGAACAAACAAATCAAATGGTCAAAGTTCACGCCAGAGCAACACACAAAATAAAAGTATACGCCGTGGACTGATCACATCGCCACGGAAGGTGACATGCCTTTGTGTCAAGAGGACATGCATGTGGTACCCCCACAGGTAGGATTGAGCAAAAAATGGATAAAATCGAATAACTGAACTGAACAAAAAAAATTTAACCGAATTTTTTCGATTATTCGATTATTTTATGAAATTCGGTTATATCCGATTTAATATCCAATTTTTGGGTTTGATTTTTAAAATTTTGTTATTCGGTTAGCCCAATAAGAAATTAAAAAAAGCCTTGAAAGTTAAAACAGACAAAGTAATCTCTCATATCTCATTCTGTTTCTAATCGCAAGATCTCTCATCTTTCTATACTCTTATATCTTTCATCTTCCACCCTAAATCTCTCACTCTCAATTTCCCCGATCTCTCTAACCTCTCATCTCTCACTCTCAGCCCTAGTGCCCTAACGCAAAATCCCAATCCCCAAATCGCTGAGTTCTAGATACGTTCGACCCTATTAAGATCACATAACAATTCAGATTCTTTTTTTGCCCTATTATTTTCACTTTTAAAGCAATTTCCTTGGTAAGTATAGATATAGATCTCGAATTTATTATTCTTCATTTGTTCTGTTCATTACCTTTTTGGGTATCTTTGTATTCAAGAAACAATCATAATCAATTTTAAATTATTTGTATATTGTTTCTTTGGCTTAATTAGAGTTTCATTGTGGAAAGATTAGATTATTTTGAAAAAAATAATCTTATTTATGTTCAAATAATTGGAGTTTCCTTATGGAAAGATTAGATTGTTGCTCTTTGAATTTTACGTTTATGTGGGTGCGGAAGTTTTGGTTGTCTGTGAGGTGGGCAAGGTTGAAATTTTACCCTCTTTTAATTTTTACTTTTGATTTTATAAATATGGGTATTTCAAATGTATTTTTTTCAGTTAATTGTTAAGCTTCTTCCATTCTATCTACTGACTGTAAGTCTGCAATGCTGTTAATGTGACGCCCCCCAGAATAGGTCCATTCAACCCAACCCATTCTGAGTCGCCAAATACATGGTACAGAATTCAAATACAAACTTTATATCATACGGTCGTGCAAAATACGACCACACAACTGTGAGTCTCAATACAAATATGTAGAAAATATTAAGATTCAAACTAAGTCCTCATTACAATTATTATCACACTATTTATCAGAAATAGTGAGGACTACTACTGCTCTAACTCGGACCATCACTCTGTCCCCCGACTAGTCCCCGCAACATTCTCATTTTCTGAAGAGGACAACAGATGAAAAGGGTGAGCTCAACTAGCCCAGTAAAGAATATTATGACTAAGATAATGGAAAATAAATTATCGTTAGCCTTCAATAAATCAGATAAAATATAATGGACAACTAATCTTAGATCAATATTCGCAGCGGAAATAACAAATCATTAGAAGAGTTAAGCAGAGAATGAAGTCTACTATCTTCTATGATTTAAAAGTCCATCATCAATATTTTATCCCTGTAACATCAATCAATATACATCTCGAATCAAATATTCATCTTTGCACTACAGGCCAAAGATATTCATTTGTATCATCAGTGGTCATGTTCATCTCAACACCTGTCATCTTTGCTCTACAGGCCAAAGATATTCATCAGGTAATCATTCATCTTTGCTCTACAGGCCAAAGATATTCATCAAGTAATCATTCATCTTTTAGGACTAAGGATGATGAAAAACATTTAAAAAAAACGAATCCAGTGAGATAAAAGACAAAGACTAAGGATTCGTATTTTAGTATATCCAATTCAAAAATACCTCGTAATAATCAATTATGGAGCAAAATTCAAGAATAGAGCTCAAAACTTGGATACAATCAAAGATAGTAACCTTAACAAGTAATTTGGACAAATAGAAGAAAATTTAATTTTTTCGTGAGTAGTGCTGTATACGTGAATAGTGCCGTATACGTGAATAGTAACCCCGACGGAAAAAGTAAGAATTTCAACATAAAATCCATGACAATATTTCGGTATAATGATATTGAAAAGAATAACATCATTTACGAAAGAAATAACATCCCTTACCTCAAAAGAACAGTACCTCTGACTGGAATATCGGATATAATATCGAAGGAAACTTGCACTGAATAGTAACTCTCAAAGTATTGAAATACTCACAAAAATACGCTCGATATTATAGAGAGAGAAAACTTCGAATTCTGGTGTGATTTTCAATTCTAACCTAAGCACCCTATTTATAGGAAAAGCTTAGGATGCCAAAGGAGGCTAAATGAATAAAATAATATTTTTTTCCAAAATTTTCCGCCGCCTGGCGGCTTTCAAAATTTTCCACAAAAGTGGGTCCCACCCACTAAATAATATTTATTTTCCGAAACTTCAATAATTCATAATAAATAGCCCCTTTGTCAGAAAAATACAAATTCGATGTCTTTCTATAGAAAATTTAATTCTCTACAACTTTGCAGAAGAAAGTTTTTCCAAATTCCAAACACAAATTATCCGAAATCCACAAACAGATGATTTTTCACACCCAAAATACTGATAAAAACACATCAGTGCTAATTCCTTCTTTAATATCCACAAATAAATATTTCCTTATCATATAAATCAATAATTAATTATTCACAAATAATATTATAGAACTACAATATTAACAACCAGGTCGTTCCCAGGACAGAGGGGGCCTTCCGATAAGGACTTCTCCTTACTGGCGCGCAATTAAATAACCCCTCCTAGACAGAACTTCCTTAGACATTGTCAATAATGCTATCTAATAATATTATTCAAATAATATGAATTATTGAGTTGATAACGCGAAATACTGTGCAACGACAATTATTGAATCAATACTACAAAATATCAACTGTAGCCATTATTGAATCAATCATAAAAAATAGCAACGTAGCAATTATTGAGTCAATAAAATATCAATGCAGCAATTATTGAGTCAATAATATAAAATATCAACGTAGCAATTATTGAGTCAATAATATAAAATATTGAACAGTAAATACTGTAACAATAATTGAGTAGGTTCCTTCTCACGTAAGACTCAATAATTCAAAATACTGTGCAATACCGTGTGCTACTGCGCACCACCGCGTACTGTATTTTAACCACCGGGTATTTCAACAGTACTAACGGTAACAACCACGCCGTTATCTTGTAAAAAGTTATTTCTGTCGCTTTCTATATCCGACAGTTATTCCGTTGTGGGGTCCACAAATAGCTGCGCCGTCGTACGAATATTCCCCGACAACAAGAATATTCCACGACCAAACGAATATTCCCCGACAACAAGAATATTATATAACCACTTGCTCATTTTAAAATATTTTCACATTTCACCCTTAACTTTCATATTTATCAATCAACACCTTACTATTTCGAAATAATATATAAAGAAAATTAAATCTTTATTCATAAAAGTTGGGGTCTTACAGTTAAGTATGGAAAATCTGCATTTCGGTTATTAACCGAATAACCGAATAATAAATTCGGTTATTTGGTAATTCGGTTAACAATTCGGATATTAGAAATGTGTTCATTTCGATTTTCGATTATAACCGAATAACTTATTCGATTCGGTTATAACTGAATTGCTCACCCCTACCCACAGGTGATTAGCTCAAGTATACACTAAGGATCAAAGTACAAAATGTAAGCCAAAAGGGGTTCAAATCACAAAGCTTAACCGAATTAATTAAATTTAACAAGATTATCGCTGAAGAAGTACGAAATATGTACCTTAATATAGTACAAAAACAATTCACCGAAGCCAAATATCACCCGTTAGATTCCCTCAATCCGATCTAATTATCAAAATAAATATAATACAATTAATTAATGATTTATAATATCATTAATAAATCACCATTTTCAAAGACAATTGAGACTGTGGCAGATCTAAAAATTTATTCAGAAAGTTATTTTGGATCATCACCATTCTTGCCACTGGTCCACTGTTAGAGGGTTGCGTCATTTGAATATGAAGTACATTCTCCTCATCCAATGAATCAAATTTGAATAAGGAGTTTCATAGTCGCTGGTACTCAAAAAATTAATGACGTTCGTGAGTAAGAATTAGGAAGCCTCCGTGGTCTTCACCACCACCTCTACCCAATTTTTTTCTTGTGTATTTAATTTGAGTCCTGAGAAGTATAGATTCTCCTTTTATTCTCTCCAATTTTTTTTCTTTGTATTTAATTTGAGAACTCATAAATTTTTCCTTTCTTCTCCCCAAATTATTTCTTATGTATTTAATTTAAAACCTATATCTAATTTGATTTGATGTAAATCAACTTGAATGCATCAAAGCAAGATTCCAAATTAATAAAGAAGTAAAAGAAAAAAAAGAATAATAAGGAGAAACTTATCTCCTAAAAATCTTTGAACTCAACTCTATAATATAAGGATGAAGAAGATTAGAGACAGAGATAGTTGGTCTGTAGGTTAAAGATGAAGACTATTAGACAGATGGCGGGTAAGTAATGTTGGTGTTAGGAATCTATATGTAGATTAGAAGGTTGTTTCATTAAGGGGGAGTTTGATTAGAACCCTCATTAAATTCCAAATGTACATGATTTGATGATAAAAAACTTCAAATATATTTGTATGCATAAGTTTTGTATAGTCCTTAACTGAGATATCTATGTACAAGGACTTAAAATAGAACGATCAAACTTGTTAGGTTGATTTTTAACTTGTCTGCATAAAAAATAGATTAAATCAATTGTAAAAGTTACTCTACATGTTTGTAGTGTAAACGTAGTCAGCAGAGTAATCTATATGGTTGTAGATAAATATGATTAATGTATATTTGTATAATTAAGTTTTGTAAAGTCCTTACAAATGATTTGATGTACAAGTACTTGGAATAAAAAGATCAAATAATGTTAGGTTGATCTTATTGAAATTGATTTGATGTATAACTGATAGGATTTCGTTGATCGTAAAGTTACTTTGCCAGTTTCGTAGTATGAAGATACATCACAGAGTTAACTGTGATCATAAAGCATAAAGTGAATCACAGAGTTCACTCCATATCGTAAGGTGAAGATCAGCTCGTAAAGTGACAAGATGAGCACAAAGTTGCAAGGCTATCACAGAGTTATAGGAGGAATCGTAGAGTTGTTACGATTATCGTAAATATCACTTCACAAAGCAACGACCAACTTACAAAGTGATAAGTGAATCATAAAGTCAAGAAAAACTCGTTTAGTGAAGGTTGAACGTAGAATACTTCAAGCAGACCCTGAATGAAATTCATATTATAAGATAACTCCAAGATTGTTAAGTGAAGTCAAGATCGTAAAGTCAGCCTTAGAATCGTAAAGCATTGTGTAAAGCTAACCATAAAGCTAAATGTGATGATAAAGCTTACCTTCGTGCAATGGATATAAAGTGAAGATTAAACAAGAAGAAGTCAATAACAGAAATATATACTATGATAATATCTGAATATAATCCTCACCATAATGAGTCTCCAAAAGGACTTTATAAAGGGTAAATTGCAAAGATACTCTGTCTGGTTATAAAGCTCGTAACAGTTCGTAAACATATTGAAAAATTATTTTCTGTATCGAAGAGTTGCTAAAGTGTTCGAATAGCAAAGAGAAGTCTGTACATCAAGCCCAAGCAGCATAAATCAATCAGACAGTAAAATATAAGCTGAAATCATAATTGTAGTATTAATGCAGAACATAAGTCTACGATTTCTGTCACTCTACTATCAACAAACAGAAGAATAGAAAGATAAACAAAACATAGAGCTCAACTTTACGATTCTTAAGACAACATATCGTAGAGTCAAGTCAGTTCTAACAAGAGGACTGATAATGGAACGTTGCACGAAGAAGATCCTAATGTGTCAAACAATATATCCTTAGTAGAAATCAAAGGTGTGTCCACTGCCTAGTTTGCCAAAAACGACCAATCAAGGAAGTTGAAAAAACTGCAACTTGATGTTACAAGTCTTAAGCCAGAAAGTACGCTGACATAAAGCTCCATAAAGTTAGCATTAGGGATATCAAAGTATTTGAGCATTAAATATGTTGAGAATTGCATATTCAGATTTGATATTGAAAGTAAATATAAATACTTAAGTGAACAGTTCTTAAGAAAATCATTGTACAAGGACTTAGATGATAGATCAAACATGTTAGGTTGATCTGAGCCTTAATGTTTATTATTTTTGTAAATGAATGTATAGAAGAAAAGATCAAACTTGTTAGGTTGATCTATTTGAGCTGTAAAAGTTAAAGTCTTGACAGAATCGTAGTCTGTCAAAGACAGCATCCGAAAGACAGGGCAGAATCGTGGAGCTTAAGCAAAGATATCGGAATCGTAGTCTGCCAAGAGATTCAAGCCTACAGAAGTTAAGGCAAAAAATGTGGAGCTTGAGTGAAGATATACAAACTAGAAGTCTGCCCAAGAATCAAGTCTGCAGAGGACATGACAAGAATCGTCGAGCTCAAGTGAAAGCATTAAAGAATCGTAGTTTGCCTCAGAAGCCACACTGAGAATCATAAAAGTTGAAAAGCATATGCCGAGCCAAGTCAGGAATCGCAGAGTGCTATCAGAAGTGCGAAGTCTGCAAGACAAGCAAGCAGGGAATCGTAGTCTATCGAGAGCTTAAGAGAAATCGTAGTGTGCTCTATGAAGAAGTCTGAATCACGCTGTGCAAAGCCAACACACAATGATTGTGTCACAATGACCATAATCGTAGTGTTCCTCCAGTCAACATCAAAGATTAAATATCTAATGAAGGGAGGAAGAGTAACAAATGAAGAAAGGCTTATAGCCGTTGACAAAGTGATAGTCCCAATACTTTTATATTCATCCTTAGTCCAAATCGAAGAAGTGTATTGTAGAAGCTAAGGATAGGACTAAAGCAGCCTGCAGAAAATACCTTTTCAGGTGTTAGGTGAAAGATACAGTCTGCTGTGTCAGTGAGCTAGGCGGCAGAGCAGCAAAAAAGCAGGACGTCAACATCATTACACAGAAAACGTCTGGAGCATTAAATGAAGCAACGAGAGCATTCAAAACGGCTATTTTTGAATGGCTCTTTTATAAGAAAATCAGACAAGGATTCAGACCAAGTAAGCAAGACGCATAAATAAAGAATACATTGAAAAAAAGCTCAAGAACACTCAACGAGCAACACTACGATACTGAAGAAAGCATGCTTCGCTACTCAGTCCTTTGAAAGACAGAAGCTGAACTGCAACTGAGTAGCACACCTCAAACTAACAACTGTCTATCCAAGTGAGGTACCAAGTCAGAGGACTTGAAGAAGTTCAGAAGTGAACTAAGTGAAGATCCAAGTTAAAGGACTTGAAGAGTTCAGAAGTGAACTAAGAGCAGATTCAAGTCAAAGGACTTGAAGAGTTCAAAAGTGAACTAAGTGAAGTTTCAGGGCTGCTGGCCTTGAAGGGATCTAAGTGATGCATTTGTAAGAAGACATCCTTAGTGGATTTCCTACTCGTGGAGTAGAAGAGTGGATTAGGAGTCGCGTTGGTTATGAACCACTTAAAACCCTGTGTCTCATTGTCTCTCTTTAACTGCTATAACTGCTATAACTGTTATAACTGTGACGCCCCCAGAATAGGTCCATTCAACCCAACCCATTCTGAGTCGCCAAATACATGATACAGAATTCAAATACAAACTTTATATCATACGGTCGTGCAAAATACGACCACACAACTGTGAGTCTCAGTACAAATATGTAGAAAATATTAAGATTCAAACTAAGTCCTCATTACAATTATTATCACACTATTTATCAGAAATAGTGAGGACTACTACTGCTCTAACTCGGACCATCACTCTGTCCCCCGACTAGTCCCCGCAACATTCTCATTTCCTGAAGAGGACAACAGATGAAAAGGGTGAGCTCAACTAGCCCAGTAAAGAATATTATGACTAAGATAATGAAAAATAAATTATCGTTAGTCTTCAACAGTTCAGATAAAATATTATGGACAACAAATTTTAGATCAATATTCGCAGCGGAAATAACAATTCATTAGAAGAGTTAAGCAGAGAATCAAGTCTACTATCTTCTATGATTTAAAAGTCCATCATCAATATTTTATCCCTGTAACATCAATCAATATACATCTCGAATCAAATATTCATCTTTGCACTACAGGCCAAAGATATTCATTTGTATCATCAGTGGTCATATTCATCTCAACACCTGTTATCTTTGCACTACAGGCCAAAGATATTCATCAGGTAATCATTCATCTTTGCTCTACAGGCCAAAGATATTCATCAAGTAATCATTCATCTTTGCTCTACAGGCCAAAGATATTCAGTTACATCACCTTTTAGGACTGAGGATGATGAAAAATATTTTTAAAAAAACGAATCCAGTGAGATAAAAGACAAAGACTAAGGACTCGTATTTTAGTATATCCAATTCAAAAATACCTCGTAATAATCAATTATGGAGCAAAATTCAAGAATAGAGCTCAAAACTTGGATACAATCAATGATAGTAACCTTAACAAGCAATTTGGACAAATAGAAGAAAATTTAATTTTTCCGTGAATAGTGCTGTATACGTGAATAGTAACCCCGACGGAAAAAGTAAGAATTTCAACATAAAATCCATGACAATATTTCGGTATAATGATATTGAAAAGAATAACATCATTTACGAAAGAAATAACATCCCTTACCTCAAAAGAACAGTACCTCTGACTGGAATATCGGATATAATATCGAAGGAAACTTGCACTGAATAGTAACTCTCAAAGTATTGAAATACTCACAAAAATACGCTCGATATTATAGAGAGAGAAAACTTCGAATTCTGGTGTGATTTTCAATTCTAACCTAAGCACCCTATTTATAGGAAAAGCTTAGGATGCCAAAGGAGACTAAATGAATAAAATAATATTTTTTTCCAAAATTTTCCGCCGCCTGGCGGCTTTCAAAATTTTCCACAAAAGTGGGTCCCACCCACTAAATAATATTTATTTTCCGAAACTTCAATAATTCATAATAAATAGCCCCTTTGTCAGAAAAATACAAATTCGATGTCTTTCTATAGAAAATTTAATTCTCTACAACTTTGCAGAAGAAAGTTTTTCCAAATTCCAAACACAAATTATCCGAAATCCACAAACAGATGATTTTCCACACCCAAAATACTGATAAAAACACATCAGTGCTAATTCCTTCTTTAATATCCACAAATAAATATTTCCTTATCATATAAATCAATAATTAATTATTCACAAATAATATTATAGAACTACAATATTAACAACCAGGTCGTTCCCAGGACAGAGGGGGCCTTCCGATAAGGACTTCTCCTTACTGGCGCGCAATTAAATAACCCCTCCTAGACAGAACTTCCTTAGACATTGTCAATAATGCTATCTAATAATATTATTCAAATAATATGAATTATTGAGTTGATAACGCGAAATACTGTGCAACGACAATTATTGAATCAATACTACAAAATATCAACTGTAGCCATTATTGAATCAATCATAAAAAATAGCAACGTAGCAATTATTGAGTCAATAAAATATCAATGCAGCAATTATTGAGTCAATAATATAAAATATCAACGTAGCAATTATTGAGTCAATAATATAAAATATTGAACAGTAAATACTGTAACAATAATTGAGTAGGTTCCTTCTCACGTAAGACTCAATAATTCAAAATACTGTGCAATACCGTGTGCTACTGCGCACCACCGCGTACTGTATTTTAACCACCGGGTATTTCAACAGTACTAACGGTAACAACCACGCCGTTATCTTGTAAAAAGTTATTTCTGTCGCTTTCTATATCCGACAGTTATTCCGTTGTGGGGTCCACAAATAGCTGCGCCGTCGTACGAATATTCCCCGACAACAAGAATATTTCACGACCAAACGAATATTCCCCGACAACAAGAATATTATATAACCACTTGCTCATTTTAAAATATTTTCACATTTCACCCTTAACTTTCATATTTATCAATCAACACCTTACTATTTCGAAATAATATATAAAGAAAATTAAATCTTTATTCATAAAAGTTGGGGTCTTACAACCTCCCCTCCTTATGAAATTTCGTCCTCGAAATTGACGTACGTACCTGGTATGTCAAAAAGGTGAGGATACCTCGCTTTCATTTCCGATTCCAACTCCCACGTCATTTCCTCAATTGCATGGTTTCTCCACAAAACTTTAACTTGAGGTATAATTTTCGAGCGTAGGACATGCTCCTTCCTATCCAAGATCTTGACAAGTACCTCCTCGTACGTTAAATCTTCAGCTATCTCGTCTGGTTCTAACTCAATAATGTGGTTCAGATCTTTCACATATTTACGCAACACGGATATGTGAAACACGTTATGAACACGAGACATGCTTGGAGGTAAAGCGAGTCTATAGGCCACATTTCCTACTCGGTCAAGAATCTCAAATGGACCAATGAATCGTGGGTTGAGCTTTCCTCTCTTTCCGAACCTCGTAACTCCTTTCCACGGAGCAATACGTAACAATACATGGTCCCCAACGTTAAATTCCACATCATTTCGATGAAGATCCGCATAACTCTTTTGTCGATCTTGTGCGGTTTGTATACGTTGTCGAATCATTTGGATCTTTTCTGTAGTAATACGTACTAACTCCGGTCCCAACAATGTTGTTTCACCCACCTCGTTCCAACATACTGGAGAGCGACACTTTCTCCCATACAACGCTTCGAATGGAGCTACGCCTATACTTGCCTGATAACTGTTGTTGTAGGAGAATTCCACCAATGGTAAATACTTATCCCAACTCCCTTTGAAGTCTAGAACACAGAGTCTCAATAGATCTTCAAGAGTTTGGATAGTCCTTTCCGATTGTCCGTCTTTTTGAGGATGATAAGCCGAACTGAATCGTAAATCCGTGCCCATAGCTTTCTGCAAACTGATCCAAAATCGTGAAGTAAATCTGGGATCACGATCCGAAACTATGGATACTGGCATGCCATGCAATCTCACAATCTCATTCACGTACATATGAGCAAGACGTTCAAGGGAATAAGTCTCTCGTATCGGCAAGAAATGAGCAGACTTGGTTAATCTATCAACAATAACCCAAATCGCATCTAAGCCTTGAGAAACCTTGGGAAGAACCGTAACGAAATCCATCGTAATGTGTTCCCACTTCCATTTCGGAATCTCCAGTGGTTGCAATGGACCCTTCGGCACTTGATGCTCCGCCTTTACACGTTGACAAGTTAAACATCTAGAGATGAACTCCGCGATCTCTCTCTTCATATTGCCCCACCAAAATGTATGTCGAAGATCACGATACATTTTAGTACTCCCAGGATGGATCGCAAACGGTGTGTTGTGTGCCTCCATCATGATTCTATACTTCAAGTCAGAATCGTTAGGAACACAAAGTCTGGAGTTGACTCGAAGTATTCCTTCTTCATCGATTCTTGCTTCTGGAATTGCACCTTCTTGCACCTTCTTCTTCATCTTCATCAGCTCCGCATCCGTAGCTTGAGCAGCTTTAACTTTATCAATCAAAGCTGGTTCTACGCGTATACTTGACATCATCGCACTCGTTCCCACATATGATCTTCTACTCAACGCGTCAGCTACCACGTTCGCTTTTCCAGGATGGTATTGGATAGTATGATCGTAATCTTTCAACAGCTCAAGCCAACGTCGTTGCCGCATGTTGAGTTCCTTCTGAGTGAAGAAATATTTAAGGCTCTTATGATCCGTATAAATCTCCACTTTCTCTCCGTACAAGTAATGTCTCCAGATCTTCAACGCGAAAACGACTGCTGCCAACTCTAGATCATGAGTAGGATAATTCCTCTCATATTCTTTGAGTTGTCGCGAGGCATAGGCTATGACTTTCCCATGTTGCATGAGAACACATCCTAACCCTTTGCCCGAAGCATCGCTGTAAATAACAAATCCATCCGAACCAGATGGTATTGTCAGAACAGGTGCCGAAATAAGTCTCCTCTTGAGCTCTTGGAAGCTCTTCTCGCATTCCTCTCTCCAAACGAATTTCGTATCTTTCCGAGTCAACTGAGTTAATGGAGTAGCGATTCGAGAAAATCCCTCTACGAACCTCCGATAATAACCAGCTAAGCCCAGAAAGCTTCGTACTTCAGTCACCGACTTAGGTTGCTCCCAGCTTTGTATTGTTTCAATCTTCGTCGGGTCCACAGATACTCCACGTTTCGATACCACGTGCCCAAGGAATGCTACTTCCTCAAGCCAAAACTCGCATTTCTTCAGCTTAGCATATAGCTTGTTCTCACGAAGCTTTTGAAGTACTAACTTTAAATGGTGTTCATGATCTTCACGGCTTTTAGAATAGATGAGGATGTCATCAATAAAGACAACAACGAATTGATCTAAATACTCCTTAAATACACGGTTCATCATATCCATGAAAGCAGCAGGAGCATTAGTCAATCCAAAAGACATGACTAAGAACTCATAATGCCCGTACCGTGTTCTAAAAGCAGTCTTTGGAATATCCTCAGTTTTAATCTTCAACTGATGATATCCAGAACGAAGATCGATCTTTGAAAAAAATTGCGCTCCTTGCAACTGGTCGAACAGGTCATCAATACGAGGTAACGGATACCTATTCTTAATGGTGACATGGTTCAACTCCCGATAGTCAATACAAAGTCGCATACTCCCGTCTTTCTTCTTTACGAATAAAACAGGAGCACCCCAAGGAGACGTACTAGGACGAATAAAACCGATGTCTAACAACTCTTGTAATTGGACCTTTAACTCCTGAAGTTCAATAGGAGCCATTCGATACGGGGTTTTAGAAATAGGCTTTGTACCGGGCTCAAGGTCAATAAAGAATTCAACTTCACGTTCTGGGGGTAGACCGGGAAGTTCTTCGGGAAATACATCAGGAAACTCATTAACAACGGAAATATCATTCAAATCTGATGTATTCTGATTTAGATCAGTGACATGAGCTAAGAAAGCTTGACATCCGTTTTTCAATAAACGAATAGCTTTATGACTTGAAAGGATATTGACTGATTTTAGTGGTTTGGTGATTTGGATTCGCACAACAGGTTGATTAGGAATATGAAAACTAACAACCTTACGAAAACAATCAATTTTGGCATGGTAATTGGTTAACCAGTCAATTCCTAAAATCACGTCAAATGCAAGTATTTTCAAAGATATAAGATCAACGGGTAAGGTAAGGGTACCAATCTGAATCAAGCAAGATTTGTAAACTGTAGATGTAACAAAGGTTTCTCCTAACGGAGTTTCAACAGATAAGTCAAAGTCTAATTTATCAGAAGTCAAGTTCAAACGTTGAGCACAAGCAGGTGAAATAAAGGAATGGGTAGCACCGGTATCTAACAAGGTGTAAACTTCGCAAGAGTTTATAATCAGCTTACCCGTAATCACCTCGTGCGGATTCTTCGCGTTTTGGGATTTCACGACAAACGCTCTTCCAGGAATCACCGACTTTGACTTGTCTGCAACCGCCTTTGGAATCACAACTCCAGCTGGACTTGGTTTCGCTATAGGACAATCTCGAGCTATATGTCCTTCTTTTCCACAGTTATAGCATCCTTTGAATAGTAGTGGGCAGTTTGGGCTGATATGTCCCTCTTTCCCGCATTTATAGCATACGACCGGTGGTCGTTCTCCTCCCCTCGAAACAGTTGATGCTGGTGCTGATGTCGATGTCTTCACGTTCTCATTGTTGTACATTCTCTTCTTGAAATCTCCACCCGATTCGCTCCTTCTACTATCATGACCACGATTACCACTGGAGTGGTTACCGCTTCTGTCATACTTTCCTCCTCGCTGGTTGTCATTGCTCCGATGACTGCTGCCACCGGTACGACCTTGATTGTGGTTCCTCGGTTGAACATAATCATTATCTCGTTCTAATAACTGGGCCCTATTTACTACATCCGAATATAAAGAAAATTTATGAGAAATGAGGTATTGACGTATTTCGGGTTTCAAACCTCTTAGAAACATCCGCGTCATACGTTCCTCATTCTCCACCAAATGAGGTGCAAACCTGGACAGCTCCGCGAACTTAGCCTCGTACTGGGATACCGTCATGTTGTTTTGTTCGAGTCTAATAAATTCTACCTCCTTCATATGACGAATACTTTCAGGAAAGTACTTGTCATTGAATAGTTTCTGGAACGCTTCCCAAGACATCTGGAGTGCGGCAGGCTGGGTACGCTTCACAGACTCCCACCAGTAATCTGCCTCTCCACGGAACATAAACGTGGCGAATGGAACCTTCTGTTCCTCCGTGCATCCCAAGACATCAAATATCTTGGTAATTTGTTTAATCCACGTCTCCACCTTGATCGGATCTGGCTTTCCCAGAAACTCTGGTGGTCCCAATTCCTTGAACTGCTTGGCAGTGACAGCTCGCGTGTTGTTATTATCTCCACCTGTATGTTGAACACGAGTCTCCCTCGTCTGGTTTTGCATGAACTGCAAAAAACTTCTAAACATCTCATCATTTATCGTTTGACCAGCGTTGTTTTCAGGAAGAACATTGCCTTCTTGTTGCACGTTCTCCTGGTTAACGATTAAAGGTGTCTCCACAGTCTCATTCACTTCGTTGTTAACATTCTCAGCTGCCATTCTCAAATACTGCCATAAAACAAGGGTTAATCAAATAAATAACATATCACATATTAACCCTATGCTCCGACTGACCAATTAAATATCACATAAGCTTAGGTAGGACACACTAGCGAAGGATTTACTCGTCTCTCCCCTCCTAGTTCTATTCCCCGATCTCTGCCAGAGATCATATCCCTAAGCTCTGATACCAACTGTGACGCCCCCAGAATAGGTCCATTCAACCCAACCCATTCTGAGTCGCCAAATACATGGTACAGAATTCAAATATAAACTTTATATCATACGGTCGTGCAAAATACGACCACACAACTGTGAGTCTCAGTACAAATATGTAAAAAATATTAAGATTCAAACTAAGTCCTCATTACAATTATTATCACACTATTTATCAGAAATAGTGAGGACTACTACTGCTCTAACTCGGACCATCACTCTGTCCCCCGACTAGTCCCCGCAACATTCTCATTTCCTGAAGAGGACAACAGATGAAAAGGGTGAGCTCAACTAGCCCAGTAAAGAATATTATGACTAAGATAATGAAAAATAAATTATCGTTAGTCTTCAACAGTTCAGATAAAATATTATGGACAACAAATTTTAGATCAATATTCGCAGCGGAAATAACAATTCATTAGAAGAGTTAAGCAGAGAATCAAGTCTACTATCTTCTATGATTTAAAAGTCCATCATCAATATTTTATCCCTGTAACATCAATCAATATACATCTCGAATCAAATATTCATCTTTGCACTACAGGCCAAAGATATTCATTTGTATCATCAGTGGTCATATTCATCTCAACACCTGTTATCTTTGCACTACAGGCCAAAGATATTCATCAGGTAATCATTCATCTTTGCTCTACAGGCCAAAGATATTCATCAAGTAATCATTCATCTTTGCTCTACAGGCCAAAGATATTCAGTTACATCACCTTTTAGGACTGAGGATGATGAAAAATATTTTTAAAAAAACGAATCCAGTGAGATAAAAGACAAAGACTAAGGACTCGTATTTTAGTATATCCAATTCAAAAATACCTCGTAATAATCAATTATGGAGCAAAATTCAAGAATAGAGCTCAAAACTTGGATACAATCAATGATAGTAACCTTAACAAGCAATTTGGACAAATAGAAGAAAATTTAATTTTTCCGTGAATAGTGCTGTATACGTGAATAGTAACCCCGACGGAAAAAGTAAGAATTTCAACATAAAATCCATGACAATATTTCGGTATAATGATATTGAAAAGAATAACATCATTTACGAAAGAAATAACATCCCTTACCTCAAAAGAACAGTACCTCTGACTGGAATATCGGATATAATATCGAAGGAAACTTGCACTGAATAGTAACTCTCAAAGTATTGAAATACTCACAAAAATACGCTCGATATTATAGAGAGAGAAAACTTCGAATTCTGGTGTGATTTTCAATTCTAACCTAAGCACCCTATTTATAGGAAAAGCTTAGGATGCCAAAGGAGACTAAATGAATAAAATAATATTTTTTTCCAAAATTTTCCGCCGCCTGGCGGTTTTCAAAATTTTCCACAAAAGTGGGTCCCACCCACTAAATAATATTTATTTTCCGAAACTTCAATAATTCATAATAAATAGCCCCTTTGTCAGAAAAATACAAATTCGATGTCTTTCTATAGAAAATTTAATTCTCTACAACTTTGCAGAAGAAAGTTTTTCCAAATTCCAAACACAAATTATCCGAAATCCACAAACAGATGATTTTCCACACCCAAAATACTGATAAAAACACATCAGTGCTAATTCCTTCTTTAATATCCACAAATAAATATTTCCTTATCATATAAATCAATAATTAATTATTCACAAATAATATTATAGAACTACAATATTAACAACCAGGTCGTTCCCAGGACAGAGGGGGCCTTCCGATAAGGACTTCTCCTTACTGGCGCGCAATTAAATAACCCCTCCTAGACAGAACTTCCTTAGACATTGTCAATAATGCTATCTAATAATATTATTCAAATAATATGAATTATTGAGTTGATAACGCGAAATACTGTGCAACGACAATTATTGAATCAATACTACAAAATATCAACTGTAGCCATTATTGAATCAATCATAAAAAATAGCAACGTAGCAATTATTGAGTCAATAAAATATCAATGCAGCAATTATTGAGTCAATAATATAAAATATCAACGTAGCAATTATTGAGTCAATAATATAAAATATTGAACAGTAAATACTGTAACAATAATTGAGTAGGTTCCTTCTCACGTAAGACTCAATAATTCAAAATACTGTGCAATACCGTGTGCTACTGCGCACCACCGCGTACTGTATTTTAACCACCGGATATTTCAACAGTACTAACGGTAACAACTACGCCGTTATCTTGTAAAAAGTTATTTCTGTCGCTTTCTATAACCGACAGTTATTCCGTTGTGGGGTCCACAAATATCTGCGCCGTCGTACGAATATTCCCCGACAACAAGAATATTCCACGACCAAACGAATATTCCCCGACAACAATGAATATTTTATAACCACTTGCTCATTTTTTAAAATATTTGCACATTTCACCCATAACTTTCATATTTATCAATCAACACCTTACTATTTCGAAATAATATATAAAGAAAATTAAATCTTTATTCATAAAAGTTGGGGTCTTACAATAACTGCTTTAACTGTTTATCTCGCCTTAACTGCATTATCTTGAAGAGGAACAAAACATATATTTCGCTGCAGTTAGTATCACCAATACTGACTAAGTGTTTTAAACAGAGAAATTTTAAAATATCTATTCAACCCCCCTTCTAGATAACTAACGTGCTTTTGGGAACTAACAAAATATTCTAACGAACACTTTGCAACTGGAAGATTTCAAAAGGCCTATAAAAGGTAATATAATTTAAAATGAAAATGATGATGATGGGCATTGAACAACTAATACAAGTAAAGGTTCATCATCAAAAAAAGAACAAAGTGCAGAAAGTCGAAAAAACTTAGAGTAAGTATCACTCTACGATTGAAGATGTGTTTAAGGCTGCCAAGTACAAAAAGGGAAGAAGATTAAACGTTATCTTGGCAGAAACATCATCAGACCATGAGAAGCTGATGAGTACTTAAAGAAGCCAGAGCCGCAGAGCCTATGGCCAAGAGTAAAAAGTCAGAGAGCTAAGGATCCAGAGCCTAAGTGTCAAGATAATGGAGGACATGGCAGAGTTGAAAGCCAAAGTATGAAGAAGTCACGCAGTTGATGTTGGTAAAAGTATAAGTGGCAAATCAGAAAACAAACCTCAAAGTATCACTCTACGTTCCATCAAGAACACTTAGAGCTAAACAGATGAAGATGTAGAGTAGAAGTCTACCACCCAACAACTGTTCAAGGCTGCTAGCCACAAGAAGATGTTGAGCTTAATGGAATTAGTTAGCAGCACATCAACTATGATCATAAGTAACTGTGAATTGCAAAAGAGAACGAGCGTCAAAGTCAAGTTCAGCAAGCACCAAGAAGATGATCACAACAATACTGCTAAGTACCATAAGATGAAGAGCATACATGCCATCTTAGCAGCACCTCCAACATACTTCAAAAACAGGAATTGGGGTTGATGGATCTTGGTCTTAGTGACCAAATTAGGGTCAGAGGATACTGGTCTAAGTGATCGAATTGCCAAGTCTAAGTTACTTGATGCCGAGACTTAGTGACTCGATGGAACCTTAGTGGTTAGATGTAAAATGGTCTGCTGGACCTATATCCTTAGTAGATATCCTACTCGTGGAGTAGAAAAATGGAATATGAGTTGTTTAGTCTCCGAACCACTTAAAACCTCTTGTGTCTTTTACTTTATGTCATTTATATTATGCAAATTATAACTGCTATATCTGCTATGTGTTTGCCTATCCATAAAACTTAAATTAAAATTGAGATTTCTTAGTAAATATTCAAGAGGAGTTTTCAAACTTATATTATGCTGTGCATAGTTAATCTTGATTAATTAATTATTAGGTAATACTCCAACAAGTAATTGAAAAGTTTTAAAGATCTATTCAACCCCCCTTTTAGATTTCTATTGTGTCTCTGAGAAATAATATTTGGGTTGTGGGTAGTTAAACCCAACTAAACTAGACAAAGTTTTCATGTCAAACGGGTGTTTTAATTTTGTCCTTATTAGATGCCAAAAAAGTATTCGTCCAAAAATTTAACTAGTCAGAACGAAATTTAAAATTTTTGTAAGTAAATTAAAATTGAGTTATTTGACTGTAAGAAAAAATAAAGTATAATTAGTCGTTTGTAAGTTTACCTAAAATATAATGATATAAAAAGTATTTAACCCGTTAGAATAGCAAATCACCGTTCTGATTCGTATTATTTGCATAGTCAATTTTTTGCCCTTTAATGAAAGTTTCATGTTTTAAGGGTTTTTTTTTCAATTTTACTTTCTTTCACTGATAAAAGTAGTATCTCACGCATACATGATACTTGTGTATAATTTACGCGTGAATTTTACTCTTGTTATAATTTGAAAATTTACTAAAGGTATTAAATTATAATTTTTCAGTGAGTACTATGATATTTATATTTGCATACTTGCATTGACTATAATTAAAATAATTTACATTAATTTTAAATTTAAAAATATTTTAAATTAATTTTAAAAAATCAATAATTATATTATATTTTAAACGAAAGGAGTAATTAATAACAACTATATTCTAATGTTAATTTTATTTTTTTATTAATTTTTTTTTTATTGTTACAAAATTATTCTTCGATGCCTGATTTTTTTAAATTATCTTTTACAATTCTCTCATTTTTGATGATATAATATAAATATTTTTTTAGGTAATAAATACATATTTTTCTCTCTTTTTTTTTGATAAACGGAAGAATATAAATAAATTTTATATATGTAAGGACGGTAATAATTTTATATTTGTAATAATTTTTATAATTTTTTTATTTATAATCTTTATAAAGAAATTAGTATTGATAAATTCTTTCAAAATCCAAAGGCTAAGCAAGTGACTATCATTATCGGAGACAATAGCGTACAAAAAAAATAATTCTCAGGAAAATATCACACTACCCTATCGAGAAGCCCTATTGGTACTACACAGCACTTCTTCTCTTCTCGGTCTAGGGTTTAAGACATTGGTTGGGTTTCTGTTGCACTTCCTCCCTTCTCGAACGTGGGTTTCTTCAATCAAACAATTGCTGAAATCACCATGTGGGCTCTTCGTCGAGCTTCTAATCCACTCAAGTAAATCCCCCCTCTCTTTTTGTATATTATAATATCTGTACTGCGAGAAATGCAGACATAACCGAAATCCGGCTTATGCTCTGTTTGAGTTACATTATTCTCATAATAGGCTTTTTAAAAGTTGATTATTCATGCCATGTTTAGTAAATGCGGTTTTGGTAGGTGTTAACGTCACGATCTCGCCTTGCGCCTCAACCACGAAAAGCACACCTAATCCTGCACAGTGAACGCGTCAGCACCGGATCTCGACGGTTTTGGGCCGCCAGGGATCGCTCCGGTGTGAGAATAAGTACAGGTCGGAGAAAAATGGTTTAACAATGGAGGTTGTGTGCTTTAGTGTCTAGAGAGAAAGAAAATGTTTGTTACCCCCCTTGTGTAGTACTCTGTCCTCATATATTATCTCACCACCTTGCCTGTTTTTTCCCCCCGATCTTTTCGTTAGTTGGCTGTCTGCAGGCTTTTTCCTCCTTGCTCTTCCCCCCGTTCACATTGTGTCAACTCCTCATTAATGAAGGTGGCTAAAGACGGCTGGGCCCATCACCTCAATCAGCCGTCTGTTAATCCCACAGATTAGGGATAATCTTTAGTCCATAAGCTGCCACCTGTCATCCACTACCAGCTCCAACCCAAAGTTTATCTGAATAATCATTTAGATGATAGTCCAATACTTCAAGGATAAAAATGGGTCTGACCCGGAAAGTCCACAATGAATAAGAACTGTCCAACCCAAGATATTCATGGCCCAACATTGTCCCCTATTTTTTTATTAAACAAAATGTTTGATGAAAGAGTATAGGAACCCGGGCCAATTATCAAGGAAAATCCATACAGACTCAGCGAAGCCCAATTAATAAAAGGCCCATATTCAAATGCAGACCCCTTGAACTCAAAATCAGACTCCAATCTCTTCAAATTTTCAAAAATAAATGATAGTTTCTCAATCACGAGAGGACACGCCGACGGTTAACCTCCCCCATCATTATTTCTACTAAATGTGCAGCCTTTGGAATTCGTGAGTCTCCAGAAAGGCAAATCTATATAATTTTCAAACCCTCAAATCAGATAATTTTACCTGTTCATTTGAAATTCAAAATACCCCAACTCTCTTCTTCTTCTTGCTCCGGTTTTCTTCTCAACTTGTCTGTCAACGATGGCTTCCCAAAACACCGATAACATCGCCCCAATCGCGAAACCCAAATCGAAACCATCCTCCAGCAAGACCGTCTCCATCGATTCAGTCAAAGAAGTTCCTTCAGAGACTCCATTCAACTTCACCGACCGTAAAAAATTCGTCCATGCCGATACCCCCTCCTTAGCTGTCGATTCTGACATATTAGCCATCCGAGATCGGTATCAGATCCCCCCAACTATCAACTAAGAGCCCCCTTACCCACCGAGCGTATGTACCAACGCCCAGGGGGTTTCGTTGCTATGCCCAGGCGGTTTCGTATGTACCAACAGTAGGAATGCATGGTCAGGTTTTTGGTTTCAAAGCTTTTAAATTCACATATATAGATTTTGGTTACTGGATCTTATTTTTCTTGGCCCACACACACATATACATACATATGATGAGGGAACCCAAACCAATACCAGGATGCATGCATTACCTATAGATCACGCATACCAGGAAATCCCATAGTCTATGGGTGAGCGGCCCAAGGAGATCATTGCCTTAACCCATGACCATTTGACCTTATTTCTTCATGTTTTTATTGCGATTGATCAGGGCGGATCCATTCCTTGATTCAGTGGGGTCAAATTTGAATAGACTTTAAGGATATATTTTGTTCCATCTTTAGCCCCAATTTTGTTGAGTGTTGAGTGTTTACTGTTTAATTAATTAGTGATGACATTATAATAAAATTGTGATGATAAACTTGAGCACATTATGTCATATTATAATATCATAATCAAAAGAAATGAGACTCTTCTCTAAATATAACTCTTTTTGTGTAACCCAATATTGTAAAAGTTTACAACTAAAACTCTTAGACAATTCTCATAATAAAATAAAATTTACCTCTCCAGCTGCAACAAAGCTTCCATTTTGCGAGACAGCAACACAGCTCAAAGGTTTGGGCATTCGATGAGACACCATGAGGTGCGACTGAGTCCCTGAATCCACATTATAAACCACGTCAACGCATCCAGCAACATATTCACAGCTGGAATTCGAACTGCTGGAAGTCAATCCATTGGCATTCTTAATCGTCAATCCAATTATTTCTTCTAAAATCAGCTACAAATTCAAATAAATGCAGAATACAGTACCTTGGAAGATGTGTCTGGTTTCTTGAGCTTCCGATTAGGTTTCATCTTCTGTGCAAAACTAGATGACTGAAAAAGAAAGAGCAAAGTGGGTACAAATTTGAGACGTTCATTAATTTTTGAGGTAAACACTTTATCAAGAAAGGTATGAAATCTTACCAAATGTATGCTTTTTCTGTCTTTCTGGTATTTCATTAAGCAGGTTGTCTACACCATTCTAAACTTTGAAGGAAAAATTAGAGAGTTATAGAAAGAAAATTATCCACAAAATCATCAGTCTAATGATCAAAATAAAAAGTAGTCTGTTTTTCTTTCTTTCTGGTATTTCATCAAGCAGGTTGTCTACACCATTCTAAATTCTGAAGGGAGAATTAGAAAGATACAAAAAGAAAATTATCCACAAAATCATGGGTCTAATATTGATCCAAATATAAAGCAATCTGTTTCAAGTATTGAAATAAACACTGATTAGGCAATTAAATAAATACCAATCGACAATTTATAATGTTAAAACACATAATTTGGTGCCAACTGAGAAGGAGAAGGAGAAGAGATGTACCTAACAAATTAAACTAATAATAGACGAAATTGAAGAACAACTATATCAGTCGGAGGAGGGAGGAGGCCGGGAGGGAGGACAAATTGACCCCCTGAAAATTCAGTGGGGTCAATTGCCACCTCTGCCCCTAAGGTGGATTCGCACCTGCGATTGATTACAAATAACCACTTGATGCCATTTGATTGAAGATCACGATTCATGCTGCAACGTGGATTTATATATTTTTCAGTCATAATATGCTTCAAAAAGTGAACCCAAAATGGTTTTACCAATTGATAATTTGATATGAACTTCTTTTCCCTCCTAGTAAGAACTAATAAGTTTATATATTTTGCAAACGTAGTATAATAAAAAAGAACTAGTTAATTTTGACTCTGTTTTGTTGTAAATACAAGAATATTGCCTGAATTACTACATGTTCTTACGCATAAGAGCTGGACGCTAACTGAAAGTACCTAACCATTTATTTTCTAAAAGGATTCTTTAACAGAATTTTTTTTTGCCAAGGCCCTTGAGAGCTCTCCTAAACAAAGCTTTCTACTTGTGATACTTGTAGATAACATTTTGTGCTACTTAAGAAAACATTTTCCATGATCCTAAATTTAATAATTTTGCAGAAGAAGAAAAAGAAATGTTTAATACTTTTTAAAAAGATAGTGTAAATGTGTAATTTTCCTTTTTCTTGGCTATTGCAACTTTTAAATTGCTCACTGCCATGCCCTCTTTGTAGATGGGTGGAGTCTCACAGTTTCTTTAGAAAGCTGTTAGAGATCGTTTGGATGTCTCTCTATATATGAATTAAGTGTGTCTGTATACGTATATATTTATATATATTTATGCCCCTCCCCTAGTTTGAAATTTCTGCCCATATGGTTATTTGTAGTGATATTTCCCTACATTTCGCTGAAAGTGTCACCTTTATTTTATTAGGCAAAATAGTGAGAACTTTTTGTTGACCAAAATTTGTGATTTGATTTATCATTGCACTCTTAGACACTCGATGTGCTGTTTTTTACACAAAGTCTTTCGTGAAAATCCCTTACACATCACATCATTTATCTCAAAAGACCACATCGAAGGGTTACATTTTCTTTTACACTTAAGTTTTTTGGATGTTTGAAGTAGTGAAACTTATTTTGAAACAAAGATAAAAATAAAGTGTCACTTGTCTTGTGAAGACTGAAAACTGATTAACAATTGAATGAAGTGGTTTTAGAGCACATTTGGGATATAGCTTGTTTTATCAACTTATAGTTTTTTGGTGTAAATAAGCTAGGTTATTTGGGATAACTTAACTTATTTAACCATCTTAAAGCTCAAAGACAATTAAGTTGAGAAGTAAGGCCAGCTTCCAATTTTTTTCATGTCTAACTTATGAAGTCTTATGCTTTATTTTGCATTCAGTATTAGATGTCCCAAAAGTTTCTGCATCAATTTCAGATATTACAAATGGGACATTTAAGGCTTTTTTGGGCTATACATTCTGCTGTTATGTTTTATATTCGCCGTGGTACAGATATATGTTTGTTTTGTATCCAGGAACAGACCATTTAATTCAGGACGCTTTCGAGCTGGTTGTACCAGATTAGAAATAGCAAGCTGTTACTTAGAAGACGATGCTGGATTAGTTGAGGGGGAGCAGGTAACATTTGATAGATTTGTATCGTTGAAGAGATATCACCACAGCAGATGTGATTCCTCAAAACCATTTGTTGGGAGTCAGCATTTTTCATCACCGGCTGGCATGGAGAGCAGTGGAGAGGAAGATGATGATTTGGAGGGTGGGTTTTCTGAGCTTGAGACTCCAACTAGAGCTGATGCAACTCATGCAAGCAATATGGCTCACGAAGATGAAGATGAATTAATCTCTCTGGATCTGAGATCTCTGAAGAGGAGGATAATGGTGACAATGTGGCAGGACTTCAAAAGGAGTTGGAGCTGTCAGATACTGAGGCAGATTTAAGCGAGAAAAGATTTAGTCCAACAAAGACTTCTTCGCGATTGTTCAAGGCTACCATGGATGCTCCTGGTTTTCCCATCCAGAAGGTGTTGGATAAGTGGTTTGAAGAAGGAAATGATTTGAATAGGGAAGATATATCAAAGCTCATACTCAATTTTCGGAAGCGTTTGTTTTATGGGAAGGCCTTGCAGATGTCTTTACTTGTTTATCTTGTGCATATGATTTTTGTGATTTGGCTTACATTTTGTTGCATATATTTTCTTTATTGCTCAATCTTCGGGAGCATCAGATGTACGATGTACTAGTTTATCTTCTGCATATGATTTATGTTATTTGGTATTTGTTTCATATAATGTCTTTATTCCTATTTCTAGTACCTTTTTTTCTTGGACAATCAAAATCTTGGTAACATGAGCTCGACCTTCTGGCAATTTTCTTAACAAAAGTGTGATTTAATGCAAAAACTATTTAATGAATGAAACTTAACCAGACCAACAGGGGTATCCCAGTGGTTAAGGACACATGGGGTGGGAGCCTTCTTGTGTTCAATTCTCACCTGTCAAAGGCTTGAGGTTCTTTGTGATTGAAATATTGCGTAAGTTGGACTAGCTTCAATCCCAATATGGATGGGGGATCGAGTGTAAATGCCTAACTAACTTTGAATACCTTATTGTTTTGTTTTATATGAAATTTTCTCTTTTGTTTAGATTAATGAACGTGCTCGATGTTCTACAAACAGTTATCCCTTTTAGAGCATGATGTAAATTGCATAATTTGTTCTAGTGTAGTATCTCAATTTTGTTTATCATCTAGAGCCGGATCTTGTTTCGACATGTTTTCACGTATTTCCTATTTCCTTCTCCCAAAGGACAAGAAACCTAATATTGGTATTGTGTGGAAAATTGCTTTTTCTTTTTGTTGTTGTTTCCCTTTTTGACTGGTTAATGCTATTTTAACATCTGTCTCATTCTCAGATCCTTTACTTCGGTTTGTGGAGTGTTATACTTTATTTTTGGTTTCCATATTGACCCAGATTCTTGATGCGTCTTTTATACTGAAAGGATAACCAATCTAGTAGATTGTGCATGCTATTGTTGCACTCAGTTTACTACTGTTCAGTACTTTTTACCCTTTCTGTACCTTTGGACTGCTTCCCAAATCCCAAGTGGTAGGTGTCATTATTAATAATGTTTGTACTTCGATGTTTATAATAGCAAGTTACTACTGCTCTTTCTATCTCAAATTCCTTCTAACAAGAGATTTATACCATATAACTAGGCTGCAAACGATCCGATCATAGCTGAACTTTGTCGAACTTGAACACAATAAGTCGAACTCTTCGGATCGTTTGCTGTTTGCGAACATTATCGAGAGAGCTTACGAACATAGTCGAACATCATCATGTTCGCGAACGTAGTCAAACACCATCAACGCACTGAAGCAAAAATTAGATCAAATATTGTAAATACTCGACATCTCACGAGGTACTCGCGAATCGCAAATCACTTGAAGCGAACTCAAACCGAACCCGAACTGTTCGCGAACAAGTTGAACTGAACCATATGGTTCGCGAACATATTCGATCGAGCAATCAAATGGTATTGTAATACGATCTCGAATGGTATTGTAATACGATGTGCGAACTTGACTCTACAAGGCAATCCAATCGAACTCGAACCGAACCTGTTCACGAACAGTTTGGTTCGTTGCAGGCCTTATATAACCAATATCTTAGAATCAATTTACTATTTTCAAATTTTCCATACACCTCAAAAAGATAAAAAGACATTATACTTGAGGACTGGAGCTTAATTCTTGTTGAAAGCAGAAAACAGAAGGCTGATAGATATCCTTGTTTTTGGTGGACAAGTGTTAAGATATGTTATTGAAATGTGCTGCCCAATCCTCGTGCACATTGGTGAGTGGGTGTGGTGGGCTTGGTTTGGTAATTTTTGCTCTTGCTGGTCTCCTCCAGGAGAGTGTACAATTTGGACATTTAATTTAATTCTTTTTCCTTTTCTAACATAGGCGTATCATGATAGAGCAGAGTGGATTTGTTGTTTCTGCTTCACATTTGTAATCAGCTTAAATGCTTATGTTAGATCTCCTACTGTATAATTAGTTACCTAGGTTTGCTTATATCCCATCTTAACTTATAGGAGTGGTTCTTTTCTTTCTATTGTTTTTGGTATTTTTTTTTTTCTGTTCATTATTAAACTCTGTTATATTGCTTTGCAGCTCTCAGAGTGGGTAGAGTCATCTAAGCTCCTTGAGTTTTGTGAGAGAGATTATGCTTCTCGCCTTGATTTGATTGCCAAGTTACAGGGTCTTCAGAAGGCAGAATGCTTTATCGAAATGATTCCTAAATCCTTCAGAGGGGAGAGAATCTACCGAACATTGTTGGCTAATTGTGTTGTTGCCCTCAATATAAGAAAAGCGGAGCAAGTGTTCAAGAAAATGAAGGACCTACAATTTACACTTTCACCTTTTGCTTGTGATCAACTGGTGCTCTTATATAAAAGGGCTGACCCAAAGAAGATGGCCGATGTATTGTTATTAATGGAGAAAGAAAATGTCAAGCCTACTGTCTTCACTTGCAATGTATTAATAGACGCCAAAGGCCAGTCCCAGGATATAAGTGGGATGGAGCAAATTGTTGAGGCAATGAGGGCAGAGGGAATAGAACCTGGCATCCATGCACAAAGCCTCTTGGCTAAGCATTATGTCTCTTGTGGGTGCAGAGAGAAAGCTGAGGCTGTTATGAAAGAGATGGAAGGAGACGATTTAAATGAGAAGCGTGCGGCTTGTCGGCCTTTACTCCTCTGCATGCATCGCTTAAAAAGGCTGACGGAAAGTTTGTCAGACTGATATGAATATAGGTCATTGTTTGGCTGCTACTGAAGCTTGGGGGAAGCTAAATAAAGTTGAAGAAGCAGAGGCAGTGTTTGAGATGATGTTAAAAAGGTGGGGAAAGGCATCTTCGAAGATATGTTCTGTGATGTTGAAAGTTTATGCGAATCATAAGATGTTGGGCAAGGGGAAGAATCTGGTGAAGCGGATGGCAGATTGTGGCTGCCGGATCGGCCCACTGACTTGGGATGCACTTGTTAAGCTTTATCTGGAAGCAGGCGAGGTGGAAAAAGCCGACTCAATCCTTGAGAAGGTTGCACAGGAAAGCCGGATGAAGCCCGTGTTTAATTCCTACGTGGCTATTATGGAGCAGTATTCTAAGAGGGGTGATGTACATAATGCTGAAAAAATGTTTCACAGGATGCCACAAGTTGGGTATATTCCCAGTTTCCGGCAGTTCCAGTGTCTTATGAAGACGTATATAAATGCCTACTCTTGGGCTTATGGGATGAGGGAGAGGATGATAGCCGCTAATATATTTCCGGATAAAGCGCCAGGACTGTTGCCCCGGGTAGACCCGTTTAAGAAAATAATGACATTTTACAATTAGAAAAACTAATAAAAATTATTTATACAAATTTAAAAATTAAAAAACAAATATAAATATTATTACAAATTAAATAATTACACTTAGAAAAACTAATTAAAAATTATTTAAAAAAACTAATAAGATCATTTAAACTCGTAATAAACAAAAAAGCTTAATTTTCTCTCTCTCATCCAATCATTCATAGCCTGATTCCCCTTTCCTTTCCTTTCCTTTTCCAATTTTCCTTTTCCTTTCCCCACTTTCTGCAAACCCTAATGTTTTCTGGCAAAAAGATTGGGTTTTAGAGTTAAAAAAAGTGATGGTGAACAATAATAATTTTTCCCTTTTTTTCTTTCATTTCTTATATTACAGCTAGACCAATTTTGCGTGTTTGGTGTTGAGGGGATTGATTAATTTAGTTGGAGTTAATTAAATCTGTGTTTGAGTTAGGGTTTTTAATGTTGGATTTAAGAGGTGAACGAGATGGAACAGAAAGAGATTGATGACGAAGATGGTAAAATCCAGTAAGGAAAGTAGATTCCGGCTAGATGTGTTGATGGGATAAAGACGGTGGGGGAAGGGGTTTGGAGGCGGGGGCACCAGGAGTTGTCCGAAGATACGACGGGATCGATACAAATTTGCGGTGGTGATGGTGGGTTGCGGCGGCGGAGGAGGAGACGACAAAAGTTGTAATTCTACCGGCTGAGGATGACGAGGAAGAGGTGGTAGAATTTAATGTAATTTTAAAGGTGTTTTGTATTGTTTGAGTTAGTTTTTTTTCTCTCTTCATGTTTTGTATTTTTAATGATAGTATAAGTTATAATATTTTTATTTTTTAGGTATTTATTTATTATAAATCTGTTTTAGATGAAATTTTATTTATTTTACAAAAATATTAATTATTTTCTAAATTTTAATTTTAATTTTTTTAAAAATAATAATTATTTTCAAATCTTAGTTATTATTTGTTTGTCAATTATAAATGAGTTTTCAACTATTAATGCGGCTCACCCAAGTGTAATTTTTTAATTTGTGTAAATAATTTTTATTAATTTTTCTAATTATAACTTTGAAATTTGTTTAAATGTCCTTATTTTCTTATACACTTAGGAAAATAATAATAATCATATAAAAAAAATTATTATTATTGTTATTAGTATATATTATTATGGTTATTATAATAATAATAATGAATTGATTTAATACAAAACTTATTTCTTGGTATAATTTAATTGTTAGACATGTGGTGGTTGAGTAACCTTTTGATCAAAATTTCAAATGGACGATTCTTGGGTTCAATTCTTTGGAGTAACTTATTTTTGATAATTAATTTGAAAAAGTACACGTCAGTGTCACAGCTGGGAAAGGGGTTGGATACTCAAAAACACTTAATTTCAGAAGCAACATCAGCATATAAATCAAAAGAAAAAAGGCAAAAAAAGAAGACAAAAGCCATTTCCAAATCAAGTAAATAGTCCACCTTAATTTGCCTCATTCATTACAATTTGAGTTTTTCGGCTATGATCTATTCTATTCTATTCATGAGAGGAGAGGACTCCATGATTTACATGCAGGAAAACACAAGCACATGCAGGAGTAAAAGCGTAAAAGGGTGCAATGACTACTACTACTACTACTTACTAACCTTAATTCTTCTTCTGGGTCTTTTCATATATATACTTGTTGTCTCCCCTACATCAGTCCTGTAAAGAAAATATTAAAATATTAAAATATTTTTTTTCCATATTTATTATAAAAAAAATTGATAATTTAATTATAATGACAAATTTAAGGACATTATGTTGTTTTATACTGTTAATAGAAAGATAACTGTTTTGTATTTTTTTTGACAATTGAGACTCATTTTTGGAACACAAAAATTAAGTAGGGGCTAAGTAACTCTTGGCATTTTTGTATAGGTAATTATACAAAACAGAAAATAACAAAAACTGTGTATACACAAAGTTTAACTATTAAATTTATTTATTCATTAACTTTATTAATTTCAATACAAATGTGTATACTAATACTGTACTATCATGCCTTTGGTTAATTTTTATTTTGGAGGATCGTATTCAATCTTACTAGTCTAGGGAGACCTGCAGAGTTGTTGGTATGACTTGTTAGTATCATGCATCCGTCACATGTTAGAATCTAATCTTTAACAAAGTCAACATAAACATCATAATTTTCATACGACTTTTTTAAGATAAAATCGATTATTGGCGTTTAGAGCATTTGCAACAGTAATATTTGGAAGGTCCAAACGTATCACACCACTATTGGTGTATTGTGTTTAGACCACAAACATAGCGTTTTATGAGTTAAATAAGTTGCGTTTGAAATAAGTTATTATTCTAGTTCCCTTTTGTTTCTTTTCCTCGCTCCCCCCCCCTCCCCTCCCCTCCCCTCCCCCTTGCCCCTGCACACCAATTCTAATTATTTTGGTGGGAAAAAAAGAAAAAGAAAATCAGTTACTTAAAAGTTTATATTAGTATCCACTTCTTCCTATCAAACTAATCTTTGAAATTCAGATGGGTTCGAGATTTGGAGTGATTAGACAAGCTCATAAGATCTAATGTGTAACAAAGTTTTTGGTTTCTACTTAAAAAACTCTTCACATGTCCTAATATATATATCTAAATGGCAAATTCCAGCCTAACTATAATTACCTAAACAACAATGACCAGTGATACATACCCAGGGGCCCCATATGTTTGTACCCATGTGAGACCACCAGAAAAGATGCACATTTCATCAGCAAGTTGTCGGCCAACACCCACATCAACCTACCTCAACCAGCAAACCCGCCGGAAAAAGTCGGAGAATCCATAGAAACCGACAAGAAGCTTACCCAAAACATCCAGCAGCAACTAAGAGCATATCGGGAAAACAAGGAAGGAACACCCAAAATCAAAGAGAGTGCGAAGAGCCACATCCAACCCATGACTTGAACACACCAAGGCAGATCAATCGTGACCAAATGAAACCAAAAATTGAACAGACAGATGAACAATAAAACAGAGCAGTTCAATTAATGAAAATAACAAAACCAACATGAACCAAAAGAAATGGCCATGGGTATGTCAAAATTAACCCCCAAAAAAACCCAAAATGCTTCAATGGATACCCAGTCGGACAAATAATGGGAAAATCAGTCAAGTACTTGGCTATACATATATAAAATCCTAGTAGGGACAGCTGCCTATGCTGCCCCTTGAATAGATCCACCCCTGTACATAACTACACCCTAAACTGAAGCCCAGCTCTGTAATTGACCTCATTTAGGACAACGCTACGGATAGGCAGTTCTAATGTCCAAGTCTGGGGTACGTACTGAAGCTTGAGACAACTTGGCCAAAAATCTCCAGTCCAGTCTCCTTGAATCACACTGTCACTAAATCCAATCACTGCCCTACAAACCAATGCCTCTAGTGCAGTGGCACCAAGTGGAACCCTTCCTGCCAAAAAGTCAGGAGCCCAGAGATACCTAAAATTACATCAAACCTTCCTCCACCCACAAAATGTACACACAACACCTGTCTCTGAGTTTAATTTTGAGGTGAGGGGAGGGGAAGGGGAAGGAAGATAAATAACTTTTCCTTCTCATCTTTTTCCCTTCCCACAAATAAAACTCACAAGCACAAACCCTAATGTCATCACCATGTACATTTATGACTTTGAGCGAGCTTTTTTCGGGTGAATGCAAACATTCACTTCGTTTTGGAGTAGAGATTTTGCAAATTCTCTGTTTCATTGGTTAATAATCTCCTTTGGGGACACCCAAACATAGTTTATTATATACTCGCACACCCAAACATAGTTTATTATATACTTACCTGGTGTACATTGTTCGTTAGATGCAAACGACTTCTGGACTAACAACATGAACTGTACTTGTCGATAGGGAAAGCACACAAATGGGACAAAGAAAGGTCCTTCCAAAGCATTACAGGATGCAGCGAGGACCACCACAGTTTACAAACAATACATCATCTCACTAGTCACTGAACCGTGAAATGAACCCATGTGAAGAAGAAACTCTTTCATGAAGGACAGATAAATACTCACCATAACTTCCAAGATCTCCGAGTACACAGTATATGTGCAAGAAATGACAACAGAAATCTTCTTCCGCAGCTATTCAGGCCATACATTGGGCTTATTTGATAGTAACTGCATTGCCCACAATGTGCAATCAGAAAGAGATATGGCTCCTAGTTCCCATATACAACTTGTCCTCACAGGCAATTCTCATGTAATTCTGTAAATAAGCACACCTAGAGAGGGGGTGAATAGGTGTTTAATCTAAAAATGATAAACGATGGAATCTTTTTGATTTTTTTCTGTAACAGGCTTAAATTAAACAGCTATGCCTGTCTGATTTAGTGTCTGCTTAAGCTTATGTTCTTCGTCTATTACTATCAGACAGGTATGCCTGTCTGCTTTATTGTCTGGATTAGCATATGTTCAAACGTGAATAAAGTAAAATATCCGGAAATGAGAAAACAGAATAGAGAATAGCAGAAAAGTAAATCACACCAAAATTTTACGTGGTTCTGCCCCTCCTCTAATCTAGTGGCGTAATCCACGTCCAATACCAATCGGTATTGAACTCTTTTTATTAAACTTAATACTCAATTAAATACAATAAAAAGAACTCCTTGTTTAAAGTAGCATCACACTGATGGACATCACTGCCCCCTTTGCACCTCTGCAACCTTTCTCACCACTGAGACATTTGCACCTCTGCAACTTTGAAATCTCTCTTTGAACAGACCCTATCCACTATTGAATCAGTCAAGCCAAACTAGACTTGAGCTCAGATTTGGTTACAAGAAATATATGATTATAAAAAATTCTTATTTCCAACTAACAAAGAATTAATACTAGAACAAGACTTGCTGGAAATAAACTTTGATAGCTCTCTATGAAAGTATCTTTGCATAATACTGATATTTGCTTTGATTTCACTACATTGATGTATACTTCCCTTGTGTTGTTGTGTTCCTGTTTTAGCCAATAAGAAGTAATATATATAGAGAAAGAACTTATCAGCTATATTTTAATTAGCAAAGAATACATAGCTGATAAATCTCTTTAGCCCATGCAGTTGACCAACGGATATAATATGAATAAGTTAGCATGAAAAACTAGTTCAGTTGGTATATCACATGACCTTTGCAATTAAAGAGTCCAATGATATCAGTTAGTAAAGATATAATATCTAAATCATATATCAATATCACATGACCTTTGCAATTAAAGAGTCCAATGATATCAGTTAGTAAAGATATAATATCTAAATCATATATCAGATAGCTAAAATAAAGGAGACATAGTCTAACAGGGTTGCTTAGTCAACTCATTTAAAAAGACTCCTTATCAAAGAGCATATCTAACTTTGATTCAAACTAGGATATAAATATATATTAAGGAAATATTCACCAACAATTAATACCTTGCAGTATATCCTGAGTCCAGTATTAATCTAATAACATTTTTTACCAACTTGGACCAAACAAGCTATTTCTTTATAAACAGGATCCATTTAGCTGTTTATACAAAATCAAATAAATTAGCAATTAAACAGCCCAAACAATTTAAATAAAATCCATTTAACTAAATACAAACCTAATAATATTGTCATCATTAAAATCATAAACCAACAACTTCAACAATATCAACTACTTGAGCATCACATTAAAATTGCAGATAAATGGTAAAAAAAAATTGTAAGTATAAATGGAAGTTTAATATAAGAGCTTTTCTATTGTAAGAAAGACTTGTAGAGATTACACTCTAATCTACGACAGTGGTGGATATGGCAACACCAATAGAACTTTGTAACAACAAGAATTAGGACAAACAAATTCTTTGGTACAGAAAGCCATTAAAAAAATTACAAGGAGCATCATTAGCATTTCCTCGGGAAACCAATACATAAGAAACAACAGAATTTTCTATAAAATCCATGCTAGTAAGTTATATGGTTCAATATGATCCAGTATTAGCTTTTCTAGTCAAACTTAAATAAGGATACATTTTGATTACATACCCTTCTATTTCCGTTTGCCCTTTCCATCTGCAAGTCTTCCCCTTGTTGGTGGAAGAATTTGGGTTATGTTAGATAATGATGGATGGGATTAGTGTCTGAGGCATGTTTTAGAATTTAAGTACTTTTTAAGCCTATAGTATTGTTATGAATACCAATGTGAGCTTGTTATATGGGGGGCAGATCCCACATTAGTAGTATGAGATATCAGTGTAGGGTTGATATAGGCTTGGACATCCCCTCTTGAATAAAAATGTTATGATATAGGCTCAAACTCCTATTTCAAATGTTACGATATAGGCTCAAACTCCTATTTCCTCCTGAAAAGCTAGCTACTATATCAACCCCACATTGATATCCCATACTACCAATGTGGGATCTGCCCCTCATATGACAAGCTCACATTGGTAATGAGTATATGTGGGATCTGCCCCTCATATGACAAGCTCACATTGGTAATGAGTATTTAATTTGTGACGAATAAAATATATTAATTATATCTTGGAAGAGCTTTCTCCTCATCAAAAGCAACAATTACTCCAAGAGTTCCTCATGAACCAAGAGAACCTTTACTTTCTTTTTTGATTAGTGTCAACAGAAGCTTGTTGAGGTAAAACTACATCCATGTATTACAAATCTTCTTCAGGTGTTTCACATTTTCAAGACTAAATTGACAATATCAGTAAAAATATCTTTATCTTGTTCAAGCAGTCCCCCCCCCCCTCCCCTCCCCTTTTCTAACCACAGGAAGTTTCGCCCACTTGAAATAGAGTATAAAGATAAGCCACAAATAAAAAGCCTGTTACAACAAATTTCTGACCTAGAGTCATCTTGACATAGAACTCCTTGCCAAAGCAGCTTCACGTTCTTGACGTCGGCGTTCTCTCTGGAACAAATATAATATTAGCAAATAAACATAAAGAAATCAAAGATACAGTAACAAACAATGTAAGCAACGCAGCAAAATAAGTATTGGATATTGGTGACACTTCCAGATCATACCCCTTAATACATCTCCCAGGCACTTCTCAAATAAATTAACTTGGCTGAAATTAAGTATTAAATTTTGAACATGCATGCAGCCTTTCTTCACTGCTATCGTCAATTTTGTTTAAACAAAAGTAGTAAGAATCAAAAACCTCTCATTACATGCTTGACTAGTTCGGACCAATGTTTTTCATGGGGCAAGTTCCTCGAAACGCAGCAAAAACGCAATTATTTGGGAGAGAGGCTTGCAAGGTTGGCCTTCGTGCTCGACTCATTTTCCACTTTGGGACTTGTGCCTAGCCTCGAGGGAGTTGGAATGCCTCACCTTGCGCCTATCGCCCTTTTAAAATCCTGGTGATGAGGCCTTTCTTGCTAAAACTAGAGGGTAGTTGTAAACAGAATACAATGAAGGTTTAGTATACTCAATCAGTTTATTAAGAAAGAAATGATTTGCACTGGGAATATTTTATATTTTTCTCGGTTCTCTGGGCAACATAATGTATACTTCTCTAACCAAAACATATGATACTACAAGAAAGGAGGTTTTTGAGCTAATATCTGAAACCTGATTGTGTGTGTGTATATATATATATATATCTATATATATATATAAATTTGTCATGTCTAGCAACATCCTATATCCTGCTTGCTTAATGCATTTGCATCTTCGATAATTGTTACATCTGCTTTCATGAACGTATAGATCACCCCAAACCTTTTCTGCTGGATGTACCCTTTAAGTAGTTATCTGAAACTAGATTACCCCTAGGCTTTATACAGATCATGCCTGTAACTGCCTACTTCCATAATCAATACTCAACAACCTAACTAAATGGTCAGTTGCACATCAGAAACCTGGACGACGTCATGAACAAGCTGGATTTTAAGAAAATCCTGTAGAAATTGTTATTAAGTGAACAACAGATTAATAACACAATTTTCTGCTCAAGTGACCAGTTCATTGAAATGTGAAGTCTAAGAAACGCCTCAATATTCTAGGTTTACCAGATAAATGCATTTCACTCTAAAATTTAAAATAATCTCATTATAGAAGTTTGTCACAATGTCACAAAAACTGTAACAAGGCTATAAGCCTATAAATGATAGAACTGTTTGGCTTAGGCCTAGTTCATTAAGAATCTCATTCAGGTTCCTTCAAATAACTCTCGAACTATGCTCAATCCACAATATAGAAGGTAGTTGCATATATAAGCCAAGCCTAGAGGGTTGGAAAGGTCGGGCTTGAGCAAGAAAAGTTAAGGCGTACATGGTATATTGCTGTCGCACATTGCAATTTAATAGAAGTTCATATGGAAGCAAAGCAATTAATAATATTGGAAAAATTAAGAGATGAAATCCATACCCTTCTCTCCCAATATGGATTGAAGCAGACAAAATCATAAACTGGAGTGATCGAGGAAACAAGAAGCACATTGAGACCAGTAAAAAACAAGAGTGCAGCCATGGGCCGAGTTCTATGAGGCATGTCTCTATATGTTTAAGCTTCAATGTCTGCAAAAAGAAACTCTCTGTTGTAAATCAATCACATACTACAATTAAAATACATATATACAAGTGCTCAGCATGCTCAATGAGAATTAAAACGAAAAGGGGAATATAATGCATGCATATAAGCAGAGAAAACCAATTATTTAACATATCCTCTTTGCAATACTCTCTTTGGAAATCTCTTAGGGGCTGTTCGGGAGCTACTTATAAGTTGGTCAAACCAACTTATAAGTAGCTTTCTACTATTTGAGTGTTCGGGAATGACTTATTTTTTTACTTATTTTTTGACTTATAAGTCAAAAATAAGTAACAATTTGTAACTTAAAATAAAATGACTTATAAGTTATTCTTAATAAGCTATTTTGACCAAATATAATGACTATTTTGCCCCTCCTCTATCTTGATAAATTGCATCTCTACCCCCCTTTTAATGGAATGGATCTTGAGGAGCAAAACGAGTACACAGGCGAGATGGGTCATATCCCCTGTAATCTGAATATATTCATGGCTCACTGTGATGTAATAGAGTATTTCTGGAGAGGAGAGAGAGAGAGCAGCGTTGGTGTGTAGTTTATTGTGTATGTTTGGGTTAGGTGTTGTTTGTTTACCTCTTAACAGGTCTTAATAGACCACCTCTTATTCGCTAAGAGGGTAGATGTTTTTTTATATTACCTCTTAATGCCTCTAAATGGTTGAGATAGAAAATCAAATCTAAATTATTCAGACATGCCTCTTAATGAACTTTGCTATTTTTTAAACACAAATACCCTCTTCAATATTATCAATTTTCTTGTGTATCCATGCCAACCACTACCACCCACCGGCGCCACCACCGCCTCCAGACCACCACCACCAGACCATCAGATCTGCGATCAGATCTGCGGGGGTAGGAGGGGAGGGGAGGGGAGGGGAGGGGAGGGGGGCAGGGGAGGGGAAGGCTAGGGAGGAGGGAGGAGGGAGGAGGGAGGAGGGAGGAGGGAGGAGGTGGGACGGGGAGGAGGGGGAGGGGGAGGTGGGGCGGGGAGGGAGGGAGGAGGCGGGACGGGGATGTGGGAGGAGGGGGTGGGGTGGGGTGGGGTGGGGTGGGGTGGGGTGGGGTGGGGCGGGGCGAGGGAGGAGAGAGAAGAAGCTGTGTTTTTATTGTTTTTTTCAAGGGTTAAAATAGTAAAAACATGTTATTTAGATATTTTGAAAAAAGTAATTATCAAACAATATTTTTTCATTCAGATACAATTCTATTTAGATACTCTATATTATTCAGATGTCTAAACTATTCAAATCTTAACAACTAATTTTATCAAACACAACCTTAGTCTGGGTTTTGGGTGTGGTAGATCCAAATGAAAATCATTCTCTTTCCTAGTTTCCACATGAGATATCATTCCTTATATTTAAATTTAATTAAATTGTTTTAGTGTAATACACATTTTAGCAATAATAATTTGTTTACCAATAAGTTGGTTAAATAAGTTATTTATCAATAAACTGTTTAAATTAGTTGTTTACCAATAATCTGGTTAAATAATAAGTTGTTTACCAATAAAGTTTTTAAATAAGTTGGATACCAATAAGTTGGTTAAACAATAAGTTGTTTACCACTAACCTGTTTAAATAAGTTGTTACCAATAAGATGTTTGCCAATAATAAGTTATTTATCAATAAGCTGTTTAAATAATAAGTTGTTTAGCAATAAGGTTTTTAAATAAGTTGGTTACCAATAAGCTGTTTAAACAATAAGTTGGTTACCAATAAGCTGTTTAAACAATAAGTTATTTACCAATAAGCTGTTTAATAATAAGTTGTTTACCAATAAATTATTTAAATAATAAGTTGTTTACCAATAAATTATTTAAATAATAAGTTGTTTACCAATAAGGTTTTTAAATAAGTTATTTACCAATAAGCTCTTTACCAATAATAAGTTGTTTACCAATAAGCTGTTTAAATAATAAGTTGTTTAGCAATAAGGTTTTTAAATAAGTTGGTTACCAATAAGTTATTTAAACAATAACTTGTTTACCAATAAGCTGGTTAAATAATAAGTTGGTTACCAATAAATTGTTTAAATAATAAGTTTATTTACAAATAATAAGCTATTTACCAATAAGCAGGTGAAATAAGTTATTTACTAATAATAACTTATATTGAGTTAATGTATCTTTTTATAATAGTAATTTTTATATTTAATTTTAACTTATAAGTCATTATCAGCCGAACACCTTCATAACTTATTTGAACTTAATTTCTGACTTATAAGTCATTATGAGCCGAACATTTTTTACTTATAGGTCACAACTTAAAATAACTTATAAGTGAACTTATATTTTAACTTATAAGTCATTTTAAAATAAGTCACTCCCGAACAGGCACTTAAACCCTCCGACTGGCAATGGCACACATAATGAAATGTAAAGTGGTGAAAGAAGAGGGAAAAATACAGAAACCCTATGGATCTTGACTTGGGCATAGAAAAATTAAAGCTTGATTATATATCTATCTATCTATCTACCTATGTGCATGTGTATCAGAAAGACGAAGGAGGGTTAGTGTTACCAGGCGGAGGAAAAAACACTTCTTCCTTCTTTCTTTTCTCAGTAGTACGGGGTCCAGTACTCTTGTCCTTTGAAATTACCCTATGGGCCTATACTATTATTACTATTTTTTTTAAGTAGTAACTGGTACATTTTCAGTCTTTGACTTTTAAATCAGGACTACGCCTCCACTATAAAATACTTCTTTCATTAAAAAAATAGTATAATATATATTTTTAATTTATTTTAATATTAAAATATATTTTCAATTTGAAATTACAAAAAATACTATAATATATCATTCTTTATATTTTTAGGTATACTAAATATTATAATGTCACCAATATAATATTTTCAACAAATATCAAAAATATATTTAAAAATTAAATGCCATTTTTTAAGAAATTATATTCTGATTTTAAAACCGAGAAAGTAGATGATTTCTTATTGTTTTCTAAGATTTTTGAATTGCACACATAAGTGTGTGTGTGTGTGTGTGTGTGTGTGTGTTAGTGAAGTAGAGAAGAGCAAGATGGGTTAATTTTGGACTCTTTGGTTTTTAAAAGTATTTTTGATTTTTTATCCTAATTTTATCTTCTATTTCTTTATTTCTATATATTATTTATCACATCCTAATTTCTTTCACCTGAAACCTTCTATCCACTGAAACTTTTAATTATTTTTTTTGGTTTGCACCAGGTAACTAGTATATATAATGGAGAAAAAGAAAGGTTTGTTTTTTTCCTTCTCTTTTTGGTAGTATTATTTAATATTGTAACCACTGTGATTATTGAAATAATTTAGAAGGCTGGCTGAAATGGCTTATTTAAAGTTGTAAAAGAAGATAAATAATAATAAATCTGTTTAAATTGATTTATTTGAGTCCTTAAAGTTAGAAATAATAGACTTTAAAACTCCATAAATAAATTATTTTTTTTAAAAATGTGAAATTGAGTTTCTAAGCAAAGATCTCTCTTGATTTGAGTTGCTCCCTGCCTCCCATAGAAAGAGTTTTATTTGTCAATTTCTTTTTACTTTTTAATGTTAATAATATAAAATAACACAATATTTTTAAATTCACCAACACAATTTTGTTATCATACTACACTACTAATCTAGCACTTTTTTTTAGGGGAGGGGAGGGGAGGGGGGGGGGGTGGTGGGGTCGGTAGAAGTAAATTTGTAATGGAAAAAAAATAATCTGACATTTATTATTTTAGGCATAAGAAAGTGAACAAACATATATCCTTCATATCAGCAAATTTTGTAAATAGAGAGCTTGGAATTTCATCTTTGTTGTGTACAAATCTAAAGCTTAAGCTGAACCCTAAGAAATAGTGGACGGACGCCTTAATCTCACATCACAATCATATTACAGACCAACATAATTCTATTCTTATCACCAACTGTTTAAACCTACAGGACAAATGTATTTTTGACATATCTGTAGAAAGTGAAAAAGGGCTACCATTGTGGTTTACAGACAGGACCACATGTATTTTTGTTTTGACATATCTAGAGAAACTGAAGAGGGTTACCATTGTGGCTTCCCTGGACCTTGGACGTTTTGATTCCGACAGTATTATCACATTCAGTACAAGCACCCAAGAAGGGATAGATATTGTTCCACATCTCTAAAGCTTCTAGTTCCACTTTGATTCACTTATGGGAGCCAATCTTCAAGGTGCCATCACCAGGTGAGGTCCTTTCGATTGTTATTCACGCGGCCGGGCAAGCCAGAGCGAACTGAGGGCTCGAAGCCGTGAAAAGTAGTCATTTATTGCAAGCAGGGCACGAGCTGATTGTCTGGTAGTCAATACACGGTGCATTTGTTGCAGTGTTTGTTGTCGTAAATTATCAGCCTGGTGATCACCAAAAAATATAAATATTCAGTGACAAAATCTGAGTCTGCTCAAATCTAGCTACGTCACATCATTTAGGGAAAATATTAGGTTGGGGGCTAAGTGCAACTTAAGTTAAACAAATAACAATGTAGTCAGAGTCGTGTGAATGCTTACTAGGAATAAGGCTAATCCACCATAAACTGGAACACAAAAAAATTGATCGTGAACTTGTTTTAGGGAAGATTTGCTATAAACCCCAGGAAGGTTCACAATAGCACGTGCATAGAAATTATCAATGACCGGATACTAAATAATTTCCCCAGAATGCCAATTCTAGAATCCCTTTTTACCATGTGCCAAACAAAGTCCTCTTTTAACATTAATGAATAGCCATCAAACTTGTCTAACTTCTTTCAAGAGGATCCTGGGGGAAGTTCACAGGTACTCTTAACATGGGATGGAGGGAGTGTAAAGCAAAGACAATGATTTTAATATAATCATTAAAAAAAACCTTAAGATGTACATACTAAACATGGATAGTGTACTTCTAAGGACCACAAAGGCACAAGACCAGACCAGGAGGTCCTTGGTACAAAAGGAAGCAACAAGTTACCGTATCAACATATGTTTATACACTAGATGATGTCTTTTGACAAGAAAAGCATGATAGCAGGAAACAAATAAGTACAATCAACTCAATTATAGGAAAATACCTGGTGGAGGAAACCTTCCAGAGTCCCCAACTTTCCCATGGCCATTGCCATTTGGCCCATGTAATTTGCCACGTTTCCAGATGAACCTGATGTGCCAGGAGTGCCACTGGCTAACGTCTCAGACAGCGATTGCTGCAATGCCTCCATCCCCTGTGAGAGAGCATCTTCTGCCTGCTGTGATGATTGTTGCAAGTTGGAAATGCCTGCCAACTGTTGTTCAGTCAGAGGCTCCAACTGATTCACAAGAAGCTGCATCCACATCAATTTGATTTATACCGCAGAATGAGTTACAATATCAACGTAAATAACAATGAAATAACTAATATGGTCTTCGGAACAAAGTTTCTAATCCACTATACTTTCAGCGGGTTGAGCACATCATCACGCCATATTAATGAACTAGGGGAATAACTGGACAAATGCACCATACATCAAATGAAAAACACCATATGTTAACATTTTCATTGTATCTGCATTTCTGTGGACACTAACCTTTTAAAAGTATTAGAAAATGTCTTGACACTGAGAGAAATTCTCAATTAAGAAAATAGATAAAGATTCTCACCTTGAGAAGTTCAGATGAGCGAAAGCCACCAATCCACATAAAACACCGCTCTGCAGGCGTTTTCCACATTCCTGACAAGATATGGAAGACGTCAGCCTTTGCAGCAGCGCTTTTCAGCCTGAAAACTTCATCAAAATGCGCTGTGACATTGCTCACAACGGTGCGAAGCTCAGTGTCACTTGCATGTGAATTGATTGCAGTCCTTAGCTCATTTACTTGCCTGTTTTGCTCTTCCATCCATCGTGCATATTCCACATCAAATGCCAAGGCCCCTGCAAAAGAATGCATTCAAAAACTTAAACTATAGAAACTATTTACTTGACATGCAATTATAGAATCACAAAGATAAATCAAATAGAAGTAATAAAAGGAGAATAAACAAACAAAAAAATCTTAGAATTAAGCTGAAGTGTATAGAACGTATCAACGTAGGTACTGAGCATTTTCGTCCAACAGTTATTTCACAAACAACAAAAATTTAATACCAAATCCTTAGCACTTCAATGAAAGGTACAACATATCCTAGAGCACAAATCAAACACGAAGGAACGAGTGATGTAAGGAAGAATGCATAACATTCCCACCCCACCTGTTGCATGGGATTGATCTCCTGCAGCTGAGGTCAATCCGCCCTACAATATAATTACAAATTCATAATCAATATATTGAACCTATATGGTATTAACCTTTCAGGCCAAAGTCTAAACATATAAGCTCACAGACACATGTAATGAACTTATGATACATCAATATACCACATGGGTGACCGAATCAAACCTGCTGACGGGATTGCTGGACCTCTTGCTCAAGTTGGGTCAACTTCAGCCGACTACTCTCTAGCTGTTGTACATAAGCCTGCAGAGTAAGACAGAAAATGACTTATTAAGTAGAATTGGAAGTTTCATGGGCATGCCTCCTCGGTTCTACTATCGGCTTCAAACATAAATACTTTATATCATTATCAAAATATAACCACCACAGCAGAATGATAGAGTTCATATCATCCAGATAACGCATCATAACAGAAACCATGATACAAGCGAGAACAACCAAATTCAAATGCAAAGAACATACTTTTTTTCTCAACCGACTTTTTCTGGCAGCTTCACGATTCTGAGCAAGCCTTCGTAGCGTCTAATAGTTTTAATTAAGAACAAATTAGCAAGAAACCTAAAAGTTAAATTAAAATGTAACTGAAGTAAAATCATGTAACCTTCTGGTCCAAATGTCTTTCTTTTGATCTATCACTGGAATCGAAAGCCACAATTGCAGTGGATTGATCCATTTCAAACTGCACATGAAAGCACAAATATTCAGTTCACAATTGCAATATACGACAAGCAGCCTCTCTTCCAAACCAAAACAAAATTAGTTTAACCTTAAAGGTGATGTGTAATAAATAAGAAATATATAGCTGACACTAAAAGCAAAAACAAAGCAAGGCAAAGAACCATAGATGGTCGAAATGAGCTCATAGGAGAGATTTATGCAAGATAATCACCCTTTGATTTTTATCATCCGTCTCCACATCTGTGGAGGTGTCAGTCCGTGGACTTCTGTCTGCCATGTTTGATTCTCCCCAGTTCTCATGATGAGAACCAGACATAGAAACTATATTTGTTTGGGGTTCCTTTTGCAACTGTGACACCTGAGACCCCCAAAAAGCAGCAGAGATATTTGAATTAGAGCAAGCAATACCCTGAGTGACCAACGTGAACAACAATGTCGAATGTGAATATTAAGTTGGAATTAATAATTTAAAATGACGAACACAATTATACCTTATAAAATGTCCCAAACTGGAACTCAGGGCCCACTGCAGAGCTAGTTATATTTATTGGATCGAACACTGGATATAAAACACAATTAAAATCAACAAAAACAATATGTATAAGATGTGGGAGAACAGAGATAGTAATATTAAATAAATAACCTTAAACTCTTTTTGCTTTATGAAACAAGATAAAACAGCACCATTTCAAAACACAAGCACAAAGGAAAGGATCATTGTAAAGCAGAAAAAAACAATGTGAATTCACTTGACCAGACAACAGGTATGCAAGTACATAGAGCAGTTATGTACCAGAAGTGTAGAAATACCTCAACATAAACTTCGTCCTAGGATTGCTATATACTCTTCACGACTGGGACGTAACTCTATTATTATTCGCATGAAATACTTATTAAATATAGATCACTTCATTCCTTGTTAAAACTTCAATCCTGTTTTGCTAAAGTCTATTTGAGAAATTGGACTAGTTACAGAGGTAGCATAGTCATACAAGGCTGATATTTTCTTCGTCTTCATTTTCAAAACCGACAGTCAACTGAAGGTTTTAGACTCAGAATTTGAGTGACAACTTTGCTGTGTAGTTGGTGAACATAACTGAATTCTGTTAAGATCAGTAAATCAAAGTAAAGGTAATAACACTTTTTGAAAAGGGAGACTCTACTTCTGAGGAAACCAATTGTTTTGCTTCCTTTACCAAGTAAGGCTTGTCCTAGTATTGAGGCCAATCCTGCAAAGCATATTTGCATGCTTTATGATGCAGTTCAACAAAATAATGCAATAAGTAATGCAGTTCAAGGAAGTTGGCATGGTTATGGTGAGCAGTATGCCCGAAGATATCCGAAAGGTGAATATAATAAGCTTCACATGGTTCATTGCTTGAATTACTTTTGCAGAAGAGAGTACAAGTCCCACAAGGCTAAAGGATTAATGACAGTTCAGATAAAGCCATGAATGTATCTTACCCAATAAATATATTATTAAGTACACTCCCCATAATTATACAATATAGATATTCTTGGGACAAATTCAGAAGGCAAGACTGATAATGTATACTACAAAAAAAAAAGAATTCAAGAGAATAAATGAACAAAATCTAACAAAGCTTGATTGTATTATGCCAATATAAAAGTTTGTGCCAGACTGAATAAAATTATGGCTACATACTTCTATAAGCATTAGCAGCATCTGTTATGCGAAATCCAAGAGATTGCTCAGGTGCCCCAAGATCAGAAGTTCGTGTAGAAGGGGAATTGTTACGCTCTGTCCCACTGAAACTAACAAGATAATCAGAACCCTAGCTTACAAAAACCAGCAAACATTATTCAGCAAATCAAATTTTTTACTAACTCTTTATTACCTAACAATTGAAACACGGTTATTAAATAAGTACTCCATTGTTATGCGCTTCTCTACGAACTCCAAACAAAAATAATGGCTGCCATCTCTGAAATGTGTGGATCCCTAAACAGCTACTAGATATAGTTTGTCTTCCAACTTTTTTAGGATATCTAAACTCTGAAGATGACATTAAATTTCTAGTTCAACCATTATGAAACTCTGATATTATTGGACGACCTTCTTCACCAAATCTCTTTTTCATATCCTGAATCTACAGGACATCAATCAGGATTCAGGGCAAACAAAATTCTGATCATAATTTCAAACAAGAGAAAAAAGCTATCCTCAATCTAAGGCACAGTAGTACTGGAAATAGACTCAAAGAAGAGAGCAATAGTAGCAGATGCACGTACCCAGAAAAAATATGAAAAAACAAACAAAATAATGCATTTATCAAGAATACACGAAAATACCCAGACTTGCACAACACACTTCGATTAATTAATACTTGAGCTGACAAATGCTCAATGTGCAGATTCACATACTGCGGTTCTACAACCAATGCCACCAGGTTTCTAAGAAATAGACATGGTAGATGGCAACAAATTTGCTCTAACTTGCTTGATTACAGTACACCTGACCTACAACTATTTAATGGAGAGTGCGAAATACATGGTTGTTGTGCCTTCAGCGCTTCATCACACAATAAAATAAGCAGCACAAATATTTCCTACTAAACTTTCACTAAGAATATATTTTCCACCTAATGAAAACTTGCTCAACATCAATTCCTTTCCCTTGCAAACGGTATATTTTACATCAACTAGTTTTTGTTCGGCATAATAAATCTTACAAGCAAAAGCAACAAGCTGTAGATCACGTATAAAGATCAATTTCACCATAGAACACACAAGCATTTCTCATAATTGAACTGCTGACCAATTAAATAAAACTAGGGCTTGACGAACAGATAATTGCTCATAATAAATAACATAGGAAAATCATAATAAAGCTATTTAAAAAAAAATTAGTATCGGTGTCCAAATACAATTGAGAGAAGAGCCTAAGTAACAGCAAAATATTTTAAAAAATAAACAACAACAAAATTTGGGCCTTAGGAGATAAGAAATTACTTCGAAGAGGGGATGGGTATCGGAGAAATGAAGCTCGGCATCCCGGCAGTAACGCTTGAATAGTCTCCTGCGCAAACCTTCACTTTTTTACTACCCATGGACGACCATCACAATAACTATGGAAAAAGATCCCTAAACCCTGTTGACAAGACCCAATACACAGAAAAACCTCACCAACAAATTTAGAATCAAAAGTACTTTTCATTCCACAAATTCCATACCATTTTACAGCACACCCAGCTCCAATACGAATCAAAAGCACAAAACAAACCTTTTAAAAGCAAAAGATCATTACTGTTTATACAGTTATAACCTAATATAGGTACCCAATTACTTTTTCAGAAACTCGAAATTATGAAGCAAAACAAACTGACAAAAATTGAGAAATACCCAGAAGCTACAATTGTGGAGGCACCAAGGAAAGCCCTCAATTTTGAAGCTTTGAGTTGACTTTGACTGCTGGGTTCGACAATTTATTGTACTAACAAGATCTACTCTTGTTTTCTTCCTTTAGAACCTACTGTGCAAAATTCAACAAGCTTGATGCTTGCCTATATTTTTGAGCTTCTTTCTTTATACGGGAAGAAAACAATACTGTACTGCACTAGTACAAAAAAAAAAAAAAGAACAGAAAAAAGTAGAGAAGCGTGACGTTGGATTCGTTCAAATCCAAGCTAGTCCTTACGTCATTTTTGCTTTTGCCAATTTCTACATAATCCTTTTATACATAACGAATATTTTCAGCCAATTATAATTTACATCAAATTGTTATGAATTATAGAACAACCCTCTTTACTACACATTTATCAAAAAAAAAATTATCACTAAAATACTTATTCACATAACTGTCAATTAAATTATCGAATAATCATTTGTAATGTATATCGTTTTTCTTTTAAAAGGCACTTATTTTTTTCCGCTTGCACCGTCAAATATAGAAATGTAGGATGTTTTCTTTTCTTTCTTATCTTAAAATTTCTAAATTAAAAAAAAACTATCTAAAACTTTAAAATACAAAATAAAGCTATTCTCTATCTATTTTAATAATGTTATCCATTATTTTTCTTTTACATCTTACTATTTTTTTCAAATTTATACTTAAAATAAGTGATAAATAACTTTTTGCCGGTTTAAGTGTTTTACTTTACTAAACACAAATTATTATTTAAAATTGATATAAATAAAAATACTAATTAGAATTGTTAATTAATTTTGATTTTTAAAGTAAAATTGCCCATTTTTAAAATTAATTAGACAAATTTGTTTTAAATATAGGTGAATAAATTATAACCGAAAGAAAGTATATACAATTTACTACTCACTCCAACTTTTATAATTTTTAAAAAAATATTTATATACTTTAAATTATTAAATTTAAAAATAATAAATTTAACTTAAAAAAATCAAAACTAAACATTTAACTTAAGTCGGAGAGAATATATTTTATCAAATAAAATTAAATTAATATAGTTTAGTTTTCTTGGGTACTGGAATAATACAATTTAAAGTTATTATCACCTTCTATTAAATATACAAAAAAGTAGTATTGGTGGACCAATACTACTTTTCACCAATTTGGCCTATCAACCACAAAACTCATTCTCTATTATTGCATTTTAAAAACTTTGACTCTTCTTTATCGTATTTTTTGTTCTTCTAATTTACAAAATATTTTCTATCACGTCTTTGTTAGCAATTATTCAAATATATTAATAGACTATTTATAAGACTGAGATCGACTCTTTAAGAAATACTTAATAATCATTAAAGGCTTAAATATTTTAAAGAACTTTTAACCATCAAAAAAAATACAAAATACTAAAAATGTACAATTGGTGTAATATATAACTCAATAGCATGAATCAAGTGATAGATGACCATTTCAATCGTAACATTTACAAATATAAATATTTCTAAATTTCTTTTTTTTGCGCATGTACTAATATTCGGATTTGAACCTCTTAAATTCAGTTATTTTATATTTGAATCAATATATATATATATATATATATAGGGAAAAAGTGCACAGTAGGCTATAGCGACGATTTTTCAGGACTATAGCGATGGTTTGTCTGTCGCTATAGACAGAATATCTATGGCGACAGACAAACCGTCGCTATAGTCCTAAAAAACCGTGGCTATAGCCTACTGTGTAGCTACACAGCTGTGTAGCTACATATAGCCCATATATATATATATATATATATATATATTTTATTTTTTATTTATTACATCCATCTTGATTATGTTGTGAATGTGAACATTATAAAGTCAACATGACGTACATTTAAGCTACTATTTAAAAGTTAAAAGTCAACATTTTATCTAATTATGAATCTTTGAATTAAATACTATATTTATTATATAGACATAACATAAGTCCAATTTCCAGAATTAACTGCTGCTTGACTCATCCTGTCTGCACCAAATTCTCCCCCAAATTCTCCAGTTAAAATACATTCAATTTTTTAACATTATATTTGTACAATTATATTTATTCAACATTTTTATTACTAATAACAACATGTATTACAAATATCACGAGTTTTAATAAAATAAACTAAATGGGTATATAATTATGTATATAAAAATTAATTTTAAAAACAACTATATATATATATTAATGGTCTATATTATTAAGAGAAAAAGGGAAAAAAAAACTATTCTTGATGAAGAGTTGCATTTTTATTTCAAATTTCTCTCATTTATTTTTTCACCCATATTTTAAAACTTTTATGTCAAATATTTTTTTCCCTTGATTATACCACAAATACTAGCATATATAATTGGTAGGGACAGGCTAAGAGATGATATATGTTGGGGTATTTTTGATATTTTCACATGATTCTTTCTCATATAAAGATGAAACTCACACTATACTCATGCGAGTAAGGATCATATGAAAATATTAAAAATACATATCAGTTCCATATAAGTCCTATGCAGTATCTGATTCTTGCCGTATACAAATTACAATTCAAAAATCATTAAAAGTCCTATACAATTACCGGGCCTAACCACACACATCAAACCATTTCACTAATGGGCCTGATTGAGAAGATGAGGGTACTCTGTTGTAATCCATTAATTGCCGTTATAACTAGCCGCGCCGCGCGCCAGCTTATAGGGCTTGGCTTACTAACTTAATTAAGCCATTAAGCTTCCAACAATCTCACCCTCTCAGAGTGGATCAATCCATAAGGAAAACATGCATCAAATGAATATTATACTGTATTTTAATAAAGAAAAAAGTTAGTTTTTAAATTTATTAAATATTAAAATTATATTTGTATTTTATGTCTATTCCCACACTAATATACTAATGAAATTGTGAATTTGTGATAACAATATTAATATAGTGTTAAATACACTCATGTTTCTCGAAATATCACTCCTTTTATACATCTAATCTAATTTTTTTTGGAATACTAGCTTTCAAGTACATTTAAGTAAATAAAAATGACCCTAAACCTATTTTCAGATTGTTGATGTGTCACAGAGAATGTCTGTGTTCAGTTTTTATAATTTTGAACGCATTTAATTTCGCTGTATTTTTCCAGTAAAACAAAATTAATATCAAATAAAATCAACCTTCTCCCAGCCATTACAGAGGAAGCCATCGATATGGCGCTGACCTATATAGTTGGCACCCTCCAGCCAATTAGGGTGCAGAATCCCAACATCCAGCTGAGAGGAGCGATCGACAATAAGAGGAGGAATTAAAGGTGTAGAGGAAGGTGGTGTCGTTGTTCCACTCCCAAGTCGTAGGGAGAAGTTGTTGGCCAGTTAGTTGCTCTTGTATGATATTGTTGAAGTTATGGCCGTTGGTCCAGTCGTACCACAGATCGATTATCTACAACTTTTCGTTGTAATTCATCAACAAAAATTGAGTTGAATTGGTGCGACCATGACCGTGGAGTCTCGGTGTTATCCCTTCTTCTTCTTCTTCTTCAAAAGTATTACTTTATCTCCATATAAAGGAGTTTCAAACTCCCAATTAGTCAGAAGCTCATAAATTTTCTCCAATTTGGTGAACTATCGGACTCGATCGTTCTTCTACTCATAGAGCCCTAGCTTTTTAAAGAACTAAGTTTTTCAAATTGTTATTTAGTAAATGTTTTTATTAGTTGATTGTATTGGGATTGTATTTAGTAAATAACTGTATATTGTAATGGTCGTATACACTTAAACTGTATACAACAAGCCTTATCCATGATACATCAGCAATCTAGGCATTTTTATGGCTTAAAATAGATTTAAAGTCAATTTTGCTTACTTAAGTGTATTTGAATACTGACATTATAAGTTTTTTTAAATTAGAATCACTTGTATAAAAATGGTGATACTTCGAGAAGTATAAGTGTATTTAACCCATTAATATATTAAAGAGGGCACGAGAAGTGTTTCTTATAATAACAGTGTTTTAAAAAAAGATTAAAATACCTTTTTACACATAATATAAGAGAAAATGTATTCAATCTCACGTAATTATATGTCGTGTCTCTAATCTTATTTTTTATTGATAAATTATGTTATTTTTATATTATTATTAATAAAATAAATATTTTTCCTAAAAAGTTTTACTAGCGAAATAAATATATTTTGTAATTATTAACATTTTATAATAATTATACATAGAGATTGTGATGAGCTTTTGGGTCCCACTAACCTAACCCAGGGCCGGGGGTGGGATGCAGTGAACCTAATCAGCTCCATTCTAATAATAATTTACACGTATCTTTCTTTTACTAGTCTATGGGAGGAGGCAAAGAAAAAGACAAAAAGTTAATCATAAGTATGATTTTAGAATTAAAATAAACTTTTTTTTGGCGAATCGTATCTTATCCAAGTTCAAATTAGACTAGACTAGACTAGATTTCACTAATGATTAGTTCCTTCAAATTTCATTAAACGAACTTGGCAAGATTATGACATTTTAATACTCATTCAATGTTGATTCTTATTTAAAGTTCCAAATTGATTGATAATTTTGTTCTGATTCAAATTATGTGGGCCTTATTACTGCTGAAATTCAAGTGGTTGCTAGTAGTATGTTTTTATCATGTACTAGATATAAATCCGTGCGTTGCGGCGGGATTATTTAATTTTTTAATAATAAATGTGTACGTACAATTAATAAATTAAAATATAATAAGAAGATAATAAATTATTGTGCGATGATCAAATTTTACACCGAAAAACAAATGAATATACATTGTAGGGGGTAGTGTTGAGAGTTTACTTGTTTGTGCATTACATCTTCTACTTTGTTCCAAGGTATTTTTTGTAACAATTGTTTCAGGCCTTTGAGTAATTTCTTTGTTTTTTTCCAGGTATATTTACTGCATGAATTAAGAATTTCGAACTTATTCTAAAGTCTAAAATCTAAAGATACAAAGCAAGAAAGAAAAAACCCTGCAAACCTAAATTTGTGTAGACAGTCAGCAAAATATTACAAACAAAAAGTAATGGGACAAAGAAAGGAAGAAACAGGTCCAGCCCAAACCTTTAGTCCCGAATTGTTTTTAATGGCCATACAGTATCAATTATCATATTTCCATATTTATATGTACTATATGTTAGTTGTTCAAAAATAGTTATGGAGAAGAGACAGAGAGTGGAGGAAGAAACAGTATAATATATTACATTGAAGTGAAAAAGGGTGACACAAACAATACTATTAACCCTATAACGTCATATACATCTAAAAGACACCCGCATGGCCAAGCCAATACTGTAACTACTCTGTCAACCAGGCAAAGCACTAAATATGATTATGAGTTGATTTTGATTTATAAACTATATTATATATTTTTAATATGGGTTGTGTGGATTGAAACCAAATAGTTATGTGTCCAATCTGATTAACCCATCTTTAGAAGTGGTGCTTCTTGACGAGCAGGCTGCAAGTTTTATAACTCAAGTAGCAAGCTGGGTTTGAACTACAAAGCCGCCATTTGTTTCGGAAAATTGGCTTGAAACCAGAACTTGGAAACTGGGATCCCATTTCTACATTATATATATATATATATACTGTCCTAGTAAATATATAATTATTTTTTTCTTAAAAAATGAAATAAAGTATATAAAATAAAGAGTAATTATTTTATTTAGTGAGGTCTATTAATATAAAAATACGTATCACTTTATAAATTTTATAGAACCACTGAAGATATATATATATATATACTCCCTCTGTCCTCACAAAATGTTATGATATAATTTTTTTATCCTCAAAAGATAACAAAAAATGCATAAAATAAATGATAAAAATGTTATTTAGTGGGGTCTATTAATATATAAAAAAGACTAATTATTAAAAAAATTACTTATTATTTTTCAATTTTACTTTTTAAAAAATTTATGTGCAAAATATAATTTTAAGCAGGACAAATGAAATATATAAATTATTTTACTTTATTGTTAGTGTATTTAATTATCTATATCACAATTCACAGTAGTTATATATACAGGTACTTCTTCAATAATTTTATATAAACCTCACACCGCCACGCATCATTCATCTCTGACTCTAGCATAATTTGAAATCTGTATGACAACATGTGTATTTATAATTATATACACGTAATTCTTCAATATTATGTACAAAGCTCAACCATCAAGCATAACTTTCGATTTGGATTTGCAATGAAATATGGATTGAAAATAATTAACCAGTTTGGACTTATATTTTTTTTTAAAAATATGGGTCTAAATTTTACCCAACCTAAATAAATAAAAACAGTTAACCAACCCAATTAATTTCAGTTAATACGGATCAACTCACGGTTAACTAACCATTTTGCGAACTCTACCTTTGCGCAAAAAAAAAAAAATGTTTTACTTGTTTTGGTGCGCTAAAAAAAAATACGTTTGAGTGCCTCAAATGTACCGTACAAAAAATAATGTAACGAATTTGAGGCTTAAAAATTACATATGTGAATTAAAAATAATTACGTTTGGAATAAACTCTCGTACACAAAGAAGACGTTTAAACTCAAAATCAAACATGCACTAATTTATTTATTTTATAAATAAAAAAGCCCTGACACGATAATTCAAAATAACATGACATCCTAACATTTAATATCATCATTTATTATCATTTTATTGCTATTCATAACAGTCCATACACTTTTGCAGAAGAATTTTTTTTTTTAACTTTACTTATTTTGGTGCGTTAAAAAAGTACGTTTGAGTCTTAATTGTACCGTACAAAAATAATGTACTGAGTTTGAGACTTAAAGAACTAAAACTTTCGAAATGTACGTACTAGTTGATTGGGAAATTAAAACTGAGGAACACTCAAATATACATATAACAAAAAAAAAAATACAATACATATGTTTGAAATTCAACTAAATCAAAAAATTTAAGTTATTGTGTTGATACAAATTCATGTATATTAAAATTTAATTATGTAATTATTTCTTTGATGCAATACTCAAATTTACATGTCAATTCATAACAATTTTTTTTGTTGTAAGTGAGTTTATCACACCACATCAAAAGTTGTTATCTCAAGTTCTTACTTAAACTACCGAATCAAAAAACGGGATTTATTCACTTCATCATGGTCCGAAGCACGTGCGGATTATCACAATTATTCAAGCCGGTAATACTCATAGCCATGGGCAAAGCCGACAATGCAATTCGACCCAACTGACTCGACTATTCGACGATATCATGATGTTATTTTTTTACGCAAGCATTACATCGTATTGCTTTTCATTTGTACCGTTTCAGACTTCTGATTCGTACTGGTCACGTGCACATGAGCGCGTGCAGGCTTATGTACTTAATACTCCCCTCTTTTATTTATTTATTCATTAAATTTCAACATAACCAATATCTTATTTTATGAATAACAGTAAATATAAAGTTTTAGGCTATTTTTCTATATTTTATTTAATTAGTATTTTAACTCAATAGAGAATGACAAAAAGTAAAAGGAAATCATGTTGTTAACGTCAAGATTCGTCCACGTGTCCAATCACCAATAGCACGTCCAATCCTGCACAGAAACGAAATCACATGGAGAAACTTAACGGTCTGGGCTGTTGGGGGATAACTTCGGTGTGAGAATAAGTACAGACTGAATAAGGTTGACAATGAAGATTGAAAGCTTTAGCGCTGAAAATAATGTGATACATGTGAACCAGGATATAACTTAATATTTATAGTGATCACACCTCCTTAAAATGCCTCATCCCGAATTGAAATAAAATTCCTCATTATGGGAGATACCATAATGGAATAAAAGTGAATCTTCTTAAAAAAAGGAAGTCGAATATTATCATAATTTTTTCCTTAAGAATTAGAAATTAAATATAACTAAGAATATTAGGTTCCTTAAATTCCGATCTACTGCCCAAAATATACTCCTACGTGGAGAAGGTTCCTCCACGTGGCTTATGGCTCACTGAATCATATGGGCCCAATTAAACATGCTCAAACATTGCCCCCACTCTCTTATTATAAGGAACTTAGAATAAGAGAGTAAATCAATTAGTCATGCACTACAAAAAAATAACTCATTGGCGACGGGCACTTTGCCGTCACCCGTCGAGAATGACCTCATTGGCGACGGCATAGCCGTCGACAATGACCCACGTCGCCAATGGGTCTGTTCCATCCACCCATGTCATGGCGATCGACGACAGTCCGTCGGTAATGAGTTTTTGCCATCGGTGATGAGTTTTTTTGGCGCCATAAATTCGTGGGGGAAGGAAATAAAGGGGCGACAAACTCAAACTCTATTGCCGATGACAGTGCCGTCGCCAATGACAGTCCATTTAATATTAACGGACCCAATCTCGACGGCTCTGCCGTCGAGAATAACTTGCATTATTTTAAAGCCCTTGGCTCGATGGCAGGGGTAGAATTTTATACTCCTCTTTCCAAAATTCTGCACTCTAATCCTTCCCTCCCTCTCCCTCTCCCTCTCCCTCTTCCCCGATCTGCTTTGCTCACTGACGAGTATCTTCATCGGCAGCGAATTCTTTTCCCTCTCCCTTTTCACCAGCAACGGCTACCTATTCCTTCTCGTTTTCCCTCTTCTTTTTCTTCTTCCTCTCCTTTGGTTGCACACAACGATTTGGGCGTGAGCAAATAAACTAATTGGTATTGGGAATCTTTGAAATTACTCCATCCAACTCTAACAAAACTAAGCTCAGTTCAGTTATTCAGGTAAGGTGAAATTTAATTTAATTTTTGAAATTAAATTGTTTTTTTTGGTTTGCTAAAATTTTGTGCGGGGATGAAATTTCATTTCTTTCACTTCAATATTTTTTCTTTTTGGTTTGCTAGAATCATAAATGTTATGATGCTTTTGAAGAATTTATGGTTTTTGTTGTTGTTCTATTTTTGGGAGTTAATTTTTATCATGTGATGAGTACATGGTTTTATGGTGTAAGTTTAATTACAAGCAGGTTGCTTTTCAAGACTTGATGTGCTCAATTATACACAATCTTAGGCCCAAGTCACATAAGAAGAAAGAAAACTAGTAGAACTATATTGCACCAGACTAGAGCTCAAAATTGGACATGAGCATATAGATTCCTATTTTTTTCATTTGGGAACACCGTAAGAATTGTAATTTTAATTTTTCAGCTGGTCCAAGACTTCTCATTTTTTTATAAAAATGAATCAAAAACCAGTTTCTACTGTATAAGGTTCTGCATTGCATTTCCAAATTGATGAAACTAATAAATTATTCAAATTCCAACTCAATTCGAGTCTGGCGGCCTTTGAATCGCATTATAATTTCAAATCTAATTGGTGATTCTGCGTGCCAATGAGCCTAATTGTGGTGGTGGAACATGTCAAAAAGTTTGTATCAACTAAATTTACCAATGTCTGGGTTATGCAACCAATGGGCTGTAACTTATACAAATACCATATACCTCTTAGTTTGTTCATAAGCATTTACTTGGGTTTATTCTACAATGTATTTTGGAGCATTAAGGCGTTGCTTGTCAATATAGGGTTCTTCAAATATGAAAGTTGTTGCAACAAACATGAATAGGAAGAGCAAACGTTCATATACTGTATTTACATGCATAATTAAAAGTAGGTGGGAAAAGGATTCCACATCCAAACTAAGATTTGCAAGGTTAAACCTTGATGATCTTGTTGGTTACTTGTTTTTACTTCATAATGCCTTCTATTATTGTTGGCCTATGCAGCCCGTTTGCCTAACTTGTTAAAACTTAAAATAATAGTCAAAAAAGAGACTAAAACTCGTCTCGGGCGTCGAAATAACACGCAAATCTAGATATAACACCTCATAAATATTAGGCACACGTTATAACTTACGGGACTCGATTCGAATATCCGGAGGCCGAGTTATCAGTCTGTTTGCCTAATTTGCTAAAACTTAGAACAATAGTCGAAAAAAGACCAAAATTCGTCTCGGAAGTCGAAATAACACGCAAACCTAGACATATCTCCTCATAGATATTAGGCACATGTTACAACTTACGGGACTCAATTACGATATTCGGAGGCCGAGTTATCAACCTGTTTGCTTAACTTGTTAAAACATAGAACAATAGTCGAAAAAGAGACCAAAACCCGCCTCGGGCGTCAAAACAACACGCAAACCTAGACATAGCACCTCATAAATATTACTTATTAGGCACACATTACAACTTACAGGATCGATTCTGATATCCGAAGGCGGAGTTATCAACCCGTTTGCCTAACTTGTTAAAACTTAGAATAATAGTCGAAAAGAGACTAAAACCCGCCTCAGACGTCGAAACGACACGCAAACCTAGACGAAACACCTCATAAATAGTAAGCATACGTTACAACTTACGTGACTCGATTCTGATATCCGGAGGCCGAGTTATCAGCCCGTTTGCCTATCTTGTTAACACTTGAAGAGAACAAACTAAAATTATTTAAATATGCTCTCTTTTGGATTTCGTTATTAATATTTTAATTTTATAAGGTCTTGTTGATGAGACTCGTTATGACATCCCCAAATCCGAGTACTTTGTTTTCACATGATTTGGTGTTCACTTTCTAATTAAAACATACATATACCCAATAAAAAAGATTTGCAAAGTATTTACAACCTCCATCAAAACTTAAATAAGAATCTTCCATGAAAAAGGATTACAACTTGTCCAAAATAAAATCCCAGGGTTAACTAAACCTTAACATCAATCAAAATAAATGCAGAAATAAAACATCATCAACTAAGTCTTATTACAAACAAAATTGAAGACAACAAGTCTTCACTTGCTCATCTTTTCTTTTCCTTTTTGCTTGTTGATGGCACGTCAACATTCTCGGCCTTAACTGCAAGGGGTTATAAAATATGCAAGAGTGAGCAAACAAAAGCTCACTTGAAATATAACAGTGATATGACATAACTGAATAACTTCAAAAGGGTTTGAATAACTTTACTTTCATCAAGAACATTTATCCTTTCAGGAGAAGCATGTCCTTCCTGAAGGACGTTTATCCTTTTAGGAGAAACGTGTTCTTCTCGAAGGACGTTTATCTTTTCTGGAGAAACGTGTCATTCCCGAATGACGTTTATCCTTTCAGAAGAAACTTGTCTTTCCCGAAGAACATTTATCCTTTCGGGAGAAATGTAGCAATCCCAAAGAACGTTTATCTTTTCGAGAGAAACTTATTAATCCCAAAGAACGTTTATCCTTTTGAGAGAAACTTATCCTTCCCGAAGAACGTTTGTCTTTTCGAAAGAAATTTATCCTTCTCGAAGAACGTTTATCCTTTTGGGAGAAACTTGTCCTTACTGAATAACGGTTATCCTTTCGGGAGAAATTTATCCTTCCCAAAAAATGTTTATTCGACCTTATAACCGCGTAATAATGCTCCTGAACCCCTAAGGAGGCTTCAAATAGAGGTTTCGAAGAACTTTCCGACCTTATACCACCGAAGGTAGATGACCGACCTTATAACCGCCATAACAATGCTCTATGTCCTTTAAGGAGGCTTCAAATAGAGGTTCCGGAGAACCGTCAGGCCTTATACCGCCGAAGGTAGATGACCGACCTTATAACGCAAAAATTGATGCTCAAATTTTGCCAATTCAAAAAGTCCGAAGCTGGAAGCTAACGTAACTTGCCTCATTACTTTCCATGTACTCCGATTAAAATCTTCGATTAAATAATCTGATCAAATACTTCGATTAAGATCTCCAATTAAAATCAATGACTGAAAGTTTGCAAAAGCCATTTCCCAAACATAATCAAAATCGTTTCCTTTAACTCAGCCGATCCTATCCGAACTACTTCCCGAACACCGAACCAAATAAAAATTCCCAACTCCCAAACTGCAAGTCGAACATATCTCCCTTCCTCCGACCATTGTCGATCCCCAACCTGAACATCGTTCAATAGATTTATGTTGTGTAGAATATATCTCATCCCTAAAGTGAACCATCCGAACTCCACCGATATAAGAGTCTCTTCTGTTGCAGAATGACCAGAACCATCACGAGCTACCTGAGCATTAAATATATAATCCGTTATCCACTGTCCGACGTCATTACCATCGGAATCCCGAAATGAAAACACCAATAACTACCTCCGTAATCGACGATCCGTCTAGGTACAAAATCCAAGATGATACCAATTATTGCACCCAGCTAATCTTGAATCCGATCCTCCACTCGGATACTCTTTGAAAAATATTTATTATACCACAAAGCACACTAATGTCTATCCTTCAATTACCATTCGCAGCCAACCTCCCAAGATCAATTGACTCAACTCCGTTACTCAAACAACCACCATACCAATGCCTCACTGAAGCTATGCACAATCCTCTAACTTTAACTCAAACATGTCGTAGCCTCCTCTTAATCCTCCATTATTGAAACCCCTATTTGTCTGATTGTCCGATCTGTTTTAATTGTTATTATCTGACCTGGGATGGTTATTCCTATCTCGATCCCTAGGCTTCTCCGAAGACGATGCATTCTACTTCAAACTCCTCATAGCTTCCTCAATCTCGATGAAACTCTTCACCCTATCATATATTTTAGACAGATCTTTTGGGGCGTTGAACATCATATCTTTTACCAACTTCCTTGACCTCACCACGTCCAATCCCGTCTGAAAATATCCGAGGGCTTAAGGTCCATTCAAATCTGTCATCAATCCAACTGCCACTCGGAATCTCTTTACGTACTGGCTCAGAGCCTTATTGAAGTATTATCTAATTTGAACTAAGGAACCGGTAGGCTTACCCCTTCTTTTATTGCTCCCGAACCGACCGTGAAATTTATCGCAGAGCTCCTTCCACGAAGAGATAGAATTCGGGGGCTGCGATGTATCCATTGCCGAGCCTCCTACCTCAATGTGGTGATGAACATTTGGCACTTGGCAACATCCGAATAATCATAATACTTCATAAGTCGATTGTACGCCTGAGTGTGATCATATAGATCTTCAGTTCCATTGTAACTCTCCATATCCAGAACCTTTTTATCGGGGTTGACCTAAACCCGATTGATCTCTGGAGATAAGGGTGATGTCAGGTCAATCGGAACCTCATTCTCTTAATTGGCAGCTTTCAGTTTCTTTTCTAGCTCTGCCACCCTCCGGGCCAGGGTTTCGGTCTCATCTCTCTTGGGGGATGACTTACGCCTATCTCGGTCGTTCTTTGGTGACGCCAACCATCGTCTGTGTTTTGACCTTCCTCGTCCTTCGCTTGATCCCTCTTTAGAGCGGCTCTTTCGCCTTCTCTTTTCACGGTGACGGCTGGACGAAACTTCCTCTCTTCCCAACAGTGCCACCATCTGGTCGTCCAACTATTTCTGTTGAAGGCATAGGGCCTCCATAGTACTTTTGCTCTCTTGCATCTTCTTGACCAGGATCAACTCTCTTTTGCCCTGATCGTCTCACTTTGAGTTTCGATCTTCTTGGGTGCGTGTTCGGGATGGAATATCCTCAACACGACTATTGGGGTCTGTCACTTTCTTAGTAGCCGAGAATAATTTTCATCTGATTGGAGCCGCTAGAGCCTTCCTTAGGTCCACTGAGTGACTGTTGTCCCCGAATCTGTCTGAGACACGATCGGATGGTCCCAACCGGTCTTTGGCCGAACCCGTGGGTTGGCCGCCGATTTCCTCCATCCGAAAACTGTCTTGCTCGTTGCCATAACTTATAACTAAAATTCTGGGTGACTGAAAATAGTTATCTAACACTAAAGTGCCCTCCTTCTAGGACCAATGTTAACGCTAAGATTCGTTCACGCGCCCAATCACCAATAGCGCGCTCAATCCTGCACAGAAATAAAGTCACACATAGAATCTTGACGGTCTGGGTCGCCGATAGATAGCTCCGGTGTGAAAATAAGTACATATTGAATAAGGTTAACAATAGAGGCTTAAAGCTTTAGTGCTGAAAAATAATGTGATACTTGTGAACGAGGATGTAACCTTATATTTATAGTGATCACACCTCCTTAAAGCACCCCATATATCCCGAATTGGAATAAAATTCCTCATTATGGGGATACCATATTAGGATAAAAGTGAATCTCCTTAAAGAAAGGAAGTCGAATATTATCCTGACTCTTTCCTTAGGAATTGAAAATTAATATAACTAAGAATCTTAGGTTCCTGAAAGTACTACCTCCTGCCCAAATATACTCCTACGTGGAGGAACGTGGAGAAGATTCCTCCACGTGGCTTATAACCTGCTGAATCATCTTGGTCCAATTAAACATGCCCCAACACATACTATTACAATAGTTGAATATGATTAAACCATTTTTTAATTATATTTTATTTATTATATGAAGAATATCTCAATCTCATTGTTTTATATGCATAAGATATTTGTTGATATAATATATGTTGAATAATACTATTTACATGAATTATACACAAAAATTGTGTACAAACAAGAGGATTTATATATTGAATGCTAATAAAAATATGTAAAACAATTAATAGTAGGTTTCATTTCTTAGTTTTTATCTTTTTTTTATAGTATTGGTGTATAATTTTTTATGTATAATTTGTGTCAATAATATTATTCATAATTTGTTTCCCTCTCTTTTAAATAAAAAGAAAATGTGGAGGACATCATGCGGGACGCGCCTGAGTTTGTTTGGGATTTGCACTTATCCATCGCTTCTTCTTTTGTCCAAAATCTTAATCTGATTATCTACTTCTTTCTGTACTCTCTTTCTCTCTCCTCGTTCCTCCTCCTCGACACCAAACCCTAGCTATACCTATAAAACCAAACCCTCAACTCAACCTCTATCTATTTACAAGCATGGATAAACTACTTGCAGTACATCAAAAAAAGACAACCAAACAGCCCCTTCACAAATCCAAGAAGAAGAAAAAGCCAGTAAAGGTGGTCTACATCTCCAACCCCATGAAAGTCAAGACCAGTGCATCCAAATTCAGAGCCTTGGTGCAAGAACTCACCGGCCGAAAGTCCGGTATGCCGCTGGAGAGTCCGGATTCCGGTGGCCGAGATCACGGGGAGGTGAAAGAAGAGGAGGAGCGGGAGCATGAAGATGAAGTGGCGGCGATAGGAGTTCAACCTGGCAGTGATTTGGGTAAGGGGTCGGAACTTTACGATGTGGATGATTTTATGCCTGAGATGATGATGGAGAATTTATCAGGGTTTTTACCGTCAAGCTTTTGGTATGAATCTTGTCATCATCTTGATCGTGAGCTCAAAAGGCTAGATGCGGTGTAACTTTGATTTAATGATTTGACTTTATTTTAGGCATGTTAAGAAGGATTTGTTATGGTATGGTGATGATCATCCATCTGTAATTAACCCCGTTTATATATATAAATCTTAACGAGTTTAGTCAATTTTGCTTTTATGACCTCTATGAATTAGACCATTCGAAAGAAATTCTGAATTTTTTTTACATACACACACGAATAAATTCGTGATATATTATCGTAGTTCCGGATCCACAAATTATATCTCTGGAACTTAATTTATGTATAACTTAATTCCTAACACACAAATTAAATTAGGTCGTCAACAGTTCCCTAATCCTAATGGTATATAAACTCAATTATTGACATTTTTTTAAGAGAAACAAATTGAGACTGCTGCTGCCAATATCATTTTGTTTCTTTATCTTACTTGTATAAGATAAATTATTATACCCAGTAGCAATGGCTATCAATGTAATACCCAGTAAAATAAAAATAAAATATTTAAGTAAGTTTTAAAATATTTAATTGGGCTTTTCTTTTATGTGGGCCAAACTAGTAAGTTAATTTGTATAGACTATAATAAGTAAGGGATTACGTTAGATTGGGCCCTTAAATTTATTGGGTCTAATTTATATTTGTATAATTTTAAATCCTATTAAAATTTACATAATTTATAAAATATATTAGTTAATAATTAAATAAGTAAAACCTAGTTATGCTTCCTTACTGCTGATGGGACGAATTGTGGGAATATAACAGAAGAGAAAAAAAAGGCGGCCAGAGAGAATCGAAGAAAAGAAACAAGAAAAAAAAGCAAAAGGATTTCTTCCGATTAAGGTAATTAATAAGATATTATTTATATATATGTAATCCTGGGCTCATCAAATTAGAGATTAGATTAAGTGCCTTGTTCATTAATTTATTAATAGTATGTAATGATTTACTGAAGACAAAATATATTAGAAAATATTTTTACACTGGAGTTTGTTGCTAACAAATGAACATATATAATTTCTTTGGAATGGGTCAGAATACTAGTAACTTTATAATTGATTTTTTTTATCATATGTTGCTTCAGGATACAAGGTTTGTGTTAATATTTATTAGAACAGAGGGTAATGCTATTTTACATATAAAATCGGTACATATGAATTATAAAGGTTTATACAATATTATTCTAATAATAATAATAATGATACGAGTCTTGGAGAAAAAAAAAGAGAAATTATTTATTAATAATTTAACATATGATTTATTAATTTATTTTATTAATTTGTTTAACTAGTTTGGACGGAGAGGATTTAACGAGTCGAATTTGGAATATAAATTTTAGGTATTACATTGCTTAATCCAGGTACGGATTCCGTACTCTTTCAGCGAGACTCTTTTAATTTTAATTTATTCGTTTCGAAATTTAGTATTGCCTTTCATAATTATTCCTTGTCAATTTATTATGATAGTTTCGTGGTGGCGTTGATATTAGAACTCGTATTTGTATTCTTCGAGCTAGTGAATCATGTCAATATGTTTTGGAGATTTTATTCATTCGTATAATTCCTTGTATATTTTTGTTCACCCTCGGGAGTTGTTTTAATTATTGATATCTTGTCAGTATTTAAGAATGTTCGTATTTGATAATCCGATGTCATTTGAAAATGGTCATGTAAGCCTTGTAATTTGAACCCCTTTGGCTTACATTTTGTAGTTGATCCTTAGGGTGTACTTGAGCTAACCACCTGTGGGGGTACCACAGGCATGTCCTCTTGACACAAGGGCATGACACCTTCCGTGGCGGTGTGATTAGTCCACGGCGTATCCTTTTGTATGCTCTGGGTGTGAGCTTTGGCCAGTTGATTTGTTTGTTCAGGATACGTATGGGTCGACCCAGTATTTGATTTGATTTATTTGGCGGATTAGTGACGTATGTGTCGTGCGTACTATCCGGTTTGATTTGTATACATCATGATACCGATGTATTTTGTTAGCTTTTGGCTATTTAAATTTGAGCTCAGTATGAAGTTGTCACCTTACAACCATTTGATTCAGCCTTATTTGTTTGGGATTCTTTTGGCTATAATTATTCGATTGACAATGTCAATCATTTGTACATGGACTCACAAATTTCAATCTATTCGTAATTCGTTTGTAATTCACACGTGTTCATTCATTCGACTCTTTTAGATTCATTACTTATTGTGATATATTTATTCTTCTTCATATCCGTACTGGGCAATTGGCTCACGTTGTGTTCTTTTTCCGGCAGGTAATCAGGGGTGATCAGGATTTGTGGGATGAGAGCTACCTTTGATCTAATTGAGTAGATTAGCTTTTGAGATTATTATTAGACTTGGTTTTTCCTAATATTTTGTGATTGGATGTTTTGGGCCTATTTTGGCATTCATCCTTAGAAGTGGAGATTTTGTTAACGTGGAGGTCTTTCTATTTACATTGGCATTTAAGACTGTTGGTATTCAATTTATTTAGAAATACTTTGAAGTTATTTCAGAATTTATTTATATTGTTCTGTGTGTGTGACGTCCCTTTTCCTTTGGGAAATGGGGTGTTACAGAGTTGGTATCAGAGCTTAGGTTATGATCTTGTAGATTGCCTTTTAGGCTTGACCTGTGAGTTATGGGTAGACCACTGGGTAGTTATAAGATTTTATTATAGTTTTCGTGTTGCGTTTGATCTTCATTCCGCATAATTTTGACTTCAATTATTCATTTTAATTTGTTTATTCTTATTTGTTGATTTGGTATCATAGATGGCTCGTAGGTCTTCGAGAATTGCTGGGAGACAGGGCAATAATGGTAGAAGGGGTCGGGGGCAGCCCCAGGTTGAGGCTGTTAACCAAGGTGGAAATGCTGGGACTCAGGATAATGCCACAATAACCCCGGCTATGGTAGCAGCAATGGTGAATGAGGCAGTTACGAATGCAGTGGCACAAGCTATGCAGGGTATTCCGCAGGTGCAAGAAAATGCCAATGGCATGGGGGATGATGCAGAGATACCACAGCATGAGCAAAATGATCCTCCCGAGGATCAAGTGGGTCAGGCAGTGCAGCCGTTATATGCGTTATTGGAGAGGTTCATTAAGCAGAAGCCCAAATCTTTTCGTTTTGCTCCTACTCCAATTGATGCAGAGAACTGGGTTGCCCACTTGGAGAAAATTTTTGATGTGATTGGGTGTTCAGAAAATCAGAAAGTGAGATTAGCGGTTTATATGCTAGAGGATGATGCTCAGCGATGGTGGAAATCGTTGAAGGCTACACAGGGAGATGGATTTATGGATGCACTCATATGGAGCGGTTTTTGTGATATTTTCTATCAGCAGTACTTCCCAAATGCTGATAGGGATGCATATATCAGGGAGTTTGTATCCATTCGGCAGAAGGATGATGAGACTATTACTGATTTCATGGCGAGGTTTACTAGATTGGCTGGTTTTGCTGGTCCAATAGCTGGGACGGCTGCACAACAGGCAGAAAAATTCAAATGGGCTTTGAAATATGAGTATAGGAGATCGATCATCCACACCATATTTACAGATGTATCACAAGTGGCTAATGCAGCTAAAAGTGTGGAAATGGAGCATAAGGATTTTCGAGCTTCCAAAGCAGAAGGGAGTCGAAAGAGAGATAGAGATGATCAGCAAGGGCAAGGAATAGGGCAGTTTGGTAGGAATCAGAACAGAAGGCAGCATAATTGGAATGAGCCTCAATCGGGTCAGCGATTTAATCCTCGAAGGGATGTTGCTTACCCAATGCAGCAGGGTGGTCGTGGAGGTCAGCAGCAGGGTCAGTGGCAAGTTGGAGGGCAGTATCAAAATAGGGGATTTCAACAGAATAGGGGTTTCCAGCATAATCAGGGTCAGCATCGCCAACAGGGTCAGATTCAAGGGCGGTATCCAGGACCAGCAGGTGGGGGAAATCCGAACCTTTTGCCACTTCCACCTGGCCCATGTGCTACTTGTGGTGGGTATCATGCTGGCAGGGCGTGTTATAGAGAGACAGGGGCTTGTTTCTTATGTGGCCAAATGGGACATAGAGCAAGGGACTGCACAGTTCAGCGTGGCAATGGGGGAGGAGGTAATGCCGGTAATGGCGGTCAGCACAACACCGGTGGGAGAGTATTTGCAATAACAGCTAATCAGGCGGCTCAAGCACCAGGTACTATCTCAGGCATCCTTCTTGTAGGAAATCGTGAGGCAACAATTTTGTTTGATACTGGATCTACACATTCTATTGTTGCACTTTCATTTGTTCATCATCTTGAAGTGTCTTCTCACATATTAGATCCTCATTTATCTATTGCTACCCCGATGGGGAATTCTGTGATTATATCTGAGCAATTTCATGAGTGTCCTTTGAAGTTAGGGAGAAGGGTATATGCGGCTAATTTACTTCCGATGGTGATGCATGATTTTGATATCATCTTGGGTATGGATTGGCTAAGTAAGCATCGAGCTACTATTGATTGTCAGGCGAGGAAGGTTATTTTTGGAACTTTAGAAGCTCCAGAATTTGAGTTTCAGTGTTCCAAGCCGAATGGTGTTGTTAAGTCGATCTCAGCTTTGAAGGCGAGCAAAATGATTGCTAAGGGATGTGATTGTTATTTAGCATATGTGAAGGATACCTCGAGGGATGAGCTCCAACTTGAAGACTATCCAATTGTGCGAGAATTTCCTGAGGTATTTCCTAAAGACTTGCCAGGATTGCCACCGCCAAGGGAAGTTGAGTTTACTATTGAGCTCATTCCTGGAGCGGCACCTATCTCTAAGGCACCCTATAGGATGGCTCCATTAGAGTTACAGGAGTTGAAGGAACAATTACAGGAGTTATTAGATCGTGGATTCATTAGACCGAGCGTTTCTCCATGGGGTGCTCCAGTCTTGTTTGTGAAGAAGAAGGATGGGTCTATGAGGTTGTGTATAGATTATAGAGAGCTAAATCGGATCACTATCAGGAATAGATATCCATTGCCACGGATTGATGACCTTTTTGATCAGCTCCAAGGGGCAAAGTTCTTCTCAAAGATAGATTTGAGGTCGGGGTACCATCAGTTGAGGGTAAGGGATGAAGACATTCCTAAAACAGCTTTTCGTACTCGGTATGGGCACTACGAGTTCTTGGTGATGTCGTTTGGGCTGACTAATGCTCCGGCGGTGTTTATGGATCTGATGAATCGAGTTTTTAACGAGTACTTGGACCAATTTGTCATTGTCTTCATTGATGATATTTTGGTGTATTCCAAGTCTAAGGAGGAGCATGAAGGGCATCTTCGTACTATTTTGGGGGTTCTGCAGAAAAACAAGTTATATGCTAAGTTCTCTAAATGTGAGTTTTGGCTAGAACAGGTAGCATTTTTGGGACATGTCGTGTCTGCGGAAGGTATTAAGGTGGACCCTGCAAAGGTTGAGGCTATCACTAATTGGCCAAGACCTACCACGGTAACTGAAGTTAGGAGTTTCTTGGGTTTGGCAGGGTACTACAGGCGATTTGTGGAAGGTTTCTCTTTGTTAGCTTTGCCATTAACTCAGTTGATGAGAAAGGGTACAAAGTTTGTGTGGAATGAGGAGCGTGAGAAGAGTTTTGAGGAGCTTAAGAAGAGGCTTGTGTCAGCTCCAATACTTGCATTACCGTCGGGGACAGGAGGTTATCAGATTTACAGTGATGCTTCCAAGAAGGGTTTAAGGTGTGTTTTGATGCAACATGGTAAGGTAATGGCTTATGCTTCCAGACAACTTAAACCTTATGAGGTGAATTACCCTACCCACGACTTGGAGTTAGCTGCAGTTATTTTTGCCCTAAAGATTTGGAGGCACTACCTTTATGGTGAGACTTGTGATATTTTCACTGACCACAAGAGCCTTAAGTATATTTTTACTCAGAAGGAGCTCAACATGAGGCAGAGACGTTGGTTGGAGCTTCTTAAGGATTATGATGCCAGGATTCAGTATCACCCCGGTAAGGCTAATGTGGTTGCAGATGCTCTTAGCCGGAAAAGTTCAGGGAGTGTAGCTGCCTTAGTTACACAACCTCAACTTATCTCGGATATGGAGCGTGTGGGTTTGGAGCTATATGCTAGAGGTTCTGATGGGTTGGTAGCAGGTATGAGGGTGGAACCTTCTCTTATTTTGCGAATTAAAGAAGCCCAAATGGAGGATGACGATTTGTGGGTTGTAGCGCAGAATATGGAGGAGGGTAGGCAGCCAGAGTTTCGCATTGACGAACAAGGTGTGATATGGTTTGGTAAACGGTTATGTGTTCCGAAGGATCCAATGATTCGTGAGGCAGTGTTAACCGAAGCTCATAGTTCGCCATTCTCTATTCATCCGGGGTCTACAAAGATGTATAAGGATTTGAAGGAGAATTTCTGGTGGAGCGGAATAAAAAGGGATGTAGCTGAATTTGTGAGTAAATGTCTTACTTGTCAGCAAGTGAAAATAGAGCATCAGCGGCCTGGTGGTTTGTTGCAACAGTTAGAGGTTCCTGTGTGGAAATGGGATGATATTTCGATGGACTTTGTAACTGGTTTACCGAGAACTCTTAAGAAAAATGATGCTATTTGGGTGGTAGTGGATCGTTTGACTAAATCGGCCCATTTCCTGGCTATTCGTGAGGATTTTTCGGTAAATAAGTTAGCAGATATTTTTCAACGTGAGATTATTAGGCTTCATGGGACTCCAGTTTCTATAGTTTCAGATCGGGACCCGCGATTTACTTCTCGGTTCTGGAAAGGATTTCAACGAGCTTGGGAAACGCGACTCAACTATAGTACAGCTTTTCATCCGCAAACAGATGGGCAATCAGAGAGAACTATTCAGACATTAGAAGACATGTTGAGATCATGTGCTTTAGAATGGACAGGAAATTGGGATGATTATTTGAGTTTGGTGGAGTTCGCATACAATAATAGTTGGCAAGCTAGTATTGGTATGGCTCCATTTGAAGCATTGTATGGTAAGAAGTGCCGAGCCCCGACTTGTTGGAATGAGGTTGGAGAAGGGGTAATTGAAGGACCCGATTTGGTAAGGATTACTACGGAGAAGGTAGCGGTAGCTAAAGAAAAATTGAAAGAAGCTCGGTCGCGACAAAAGAGTTATGCTGATATTCATAGAAGGGCTCTTGAGTTCACACCTGGTGAGCATGTGTTTTTGAAAGTCTCTCCATGGAAAGGTGTTCGAAGGTTCGGTTTGAAAGGAAAGCTTAGTCCGCGTTTCATTGGCCCTTTTGAAATTCTTGAGAAAGTTGGAGAGGTGGCATATCGGGTGGCTTTGCCACCACAACTATCTCATGTGCATAATGTCTTTCATGTTTCGGTGTTAAGGAAATATAATTATCACCCGTTTCATATTGTGCAATACCCGTTACATAAGATTCGAGAAGATCTTACTTGTGAGGAAGAAGCAGAGAGAATTTTAGATCGCCAAGAGCGGATTATGAGGAGGAAGACAATCCCATTTGTTAAAGTCTTGTGGAAAAATCATTCAGAGCGGGAAGCTACTTGGGAGATGGAGGACTCTATTCGAGCGGAGTATCCGCGTCTTTTTGAAAATTAGGTACATTCTATTCTTTTGATTCCGGGGACGGAATCCTTTTAAGGGGGAGGTGATGTAATACCCAGTAAAATAAAAATAAAATATTTAAGTAAGTTTTAAAATATTTAATTGGGCTTTTCTTTTATGTGGGCCAAACTAGTAAGTTAATTTGTATAGACTATAATAAGTAAGGGATTACGTTAGATTGGGCCTTTAAATTTATTGGGTCTAATTTATATTTGTATAATTTTAAATCCTATTAAAATTTACATAATTTATAAAATATATTAGTTAATAATTAAATAAGTAAAACCTAGTTATGCTTCCTTACTGCTGATGGGACGAATTGTGGGAATATAACAGAAGAGAAAAAAAAGGCGGCCAGAGAGAATCGAAGAAAAGAAACAAGAAAAAAAAGCAAAAGGATTTCTTCCGATTAAGGTAATTAATAAGATATTATTTATATATATGTAATCCTGGGCTCATCAAATTAGAGATTAGATTAAGTGCCTTGTTCATTAATTTATTAATAGTATGTAATGATTTACTGAAGACAAAATATATTAGAAAATATTTTTACACTGGAGTTTGTTGCTAACAAATGAACATATATAATTTCTTTGGAATGGGTCAGAATACTAGTAACTTTATAATTGATTTTTTTTATCATATGTTGCTTCAGGATACAAGGTTTGTGTTAATATTTATTAGAACAGAGGGTAATGCTATTTTACATATAAAATCGGTACATATGAATTATAAAGGTTTATACAATATTATTCTAATAATAATAATAATGATACGAGTCTTGGAGAAAAAAAAAAGAGAAATTATTTATTAATAATTTAACATATGATTTATTAATTTATTTTATTAATTTGTTTAACTAGTTTGGACGGAGAGGATTTAACGAGTCGAATTTGGAATATAAATTTTGGGTATTACATTGCTTAATCCAGGTACGGATTCCGTACTCTTTCAGCGAGACTCTTTTAATTTTAATTTATTCGTTTCGAAATTTAGTATTGCCTTTCATAATTATTCCTTGTCAATTTATTATGATAGTTTCGTGGTGGCGTTGATATTAGAACTCGTATTTGTATTCTTCGAGCTAGTGAATCATGTCAATATGTTTTGGAGATTTTATTCATTCGTATAATTCCTTGTATATTTTTGTTCACCCTCGGGAGTTGTTTTAATTATTGATATCTTGTCAGTATTTAAGAATGTTCGTATTTGATAATCCGATGTCATTTGAAAATGGTCATGTAAGCCTTGTGATTTGAACCCCTTTGGCTTACATTTTGTAGTTGATCCTTAGGGTGTACTTGAGCTAACCACCTGTGGGGGTACCACAGGCATGTCCTCTTGACACAAGGGCATGACACCTTCCGTGGCGGTGTGATTAGTCCACGGCGTATCCTTTTGTATGCTCTGGGTGTGAGCTTTGGCCAGTTGATTTGTTTGTTCAGGATACGTATGGGTCGACCCAGTATTTGATTTGATTTATTTGGCGGATTAGTGACGTATGTGTCGTGCGTACTATCCGGTTTGATTTGTATACATCATGATACCGATGTATTTTGTTAGCTTTTGGCTATTTAAATTTGAGCTCAGTATGAAGTTGTCACCTTACAACCATTTGATTCAGCCTTATTTGTTTGGGATTCTTTTGGCTATAATTATTCGATTGACAATGTCAATCATTTGTACATGGACTCACAAATTTCAATCTATTCGTAATTCGTTTGTAATTCACACGTGTTCATTCATTCGACTCTTTTAGATTCATTACTTATTGTGATATATTTATTCTTCTTCATATCCGTACTGGGCAATTGGCTCACGTTGTGTTCTTTTTCCGGCAGGTAATCAGGGGTGATCAGGATTTGTGGGATGAGAGCTACCTTTGATCTAATTGAGTAGATTAGCTTTTGAGATTATTATTAGACTTGGTTTTTCCTAATATTTTGTGATTGGATGTTTTGGGCCTATTTTGGCATTCATCCTTAGAAGTGGAGATTTTGTTAACGTGGAGGTCTTTCTATTTACATTGGCATTTAAGACTGTTGGTATTCAATTTATTTAGAAATACTTTGAAGTTATTTCAGAATTTATTTATATTGTTCTGTGTGTGTGACGTCCCTTTTCCTTTGGGAAAGGGGGTGTTACAATCAAAGTATCCGAGACACATATTCTTTTATTTAATATTAATTAATTTTAAAATTAAAAAAAAAATATTAATATTTAAGTGATAAGAACACAAAGAGACAGAGAATTTAAAAATAGAGAATCTGTTCTCGTAATTAAGGGGGCGGCTAGAGGTACAAAAAAGGCTGTCACGGACCCCAACATTGGATTGTTTTTGTTGATAATAATAATAATAATAATAATAATTCGTACAGGTACAAAGTTGAAGGGTCCCAAACACTCCCTTCCCCAGTACCTAGCTAGCCAGCAAGCCTGGCTATTGTGGTTTGGAAAGAAATACTCCATACGTACTATTGCAACTTGCAACCGAAACCAATGGACGACAAGTAGGAGCAATTCTCCTTCCCCTTCCTTGGCTGTATTCCGACTGAAAAGAGATCGATTTAATTGAATTGGGGAGGAAGAGATACTCTTGATATAGAAAAAAAGTAATTGAGGTAAAAAAATGTACTAGTTTTCTTTTTGTCTCGAGTCGAGTCTTTTTATTTATTATACGAGGATTACTTTTAAAAATTGCCACGTAACACAATTTCTTAGACGAGACATAAATCAAGACTCAGAGATGAAATTGATTTCTTTTTTTGCGGCAAATGTTGTAGCTTTTGCTGAGAATGATATATACAGAGAGAAGAAAGAAACCGTAAGTAGGAAACCATCCTCCACAATTTCAGAATCCCTCAACAAAACCAAATAGGAAGGGATTTGAAATTGAAACAAAACTGGTAGAATTAAAGGATAGGAACTAGCAGCATGAAATTGCTGAAACATGGCTGACAACTGATTTTGTTTCCAAAAAAGAGCTTCCAAACTTTTTGAATTTGAATTCTTTGCTCTTTGAAATAAGGAATTGACTTGCCATAAAAAAAAATATTTTCAACTTTTAAATTTAAATTTTGAGCTCTTTGAAATAGAAAATAAAACCGAATTGATTTGACTTTCAAAAATAACTCTTTAAAGGATTTGAATTTTAAGCACATAAAACCTTCTTTTATAAAATAATTTTCAGCAAAATAAAATTGCTTTAAAATTAATTAATCAATCTAGAAATCCTTACATTTGATTTCCTAGGTGAAGTCCTATGGACCTAACCATGTGGTAGTTCTAAACAACATTTCTTCATGAAGACCCACTTGAAATCTTGATACATGTATAATTAGTTCATAACATGAAAATCACAAAACATCTCCATACAAAATATATATTGCCATCATTAAAATAAAACTCATAAATCAACAATAACCGATTATCATTTCATTATTACTAAATTAAAACTTAAATAAATATAATTCTATCAATATATGTTTCTACTAAATATATAATGTGTTAAAAAAGGTATATAATTTAATATTCTATTACTTTATATATAGTACACTTGGTAATATCCAACTACTTTTATTTATATATATATATATATATGGGGACTCATTCATAATTAACGTTGTAAAAAATAATCTAGTCTTATAACAAATCCTGATCGTCCATCCGAATTTCTAACGACTAATATTACTCCCATCTGCAATTTAATTTTCAGTATTCTACAATTTAATACCGCGGACGGGACAAATGACCAAAATACCACTCTTTGTAAATGTCTCCGTCCGCAATATTAAACTGAAGACGCTAGGTATGACCAAATGGCTAACTGGAAAACGACGCCGTTTGTAAATAAGTCTCGTCCAAAATATTAAACTACACATGCCAAATTCAAATTTTTTTTAATTTTCAAGTCTCATATCAATAATTCTGGGTTTTCAATCATTGTACTTCTTCAATTCCAACCAAGAAGCAAAAGCCAATTTGATGCTCATTCCAATGTAAATTCCCAAATCAAGAAAATGCCCTTCTTCTCATCCCAAATTTTAGGCAATTTTAATGAGAGTAAAAACATTATAGTTTCTGCTAGCTTCATTAACTCAAAACTAGTATCAATTTCAGCAATTCTTATGCTATTTACATCTTATAATAATTAAAGAACTCAACTTTCTACATAAAACTCTGGTTCCAAAAGCAGGAATTCAAGTTCAAAAAGTATTAGTATTACCATATTGATCTAGACATTCCATTCTGATCGTCCAAAATTGAAGCTCTCCCACGCCTTCTCCTAATGTACCTACTAAACATTGAGGTCGAATTCGACAAACTTCTGCTTCTACTCATCGAAAACCCCCCTGAATCTGAGCTAGATGATGACAAAATCGAATTACTAGAAGGCCTTGATCTTCCGATAAAGGAGAATAAATTATGAAAAGCCCTCCCAACTCCAACTCCACCTTCTCTAACTCTACTACTTCTAGATCCCCATTGAATTCTCCTCGGTGCACCACCGCCATTGTTATTGAATCCACCATCCATTTCTGTATACACACCTGGAAGCTCTATCTCTTCCTCCTCTCCGTCCACCGGAAAACCTTCCCACCGCAAATCCACCGCATGGCAATCTCCAAATTGTAAGCCCAACAGCCTCCTCGTCTACAGATTGCTCTCGATTGTTGATTTCTACTGAATTCGTGGCAACAAACTGGGCATGAATTTCGAAGAGAGAGAGAGAGAGGCAGGGGAGGATACAATCGGAATGGTAGATGTGCTTACATGACATTTCTCGGGGTTCCGATCCGAGTACCAATGAAAACTAAAAAATATTGAATTTGGCATCCCTTACTGCTACCTCGCAGTATATAAGAATTATGTCACTATATTTATGTGATAGTAACATTATTTTCTAGTTTAATGGTGGATGAGAAATTATTTATAAACAATCGACCTTTCCATTTGTCTATATATATATATTTTGCTAAGTTAAGCTAAAATCTTAACATTCCTGCTTTAGGTAGGAATGGATCTCAAGACCTCTTGAACTCAAAGTAAGTAGTTGTTTTACCATTTGTTTATATGGTCATACCTAATATCCTGCTTACGGAGACATTTATAAGGAGGGATATTTATAAGGAGAGAGATTTTGTTTTAGGTTAGTCTTTATAGTTGTTAAATATTCGCGAGGACAATCATAATTTGTTGTAAGGCTAGTCTCTTTTTTACAACGTTATCTATATATATTATATTTATATTGAACGGATTTAAAACGTACCTCTTAAATAGTATACCTCTTTTAAATAGTATACTTTTATTAAAATTACGTCATTTTGAATTATTTTTTTAAAAATAAAATAATATTGAAAGAGAGTGGTCCACTATGTTAAAAACAAAGGTCATGTTTGTTTGCAAGGATTATAATTTCGGAATTATAATCCATGGGATTATAATCCAAGATTATTAATCCTAAGATTAAATAGTCATAGTCACATGTTTATTTTTTTTATGAAATTATTCATGAGATAACTTAAAATAATCTCATGTTATGTTTATTTTTTTCAGGATTAATTAAAGGATTGGATTAAAAAATATCATTTGGACTATTATACCCTTACCAATAATAACATATTTTAAATTATAATTTAAACTTATTTTGTAAGACTCCAAATTTTATGAATAAGATTTAATTTTTTATATATATTATTTTGAAATAGTAAGGTGTTGATTTGATAAATGTGATATGTTATGGGTGAGATGTGCAAAGTTCACAAAGTAAGCAAGTGGTTATAAAATATTCGTTGTGTCGGGGAATATTCGTTTGGTCGAGGAATATTCTTTTTGTCGGAGAATATTCGTACGACGGCTCAGTCATTGGTGGACCCCACAACGGAATGAATGTCGGATATAGAAAGCGACAGAAGTAATTTTTTTATAAAAATAACGGCAAAACTGTTACCGTTAGTACTGTTGAAATACCCGGTGGTTAAAATACAGTAATACGTGGTGTTGCACAGTAGCACACGGTATCGCACAGTATTTCGAATTATTGATTCTTACGTAGGAAGACACTTACTCAATTATTGTTACAGTAATTACTGTTCAATATTTTATATTATTGATTCAATAATTGCATACTATTTTATTGATTCAATATTTGCTACGTTAATATTTTATATCAATAAGTACTACTTTGCTATTTTATATTATTGATTCAATAATTGTCATTGCACATTATTTTAAATTATCAAATCAATAATTCATATTATTTGAATAATATTATTAGATAGCATTATTGACAATGTCTAAGAAAGTTCTGTCTAGGAAAGGGGTTGATTAATTGCGCGCCAGTAAGGAGAAATCCTTATCGGAAGGCCCCCTTTTTTCTGAGAACGATCTGGTTGTCAATATTGTAGTTCTGTAATATTATTTATGAATAATTAATTTTTGATATATATGATAAGGAAATATTTATTCAATGTGGATTTAGACGGATGAATTTTTAACATGTGACATTTGTTGAAAGTTGATATTTTATCTTGTCTGATAAAATAATTCATTCAAATATATTATTATAATATTACATTATAGTAGTATGATGTGATTATATAATAGTATGATTTTTATAATTTGAATGATAACATTATTATAGTAAATTCATGGTATAAAAGTTAAACGAGGTGGAAGAGTGAAAATTAAATTTGAACTCTTATGATGCAAACAATGATGTCATCAGAGCGATAAGGTAAGCAGGATGTCATCGGAGCGATGATGTAAGCAATGATGTCATATGATCGATGATGTAAGCGATGATGTCATAAATTATGACGAAAAGACTATTTTATCCTTACTCTGTCGAGCCTATAAATAGAAGCTCATTTCTTCATTATTCCTCACCAATTCACTAAAGCTATAAAGAGAGAAAAGTATAGAGAGAATAAGAGAGAAAGAAGAAGAGTATTCTGCTATTACGCTAGTGCAGTCTCCAAATTTTAAGGTAAGTGGTATTATTTCTTTCGTATTCATGAAGAGAGTTATTTTCTTTCAATACTCGTAAGGGTTGTTATTCCATTCCTTATTATTCTGTTGGAATAATCTGTCTGAGCGGACTACCGCCAGACGAGTGAATAACCTTTCGTATTCAGTTGTTATTAAATTATGAAAATAATCTGTCTGAGCGGACTACCGCCAGACGGGTGAATAACCCTTCGTATTCAGTTGTTATTAAATTATGAAAATAATCTGTCTGAGCGGACTACCGCCAGACGGGTGAAAATCCAATTGCAGTTTTGTATATTGTTTCATTTCAGATTCTTAACTCTAAACTTACTACGGTAAGTATTGCTTCTATAATTCCTGAAATGATCAGATATTACTTGAGTTTTGCGCTTCATCTAATATTATTTCACTGGAATATTGGTCTGAACTTTCTTGTGAAATTTTTATCTTTTCATGTCGAATTACTATTCACGAGTTACTATTCACGGTAAAAAAAATATTTTTTTCTTCTTCCAAATAATCTTTGATTGGATCCAAGTTTTGATCTTCATTCTTGAATTCTGGATAAATTCTTTAATATTTGTCCTTTATTTCACTGGATCCGTTATTCGTATTATTTTTCATCATCCTCAGTTTTAAATGGTGATATAACTGAATATCTTTGGCCTGTAGTGCAAAGATGAATAATTACGTGATGAATATCTTTGGCCTGTAGTGCAAAGATGAATGATTACCTGATAAATATCTTTGGCCCGTAGTGCAAAGATGGACAGGTGTTGAGATGAACATGACCAACTGATGATACAAATGAATATCTTTTGCCTGTAATGCAAAGATGAATATTTGATTCGAGATGTATATTGATTGATGTTACAGGGATAAAATATTGATGATGGACTTTTAAATCAAAGAAGATAGTAGACATCATTCTCTACTTAACTCTTCTAATGAATTGTTATTTTCGCTGCGAATATTGATCTAAAATTTGTTGTCCATGATATTTTATCTGATTTATTAAAGGCTAACGATAATTTGTTTTTCATTATCGTAGTCATAATATTCTTTACTGGGCTAGTTGAGCTCACCCTTTTCTTCCATTGTTCTCTTTAAAAAATGAAAATATCGCGGGTACTAGTCGGGGAATGGAGTGATGGTCCGAGTTAGAACTATAGAAGTCCTCACTATTTATTTTATTTAAAATAGTATGATAATAAATATAATGAGGACTTAGTTTGAATGTTAATATATTTTACATGTCTGTATTGACACTCGCAATTGTGTGGTCGTATTTTGCACGACCGTGTGATATGAAAGATTGTATTTGAATTTTATTGAGTGTATTTGGCGACTCAAAATGGGTGGAGTATTAAACCTATTTTGGGGGCGTCACAGTTGGTATCAGAGCTTAGGAATATGATCTCTGACGGATATCTGGGAATAGAACTAGGAGGGGAGAGACGAGTAAAATCTTTACTAGTGTGTCCTACCTAAGCTTAATTGTTATTTAATTGGTCGGTTGGAATATAGGGTTAATATGTGATATGTTAATTTGTTTGATTAACCCTTGTTTTGTGACAGTAATTGAGAATGGACGGCTGAAAATTTAAACAATAGAGTGAATGAGACCGTTGAGACACCTTTAATCACCAACCAAGAAAACGTGCAACAGGAAGACAACAATTCTCCTGTAAACAACCCTACCGAAGAAATGATAAATGACGGGATGTTTAAAAGCTTTTTGCAGTTCATGCAAAACCAGACGAGGGAGACTCGTGTTCATAATACCGGTGAAAATAACAACTCGCGGCTTGTCACTGCCAAGCAGTTTAAAGAGTTGGGACCACCAGAGTTTCAGGGAAAGCTAGATCCAATCAAGGCGAAAAATTGAATTAAGCAAATTACCAAGATATTTGATGTCTTGGGATGCACGGAGGAACAGAAGGTTCCATTTGCCACCTTTATGTTCCGTGGAGAGGCAGATTACTGGTGAGAATCTGTGAAGCGTACCCAGCCTGCCGCACTCAAGATGTCTTGGGGGGCGTTCTAGAAACTGTTCAATGACAAGTACTTTCCAGAAAGTATTCGTCACATGAAAGAGATTGAGTTCATCAGACTTAAACAGAACAACATGATTGTGTCCTAGTACAAGGCTAAATTCGCGGAGTTATCCCGGTTTGCACCTCATTTGATGGAGAATGAGGAACGTATGACGCGGATAGTTTCTGAGAGGTTTGAAACCTGAGATTCGTCAATACCTCATTTTTCATAAATTATTTTTATATTCAGATGTAGTGAACAGGGCCCAGTTATTAAAACGAGATAATGATTATGTTCAACCAAGGGACAACAACCAAGGTCGTACCGGTGGCAGCAGTCATCGGAACAATGACAACCAGCAGGGAGAAAAGTATCATGCCAGAAGCGGTAACTACTTCGGTGGTAATCGTGACCATGATAATAGAAGAAGTGAGTCTGGGAGAGATTTCAAGAAGAGAAGGTACAACAATGAGAACGTGAAAGCATTGACAACAGCACCAACTGTTTCTAGGGGAGGAGAACGACCGCCGGTCGTATGCTATAAATGCGGGCAAGAGGGACACATCAGCCCCAACTGCACACAACAATCCAAGTTGTGTTATAACTGTAGAAAGGAAGGGCACATAGCTCGAGTGTGTCCTGTAGCAAAATCAAGTCCAGCAGGGATGGTGACTCCAAAGACTATCCCTGACAAGTCAAAGTCAGTGGTTCCTGGAAGAGCTTTTGTCGTGACTGCCCAACAAGTAAGGAACCCGAACGAGGTTATTACGGGTAAGCTGATAATAAACTCTTACGAAGTTTACATTTTATTAGATACGGGTGCTACCCATTCTTTTATTTCACCTACTTGTGCTCAACGTTTGAACTTGATACCTGAAAAATTAGACTTTGACTTATCTGTTGAAACTCCGTTGGGAGAAAACATTCGTTACATCTACAGTTTACAAATCTTGCTCAATTCAAATTGGTATCCTCACCCTACCTGTTGATCTTATATCGTTGAAAATACTTGCATTTGATGTGATTTTAGGAATTGACTGGTTGACCACTTATCATGCCAAAATTGATTATTTTCGTAAGGTTGTTAGTTTTCATATTCCTAACCAACCTATTGTGCGAATTCAAACAACCAAATCACTAAAATCAATCAATCTTATTTCAAGTCATAAAGCTATTCGTTTATTGAAAAACGGATGTCAAGCTTTCTTAGCCCATGTCACTGATCTAAACCAGAATACGTCAGGTTTGAATGATATTTTTGTTGTTAATGAGTTTTCTGATGTATTTCCCGAAGAACTTCCTAGTCTACCCCGAGAACGTGAAGTTGAATTCTTTATTGACCTTGAACCCGGTACAAAACTCATTTCTAAAATCCCATATCGAATGACTCCTATTGAACTTCAGGAGTTAAAGGTCCAACTACAGGAGTTGCTAGACATCGATTTTATACATCCTAGTACATCTCCTTGGGGTGCTCCTGTTTTATTCGTAAAAAAGAAAGACGGGAGTATGCGACTTTGTATTGACTATCGAGAGTTGAACCATGTCACCATCAAGAATAGGTATCCGTTATCTCATATTGATGACCTATTCGATCAGTTGCAAGGTGCACAATTTTTTTCAAAGATCGATCTTCGTTCTGGATATCATCAGCTGAAGATTAAAACTGAGGATATTTCGAAGACTGCTTTCAAAACTCGATACGCGCATTATGAATTTTTAGTCATGTCTTTTGGATTGGCTAATGTTCCTGCTGCTTTTATGGATATGATGAATCGTGTATTCAAGGAATATTTGGATCAGTTCGTAGTTGTCTTTATTGATGACATCCTCATCTATTCCAAAAACCGTGAAGATCATGAGCACCACTTGAAGCTGGTACTTCAAAGGCTTCGTGAAAATAAGCTATATGCCAAGCTGAAGAAATGCGAGTTCTGACTTGAGGAGGTAGCATTCCTTGGGCACATAGTATCAAAACGTGGAGTATCTGTGGACCCGGCGAAAATTGAAGCAATACAAAATTAGGAGCAACCGAAGTCGGTGACCGAAGTACGTAGCTTCTTGGGCTTAGTTGGTTATTATCGGAGATTCGTTGAAGGATTTTCTCGAATCGCTACTCCATTAACTCAGCTGATTCGGAAAGATACAAAATTCATATGGAACGAGGAATGCGAGAAGAGCTTTCAAGAGCTCAAGAGGAGACTCATTTCGGCACCTGTTATGACGATACCATCTGGTTCGGATGGATTTTTCATTTACAGCGATGCTTCGGGCAAAGGGTTAGGATGTGTTCTCATGCAACATGGGAAAGTCATAGCCTATGCCTCGCGATAACTCAAGAAATATGAGAGAAATTATCCTACTCATGATCTAGAGTTGGCAGCAGTCGTTTTCGCGTTGAAGATCTGGAGACACTACCTATATGGGAAGAAAATGGAGATCTATATGGATCATAAGAGCCTCAAGTATTTCTTCACCCAGAAGGAACTTAACATGCGGCAACGACGTTGGCTTGAGCTGTTGAAAGATTACAATCATACCATCCAATACCATCCTGGTAAAGCGAATGTGGTAGCTGACGCGTTGAGTAGAAGATCATATGCGGGAACGAATGCGATGCTTTCAAGGCCTATTTTGTGTGATTTACAAAGGATGGAGATAGAGTTCAAGACTCCGGGGACCCATACGATGATATCAAGTATACGCGTAGAACCAGCTTTGATTGATAAAGTTAAAGCTGCTCAAGCTACAGACCCGGAGCTGATGAATATGAGGAAGAAGGTGCAAGAAGGTACTATTCCAGAATCAAGAATCGATGAAGAAGGAATACTTCGAGTCAACTCCAGACTTTGTGTTCCTAACGATTCTGATTTGAAGTATAGAATCATGATGGAGGCACACAACACACCGTTTGTAATTCATCTTGGGAGTACCAAAATGTATCGTAATCTCCGACATACATTTTGGTGGAGCAATACGAAGGGAGAGATCGCGGAGTTTATCTCAAGGTGTTTAACGTGTCAACGTGTCAAGGCGGAGCATCAAGTGCCAAAGGGTCCATTGCAACCACTTGAGATTTCAAAGTGGAAGTGGGAACACATTACCATGGATTTCGTTACGGGTCTTCCTAAGGTTTCTCAAGGCATAGATGCGATTTGGGTTATTGTTGATAGATTAACCAAGTCTGCTCATTTCTTGCCGATACGAGAGACTTATTCCCTTAAACGTCATGCTCGTATGTATATGAATGAGATTGTGAGATTGCATGGCATGCCAGTATCCATAGTTTCGGACCGTGACCCAAGATTAACTTCACGATTTTGGGTCAGCTTGCAGAAAGCTATGGGCACGGATTTACGATTCAGTTCAACATATCATCCACAAACGGACAGACAATCGAAAAAGACTATCCAAACTCTTGAAGACCTATTGAGACTTTGTGTTCTAGACTTCAAAGGAGTTGGGATAAGTACCTACCATTGATGGAATTCTCCTACAACAACTGTTATCAGGCAAGTATAGGCATGACTCCATTCGAGGTGTTGCATGGACGAAAATGTCGTTCTCCAGTATGCTGAGACGAGGTGGGTGAAGCAACATTATTGGGACCGGAGTTAGTACGTATGACTACGGAAAAGATTCAAATGATCCGGCAACGTATACAAACTGCACAAGATCGACAAAAGAGTTATGCTGATCTTCATCGAAGAGACGTGGAGTTTAATGTCGGAGATTATGTATTATTACGTGTTGCTCCATGGAAAGGAGTTACGAGATTCGGAAAGAGATGAAAGCTCAACCCACGATTCATTGGTCCATTGAAATCCTTGACCGAGTAAGAAATGTGGCCTATAGACTAGCCTTACCTCCAAGCATGTCTCGTGTTCATAACGTTTTTCACATATCTGTGCTTCGTAAATATGTGAAAGATCCAAACCATATTATTGAGTTAGAACCAGACGAGATAGCCGAAGATTTAACATACGAGAAGGTACCTGTTAAGATCTTGGATAGGAAGGAACATGTCCTATGCTCAAAGATTATACCTTAAGTTAAAGTTTTGTGGAGGAACCATGATATCGAGAAAATGACCTGGGAGTTAGAATCGGATATGAAAACGAGGTATCCTCACCTTTTCGACATACCAGGTACGTACGTCAATTTCGAGGACGAAATTTCATAAGGAGGGGAGGTTGTAAGACCCCTAAATTTTATAAATAAGATTTAATTTTTTTATATATTATTCTGAAATAGTAAGGTGTTGATTTGATAAATGTGATAGGTTATGAGTGAGTTGTGCAAAGTTCACAAAGTAAGCAAGTGGTTATAAAATATTCGTTGTGTCGGAGAATATTCGTTTGGTCAAAGAATATTCTTTTTGTCGGAGAATATTCGTACGACGACGCAGTCATTGGTGGACCCCACAACGGAATGAATGTCGGATATAGAAAGCGACAGAATTAACCTTTTTATAAAAATAACGGCAAAACTGTTATCGTTAGTACTGTTGAAATACTCGGTGGTTAAAATACAGTAATACGTGGTGTTGCACAGTAGCACACGGTATTGCACAGTATTTCGAATTATTGATTCTTACGTAGGAAGACACTTACTCAATTATTGTTACAGTAATTACTGTTCAATATTTTATATTATTGATTCAATAATTGCATACTATTTTATTGGTTCAATATTTGCTACGTTGATATTTTATATCAATAAGTGCTACTTTGCTATTTTATATTATTAATTCAATAATTGTCATTGCACATTATTTTAAATTATCAAATCAATAATTCATATTATTTGAATAATATTATTAGATAGCATTATTGACAATGTCTAAGGAAGTTCTGTCTAGGAAAGGGGTTGATTAATTACGCGCCAATAAGGAGAAATCCTTATCGGAAGGCCCCCTTTTTCCTGGGAACGACCTGGTTGTCAATATTGTAGTTATGTAATATTATTTGTGAATAATTAATTTTTGATAGATATGATAAGGAAATATTTATTTAATGTGGATTTAGACGGAGGAATTTTTAACATGTGACATTTGTTGAAAGTTGATATTTTATCTTGTCTGATAAAATAATTCATTCAAATATATTATTATAATATTACATTATAGTAGTATGATGTGATTATATAATAGTATGATTTTTATAATTTGAATGGTAACATTATTATAGTAAATTCATGGTATAAAAGTTAAACGAGGTGGAAGAGTGCAAATTGAATTTGAACTCTTATGATGCAAACAATGATGTCATCGGAGCGATGAGGTAAGTAAGGATGTCATCGGAGCGATGATATAAGCAATGATGTCATATGATCGATGATGTAAGCGATGATGTCATAAATTATGGCGAAAAGACTATTTTACCCTTACTCTGTTGAGCCTATAAATAGAAGCTCATTTCTTCATTATTCCTCACCAATTCACTAAAGCTATAGAGAGAGAAAAGTATAGAGAGAATAAGAGAGAAAGAAGAAGAGTATTCTGCTATTACGCTAGTGCAGTCTCCAAATTTTAAGGTAAGGGGTATTATTTTTTTCATATTCATGAAGAGAGTTATTTTCTTTAAATACTCGTAAGGGTTGTTATTCCATTCCTTATTATTCTGTTGGAATAATCTGTCTGATCGAACTACCGCCAGACGGGTGAATAACCTTTCGTATTCAGCTGTTATTAAATTGTGAAAATAATCTGTCTGAGCGGACTACCGTCAGACGGGTGAATAACCCTTCGTATTCAGTTGTTATTAAATTGTGAAAATAATCTGTCTGAGCGGACTACCGCCAGACGGGTAAAAATCCAATTGCAGTTTTGTATATTGTTTCATTTTAGGTTCTTAACTCTAAACTTACTACGGTAAGTATTGCTTCTATAATTCCTGAAATGATCAGATATTACTTGAGTTTTGCGCTTCATCTAATATCATTTCACTGGAATATTGGTCTGAACTTTCTTGTAAAATTTTTATCTTTTCATGTCAGTTACTATTCACGAGTTACTATTCACGGTAAAAAAAATATTTTTTTTCTTCTTCCAAATAATATTTGATTGGATCCAGATTTTGATCTTCATTCTTGAATTCTGGATAAATTCTCTAATATTTGTCCTTTATTTTACTGGATCCGTTATTCGTATTATTTTTCATCATCCTTAGTTTTAAATGGTGATATAACTGAATATCTTTGGCATGTAGTACAAAGATGAATAATTACGTGATGAATATCTTTGGCCTGTAGTGCAAAGATGAATGATTACTTGATAAATATCTTTAGCCCGTAGTGCAAAGATGGACAGGTGTTGAGATGAACATGACCAACTGATGATACAAATAAATATCTTTGGCCCGTAGTGCAAAGATGGATATTTGATTCGAGATGTATATTGATTGATGTTACAGGGATAAAATATTGATAATGGACTTTTAAATCAAAGAAGATAGTAGACAACATTCTCTACTTAACTCTTCTAATGAATTGTTATTTCCGCTGCGAATATTGATCTAAAACTTGTTGTCCATGATATTTTAACTGATTTATTGAAGGCTAACTATAATTTATTTTTCATTATCTTAGTCATAATATTCTTTACTGGGCTAGTTGAGCTCACCCTTTTCTTCCATTGTTCTCTTCAGGAAATGAGAATATCGCAAGTACTAGTCGGGGAATGGAATGATGGTCCGAGTTAGAGCTGTAGAAGTCCTCACTATTTATTTTATTTAAAATAGTATGATAATAAATATAATGAGGACTTAGTTTGAATGTTAATACTTTCTACATGTCTGTATTGACACTCGCAGTTGTATGGTCGTATTTTGCACGACCGTATGATATGAAATATTGTATTTGAATTTTATTGAGTGTATTTGGCGACTAAAAATGGGTGGAGTATTAAACCTATTTTGGGGGCGTAACATATTTATACATAAAAAATTAATTAAAAACTTTTAAATAAGTGATTATATTATTCATAAAATATTATTTTTTTTGAGAGGGGAGTGGGGGCAGGGTGGGGTGGTGTGGGAGTGTATACATAGTCAGTAAATAATATTTTTTCGAGGAGAGGGGGGTGAGGGTTGGGGGGAGGAGTGGGGCGGGATGGGACTGGGCGGGGTAGGAATGTATACAAAATTAGTAAATATTATTTTTTAATTTTTGTGGGGTGGGGGGTGATGGTAGGTGGGCGGGGTGAGGGTGTGGGCGGGGTGGGATGGGGTAGAGTGGGGTGTATATATAATCAGTAAATATTATTTTTTTAATTTTTGTGGTGTGTGGTGGGATGGTGTGGGGTGAGGTGAGGGTGAGGGTGGGGGTAAGGTGGGGTGGGGGTGGATGGCGTGGCGTGGCGTGGGGGTGACGTGGGTGTGAGGGTGGGTGGGTGTATATATAATCAATAATTATTATTTTTTTAATTTTTGTGGGGTGGGATGGGGTGGGGTGAGGTGGGGTGGGAGGGGGTGAGGTGTAAATATAATCAGTAAATATTATTTTTTTAATTTTTTTTTTTTTTGGGGGGGGGGGGTGGGGGTGGGGTGGAGTGGTGTAGGGTGGGGTGGGGTGGTTGTGGGGGTGGGCGGCGTGGGGGGTAAGGGTTGGGGGTGGCGTGGTGTGGCGGGGCGGGGCGGGGCGGGGCGGGGTGGGGTGGGGGTGGCAGAGTGTATACATAATCAGTAAATATTTTTTTTTCAAAGGGTGGAGGGTGGGGGCGGTGGGGGTGCGCGGGGTGGGGATGTATCCATAATCAATAAATATTATTTTTTTGGGTGGGGTGGGGTGGGGTGGGGTGGGGTGGGGTGGGGTGGGTGGGGAGTTAGGGGGCGGGTGGATGGTGTGCGGGATAGGGGTGTATACATAATCAATAAAAATTATTTTGAAAAAATAAATCGATTGATATACGGAAAGGATAGAATAGAATATTAAGAAAAGGTCTAGGAATAATTTTGTCTAACAATTTTTAATCCCAAATGGTAGGAATTATAATACCAGGTAAAAGATGGTATTAAATAATCCCACATCCTATGTTATTTTATAATCCCAGGACTAATAGTCCCTAACTCAAATTTAAAAACAAACAAGTCACTTGGAATTAATTGTCATATCCCAAGTGTAACACTTGCAAACAAACTAGTCAAAGAACGAACGTCTTCAGGTCAAGTGCATTGAATTCAAATCTAAGCAGCCAATTGACCTGATTTTGAAAACTCCCTACTATTATTATTATTATCAGCCTTCTCTCATCTCTCATCTAAGATTCTATTCATTTATAGTTTATAATGATGACAAGAATATATTATTATATAACTATATATTTTCCGCTTCATCTGTAGTTGAAGAATAAATGTGATCGAGGAACCAACCCATGAATAATTATATGGCCCCGGTGAGGATTGCTGAATAATAATATGCTTGGTGTTTGTATATTTGCTTCAAGAGAAGTTCATATGTATATATTCAATCCAACGTTTAGAAGAAGTTTATATAATGAATCAAGTTCTTACCCGGTCGGTCTGTGGTGTTACTCTGTCGATTTGATTCCAGCAGTCTATTAAAATTATGAGTCAATCCTACTACCTATATTAATTCTGAAAGGAAAGGAAAGAACCAACAATTCACTCACTAGTAAACCTCTAAAACAATACATCTATTTGCATCCTCCTCCTCTTACCTCCTAACCCTCAAGAACTGGAAAGAAGGGGAAGAAGAAAACATGCCTCAAAAAGGAAAGCATCAAGGTATCAAATCCTTGTTGGGGGAAGAGAGAAGATGGTGGTCGCCCTCTTTCATAGTGTAAGTCATACCATCGGTAAGCCACTCCGAGAACCCCTCTTCCAGGGCCTTTTTCATCCATGAATGCCGACAACACTCGCCGGCTTCAGAAACCGTTAGCCAACTTCTTTGGCGACGGCTCTGTTCTGGCCAAGAATCAAGTTCCTCCATCACAGACAAAGCATACATGGCGGCCTTACACAAACCTTCTGGACTAAACTCGTCTTGAAGAGTTTTACTTTTAAAGTAGTAGTCCCCCAGGAAATGCTGAAACACAAGATAAAACTTCAAAATTCACATGCATATTCTGATATAATAAAACTCATATATAGCAATGAGTCGAGAGTGTTGTTATTTTGAGTGCGCTAAAGCATCTGTGCTGATATACAGCAGACATACATGACTAACATGAGAATTTGCTTCAGATTAAAATTAAATTCCAAGTACATGTATCCAAGACTAATCAACTAGGTTGTTTAAACGTACCACTAAATCTCCTCGAACTCCAGCCTCTTCCAAAGCTTCGCGTGCCGCTGCCTCCTCAACCGTTTCATCATTCTCCCAACCACCCTGTAAAGAAAAAAGAAAATAAGCAAAAAATGCATAGCCACAAAAAGAAGTACTATTTTACATTCTGAATTTCAACATTGAAAAATAAATTGGCAAAAGAATCACAAGAACGCATATCAAATGTAAAAAAATATCAATTATGCATGTCAACAATTATCATACCGTTTCTTAAAATGGATAAATGAAAGGAAGAGGGAAAGGGAGAATGCAAGAATGGACAACATTTTCTCTATTTCATAGGAGGCTACATAATGGGAAGAGAGGAGAGAATCCACAAACTCTTCTTCAAAGGGAAGGGGAATGGAGGAGAGGATCCATCAATCTTTTAGGTGGAGCCGTGGAGAAAAAAAAGAAGGAAAAAGAGAGTTAGCTTTTGGACCTTAACGCCCTTTGAACAAAAACAAATTTCATTATCCGTACATAAATAATCTAACGATCAAATCAAGCAACGCTTATTTTCCCATCCATCCCTCGTAACCCACCAAGAAAAAAGGGGACAAATTCCTAGCCCTCCCAAAGGATAACTTTTCCATCCCTCCTTTATGTTCCTTCCATACTTCCCATACTCCAGATCAAAAGTTAAAATGTTAGGGCCCCCAAAAGAAGATACTCCATTAATTAAAACTCAAGTAATCGACTGGATTTAATTTTTGATTTTAAAAGAAAATTTATTAATAGAAAAGAGGAGATACAAGAAAAGAGATGGGACCGAAGTACCAGACCAGTGAAAAACAAGATAAAAAGACCATTTATAATAGCAGAGCCCTTAAATCTCTAACAAACCAACCACTGATGAAACACCACACCAGCACTTACATTAAATAAGTAATCCATTACTGACCAGAAAGACGGATCCTGAAGCTAATCAAAGGGGACTATATAACTTATAAACCAACTAATTGTGAAAATCACATTCCTTAGATGCATTTCTTTTGATAAGTAACTAATTTTCACTGAAGCACCAAAAAAGAGGGCAAACTCAAGTACAAGTGAGATACAGAAAGCCTAGCAGAAATTAAAGGCACATCTACGCCCCACAACAACAAAAAATTCATCCCTATACAAGGAACCTCCAAAAAAATGCCTACATTAGGCACCGACCGCAAACCCTCCCAAAATGCACAATGGTACCCGAGAAAACCTCATGAAGACAAAAGAAGAAAAGGCTCAGGAAAAGATATCAAACATGGGCAACCGTTCTCCTTCTACCCTCATACTTTCATGGTAACTTCAGGAGAATGCTTTCCATGAGAACCATTTTTGCTACAAGTGTTCTCCATAAGAATCATATCTTCATGTCATGATAAGCTATGTTAAATGGATTTGGGAGCCTTGTCGTGTGCAGGAAGTGTCTGACATTGAACTCTCCTATTGTTTAGAGCATTTTACACTATTTTGCGAGTGTCCAGCTGCCACACTCGATGGTGAAGGATTGGCTTGTAACACATGATAAGTAGTTCAAGAAAGTAATATTAACTGTAAATTACAACACAAATTAAAACCTTTATGGACGTACAAGCAAGTAAATTTATGCAATACACAACAAAGAATGATATGTTAAGTGTAGATGGCATATAAGATAGTATACAAAGGAATGGTCTAGACTAAATGTAAAGTTCAAAACCAACCTGCACTGGATTCTACCCCAAATTACTCTTTTCCAAAACAAGGGTTTGGGACATCAGGTGTCTGACTAGGAAGGGAGGGAAGGAGGGAGGGAGGGAGGGAATGAGTATATGAATAAAACACTTGCATGAGAAGAGACTATAAACACCATTGATGGTGAAGGATTGGCTGCACTATAAATTCACAACTTCAAAAGAACATCTTCCATTCCAAAACTAGTATCCAGAATTTGTACCTTTGGAAACAGAAGACCAGGTCCACTAGTTGAGTTGATCATTAGTACCTCAACAATCTTCTCAGACGTTTCGTCACCGTCCTCTTCAGGATACCGATACTTAAAGGGTATGCACCTGTGTCCATGACTAGTGTCAAAACATGAAGGTTGTAGTTGATATACAGTTTCTCAGCTATCAAATTAGAGTATCATTGAAAAGCAATGATAGAAATCCACATGATCATTGCAGTCAAATTTTTGATGTGGATATGTAATATTCTTTTGATACTATTTCCAAAATAGCACATGATATTAACTGTAACAGAATAGATTCCCATATAGAAAGAGAATATGACATTAAGAGAGGACCATTTTGGTAGAGGGTCTAACAAAAATTCCTCATTTACTCATTTATATGAATGACATATTGATAGACTATTTAACCATTCTAAAAAATCAGAAATACTAGCAGGCTCTTTAGTCATTCTGGAGACACTATAAAAAATAAGAAAATATATATTATAAGTATCACCAATTTACATTTAGAACAAGCTAGACTATTTGACTAAATACCATAAGCAAACTATCTAATGGACTCCTCGTTTGAAGTTGGCAAAAAAAAAAACCACTGATCTTACCTTCTCGTGCACAACTTAAGGACTCCATCATAAAATATAATTTTCAAACTCCTCCTAGTCTCTCCCGGGCAGAAAACTTTTGGCCATTATATCTGCATACCCTAACACAAGCATTTAGCATCTCAAAAATCCTACCGCCCACAACCATCTGAAGTTTAATGTTCAAGTTTTCAGTTAGACTGCTCCTACTAGAATATCAGGTTGGAAATCATTAACATTTTCAGCCCCCTCTCCTCTCCTTAGACTTGGTGAAACAAAAGAAGCGTCAAGGGCCCTTCCCAAACAGGCAAAAACTATAGAACTCGTAAAACTCCAACTTAGCCCTCATCAACTGCACACATCCCTGCCTTCCCGTGGATATGCATATGCAACATTCCTCTTCCATTTATTATTTCCCTAATATGAATGGATAAAATTCTCGATTACACTACTAAAAATAAGTTAATCAATTTATCAGGCAAAAGGAGGATAAACAATATCGTGCCATGCTAAACATATTGAAAGACCTAAAGCAGCGTCTCCAAAGTGCTACCAACAATCAATTTTCATAACGCGTACCAAATACGAAGAAAATTAATCAATGCTGACATCAAAACCAAAGATCAATAATTATATAGTTGTAAACAAATTTCCTTATAATTCTTTTATTAAATCGAATTTGTTTGGGAATTCATTCATTCACCCACATTTACCCCAATTTTCACATCATCCAAAGAAGACCCAATTGAAAGATTAATTTTTTTTTTCTCGTAATAGAGAAGAAGAAGAAGAATTGATTATTTGTAGAGAGAGAAAAAGAATACCCGGCGATGAGACGGTAGCCGTTCTCATAGCGCTGCTGATGACGACCAGTGCGGGCCACCAATTCAGACATTTCACTATCAATTTTTTTAAAAATTGGAACTTTCAACTTCAAACACACCTTTTTATCATCCCTACGTTCTCTTTCTGACGAATCAGAATCCAACCCATTTATCCTCCTGCCGACTCCCTTTCTAACTCCACATTAATTAATTAATTTGACAAAAATAAAATAAAATAAAATAAAGAAGATTCCTTTGCAATGTGTTATTTCCTTGCCATATTTTTTGAACTTGTAAGAGAGAGAAAGAGGGGAATAAAGGGCAGCATACAAATCGGAGGGTGGCGTGTTTTTGGTTGGGAAGGAGTCAATTTTTCTTTTTTTATTCTTCCAATCAAGATTGCTTATATTGTGAATATTTATGTTAATTTTTTAATCGGTTAATATAAGTGTTAATAATAATTTTTTAAATATAAATATATATATATATAATAAGTGAAATTTTTTTATAATTTATATCAATTTTATATATTGATAAATTTTACGATTGTAATTCGATCTAAATTTATAGCAATCCGAACTCTAATACTCGACTAAAAATGCTTGTATTACTCTAGAAATTGGCATTTGTGATGGTCAATTAGATTTTGTTGAACCTTTTTTATTATTAATTTATGTTGTCCTTGTTACTATTGTTATTTTCTTGAACTTTTGTCCAACAGAAATTAGAAAAGAAGGAAAGTGTTTTTTCAAACATACTATTAAATCCGAGGTTTGATTTTTTTATATTTATTGTTGGAGTTTGTATTATGTGGAACTCTCCCATAATATACACCTTAATTATAATATAACGAAATAAAATAAAATAACATTTTTTTGTTGATATATTTTCATAAGATAAACTCACATAAAATGTAAATCCCATTTATTATTTAATTAATAAATGTGAGTCACGCGTACACGGTTTATAATTTTGGGATCCGATTACCATGAAGTTAACCTCATGATAAGTTGGTCAATTGCTCAATACAATGTATGACACGCAGAAAGAGAGAATCACCTCCCGACCTGCGTGTTAACACTACATTGATCAATTAACTAAAATTAAATTCATGCTAACCACTTCCATAATTTTTGTACGACTCTACAATTAAGATACCTTTTTTTTCAGGACTAGTCTCTAAGGTTTTTTTGCTAGTGTAGTCCATGTTACCTGTTCGATCGTCATGAATTATTAAAACCAAATTGCTTAGAATATTTACAACAGTTTCTTTATTTCTATCTCTATTCTGCCGTGCTATTGGGTTATTCTGCAAAATAGAATTCAACTAGATACAAACTCGTGCGTTGCGGCGAGATTATTCATTTTGTTATTAATAAATTTATACTTGTAATTAATAAATTTAAATATAATAAGAAGATGGTAGATTGTTGTGCGATGATCAAATTTTGGACTTAAAATTATTATAATTAACTTGGTCAATAGATATGAACTGCTTCTCGCATAGGTTGCTAGTCTTCAGTCTTCAGTCTTGTAATCTACATGTAGAAATATAGGATTCAAATCTGTAAATATTGCACCAAATAGTTAAAAAATTCAAATCTAATATTATAAATTAAATACTAATGGATTTTATCTGAAATATCAAGAATATGTATGCCTATTCCCACTCAAAGTCATATATAATTCGACGAAAAATGAACGGATCGCATACAATTCATTCACAGTTGCTTTGTTTTAATTCATATTGATAGAATTCTCAAATATCGTATGGTATATGAAACAATTACATATTAAGATTAATATATAGTTTTAAATATTTAAATATCAAGATAATTTTTGTAAGCAAAAACTTCATCACTCCACATGATTTATTGCAAAAGGTAATGAAATAGAGTAAAAGTAATAAATGATTACAGTAATATAATTGTGCTACTTTTCAAACCCTCACAATATAAGAAACAAAATGATACCCTTTTAGTTGCAGACTGTAGACGCTTAGATTCCGTACCAGTACAATCTCTTGGAGTATGAAACAACTCGTTTAACCAAGAGCTCGAAACAGCTACTGTGCTGCAATTCCCGATAATTTTTCCGATTCACCTGACCCAATAATACACAAAACTTTTAAAGCGTAACAATTGATAATAGAACTTCAAATTGTATTAATTGATGATAGAAAAACGTAGTCTTGTTGGCATCATTACAGCTCCATGATGGTATACATTTATATATGGAAGAAACATTACAATTTAATTTTTAACATCCACTGTTATCTATTGAATCGAAATATGTTGATGCAGTACAACTGATGTCAAAAACTTAAATAAACGATGACTACGTCATCAGGTAGAGCCACACAAAAATACCCAAACTCAGAAAATCTCGTTCTAGAAGCATTCACCCAAAATCTTAAAACTAAACACTAAGTAAAATTTAGAAAGATAACAGTAACTGAACTAAAATAGCAATAATTCACCAATTCATCCAATAAATTTCACAAAAAATGTTCAATACACATTCTTGGTACAGATCGAATTCACTATTTTACTCATATAATCCAGAAATGCGATTTTTGGCCATAAATAACTAATTTTTTTAACACTCCAAGCAAATATAAATGTACATATTACACTTAAATAAAAATAAGGCTTATAGATTCATGTATGACTTAGGGTTGATTTCTCCAATTTTTGGAATCACAATCATTTCATATAGAAAATCATAAATTAGACAATTTTACAACTGTGCACTACATATTATATCTGATGTTCACGTAATTACATATATCAAGGTAAAATTGAAAGGTAAAAACTCAGGTTTCTCGTTAAAATTAGGGTTTGATAGAAAAATAAAAGTTGTAAAAATACATTATTTTGTGCAAAATTAATCTTCCGAGCTGGTCGTGGAGTTCCTCGAGCAGAAAAAAATCTCTCCACTTCCACTCTTTGAAATTCGAAAATTGGGAGGAGTGAGTGTATTAGAATGGAGTTCCAGCTTTCATTTACCAACTCTATTTTTCATGTACAGTATGGATAGTTTTTGATTTAATAATTTGTTTTAAAAATTAATATGCTTATACCGTTTTATTAAAATAATAATACTCCACTTGTTTTGTAAAAATAATTTCATTTAATTTTATCATACTCAATCTACAAAATTATATATGTATGTGAATTTACTGTATATTAATTAATAAAATAATTATGAATACATTAGGAAAAAAAACTCTAAGTATTTTGTATCTGTTAGTTTTTATTTATTGTCTATTACTTGTTTTAATATTGTTATAAGTGATTGTATACACGACTACTGTAAATATTTAAAATTACAAAGTTTGTCTTTTTTTATTAATTTATATTTGTTTTAATGGTTAGAAGATCAGGGCGAGTATGTGGACTTAATGGAGGCATTTGAGTAACTTTATTTAAAGTTATCTAATGTATGTGCTATAATATAGTACATAGGATATCTCTAGCCCCATATTTATTAAAATAATTATTTCACTTTTGCAAGATATCGATTTGATATGCCTTTTTAAAGATATAACTGATTTAATATAATTTGGTTAATTCACAAATGCACAAATTTTTTGTTTTAAAATTAAAGATATAATTTGAATTTTAAATTCAAATGATGACGTATTAAATTAATGTGAAATATTTAGTATCATGTAAATGATATAGTAATTTGAAAATATTCATAACTAAAAGTAATTTTTTTGACAACTCCCTTTTATTTTTTGCAATTTGAGGAATAAAATAGTGTATATTGATAAGCGAATTATGTACATAGGTTTCAAGAAATAATTAATTTCAAATATGAATAAGAAGTACATTTCAAATATTATACTTCATACTTGATTCATTAGTATTATGCTATTATGTGCATATTTTCAAATTCTGCTACTATAATATTTGGCATCATCTTGCTTTCACATGACCCACGGAACTCCAGTGTCTAGACCCACTGCCATCTGCGCTGTCATTTTGTATAAGCTTGACCAGGAGCACCAAGTTCATACTCTATGGGTCCATATTCATTCTCGATCTGTCACATCTATATATGCATAACACTTAAATATCTTTTCTCATTGTAGAATGTAATGGATGACTATAGATTAGCAGGAAAATTTATCTTGGGCTCAATGAGCTAATAGAGAGAAAACCAGTTAAATCTTACAAAACTGATGAACTTGGCTACTTGATTACCTGAGACATAATTATTGGACCACCTTGAGTCTGATATAACCTCTTTGCTTTCATCATATTCACTATCTTTGTTGTAAATTTTTGCATAGTAGCCTTCACCATTTTACATGCCCAATTTAGTACAAACATAAAAAATAAAGTATAGCGAGGAAAAAAAGGAAAAAAAATTAACTTATAAGTTTTAAAAAAAACCTTTGTAGCATGAGCTGTTGAAACTCGAGCTGGTATTTATAGGGAAAAATAGCCCTGTGATGATAATATATATTGAGTTATGATTTTAGGAGATAATAAATAAATTGTAAAGGATAATATCAGATTAGTTGACATTATCTAAACAGTTGTAGTGATTTATGAGATTAAAAATTCAAAATACATATATATCTTTGGCCGACATGATTTGTGGGATTAAAAATTCAAAATACATATATATATCTTCAAATTGGAATTAAAAATTCAAAATACATATATATCTTCAAATTAATTCTCATTTCATAGAGATACAACATCACAACATCCATGCCTCAACGTTATTAATATAATAGAGTAATTGAACATCAAAGAGCCACCCATGTACAAATGGAAGATAAATTTGATTTTAAAATAGATGTAATAACAGAGTATTCCCAATTGAGAAAAATTAATAATTAAATTAGTAATGGATGAGCACATTAATTAGGTAAAACATGTGTTGCAATTTGGGAATGACAAGTGTCATGCAATGGTGTTATGTACTGCAATTTAGTATATTAATAGATAGATAGATTTAATAGATTACATATACTTTTCAAAATCTTAAATATAAAATTAGAAAGGATAATATAAAACAGTTGACATTACCAAAACAGTTTAGATTTGTAGTGATTTAGGGGATTATAAATTCAAAATATTAATTTGGGATTTAAAAAGTAGTGATTTTAGGAGATAATAATTAAATTAGTAATGGATGAGCACATTAAGCACATTAATTAGGTAGGACATGTGTTGCAATTTGGGAATGACAAGTGTCATGCAACGGTGTTATGATCTGCAATTTAGTATAATTTATAGATTTGTTCACTATGTACCCAACAAGTTCCTTATATTGATCCTTAACTAATGAAATTTGAAATTTAAAAGTTAAAATTAAAAAGTTCCAACAGTCAAAATATTAAATTAATAATAATCTTATAATTTATAAAAGTGAGAGTATAATTTATCAATTATATTCCACAGTAAAATAATTTTTATTTTATTTTAAATTTTAAGTAATTTATGGAGTGAGTATTGAATGGAATTGTAGTTGCAAATGTACATAAGATCAATATTAATTTCTAAAAAGTTATTTTGTGATATTTTTAAATTTAAATTTAATATGATTCATTTAAATTTTGAAAATAATAAATTTATAATTAATAGTACTTTTATAATATTTATAATTACATTGACATAAATTAAATAAATTTATATCAATTTTAAATTTGAATACGTTTGAAATTATTTTTAAAAAATAAGTCAATATTAAAGTAGTAAAAAAATATCAAAATGTGTATGAATGATGAGTTATCCACTTAAATGGGGGTGTAAAATGTCATTTTGTATATAAAGAGAACACTCTTTTGACTCCCTCATACTGGGGAGTAAAATCCTATATAGGGATTAAAATAGAGAGTCAAATAAGGATAAAGAAACTGTTGGATATTAATTTATTGATGTATTCTTCAAAATTGAAGATAAAGAGTTAATTAGGGAAACTGTTGTTAATGCTCTTACACCTTTTTTAATTTTATTCATACAAATTTGAAATCCGTGCGAGGTACACAATATCTTTTTTATATATTTTTTTCATTTTAAAATTAGAAACACAATTTAATTTTTTAAGTCAAACGATGACATATAAAACTTTAAATTGATGTAAGTTTATTTAATTTTAGTTAATACAATTATTATAATTGTATAGTATATAACAAAAACTATTAATCACAAAATTTATTTTATTCTAAATTTTTATGAGTCATCAATTTTGAAGTTTAATATGTCATCGTTTGACCTCAAAAGTCAAATTGTATCTCTAACTTTGAAACGGAATAAATATTTTTTTATTTGTAAAGTAATACAATTTTAAATTCCTCTTTTAAATTATATATATGATATTAATGCTTTTTATGACTTTTTTATTGTGAAATTCATGCATATATATATATATATCAAATTATAATTATATTCATTTAATTTAAACATAAATTATTAATATTATATAATTTGTATATAAGATCTTTAATTGTCTTATTATATATAATAATACATCTCTGGCAATTAGGGCTAGAAAAAATTCACATACCACATATTCTTCAACTATTAATAGCGAAGCGTTTCTGATTTTAATCAAAATTGAGACTGTTCCAAATGCAAATCAATGTTATATAATGAGAAAAAATTATGTTGACTTATAATTGTGAAACTTATTGATATATAGAATTTGTAACAGTCATAGAAAGATCCCACTTATTACATACTTCTTTGTAAAAGTTATCACTAAAACTTATTCACTTACAATCAAATAGTCGATATAAATTATTCATAATATATATCATTATTCGTTATCTATTATCCCCTCTGTTCCAGAATTAGATATACAATTTGATTTTTGATGTCAAACGACGACATATTAAACTTTAAGTTGATACAATTATTATAATTGTACAGTATATAACAAAAAACTATTATATACTCCTTTCATTACAAAATTAGAGATACAATTTTACTTTCGATGCCAAACGATGATATATTACATTTCAAAATTGGTATGACTTATAAACGTTTAGAATGCAATAAATTTTACGATTAATAATTTTGTTATATACTATACAATTATAATAATTATATCAACTAAAATTAAGTAAATTCATATAAATTTAAAATTTAATATGTCGACATTTGATCTCAAAAATTAAATTATGTTTTTAATTTTGAATCCAAATATATAATAGGAGGGAGATTGTGACATCAATCTCAATTGTCACAAATCCCCTTCTACTTGTCTTCTTGACTCTTGATGTTTGTCACATATAACTTACATTCTCTCTCCTACATTTTAATTTTTCTTAAAATTTCTATCATATTTGCTCACACATATTTTATAATTTTTATTTAATTTTTTTATTGCATGTACATAGTGTGTGCCAAAAATATTAGTTATTACTTCCTCCGCCCTCTAAAAGGATAAGTAAAGTACAAATTTTACACATATTTAGAAAAAGGCTTAAATATAGATTAATAACTTGAGCTTTTAATTTTTTTTTCCACTTCGAGAATTGTCTTTTAAATTTTTTTCAATTAGGGAATTAAAGTTTTAATTTTGTCAACTTTGGGGATTATCTTCTTAATTTTTTCAATTAAGGGATTAAACTTTTAATTTTTTTCTTCTTATTACGCTAATTGATAATATCACGTCAGAAAATTGATGACTAAAAAATACTTATGTGTAATATTGAATCTTATTTTAACATTTATTTAATTAATTTTTTGTATCAAAAATGGTTAATATAGGACCATTATTAATTTTTTAAAGAAAAGTTAATGACAATTTTACCCTTTTTGGTATAAAAATTAATTATGTTGGTGATTATGAAATAAACTTAAAATTCAGGGTATTAATAGGCCTAAATTTTTATACCAAAAGGTAAAATTGTCATTATTTTGATTATTGATGATTATGAAATAACAAGATTTTAATTAGTAGTACATTATACATTTTAAAATATTTACCATTATATTAATTATTGATGGTTTTTTAAAAATTGAGTTTGTAATTTATTAAATTTACTTTAAAAAATTAATAAGGGTCTTATATTTACCCTCTTGGTATAAAAAAATTAATGGAATAAATGTTAAAACGATACTCAATATTACACAAACATTTTTTAGTCACATGTCATCAATTTCTGACGTGGTACTATCAATTAGACGTAATCAGAAAAAATTTAAAATTTAATCCCCTAATTGAAAAATTGAAAAGACAATCCCCAAAGTGAAAAAAATTAAAATTTTAATCCCTTAATTGAAAAAATTGAGAAGACAATCCCCAAAGTGGATTGTTTTTAAAAATTCAATGTATTAATCCATATTTAGGCCTAAGAAAAATAAAATTTGAGAAAAGAGAATAAATAAAGTTTCAAATTTGTTCATAGTGGTTCCACAGGATTTATAAAGTGATGAGTAAATTATTATTATTTTATAATAATGAATTTGACTAAATGACATAATTATTCTCCACTTTATGTATTTTTAGATATAAAAATAATTGTAACTTGACTCATCTTTTTAAGAATTTTGGAGGGAGTTTTATAGTGGACTTGTTCCTGTTGAGTGTTTCAAGACCCTCTTTTAAAATGTGGGCGTTCGTTATCAAGCCCAAGTCCAAACAATGTCTATGATTATATCTTATCTATATCTACTGTCTATTTATTTATCAATTGAATTGAACTCAAGGGAAGGGATACACATTTCAATTTTTTTTACATTTTCTTTATCATTAGATTAACAGAACGTTTTGCCACACTCTCTGGCCTCTGCTGTATCTTCATCAATTCTTCATTCAAATACAAGCTTATTATGTATCCAGTAATTCAGATGAAGAAAAACGTGCGTAATAAAAATTCCTCAAATATATCCTATATTATATTATTATATGTTTGCTTTTGTTAATTAAACCCTGCCAACAAATTCATTATGCATGGTCCAATCCAACCCGGCCCTGAGAAAACTAGCTAGGCCTCTCCCTCTTTTTTTTTTTTTATCAGGATCCATTTGCTTTTAATATTTAGAGATGCAGAATAATAGACTACTTTAACTAACGCATGCAGCATAATAAGTTGAGATTTGCACATCAATGTTATAATAATAATAATAGAAAAATGGCACCATACTCATCTTGCTGGATTTCAATTCAGCCGATTCCTTCCATGCAGTGCCGCAAAAATCTCATCTTCTAGCTATCTCATTAATTTTTTAACCATGATGTGATGTCACACCTCAAGAATATCGTATCATATTAGGGTCCTTGGTACGTAGATCAATTGCCCAGCAATCTTACTTTGCAAAGACAATTGACCTGTAATCTGTATTATAATGGCCGGGGGGAGGATTTGAGTTCCAGAAGATGATTCTGGAGGTTGTGATACTTGATAGATACCGGAGTCTCCGGCATGGGAGCCAAAGACATGTACGTTCCTTTACCTCTTTGGTGTTCCATTAATTTCTCTGTTTCTCAACCAAATTCCTAATCATGTTTTTATTCCCAACCTAAACAAGATCTATGATGAACATGTCCTTTTGTTTTGGGGGTTTTGAAGACGGGGAATTGAAGGGGTTCGTGGAGATGAATGAGGATTTTAGAGCTTCCTTTGATTGAGATTTGTTGTCTCTTTGTCAATTTTGGACTCGATCACAATCTTGTTGGTTTTCTCAGTTGTGGGTTTGGGGGCAACATCCGTAGAAATTCATTCAGACGACTAGCTTACCTATTCAGTGCGAAAATAGTGAATAATTCGGTCAGTTGAAATTGGACCATTCAAATCTTAAAAAATGATAATCAAACCGTCTGAATGACTGATTCAACCTTGTTCAGACCGACAGTGCCTTAGTTGCCCTACATTGATAATTCATGACCAATTTGTTGTAAAAGAGTGCAAATTTTACTATGTAAAATGAAAGAATGCTTTGTAACCAGTCCCATATCGGAATATGGGGGGTTTGATTGGAGGGTTGGTATATAAGTTCGATATGACTTTGTTTTTCGGGTTGTGTCGTGGACTAAAGGGTCCTCTTAACATGTGCCCTTAGGGCACACGCTAAGTACACAGTTCAAGAGAATATTCTCTTAAACTGTGTGCATATTCCCTTGATTTTTGTATTTGCACTAAGTTCAAGGGAATATGTACACAATTTAAAAGAATATTCTCTTGAACGGTGTGTTTAGCATGTACCCTTATAGACACATGTTAAGAAATTCCTACTAGGAATTAGCTCGTTATAACAAAATCTCTTACACAACTACAATATCTCCCTCCCTCCCAATCAACAACCCATTTGATATATGGTGTTTTAGTAGTAAAATTATACTAGTAAAATTTGGTTTAAAACAACCTTGACTTTCTTTTGGTTATTTTTAATGGATAAAAGGGCGTTAATACTCGCATGCAAAAAAAAATATACATAAAAAAAATAGAGAAATTCATGAAATCCATCTCCTTGTGGGAGAACACTTGTCTAAAAATGGCAATTAGCGGGCACTTGGCCAAAAATTCCGACATGATTTATTTTGGGTCAATTGTCCTTCCTTTTTGTAACACAAACATAGGATCAGAGAGACACAGAGGGAGTTTGGTTACCTATCATTTCATGGTTTGATTATTTCACCCATTTACCTCCCTCGTACGGTTTCTCCATGAAACGAAACAGATATTGTTAGATCCTACTTTCTTGATTTGTTAAAGAATAGAATAGAAAAGAACCAAAATGGAGAATTGAAAAACTTGTCTCAGATTGGAATGAATGATCAGCAAAGCAAATAAACTAGGGACGTTATGAAGGCGTGGGAGGCAACAGTACGCAAGACACAAGCCGCGGCAAAGCGACGAGCCAACACCATATTTGGGACAAACTACGTGGCCCATGCTAGCGACGATGAAAGTGAGCAGCCGCCAGACAACCAAGGACCTCCTGCCGGAGAGGTTTACAATGCAGAGAGATTCCTCTCCAATGGTGATTACTATACCGGCCATTGGGCCGATAACTTCCCACACGGACACGGAAAATATTGGTGGACCGACGGATGCATGTACGTAGGCGATTGGTGCAAGGGGAAAACTATGGGAAAAGGCCTCTTCAGCTGGCCTTCTGGGGCTGTTTACGAGGGCGAATTCAAGAACGGATACATGGACGGAGAAGGCACGTATTCCGCCCCTAATGGAGACATGTACAGGGGCTCCTGGATCATGAACTTAAAGCACGGCCAAGGACTGAAAGAGTACTCAAATGGGGATTACTACGACGGAGATTGGTGTCGGGGCCTGCAGGAAGGGCAGGGGAAGTATCAGTGGAAGAGTGGGAATTGTTATGTAGGGGAATGGAAGAATGGGATGATTTGTGGCAAAGGGAAATTGCATTGGAGTAGTGGGAAATTTTATGACGGGTATTGGGAAGACGGTGTGCCTAAAGGAAATGGAACATTTAAATGGCCTGATGGGAGTTTTTATGTTGGTAATTGGAATCAAGATCCTCATGAGCAAAATGGGAATTACTATCCATCGGGTTCCTCGCTCAAGGATGGAAACATTGAATGGGATCCGCAAGAGGTTTATACTGTGGATTTGCAGGAATGTAAAATCTGTCCCGGAGAGAAAGTCCCGGTTTTGCCATCTCAAAAGAAGCTGGCGGTTTGGAGGTCGACCAAGGGTGTGGATCCGAATGTCAGGCCCAGGAGAATGTCGGTTGATGGGAGAATCGAGGCAACTGGTGATAGTCCGTTTGATAGGAGCGTTAGAGGGGTGAGGGAAGATGGTGGCTTGGCTGTCGAAGATTATAGCATAAGAGGGAGTCCCATTAGGATACCAAAAGTTGTCAAGAGGAAGGGAGAGACGATCTCCAAAGGGCATAAAAATTATGAGTTGATGCTTAATTTGCAGCTGGGGATCAGGTGTGTAGCTAGCTTTTCCAAATACTTTTATGTTGCTTGATTTTTGCTTGTATATCTGACCACAATGAGATTTATGTTCAGGCATTCTGTAGGAAGACCCGGTCCCCCTCCATCGCTAGATTTGAAGGCATCAGCTTTTGATCCCAAGGAAAAAGTTTGGACCAGGTTTCCTTCAGAGGGATCCAAATACACCCCACCTCACCAGTCCTGTGAGTTTAGATGGAAAGATTACTGTCCATTAGTTTTCAGGTGCGCCACATTTCTTCTCTCTCTCTGAAACAGGATCTTATGTTTTTAATGACAACATTGTAATCTTTTGTACTATAATGTGTTCATCAGGACTTTAAGGAAGTTGTTTAAGGTGGATGCAGCTGATTATATGTTATCCCTGTGTGGGAACGAGGCCCTTCGCGAACTCTCCTCTCCAGGGAAAAGTGGAAGTTTCTTTTACTTAACCAACGATGATCGATACATGATTAAAACAATGAAAAAATCAGAAGTTACAGTGAGTCATTCGTTCTTAATTCTATCTATAGATATATCCATGAAATTTTGGGAGGGAAGCATTTGACTTCATTTTTGATGACATGATTAGGTGCTCCTAAGGATGCTGTCCGCCTACTATAATCATTTCCGAACATATGAAAACACTCTAGTCACCAAATATTTTGGACTGCACTGTGTGAAATTAAATGGACCTGCACAGAGGAAGGTAATGAACGGATGAACTCGATGTTTGTTAAGCACTTAAACGTCTCGGAATTATAATGTGCTCAACTATTTAGGTACGCTTCATCATCATGGGAAATCTCTTCTGCGCGGACTATACAATTCACAGAGTATTCGACTTGAAGGGCTCATCCCTTGGCCGTATCACGGATAAGCCAGAGTCAGAGATTGATGCAAGCACAATTCTTAAGGATCTTGATTTAAACTTCTTGTTCCGTCTACAGAAAACATGGTTTCAAGAGTTTCGAAGGTTATTTTGAGGCTTTGTTTTATGCCAGTCCTAATTGCTGGCTTCTTTCAATTAGATTCTATTCCTCTCCACAGCCTGCTTGTGAAACATACTAATTTTGATCATTACACGTGCATCTATTTTCATTTTTTCTTTTCACTTTGTGAATGGAAATGTGATGTTTTCATTACAGGCAAATCGACAAGGATTGTGAGCTTCTCGAACAGGAGAGGATAATGGACTACAGTCTTTTAGTGGGTCTTCATTTCAGAGAACCAAAGAGTGCTAGTGATCTTATTCCCACTGGAGGGCGAACACCTACTGGTTTGAATGTTTTTTTTTTCCTTCTCATTTTGAAGAATCTTCTCTTCTATCCACGGATAAGAAACTAGTGTCTCCTCCTCTTTGGTGCAGATAATGGTGATTCGAGCACTGATAAGCTACTTTTAGACCCAGCAGGGTAAATGATTTTAAACCCTTTTTTCCCCTATATAATAGTTGGTTAAATCACGATCCAGTCAATGTTTCTAATCTATGCCAAGGGGGTACAACAAAAATCCCCATCTTTATGAAGACACTACTAATATATCTAAGTGCTAGTGTTTTGAGTATTGCAGGTGGGGTAATATAAAGTTGGGAGTAAACATGCCAGCGAGGGTTGAAAGGACCGAAAGAAAGAGTGATTGCGAGCTTCTTCAGCTAGTAGGAGAGCCAACGGGAGAGTACTATGACGTCGTGATGTTCTTTGGTATTATAGACATACTTCAAGACTACGACATTACCAAGAAACTTGAGCATGCATACAAGTCCATCCAATATGATCCAACATCTATATCCGCGGTTGATCCCAGACAATATGCTAAGCGTTTTCGTGATTTCATCTTGAAAGTTTTTGCAGAAGATGCATGAAAATCTGAAAGGTGTTTCTTGTTTGTATATTCAGAATTTTAGTAATCTGTACTACCTGCCTGCCAACAAAAATGTATAGCCTGAGCTGAGCCTTAGGGTTGAACGTCGTCAGAGTGTCAAATTGGATTTGAATCCTCTTCAATTTCTATTCTTTTAAAGGAATAATATATTATTATAGATACATAGTGTGTATTTGATATTGGATCATAAAGGTAGAGAGAAGAAGGATATTTATTTTTGCACCAAAAGAGTGTTTTCATTTGTAAACGATGTTGCCACAAACTGTACTAGTTGTGACATATGAATGCTAATTTCTTTTGCTTGGAGATTCAAGGTCTGTGGAAATTCTCTGCAATTTTGAAAAGGATTGAATTGTATATTATTAGCTAGGAATTTCATTACGTATATATACGCACTTCAATAACCAGCAAAGAAAGGCAGGACATGATGAAAAGATTAAGAGCAGGGAAAATGTATAATTCATTCCTATTTCTGGAGAAGCAGTTTCAGATTACCTCTTCAGCTCCCCAAGAAGTAAGAAGAAGAAGGTTTCTGCTGCCTATCTACCAAATACACGTACAGTTTGTGCTTCGTCATTATGTTCTGTAGACCGACAAAAGACTTCTTTTAGGAGAAGAAAAACAATCACATCAACATATGATCATATGATATGGAATATAAAAACATGCAACATCTCCTAGTAATTTATTAGAGATCCGCATTAGGTAATTTATTACTAGCTCGAGGCATGCTGCAAGGGGACTCGAACCTTGTTTCAGCTAAGTCTTAGCTAATAAATGTTACGTCTCCTTGTTTCGCAATTTATGTTGGCAAAACAAGTTTACTTACAAAATGATTGTTGTCATTAACTCATTAAGCAAATTTTAACCCATCCAACGTTAAGGTATTATTTATATACACGGTCATATACATCATGCATCACAGATTATATTATTATATAAGTTCATTATACATGATTATATATTAAATATATGTTAATTAAATACTCTCTCCGTTCCAAAATTAGAAGTACATTTTCAAGTCCATTTCAAAATTAGAAATACAAATCGAACAATAAAGTTACATGAAGTTACTAACACGTCACCGCCAGTTTTACTTGGGTAAATCGAGCATTATTATGCCCTTACCACATTTTAAACTAATTTTAGGGTTGGTTATGTTTGAAATAATCTTTAGAAGTTGCATCTCTAATTTTGGAAGCTAGAGTACATTTTAATGAAAATCTTGAAAATGATGCATGTATTGTTCAAACATCCTAAACCAGTCTGTACACCTAGCTAGCTATCTACATTCCAAACAAATTAGATCCAAAACACACATTTTCTCTACAGTAGCTAAAAAGTCCCGTTTCAGTAATAAAGTTCACCTTTCAATACTAAAAAGATAACCAATAGAAAGAAAAAAGTTCAAAATTGGAAATGTATACGTGCATGCAACCCAAAGGAAATGTATATATATACATACATAAATTTGAAATGAATGTAATTAAAATATTCTGACCGTATCAGAAATTGGAAGCACTCCTCCAGCACCCACTTTTGAACTCTTCCATGGGATTCCCAGCTGCTACTCCTCTCTCTCAAGGCTAAGGGTACGGAGTACCCATTTTGTGAGCAACTAATAAATTATGTTAAAGAGAAACCCCTAATAATTTATGTTAAAGAACTTTTAGGAAGAGCTTAGGCATTATTCACCGTGAAGTAGTTAGTAGTAGTGGCTTATGAGCACAATCATAATATAAATATTATTGCAAGGAAAAACTCGCCCCCTTCACCAACAACAAAACCATTCAAATATGTACGTACAGTCAAGGAAGTTTTGTCAAGAATTTCTCTTCCACGACGTGTGCGCGGAATAGTGCTATATGCCAACAACAACATGCACCTGGTACAGAGCAATCAGCCTATAAAAGTTGCACCCAGAAAATTTACGTTACTAGGCAAAAATATCAAATCAGGGTAACTAAGTTTTTAGAGAAGATAACTGCAACAAAAGAACCAACCATTTCAAGACCAAATAAATGACGAGACCACAGAGTATGTAGGTGTCATGTATTCCCAACTAACATGTCTCCAACCATGTCTAGTCAAATGACTAAATATAAACAGTATAAGTCTCACATTAATACGGGACCAAGACATAAACCATGATAAGTTCCAAAATGCGTCTCATCGCTTATTTCCATCTAACATCATCTCGCTTATTTCCATCATTCATATAACATCCACGTTACAAACCCAAATTAACCAAAACATATTTCCAAATTCCATCTCTCAAAAGGCAGCTCCTAGAAACCACCAAGATGTCTCGCTTATTATATACCACCATCAGAAACAGCCCATGATGGCAAGTTTAGCAATTACTGGCGACGTCCTTTTGACAGATACCACACTGGTACAGCACGATGGTTAGAACTTATGTAGATTTGAATTGCGTTAAGAGATTTGCCTACCACAATCCGGTATCTTTGTACACATTTGTATGTTCAATCCATCCAACCAAGTACTTGATCTCAAAAGATTCCCATTTCCTGCACCTATTGACTTCATGATCTCCATTGATCCAAACTGGAAAGCTCGGCACAAGCTGCATAAAAACAAGAAAATTAACTTGAATATAAATATGTGCCAAAATTTATAGATATCGTTGACATCAAATTAGAGGAAGAAAGCAAACAAATGACATGCCCGTGATTTGCAATACGTTTCCTTAAATTTCTAATATAACGTTACTTAGTACAAGTCCAGCCAACCTTTGTGAACACCATACAGTACCAATAAATTTTCCTTTTTTGTCTTGGAAACGTATGGAATAATTTACAACTGAATACATAGAGAACATAACTAAATATTGCAACTTTTTTTGAATAAAAACTAAAAACTACATATTGCAAATAAAATTGGATAAAATGGGACTGATCCATAGTCAACGTTGTAAGGATTACAATAGATCGTGACCGTCCATCCGTTGATCGAACGGTTAAATAGAGCTCACGTCTACAGTTTAATATTCAGTATACCGCAGTTTAATACTGCGAACGAGAAAGATTACCAAAATAACCCTCATATCCGTAGTATTAAATTATGGACGCTAGGTAAACTTTTTAAAAAAAAATTGACATCCGCAGTATTAAATTGCGGAGCCTGAAAAACTTAAAAAATTAAACTTGGCATCCACAGTATTAAACTGCGAAGCCTGAAAAACTTAAAAACCACCAATCTTTTGACTCTCATCACCCTTGCCTATCTTTCTCTGTCTAAAACCACCAATCCCACTTTCTCTCTCTCTAAAACACCAACCATTTCCTCCTTTCCAATGGCATAAGCAAAACTACCCGTTTCTTGAACAAACCCATTTTCCCAATATTGAAGAAGATGAAACCTCATAATAATAATACCTTTCGCGCTACCTTTTTAATTCACTCAGCTCAAACTCTATTTTCTTGCTCTTGTTCTACCTCCTTTGTTTTTGCTCCTTCAGCTTCACCGGCAAAAGCTCCTAATAATAATGGAGTCTACAGAGATTCCAACAACTCTTATCTTTCAAATCCTCGCTTTCAAACTCAAAAGAGCTTAACTGGTCACCAAAAATTAGCCCATGTAATTTTACTAAGTTTCATGCAATAAGTATCAGTGGTACAACAACAATTCAATGCTCTACCTTAACACAACCCTTCCTTTAATTTGGTACAACAACAATTCAATTTACAATTTCTCTATTCTCTTTCTCACTCTACGATTTCTCTATTCTCCTTTTCACTCTACGATTTCTCTATTCACTTTACGATTTCCTCACAAAATTCTAATCTGTTTTCCCCAAACTCTCTTAATTCTTCTCCAAACTCTTTGTACAATATTCTTACCTCATAATAATAATACCTTTCGCGCTACCTTTTTAATTCTCTCAGCTCAAACTCTATTTTCTTGCTCTTGTTTTACCTCCTTTGTTTTTGCTCCTTCAGCTTCACCGAAAAAGCTCCTAATAATAATGGAGTCTACAGAGATTCCAACAACTCGTCTTTCAAATCCTCGCTTTCAAACTCAAAAGAGCTTAACTGGTCACCAAAAATTAACCCATGTAATTTTACTAAGTTTCATGCAATAAGTATTAGTGGTACAACAATTCAATGGTCTACCTTAACTCAACCCTTCCTTTAATTTGGTACAACAACAATTCAATTTACAATTTCTCTATTCTCTTTCTCACTCTACGATTTCTCTATTCTCCTTTTCACTCTACAATTTCTCTATTCTTACTTTACGATTTTCTCTCAAAATTCTAGTCTGTCTTCCCCAAACTCTCTTAATTCTTCTCCAAACTCTTTGTACAATATTCTTACCTTCATAATAATAATACCTTTGTCGCTACCTTTTTAATTCTCTCAACTCAAACTCTATTTTCTTGCTCTTGTTCTACCTCCTCTGTTTTTGCTCCTTCAGCTTCACCGGCAAAAGCTCTTAATAATAATGGAGTCTACAGAGATTCCAACAACTCTTGTCTTTCAAATCCTCGCTTTCAAGCTCAAAAGAGCTTAACTGGTCACCAAAAATTAGCCCATGTAATTTTACCAAGTTTCATGCAACAAGTATCAGTGGTACAACAACAATTCAATGGTCTACCTTAACACAACCCTTCCTTTAATTTGGTACAACAACAATTCAATTTACAATTTCTCCATTCTCTTTCTCACTCTATGATTTTTCTATTCTCCTTCTCACTCTACGATTTCTCTATTCTCCTTCTCACTCTACGATTTCTCTATTCTCACTTTACGATTTCCTCTCAAAATTCTAGCCTGTCTTCCCCAAACTCTCTTAATTCTTCTCCAAACTCTTTGTACAATATTCTTATCTGAATCGTCGTCGATGGGCTCCGATACGGTGTGTTTGATGGATTGGTAAATCGGGACACGGGTAGATATCATTTAGGAGAGGGAAGAAGCGGTGCTTGGATGAGATATCGGATTCTGAGAATGACCTATGGGGTCTTTTACGAGGAAGATTTGAATCCGAAACAAATGTGTCATTTGGTATGACAAATAATATGAAGGAGTGTTGCAAGGATCTAGTGGAGGAGCATGGGGACCCAATACTCGGGTTCGGGTGTGTTATGGGGATGGGTGTGGAGAGAGCTTTGTGGGGTTTTGATTTCAGGTGAGAAGGGGAAGTAGAGGAGCGAAGAGATAGCGGGGAGATTTTAGATTTTTTGGAGTCGTGATGTTTTTGACGATTGGAGATGAGATTGAAGCAACCCAAATGGAGGAAAAGGAAAAGGAAAAAGAAAAGAAAAAGGAAAATGAGAAGAGATGAAGTTGTTAAAGAGGGCGCAAAAGGTTGCCATTAATATTGATAGGAGAGGTTGAGGATGAGTATCTCTGTTATGACTAGTGATGCATAACAGGCCAACCTGCCCTGGTCTAGCTTGTGCCTGTCAGGCCTTGGCCGTTAACAGGCCAGGCCTTGACTTTAGGACTCATAGGCCGGGCCAGGCCAAACTTTGCCCAAAAATATGTAGCCTGTTTAGGCCTACAGGCCAGGCCAAGCCAAGCCAGGACCATGCCATGCCAATGTTGAGCCCAAGCATACTTTACTGGGCCATGATAATGTAGACCTCTCCTCTATTTATAAAAGAAAGGTAGGGCAATATATGTTTATTACACTATGTGGGACTCTGAAACAAAAACACATTTTTGTAGCTTTCCATTCCAAATTGATTCCTAGTGCTTGCAAAACATCTCTTGGTTAACTACTCTGGTGAAATATGACACTAATTTCTATACTAGAAAGTTGATGATTTCCGCTGATATCTGAAAGAGGATATAAGCCTCCTTTCACAAAATTTGATAAATCACGAATCCTTGATTCAGATTTTCTAGCTTCCATCTATATTCTATCATTTTCATGTACCAACACACAAACTATACTTTATTCCATCTTAGAAAGGGGATCTTGGTAGGACTGAAGGATCAAGTCTAACATCTCAAGGTAAGTACTTTTACCTAATTAATTATGGTATCTTTTTTATTAATTATATAAACTGAAATGACAGAAGTCTGTTAGAAAACTTGTAGTGTTTTTACGTAGTGGAACTCATTTGCTTTATCTGATATCATTGACTCAAGTAAGAGGATCTCATAAAATATTTTACTTGTTTGCGGAGAATGTTCTAATATTTGTATTGCACCATGCACAAGGAGGCTCACCAACATTCTTTATTCAGTGATCTCCCAGATGTTGGTTCTTTATTTAAAATGACTACCCAAAGCAATATAATACTTTGAGCACATAACTCTCTTCATACTTCACGTACACAAATGGTGATGCAACTTGCTTATTTTGAGAAATCCCACTACCGAAATCCGTGCTTCTAAAGTTACATACAGTGATATGGGCCTAATTTTTTGATCAATGTTAACTGAACCAAGTTAGATCCCATATCAGTTTGGCTAATTATACCTAATACTTGTATTACTAGATGAATGATAGCTTTGGTTAAGTCCCACATCCTCTACCCACCAATTTATCATAGGCCATTGACACTATAAATAAACATGCATCCTTTAAAAATCAATACTCACCAATATGGGCCCTCAGCTTAAACAATTAAGAGAGAAACAAGTTGGGATCCAATTTCATAGGCCTTTTCATAAACCAGGCCTTGGGCTTGTCCAGGCTTCGGGCCAAACCAAGCCTAAGGCCTAGGCCGGTCCATGCCTTTTTAAAGGCCAGGCCGAATTTAAGCTAAAAAACCATGGCATGTTCTTGGCCCTGCAGGCCGGGCCTGACCGGTCTAGGCTTTGACCAGGCCAGACCAGGGCCAAGCCCCAAGCCGCGGGCCTTTTGTGCACCACTAATTATGACCATGGATTATGTATGAATAATGTTGATGAGAGAGAAAGAGAAGGGGATAAGAGATGGGGTGAATGATAGGAGAAAGGGGAGGAGAAGGAAAGGAATGAAGGAAGAATGTAACAAAAAAATTAAGCTTTTCAGGCTCTGCAGTTTAATTATGCGGATGGAGGACTTGCACTAGATGTATTTTGGAAATCTGCTTCCATCCGCAGTAAAAAATTGTGGTATACTGGATATTAAAATGCAGACGGGCTCTATTTAACCGTTTAATCAACGGATGGACGGTCACGATCTGTTGTAAAAATAACCTTAATTTACAACGTTGGTTATGGATCAGTCCCTTTGGATAAAAACTACATATTGCAATATATATAGACTATTATACATGTATTGGTGTCGGGTGCATGATCGTCGCAACCTATTAAATCACAATTTACGGGGTGCTTATGTCGAGGTTGCAATCAGAGCTGCAGTATTTCAATGAATTACTCCCACATTTGGGGATGTCGCAAAAAAAGTGGCTATACCCTTTAGTTTTAAAAATTCAAAAAGAGTTCAAAACTTTGTTGATCCCATTCCACATCAATGCATTACTTTAAAGGTGACATGAAAAGCAAAATTATTGTCTTGTCAAGGGCACCTCTTTCTTTTAAACTGTGGCTAGATAGAAAGGTCAATTCAATTGGGATTAAAGGAGTATTCTAATATAAGAAGAGTGAAAGTAATAAGATCTTCCACTTTGATATCGTTATCAAAAGTCAGAGAATTCACGAAGTCAACGCTACTAAAATAATAACCACCTTATAGTCGATTTGACTTTCTTACACGAGGAGCAGGAAAAAGACGATTTTGGATAAGTAGTTATGATAGATAGATTGTGTTGTTTCAAGGCACATCTCCTATGGGAAGGAAGATGGCATCATCTAATCAATTCTCGCTACTTAATAAACCAACTCACATAAAAATAAATAAAGTGAGAATGAGAAGGTGCTGACTCCTGATGATCAAGTAGCATAAGGTAAGGTAAGATAGACTCTGAGGATCCTCTCCAACCACTTCGCTCTTGTCAAGTCGCTAATTTCTAATATGCAGATTTCAGATGAATCGGCTCTAGTTTTCAATTATATCTAATACTGCCTAAAATACATGACTACTGCATTATCTAAATAATAAAATAAAGTAAAATTTAGTATGCCACAAAGAGAGAGAGCGAGAGGCACAGAAAGTGACCTCTTCAATAGCAGGTGCCTGCAACACTCCAAGACCATCCATGCTCCAACAAAAACTTATTAACATTGGCCACACTGCAACACGATGGCTGAACTGGTAGCACCAGGCCACTGGATGTCGGCCATAGTAGATTGTTCATGACCTAAATAGATGATTGACCACGTGAACTTCATTAGAAAATAGAACGCAGAAAAACTCGTGGCAAATTTAGTCTTTTCAAGGATGTTACAGGTCATAATTAAAGTAGAAGTTCCTGGAAAAAGCATACCATCTATACCCATTAGTCATTTCACACAAAAAATCATCCTTCCCAGAAAGATTGCCCTCGACACTGATGTGCTAGGTCAACAGAATGTTGGTTTGCTTTCTGAAGATGCTGCTGCTGCTCTTGAAACTGTTTCAAATTTCCAGAGAATTGATAGTCCTGCCAGCCATTCTGGTGGGATTGCGATGTGGAGACTTGTTTCCCAGGGAATGGAAAGCTTGCAACCCCTATTGAGGTATCACTTTTGCTCACAGGGTGGTATGCCTGCATTGAATGATTAATAGAATTGTTAAAGCCAATGACTTCTGCTGATGATGGCAGCTGATATCCATCTAGCCAGCTGTAACCATCCATCAGTGGAGTTTTATTCAACGTTATACCAGACAATGATTCATCCACATGTTTGGGAGGAACAGAGTTAAATCCAGGTGGGGGACCCAAGTGCCTGATAGGTCGGCTCACTGGATTTTTTTTAAAGCCGGCTGATGATGACTTCACAGACACGGTATCAGTACTGGCTCCTGAAGACATTATAGAATCAAGTTTTGATGGTATTACAGTTTCTGGAGCTTGAACAGGATATCTATTGACAGCACCAAGACTGATGGCCTGCGGGAAGGGAACTGTAAAGGCAGCAGGCTGCAAAACCCCTGAATAATCTTGCAATTCGGGTTTCTTCGAAAAGCCATTCTCCAACAAATTAAAATTGGCAAATCCATTTAAAACAGAACCTCGATCTTCAACCGGCCAATTTAAACTACTTGGTTGGATTGGTTGCAGATACTGGGTTGTAACGTTAGCAAGAGAACTAGGTGTCCTTGAATTTCCATTAAAAGAATTCTGTAGAATGAAACCATCATGTGATGCCGAAACAGATGCAACAACATTTCCCAAATTAACATTGGATGTATCAACACTGGGCAGAAGAACCTCAGAAGAAGTTGGGCTTGAATTAATAATATCAGCATGTTTCTTGGTTACAGACGGCTTGAAGACGATAACCTCGTCCTCATCGTCTCCATCTACATGCAACTGTACCTTTGGCTGCAGGACTGTTAGAGTTGTTTCACTTCCTACAAAATTCTCTCGCCCCATTTGACTTATTGTGGGGTTTTCCACAGTTTGGGGTTCAACACCAACAGCAAATTTCTTCATCTTATTATCATAATAGATTCCTTGCTGTCCAACCTTAACCACATTAGCAAGAGCCTTTCCAGCTGCAATAATCCTTTCAATACGGGCTTTCTTCTCCTTAGTGCCACTGTCACTTTCAAAAGAAAGTTTACTTGAAAAATCAAGAATCATTTGTGCAGGGAGCAGAGGAAGGAATCCTCTCAATTCGAAGTCCTCAGGCAATGCAAGCCGATTGGCAGTTTCACCTTCATCATACCTGCTCATATTGTTAAAGCAAGTTTCATCTTCGTCCTGATTAACAAGCATGAACCCACTCAACAGGAGCTTGTTGAAAAAAGAAATACAATGATTCCAGAAAAAGGATCTAGCACTAGCTTGCCTCTCCTCAAGTTCACTGCCAACTGCTATATCTTGACGACAGGCTAACCACTCCACAAAAACCATGATGCCAGGCAACAAATAGCTCCCTGAAGCATCATTCAATTGTATGCATCTCTCCAAAATGTGCCCCATAAATTCAAAAATAGCAGTAAATGCATTCTGAAGCACAACTGAGCGTTGCAAGATTTCAGCATATGATCGATTTTCAGTTTCCCTATTCACATTGTGAACGGTGAATATCAGAATGGCTATCAACCTAATAATCAAGTGTCTACACTCAGAAGCATCAGAACCAAAATTCGACCCCTCATCTCGACCAGAACTAAGAAGCTCAAGAAAATCACTCCTGGTCAAAGAAAACACTTCCTCGAAAGTTTCCAAGCTGGAAAAACATGAGAAAAAAAGCTCAGTAGTTTGAATGTCAAAATTACATAATAACTATCTTAGAGGCAAGAGCTACCTTGTTCGTGTGAATAGAATGCCATTTAGACGGACAAATCGAATGCTAAACGCTTTCAGAGTATCTGGCACACAACATGATTTTTCCTTAACAGGAGCTGCTTCCACCTTAACATCTTTTATAGGAAGCTTGCTTTCACCTTTACCTCTTCCTCTTCCAGTAGTCCGCACCTGTTTGGTCTTGACAGAAGATGCTTTCACATCCCCAAGCAGTTGGGAGTAACTCTGACGATTCTATCAAAATAAAAATTACAATGTAACAAAATTCCTTGCCAACAAAAAGCTGACAAACAGAAATATTAGTTACTATCATTAATTGTCATTTACAAATCACAACATCAGATATAGCTGCTGAAGATAAATATATGCATTGAATGGATCTACAGCCTATATCAAATAAACTCTTTTCACCTCTTACTAACGTATCTTTTGACCTTTTTAATATGGCTGCGATCAATTTACGTATTGATAGTCGGCTTACTGAACAATCAATGTAAATGTTAATCTTCTCCCAAAATAAAAGCAGTTAAAATAAAGGCTAGTATTTCATGAGCAACACAAATAACAAACTGCACTATTCGCAAAAAGCCCCTGAAAAGAAACCCGAAATTTGTGCCAAACAAAAGCTGAAAATAGATAAAAAGAATTGTTGTAAACTTTTCTGCAATCCAATTTCGCCACTCCAAAGCCAAACTGATACCTAATAATAGATCAATCTACTTGCACCATATGGCAAATAGATAATTAGAGCTAGCAAAATAAATGGACAACCCATCAACCAGTCAAACAACCCATGATTTAATGGGTTGGGTTATCCACTTATCTTTATAGGCTTTACTTGGGTTGGGTTAAATGAATAATACGAAAATTAAGTGGGTTAGTGGATAAAGTTGTGGGTAATAATTGGGTGTGATTCATCAGAAAGGACTTAGTCAGTATCAGTTGAGCGGGTGGCTAGTACAGCAAGGGAGAGAGTAGACAGAAGAGAGAATTTGTTAGAAAAAGTTATATCTACTCTCTAAAAACAGTTATATTTTCTCTCTACGCGTTTTCTTCTTTTTCTTTAAACGTGGGGATATAGATTCTGCAACTAAAAAGTGAAGTAAGACCTAATCTAGAAATTTCTAGACATTCAAACAAATTTGACCGGATAAGGGGGGGGGGAAGACATTATGAAAAACTCGGCCCTCGTCGAAGAATTACTACGACGTAAATTAAGTTGGGATTCTAAATGGGTTTATGGGTTTGACCCATGTCCATAATGATTTATCCATTAATCGTTTATTAGCGACCAATTAATAACCCTCAACCCATTTAATTTTATCCATTTCCCATTAAATCAACCAATTTGTGCAAATAGATAATGTATCACTTAATTTCATTAACTCATCATCAAGTCATCATGGGAAGCCATTAATGACAGTAAAGTCACTTGGAATGTGTCGAGCTCAATAATATAGTCGAGCAAGTAGTTATATAGTAAGCACTAAGCATAATCCGTGCGGATCCATGTGAGTTAGAGAAGGGTAGAATAGTTTTTACTCAAGTAAATCTAGTGTAGAGAGACATGAATGATATGAATTGAAATCATGTTTGTGACACCTTTCTCCCTACTTTCTTTCTCTTCTTCAATTCTTCCTATTCTCAACCATGGAAATACCCTATCTTCTTCTAATTTTCTGCACTACTTCTGCCCCTAGTTATGACCATAGCAAAAGTCCTAATAGAATGGCATTCACATAGGATGAAAAACATAATTCAAACTATCTAATTATGTTATTAATGAGTAGATGAGAAACCAATGAGCAGTTCTCAAATCTCCCTAGCTTATACATGCTGAATTACTTACCTTCTCAAATGCAATTATCAAGTTTTCCCTTGCAGTGCTAAAAGGACTATCCACTGCAAGACTTCGAAAATATCGGTAAACTGCCACCAGATCATCCCCAGAGTACGAAGCTAAAATTGCAAGCTGAGACACGCAAAAAGGTAAATACTCATCTAAATAAGTCAAATATACTATTAAGTCATAATACTCGAAAATATCTGAAGTCATAAACAGAAAAAACTATATGAAATTTTAGAAGACATAGAAAGGCAAAATATAATAGTGCATCAAAATAAATTACCTGATGATGAGGGTTGCCACTTGAAGGCCAAAGTGAAGAAGCTTGCATGTAATAACTAGATGCCGCTGAAAAATCCCGAGCTTTTGAATCACCCTCCCCATATAACCCTTTATATCGAGCAAGGTCCCCAAGATAAATCAAACAACGGTTGCAGGATACCAAGCCTTTCTTCACCTCAGCAGTTCTGTTTCCATCTTTAGAGAAGGCATTCTGATTTTCTGGATCATCTGAGAAATAACCCAGAGGTAGGCCATACTTTGCCCTAATCTTAACCATTAAATCATGATAAAATCCAGTTGCCTCAGAAAGAAAAGTTTTCAACTGAGAACGGATTTTGGTAACCCGGTCAGGTCCAGCTCTTGTGGTACCTTTGCCATTCTGGGATGCGGATGATAGAGCAGCACTATAGTGTGCCCTTAGCTCCTCAATTCGCCTATAATGCAACTGCCACAGAGCATACTCTATCTCATGCTGTTCAGAGAAGGCATGGTCTTCAAGGATAATTGCTTCATAGTTCTCGCGCATTTGTTGCCATGAGTTTGGATCTGAGGGAATTCTGGCTTGTGCTGCTTTCCTACGCCTATTCTCCAATTCAGCATTCTGAAAAGAATAGACAAACATCAGAATGTAATAAAATCATGACACTTCGAGGTTTCCTTGAAATAAACCAAACAGGAATTTGGCTGTTCTAACCAATGCCTCCAACTTTTTATCAATGCTTTGACAAGACAATGCACATATACGCCAATTTCTAAGCTTTTTAATGTGAACAATGGCTACAGCCTACACACATACATCACCGCATACCATGCAAAGAACAATGTTCACAAGATTTACCCGGTGCTAAAACAAATCAAAAGGCAAAAAGAAGATAAAACAAAATCTAAAATAAAGCAAAGGCATACCTTGTTGTAAAGATGCTGAACACGCTCTCTCGACGAATTATCCGAAGTTTTATCCATCGGAATAGTCATTATCCATCAAAAAAGTGTGAAAAAAATTCAAGTTCCAATGATGCAACTACAGTAGCAACATCAAGCATTTAATCTGCAAAGAAGTGGGCATAAGATCTCAATTACACACGAAAAGGTTAAAAAAAATATAAAGACAACAGTACTCAATTTAAAAGGCTTAGAGTGTTCAAGGAAATATTGTTGAATTTCATACTTCAAAGACAGATATCTATATTCTGCGGTTGTTTCATGACACAACCTTGCCGGTCACTTGATTGTTTGACTTGAAGACAACACTGAAATTTTCTATTATCGTTACCCTCCTAAAGAAAGCACCTTAGAGGAGGCATTAAAAGAACTATTGCATCAGAGGATAACCCTTACATTTACATATTTACATACACAATGCATAAACCAGGAAAACCATGGCTAAAACAGGATTTGCGGATAATGCTTGATAAAGATAGAATGTTATGCATGCAGTTAAATCAACTGCTCTCATTATTAAAGAAAAATAAAAGTCACAAGCATACAAACAACTGACTCCACCAACAAGGCTTGCTGGATATTAAATGTTTTCCAGACCTTTATACTTGAAAGAGGATATGCACGTGTTAGGAATGTAGAAATATATGCATATAAAGCTAGGAATGAAATGTACCGGGGAGGATAATTAGTATTAGTGAGCTCCAAGGGGCCACATAACACCTTCAAAAGAATTCATTTGATAAGTAACACCAAGATGAATAGATCATAAGGAAAGAGATGTTGCATCAAAAAGAGGCTTCTCTAGTGCAAAAACACAAATAGAGAGAGATAGCTGAATGTCTGGCACTAGTAGGAACTCAAAGTCAATACTTATATACAACTACCCTTAAAAAGTTTGTCATCGCAATTGTTATTATCAATCATATAGAAAAATAATCTTCTGTAAGTGAAACTTAAATTCCAATTTTAATTGACGACCAACTGTTATTAAGAGAATAACATACAACTGCCTCACCGCAAATTGAGTCAACCATTATCAGGCATTACTAGCAGTCCTTCTTCAGACTGGTGAGAGAAAATATAGTCGATTGCAATCCAAACCAAACCTCAGATTATTAAGATATTGATAATAAAACATGGTTATAGTAACTAAACATATATAAAAAAACAGTATCGGTAGAATTGATGTAGAGAACCCTAATTACGCATTCAGACTAGAAAAGGGGAGAGAAGGATGGACAGGGAAGATGAACATGGATATAAGGATTTGACAAATTTAATCTTCAAATTACATAAAAGAGAAATATGATGGGGAAAAAACACAACTACCTCTATAAAAAGCATCTCTCTATCCCTAAGCTATCACTTAAACTCCTTACGTAACTTCCCAAATTAAATTGAAAATAATAAATAATTTAGTTAAACCAAACGATCGAGCAATTATTACCCATGGAACAACCATCACTTAATGGATCGCACCAACTAATTCGCCAATCTTCAAAATTATCGAAAAAGTTAAATCAAAACTAACCAATCATTGGGGAAAAAGCCAAGTAGATACCTTTCCGAATCAGATCTTCAGATTTCTCATCGCGTAACTTCATCGTATTGGGGTTCGGAGAGAGACGATGGCCTGCCAGAAAGCGCTTTAATAGGAGAATCTTATTAGGGTTTTGTTTAGAATTCTAAGGTTGAACGGAGAAGAAGAACATGAATATCATCGCAGCCCTGGTTTTTGTTCGCTGTTTTCTCGGTTTGGTCCAGGCGGCCTAGACCCAAAGTCCTGAAGTCTTATCTATATTTAAGAAATAAAAAATTTGACTTTGAGGATAAAATTGAAATATTATTAAATTTTGAAGGATAAAATGTAAATATGTTTACTTAAGGGTTAAGAATTATAAAATTTAGACTTAAAAGAGCCACAAATTAAGATCGGTAAAGCCCACCTCCTTTGAAGGCTTTGAAGGAAGCAGATGGCTCTCTCACGCTTTATAGATACAGATTTTTTATTATTTATTTATATAACTTTCTTTAGCCACAAATATAATTATTGTTACAGAATTAACTTATTCATAAACAGTTTTGTCGTGAGTGTATAAAAAAATATAAAAAATAAAAATTAATTGTATATTATTTATGTTTCATTGTATTTTTATATAATTATTAATTTCATAATTATCATATATCAAATAATTATTAACTTGTTTCATTTAGTAAAATCTTAATCAATCAATCAATACAAGTATATAATAAACCGAAAGAATAAAAATTAATTTAGTTAGTCATCTTAAGGATAATTTAGTCATAAGCTTATAATTTTTAAATATAAATTACATAAAAATAATAATACATGTTCAAATATAATAAATATAATTATAATTAGTTGTTTCAATCATACGGGAGTGGTTAGCGTGAAGTTAACTTTAGTCAATTGATTAATACAGTGTCGACAAGCAGGCCGAGATGTGATCTGTCTCTGTGTGTCAGTATTGTATTGGTCAATTGACCAACTTAACTTCATGGTAACCGGATCCCAATCATACTATCTTTAATCATATTACCTTTTCACTTTCGTCTATACTACTACTATATCAATCAGTCAATACATACATATATATATATATATATATATATATTGCAAAAACACTTCAATTTGGAGTTTTTTAATTATCAAAAAATCGCATATAATATTATAATACTTACTGTGAGAAAGATGAATTATAATTAATGATCACGTTCTTAATGTTTGTCATATTTGTCTATTAATTTTTGTGAGCCCAAGTATAAATTATGGTTTATGTAAGACCCCAACTTTTATAAATAAAGATTTAGTTTTCTTTATATATTATTTCGAAACAGTAAGGTGTTGTTTTAATAAATATGAAAGTTATGGGTGAAATGTGCAAATATTTTTAAAATGAGCAAGTGGTTATAAAATATTATTGTTGTCGGAGAATATTCGTTTGGTCGTGGAATATTCTTGTTGTCGGGGAATATTCGTACGACGGCGCAGCTATTTGTGGGCCCCCACAACGGAATAACTGTCGGATATAGAAAGCGACAGAAATAACTTTTTTACAAGATAACGGACGTAGGTTGTTATCGTTAGTACTGTTGAAATACCCGGTGGTTAAAATACAGTGATATACTGTGTTGCATAGTAGCACACGGTATTGCACAGTATTTCGAATTATTGAGTCTTACGTGAGAAGTCATTACTCAATTATTGTTACAGTAATTACTGTTCAATATTTTATATTATTGACTCAATAATTGATACGTTGATATTTTATATTATTGACTCAATAATTGTTACATTGATATTTTATTGACTCAATAATTGCTACGTTGCCATTTTATATGATTGATTCAATAATGGCTACAGTTGATATTTTGTAGTATTGATTCAATAATTGTCGTTGCACAGTATTTCACATTATCAACTCAATAATTCATATTATTTGAATAATATTATTAGATAGCATTATTGACAATGTCTAAGGAAGTTCTGTCTAGGAGGGGTTATTTAATTGCGCACCAGTAAGGAGAAGTCCTTATCGGAAGGCCCCCTCTTTTCTGGGAACGACCTGGTTGTTAATATTGTAGTTCTATAATATTATTTGTGAATAATTAATTATTGATTTATATGATAAGGAAATATTTATTTTGTGGATATTAAAGAAGGAATTGGCGCTGGTGAGTTTTTATCAATATTTTGGTGTGACGAAATCATCTGTTTATGGATTTCGGATAATTTATGTTTGGAATTTGGAAAAACTTTCTTCTGCAAAGTTGTAGAAAATTAAATTTCCTATAGAAGGACATAGAATTTGTATTTTTCTGATGAAAGGGCTATTTATTATGAATTATTGAAGTTTTAAAAAATAAATATTATTTAATGGGTGGGCCCCACTTTTGTTGAAAATCTGAAAATTTGGGAAACCGCCAGGCGGCGGAATTTTTTTTAAAAATAATAATATTTTATTCATTTAGTCTCCTTTGGCATCCTAAGCTTTTCCTATAAATAGGGTGCTTAGGTTAGAATTGAAAATCACACCAGAATCAGAAATTTTCTCTCTCTATAATATCGAGCGTATTTTTGTGAGTATTTCAATACTTTGAGTGTTGCTATTCAGTGCAAGTTTCCTTCGGTATTATATCCGATATTTCAATCAGAGGTACTATCTTTTTGAGGCATGGGATGTTATTTTTTCGTAAATGATGTTATTCTTTTCAATATCATTATACAGAAATATTGTCATAAATTTTATGTTGAAATTCTTACTTTTTCCGTCGGAATTACTATTCACGTATACGGCACTATTCACGTAAAAATTAAATTTTCTTCTATTTGTCCAAATTATTTGTTAAGGTTACTATCTTTGATTGTATCCAAGTTTTGAGCTCTATTCTTGAATTTTGCTCCATAATTGATTATTACGAGGTATTTTTAAATTGGATATACTAAAATACGAATCCTTAGTCTTTGTCTTTTATCTCACTGGATTCGTTTTTTTTAAAAAAATATTTTTCATCATTCTCAGTCCTAAAAGGTGATGTAACTGAATATCTTTGGCCTGTAGAGCAAAGATGAATGATTACTTGATGAATATCTTTGGCCTGTAGAGCAAAGATGAATGATTACCTGATGAATATCTTTGGCCTGTAGTGCAAAGATGACAGGTGTTGAGATGAATATGACCACTGATGATACAAATGAATATCTTTGGCCTGTAGTGCAAAGATGAATATTTGATTCGAGATGTATATTGATTGATGTTACAGGGATAAAATATTGATGATGGACTTTTAAATCATAGAAGATAGTAGACTTGATTCTCTGCTTAACTCTTCTAATGAATTGTTATTTTCGCTGCGAATATTGATCTAAGATTGGTTGTCCATTATATTTTATCTGATTTATTGAAGGCTAACGATAATTTATTTTCCATTATCTTAGTCATAATATTATTTACTGAGCTAGTTGAGCTCACCCTTTTCATCTGTTGTCCTCTTCAGGAAATGAGAATGTTGCGGAAACTAGTCGGGGGACAGAGTGATGGTCCGAGTTAGAGCAGTAGTAGTCCTCACTATTTCTGATAAATAGTGTGATAATAATTGTAATGAGGACTTAGTTTGAATCTTAATATTTTCTGCATATTTGTATTGACACTCACAGTTGTGTGGTCGTGTTTTGCACGACCGTATGATATAAAGTTTGTATTTGAATTCTGTACCATGTATTTGGCGGCTCAGAATGGGTTGGGTTGAATGGACCTATTCTGGGGGGCGTCACAGTTTACATGTGATATAAAGAAATTGGAAGAAACCTTCACGTATCCTGAGGCAGAAGACTCGTGGAGGTTGCTCATTTTGGAAATTGATTGAGGGATTGGATTGGTGGCTAGAAGGACAGGACAATTTGGGCATTACTCAAGTAATTAAGGGTATTTCTAGAATTTCTTCTGAAGTCACATGCCAGGCACAAGACCCAGACATGTGCCAGGCACGTGACTATTTTTCAGAAAACTCTATAAATACCCCCTTTCACTTCAATAGAAAATGACTTTTGGATTCTCTCTGAACTGAAGACACTCAAGAAGGCTCTCTGAATCCTTGATACTCTTGTAGGGTTCTTGGATCCTAGGAGTTCTGTTACGTGTTACTCGAGCAATCGCTTATCTATTCTTCTCCCCTCTTCAATCAATCAATCAAGACCGTACTCTTTGTAGATTTCTCTCCCCCTCAGCCAACTTGAAACTCTAACCCTAGTAAGGTACGATTTATTTACCTACATTTCTTTGGTGACTCTGCTGGGGAGGTGCAGAATTCGTGAAGGGTATGCCCACAACATGAAGCGGGAGAACTACAGGAAAAGTTTCACCGACAACTAGCATTACTTCACCGGATCGGTTCCAAATCAAGTAAATCAAGCTTTCCAAGGCACGAATCTAGATCTCGATTAACCCCTCTGAGAAGACGCTTCTGAAGGAAGTTCAACATCATTACATATGGCTGATCCACAACAAATCAATGCCAGACAGATAGGAACACGAAGACAAGGTGAGGATGCAAGTAGAGAACAAACAACCGCGAATGTTGTGCAGTTGGAGATGCTCAAGGCGTTAAAGGAGGCAGGAGAAGGACAAGGGATGATAATGGCTATGATGTCAGAAATGCAGAGGCAACAAGAGGAGATGAGGAATTTTTGCCAGCAGTTGATGCAGATCCCTACCTTCAAAGCTATGTTTTTAGGAAGTTCGCAGGAAGAAAGAGTAGAAGTGGATAACAATAAGGAAAATCAAAAGGCGCCTCCAGCAACAGATAGTCATCTGATTCCAATCATACATTTAGAGCCCCAAAACAGTGGTGAAGTACGACAACCCAGAGTGGAAGCAAACCAGCCTCACCCAACCGTCATTCCCACTACACTCCCGATGTTTTCACAAGTGCAGATACCGACTATCCCGAGCCATGCCCAACAAACAAGCCAACAAACACAACCAATGCAAGCTTTAAATGATGCAAGTGTACACCGGTCGATCTCCTTAACATATACACCGCCAACGCAGCAATACATCACAACCCCTCAAAGAGTCCATACGACAAGCCAGTATGTGACGAAGGATGATATGCTTGACGTAATCAACCAACTCCGAAGACAGACAACCAGACCCTCAGAATTGTACTTCACTCCACCATACCCGACGTATATACGGAGACAGCCTTATCCAACAGGATATATTGAGCACCCTCCACAGTTTCCGAAGTACAATGGAGAGAAAGGGAATGCAAAAGAACATATAGCCAGGTTTGTAGAGTCAATGTCTCCGTGGTTGGGTTATGATGAAGTGATCAACCACAACCTCTTGCTCCGTGAGTTCAATAAAACGTTGGCAGACAGTGCCTTCAGTTGGTACTACAATCTAGAGAAAGGGTCAGTCCAAGATTGGGACAATTTGAAGTTACAATTTTTTAAGAAGTTTTTCTATGTGCAGAAACAGGTGACCATCGTGGAATTAATGAAATTCAAACAAAAGCCAAATGAAGAGTTGTCAGATTACGTAGACAGATTCAGATCCCAGGCGCAAAAATGTGTGGAGCCGATTGAGGAGAAGAATCTAGTGAGCATATGCAACAATGGTGCCCTAGATGCCTTTAAGCCCCACTTGGTCGCTATAGCATGTGATTCATTTGCAACGCTCTCATCATTTGCACAAGACTTGGGAGGAATTATGACTTTGCCCACAAGTTACACGACTGTTACGTGGAAGGGCAAAAGGACTGCTACTGTGGCTTTAGCAGTCTCTTAGCAAAAGTCACAAGGGGTCAAGAGGGAAAAGAGTGGAAATAATGAAAGGAACCGAGGAAAGCAAGGAGATAAGTTTTCGAGATTATCAATCCCAGAGGCTATTACATGCAGTGAGAAGGCATTTAGGGGCCTGTATGAACAATGGGTTGAACATGGAGTGGTGAAACCTCCCAAGGCCAGATTTATTGTGACGGAAGAGATGAAAAGAAAACTAGACTTTTGTGTGTACCATCAATACGCAGGACACTCCACCATGGACTGTTACAGTCTGTGAAGGATCTATCACGAGAAGTTAGCAGCAGGTGAAATCGAATTGGAAAGGGAAACATTGTGTTAAATAAGACACTGTCCAAACATCTTATCAGATAATAGAACTCCCTCCATCAATAGGGACGTTAAAAAAATCTGATGGAGAGATATACAGGGTGAAACACTATAAATCATCACCTTACTACCCGAAAGTAATGGACAAGCAAAGGCCACGAACAAAATCTTGCTCAAGATTCTCTCGAAAAATCTAGGATGATCACCCGAAGACATGAGAAGTTTTGTTACACAAGCTTCATAAACAAAAGATGATGGATAATCCAAATACTGGCTCTACCGTTGAAAGATCTCTAAACTGTAGATACAATAATATCAAAAATCCACCCAAGATGGTGGTCCACTCTAAATGGTGGCCAAGTCCTCATAAAGTACACTTGCCAAGAAATTGGACGACCTAAGTGACGAGGCACCCGAGTGTTATACTTTATCATCAAAAGTAATCGAGGCACCTGACTATAAGTCCTCAGACCCGAAAAGTTATACTTTCAACTTCAAAAGTAATTGAGGCACTTGAGTTTAAGTCCTTACACCCAAGAGAGTTACACTTTATCTCTAAAAGTGGCGAACGTTATGCTTTCTCCGACAAAAGCAAGATGTATTTTCTGAAACGTTATGCTTTTCGTTAAAAATAACATGATTATTAATAAAATGTCAAACTTTCACTTATACTTGAATTAATTTTTTTTAATTTTTTTTAAAGTATGGATTTAAGTGTTGGTTTGAGAAAAAAAAATCAAATTAAAGGCAATTAATAAGGCTAAAAAACTATATTATAATAAAGAAAATATATGTAAATGAGTTTTTTTTTATAGTAATGAAAAAAAAAATTACAGAAAGCCATGATCTAAAGGTCATGACATATGAAACTGAAGAGGGGGCAAAGCTAGGGCCTCTAATTTAGCAATGGCAGCATCCCGAGCCTTCACATTGGTGTTTTCAGTTTCTGAAAAGCTTGGATATTTGACTTTAAACCCTGAAGTCGGGTCTCCAGTTTGTTTGCGGTGCTCTCAAGATCCGAAATTTGTTCCGAAAAAAAGTTATGCTTGAGCTGATACATAGTAACCTCTGACCATAGTGCAATAATCTGAAAAGTGGAACTAAGAAGATTCAGCCGATCATGAAATGGAGACATGTCGAAGCCAACGGAGGAGAAGTCATTAAGCTCACCGCTAAATCTATCCAAGTCTTCAGCTCGCAAAGAATAGAAAGAAAGACTATGCAACTCAAGGATAAGGCTTGTAAGTCGATCCAAAAAGAAAGTCTGGAAGGGGGCCACGCAGATAGTCAGACGGTTAAGTATATGAGGAAACCGAGCTATGAGATGATCGAGAACTTCCTGGCTGGAAGAAGATATCTGAAAACCCCTCCAAGAAATAAAATCTCCACTTGGATTGAAGGAAGATATAGTAAGAGCCACTTTAGAAGCCACCATAAAATCACTCGGGGTAAAGGATGAAGAAACTGGTGGCTGTTGTGCTGCTGATGACTCCTTGACAAAGGATGAAGAAACAGGTGGCTGTTGTGCTGCTGATAATTCCTTGAAACCTTGGTCAGTAGGAGGATAACCAAGGTCATCACTAGACGGTAAGGTGGCAACACCCGGATTGAGAGCATGAAATAAAGCAAGTGACTCAACAGACGAAGAGTCGTGAGATTCCACGGAAAGCGGAATGTCAGCTATTCCCCTCGACAAAATAAGAGCCTCACCAGTATCCTCGAGACTATCATGAGGAGAGGCTATAATAGGACGTGAAGAGAGAGCTGTACCACCCACAACATGACCCGAACTCACATCAGATAAAGTGTCCTTAACATTAAGGCTAACACGATCATCCTGCGGTGAAGAATACTCGGTAGCAACAGTGATAGGTCGAGGAGGCTCACAAATAGTGGAAGCCGCAGTCGTCTTACTTACAGCACCCGTAGGAAACCAAATAGGAGCATCATCATCCTCTTCATTAGCCTCGATAATATGAAAAATGAGGAAATAATGACATAGGAAAACACGAAAATAGCTATATGAATGGCTGAAGGACATAAATGAAAATGCTACAAAGTTTACCAAAAGTTTGCGTTGTCTCTTGACCGGATCCTAGCTGTCGGCATACTAAAGCTAGCGTTATCAAGGGGGCGTTTTGCCAAAGGCTTTAAGATAAATGTTTGCCCATTTGACATTCGCCTAATGATAGAACGACTAGCATGAACCATAGTAGAATCTGTAGGGGGCATCACCTCAGAGTTAGTAATAGCAGATGCTCTCGTTTTAGAGCGAGTAACTATCATTTCCTTGACAGCAGAGGATCCCTAGGGAGGAGCTGGAGGAGGTTTTCGAGATGAAGCCCGTGGTGCAAGATTTAAAGAATTAGTAGGGACCTGTGCAGGAGGAACATCTGGGTCTGCGGACGGAGGAAGAAGAGACTCAGAGATTAAAGCCTTACGCTCAAAAAGCCGACTACTAGTTGGCCAACGCTCTGAACGAGTATTAGATCTAGAAAAACATAACATTCTGGTCCATTGAAGACGTTCGGGAGTTGACATGAGAATTCTATGAAACAAGAAAAAGGAGATGAAAGCATTCAAAATTAAATGCTTACCATGGTAAAAGAGAAATGGTGAATCCCGAACAAATGAGGTCGCTTTGAAAACAATCTTCCTTTGACAATGTCCGACGCGAAAAAAGTTTAGGCTCGAATAAGAAGACTTATCCCGAAAAATGAGAGATTAAAAACACCTGAAAAGAAGAGAAAACAAAATTAGCGAAGGACGAAAAATCCTCTAGGGTTCGGTCACCTCGGGATTTGACCACATTGAGATTCGTTATACTCAGGTTCAGCCATCCTAAAATTCGGCACCCTACTAGGGTTTGTTAGTTCCCAAAGGCATGTTAGTTATCTAGAAGGGGGGTTCAATAGATATTTTAAAAATTCTCAATTTAAAATACTTAGTCAGTATTGATGATACTGACTGCAGCGGAATATATATTTTGTTCCCCTTCAAGATAATGCAGTTAAGGTTAGAGAAGCAGTTATAACAGATATAACAGTTATAGCAGTTAATGAGAGACAACGAGACACAAATTTTAAGTGGTTCAGAGCCAACACGACTTCTAATCCACTCTTCTACTCCAAGAGTAGGAAATCCACTAAGGATATCTTCTTACAACTGGATCACTCAGATCCATTCAAGGCCAGCAGCCTTGGAACTTCACTTAGTTCACTTTTAAACTCTTCAAGTCCTTTGACTTGGATCTGCTCTTAGTTCACTTCTGAACTCTTCAAGTCCTTTGACTTGGATCTTCACTTAGTTCACTTTTGAACTCTTCAAGTCCTCTGACTTGGTTCCTCACTTGGATCGGCAGTTGATAGTTGAGGTGTGCTACTCAGTTGCAGTTCAGCTTTTGTTTTTCAAAGGACTGAGTAGCGAAGCAAGCTTTCTTTGATATCGTAGTGTTCTTGAGCTTTTTCAATGTATTCTTTCTTTATACGTCTTGCTTACTTTTTTTGAATCTTTGTCTGATTTTCTTATAAAAGAGCCATTCAAAAATAGCCGTTTTGAATGCTCCTGTTGCTTCATTTAATGCTCAAGACGTTTTCTGTGCAGTGATGTTGACGTCCTGTTTTTCTGCTGCTCTGCCGCCTGGCTCACTGACACAGCAGAATGTATCTTTCACTTAACACCTGAAAATGTGTTTTCTGCAGGCTACTTTAGTCCTATCCTTAACTTCTACAATACGCTTCTTCGATTTGGACTAAAGATGAATATGGAAGTATTGGGACTATCACTTTGTCAACGGCTATAAGCCTTTCTTCATTTGTTGCTCTTCCTCCCTTCATTAGATCTTTAATCTTTGATGTTGACTGGAGGAACACTACGATTATGGTCATTTGTGACACAATCGTTGTGTGTTGGCTTTGCACAGCGTGATTCAGACTTCTTCGTAGAGCACACTACGATTTTTCTTAAGCTCTCGGTAGACTATGATTCTTTGCTTGCTTGTCTTGCAGACTTCACACTTCTGATAGCACTCTGCGATTTCTAAGTTGGCTCGGCAGATGCTTTTCAACTTTTATGACTCTCAGTGTGGCTTCTGAGGCAAACTACGATTCTTTGATGCTTTTACTTGAGTTTGACGATTCTTGCCTTGGCCTCTGCAGACTTGATTCTTCGGCAGACTTCTAGATTGTATATCTTCACTCAAGCTCCATGTTTTTTGCCTTAACTTCTGTAGACTTGAATCTCTTGGCAGACTATGATTCCGATATCTTTGCTTAAGCTTCAGGATTCTGCCCTGTCTTTCGAATATTGTCTTTGACAGACTACGATTCTGTCAAGACTTTAACTTTTACAGCTCAAATAGATCAAACTAACAAGTTTGATCTTTTCTTCTATACATTCATTTACATAAATGATAAACATTAAGGCTCAAATCAACCTAACACTGTTTGATCTATCATCTAAGTCCTTGTTCAATGATTCTCTTAAGGACTGTACACTTAAGCATTTATATTTACTTTCAATATCAAATCTGAATATGTAATTCCCAACAGGGTTCACCCATCCAGGATGGTCCGACTATGGTACCTTGCTTCCTTTCTTGGTTCGTTGTTTGATTGATTGGAACGAAGCGCCGTTTGGAGTTCCTTAAAAATAAGTCTTTCTTTAATATCTAAAAAAATAAAAAATTCTGCAATTACCTGGAAAAAAAATGAATAAAACAAAAAAAAATGTCATAGTGGCTGATCCATTTAAGATTAAATTAGTTTTATCATTATATATATATATATAGAGGGAAAATGGGTATACACAGCAGTGTGCAATTTTTGTTTACACAGTATATCAAAATGACGTCGTTTGACCCATTTGTTCAAAAAAGAAAAACACGGCTCCTCCCAAAATTGCACTCCCCTCCCAAAACACGGATCGACGCACTCCCCTCCCAAATTGATCGCGTATAAGGGCTTCTGAAGTCATGCCAGGAGGTATTGCTGGAGGCATACAGCTGCTTACAAGAAAATAGAGTGAAAGTGTCTCGCAAGTAGAGTGAAAGAGGGATGAATCCAAAGCTGACAGAGGTCTCGCAACTATTCGATCGATTCAAAGCTGCTATGATGCGGAACGATTTCGATACTTGTACCAAACTCCTTTCTCAACTCAAGGTATCATCTTCCACTCTCGCATTCCCTACTCTTTATTCTAAACCCTAACTTTTGTTTAGTCCTCTTCTGGGTCAGATCCAAGATACTGTATTTTGAATTATCCAAGGATAAGGCTTAATTTTTTCCCTATTCCTTGGTTAACTGAAGTTTCAACTGGTAAATATTTTATATTTTGCTTTTTTTAATGGTTTGGATTTCAAAAGATACTGTTTTGATAACTTGTGAACCATTTTTGGACCTAGATTCAAGTGCGACGAAGGATTTTGATTTTATTTGGACTATTAATCGATGGTATTGTTTTGAAGCAGATTTGCTATGATATGGAAACCATGGGCCCCAGCTATATGAAAATATATAAATGAGAACAGTTGTTATAACCAATAAGTTTAAATAACATTGAAGATAGGAGAGAATTTTTTTCAGTAGTAACATTTAGGAACCTTTGAAGGTTATGTAGCCAATAAAGAAATATTCCCAGTGCTTTATGTCCATAAAACGTTTACCAACTTGAAGTTCAACACTGCCTATTTCAACCTATATAGGTTTTTCTTGCAATTTTGTGGTACTGCTTCTGGATGTTCAAAACCTTGCTGATGAAAAAGGCCTGAAAAAGATGCCTTAGACAGTTGCATCCTTCTTGATTCCCTTAATTTAGCCTCCTTAGGTAGCAGCTGCCATTTGCAACTACCTTGATTTCAGCGACAACTATCTGTTTTATCTACTCTTTCCTGCTACTGGATGCTATGTATAATACTCTGTCCCATATTATTGTGACTTTGCAAGTCCGAAAATGCTTGTCTAAAAGCCATTGTACAAAACATTAAAATCTTAAGAGATTTGTTTAAAGATGACGTTAATGACATGTTTTTCTTACTAGTCGGAATTTTCAACTTGAACAGTCAATTTGGTACTGAGGGAGTATAATTTTTGCATTTTTGAGTACGAAAAACATGATATTAGGATTCTGGTTCATATTTTCTGTATGTCGCACTCAACAAGGCTCATCTGGTGTTATATTTTATGAAGTTCTGATCGGTTTCTCAAAAGTTCTGTGGTGGGGAAGTGTTGATCTAATGAGTAGGCTTTACAACTTGAACTCTAAATTACTAGTTCATATTTCAGTTTCACCATCTGAAAATCAGGAATAAGGCATTCTTGTCGCCTGTCGGTTGGCATTTTTTTTCTTTTGGGTGGTAGAGAGACGATAGGAGTGAGGGAGTAATATAGCTACAACATTGCCCCCATTTTTCTGCACCGTTTCAGCTGAGCAATGTCCGGTTTGATGGTTCTGCACATGTATATTTTAACTAAGGCTGTAAAATGAGCAAACAGTTCGGGCTCGATTCGTACTTGCTTGACTAAAAGTTCAATTCGAGCTTGACTCGAAATATAAATGAGTCAAATATGAGCAAATTTTAAAGTTCAATAAATTACTTGAACTTCCTTAAATTGTAATTTTCTATTGATACTCGGATCATATTCGTTCGAAAAGTTCAAACTGCTCGGGCTCGATTCGGAATCGTGCTCGACTCGGTAGTTAAATGAGCCTTCATCAAACTTTATTTTATACTCGATAAATTTTGTTTATCAAATCTGAGCAACTCAATACTCGGCTCGACTCGGTTCGTTTACACCTTTAATTTTAACAGAAAATTTGTATTCTAAAGCATGATTCTCTGCAGCTTTTGACTAACTACAAACATTGTTTGTATTATCATTTATCGTTCTCAATCTAGTCTAGTTCATGAAAATGCAGACTGTGAACGATTTTCCTGCCTGTCAAATTTCATTTCTTAAATTTGTAGATATGTTGGAGCATTCATTTTTTATGTTATTATTACTAGGCTACAAACAAAAAATCACCAATATAGTTGATCAAGGAGGTTTCACCAATCAAGGTTGATGGCAGGATTGTTGGTTGTGAAGGAGGTTAGTTTCTCTCAAACTGATTAAAGCTTTTCTTTGCAACCAATCTTATGAGAAGCAAGTCAATACATCAACTGCTAAACAAGCTCATCCATCCCAAAAGAGCACGACATCCAAATTTTATATTCAGCGGAATTTATTTCCTATAATATTTTGTCATTACGTTTCAGACACTAATCCCGCACTTGGGCATCCAATTGAATTCATATGCCTTGACAAGGACGAGCCAGCTATCTGCAAGTATTGTGGTCTACGCTATGTTCAAAGCCATCATCACTAAGAGCATGGGGTGATTTTTGTGTGTGTGTGTGTGTGGTGGGGGGGTGGGTGGGGGGGGGGGGGGGGGGGGGGTTGGGGAATTATAAATTTTTCTTTTTCAGAGTTGAGCTTCTTCTGTGTTGGTTACTGCATAACTTGAACAAGAATAAAGATAAAGTGTCGTGTATGATACAACTTTATTGGTCAAATTTTATTCTATAATCAGCCCTCCTGCTTCATTACCATGGTATAGTAGATTATATTGTACATCATTACAAGAAACTTAAATTATCAGAAACTGGGCTTAAGCAATATGCATACAAATAACTAGTCTACTTTCTACAAGACCTTTGGCCAAAAAATGAGCAAAAGAGGGCGCTCAATCATTTTGGTTCGCCCCAAGCCCACTCTGCCAAAATGAGTTAAAAAAATTGTGTTAGTTACAAATATTGCATTCGGACGAATGAGATCCACAAGTACGTTTGGACTCCAAAAGCCCAAACTAAATGTACATAAAATCAAAGCCAATTTTACACATACTAATATTAACAAACCTTGTAAATACCAATTTTTTTTTTATTTTGGCACGTATTCATGCAAATACTTCAGAATCAATTGAAATATCAGCTTTGCTTTCTCTCTTCCTGAAAATCCATCTGCTTTCGCTGCAGCTTCCCTCAAAATATCATCTGCTCAAGCCCTTAATTTCTATCATCTGCTGCTCTTTCTTGAACAAATTAGATAACAATCCTGGCTTTCTCGCCCCCAGCTTGTGCAATGTACTTGTCCAAATAAAGTTTGAGAAGCTTGAATCGTTCATCTTCTCCGGGTAAAGGAAATTCTAGGACTTCATCAATACGGTCTGCCACAGCTGAATCAAGATCACCTGGACGGTTTGTAGCAAGAGCAAGGACTATGTCTTTGGACTGGTCACCTGTGCGGAATAGGAGGGCATTTAGTGCACTCCTCTGAGCTTCTTCACTCATATAGGTTTTGTTTCGCCTGAAATTCCATCCGTAATCAAATTTGAGAACATTAATTCTCCACAATTTACACATGAAGAGGGCAGGGGCAGTCATTAGTTAATTACAATACATGAAATGGACACAAATTATATTTTAGGATTACCTATTTATGTCAACCTAGTTCCTCCGCTAATTTTTTACTAGTAGTTGGTCATTTTTCATGGATTCAATGATTTAGTATTACAATGACCAACTTAACTTTCACAATCATATTTTTCAATTAAAAACTCCAAGGTGAAGCTAACATGGCCGGAATTAAAAATTTAAAGCAATAATAAGCTATTCGTAGCTTATTTGTTAAACTTGACCTCCTCAAAGGAAGTTGAACACTTTATTGAGAGATTAAATATCACATTAAGATGAGTATGGTCAATAAAACCATGGTAGTAGCACTTACTCGCACAAAAATGCATCTGCTTCGTTAATAAAGAGTAACAACCCTCTTTAGACTTCTTCGCTTAACCAAACAACTGGTGTATCTTGGTAACAGCTTGTGAAACAGTGGCGCAACATCTCCACCCGTCATCAATTCGTAATCAAGTCCCTAGAACACGTCACATAATTATCAGACAAAAAAGTGGTAGAACAATCGTTAACGTTAACGCCTAATGAAAAAATTGAAGGAGTTTAAGATAATGAGGATGGGGAAAGTGAGCAATCATAGAAAGAATCACACAGGCAAAGATCAATACCGATTTGCGGGCTACCTCCCTTGCAGCCATTGTTTTTCCATTTTCGGAAGGGCCAAAAAAGAGCATGTTTCGATATGCAGCCATTAACAATATTCGCAACCTAACTCTGGAATAAAAACATATAGTCACCATTTCCCAATTTCGTTTAATAAAATCATTTCTATTGCAGATTTAGATACCATGTATATTTAAGCAGAGGTTTGAATGGTTGAGAAAGAATAAATTATAGCAGAAGAAACAAAGGACAGTTTTATTATGGATGACAATCTTCATCAAAGCCATTACCTAGAAAAAGACTTGGAATACATTCAACTAAATATAATAGAGGGAACAATATTACAAGGTTTTGCCGAATAACAACTAACAAGAAAGTTTCTTTTACATAATAACTCATGTTGGAATATAGTGTTACTGTCAATAAAATTTAATCTTAACATACAAATTCCAAGACCAAAGAGCTTATTTATATATCAATGATTTTGTGATACTTAACAAGCTTGCCTAGAAGTATAGCACAAGTATACATTTATGATATTAAAATAAAGTTCTACTTGCTAATAGAACATCAGTTCTCACTTGGAAACAGGGACAATTCCCCTTTCTGCTTGCTAATAGGAGAACTTCAATTCTCACTTGGAAACATTAGCAATCCCCCCTCCCCCAAAACCCCACCCCACCCCACCCCACACCACCCTTCCCTTAAAATTATGAATAAACAATCTAAATAACATAATCAGATCACTCAGAAATATGTGAGGTATGGTCCATGGTAAGACTAGGAATCTTATTAGAGTATTGATCGAGTATGGAGAAATTTTCACTTTGATGAGGGATGAGAAAGCAATTGACGGCGTACCCATATATATATATAGTCACACTTGAATCTAGGTCCAAAAATGGTTCACAAGTTATCAAAACAGTATCTTTTGAAATCCAAACCATTAAAAAAAGCAAAATTTAAAATATTTACGAGTTGAAACTTCAGTTAACCAAGGAATAGGAAAAAAAATTAGGCCTTATCCTTCGATAATTCAAAATACAGTATCTTGGATCTGACCCAGAAGAGGACTAAACAAAAGTTAGGGTTTTGAATAAAGAGTAGGGAATGCGAGTGTAGAAGATGATACCTTGAGTTGAGAAAGGAGTTTGGTACAAGTATCGAAATCGTTCCGCATCATAGCAGCTTTGAATCGATCGAATAGTTGCGAGACCTCTGAATCGATCGAATAGTTGCGAGACCTCCGTCAGCTTTGGATCCATCCCTCTTTCACTCTACTTGCGAGACACTATAACTCTATTTTCTTGTAAGAAGCTGTATGCCTCCAGCAATACCTCCTGGCATGACTCCAGAAGCCCTTATGCGCGATCGATTTGGGAGGGAGAGCTTCGATCCGTGTTTTGGGAGGAGAGAAGAGAAGGCCCTTATGCGCAATTTTGGGAAGAGCTGTGTATTTTTTTTTTAACAAATCGGTCAAACGACGTCATTTTGGTATACTGTGTAAACAAAAATTGTACACTACTGTGTATACCCATTTTTCCCTATATATGTATATATTTATATATATTTTATCATGTGAAGTGCTATTGCTCCTGCAGCTTCTGTCCTGTAACTGTTGCTATTGCAGTTTGCAGTTTGAGTGAGAGAAAGGTATATATATATATATATATATATATATATATATATATTATCTATGATTTTGGCTTTTGTCAAAAGTGATTGACTGGAACGTGATTGTCATTCATATTTAATATATATATATATACATAAATAAAAGAATAGAAGCTCAGTTAAAAAAAATGGTGGTCATTAATTCACTACTTATCTGACATAACAGGACATAAGGTACGCACAGAGACGTTGCCTTTGTCTTTTGGAAATTTACTATTATAAATATATACTTACTTTATTGTGATCGATGATGATGATGAACATAATGGATCTATTATGAGAAATTGATAATGAAAGCCCACGTTGCCTGCAGTAATTTCTGCCTTACATTTGCATCGGAATGGTGTCAATCACTTCTCTTTCTGGATTAGCTCTTCAATACAATACTATTACTATTGTATTCCTTCATCAGTCACAAAAAAAAAATTTAACCTTTTCTTTCTATATATATACCCATGATTATGAAACACAAAGCATGTATCTTAATAAACTTGTGACTTTACGTGAATCAATCAATGCGAAATTATTTTGTTTTAAAACTCTAATTATTGGTCAAAGAAGTTTTTTTCCAAACTTCTTATCATCTGGTTTGGATTGCTAAAGAAAAAAAAATATATATATAATAATAATAAATGATGCATATACTTATTATTTAACTATGAGTAACGTAGTATTGGAAAGAAACATATGGATCATGATTGAAAAATATATATATATATAATAATAATAAATAAATACTGACTATGCATCATTATTTATTTATTTAATTATATATATAATTTTTATTTTCCAGATAACATGCTACGTTATATATATGTATTTTGATCACATGCTACGTTATATCAATAAGTTTATGTAATAAAAATATGTATTGAATACATTTATAATGTATCTTTATTTATATATTTTTGAGTAATTAATATATATTATTAACGGTTGCAATTAATACTTTGCTTGCCAAGTTTTCAGATTTAATTTAGCAAGATTTGGAAAATAATTTGATAAATGGTTTTCGATATATATTGGGAGAGCTCCCTTAGGATTTTTCTCTCATAAAAAGTTGGTTTTTTGAGATTTGCAACATCGAGCTCCGCGGATTGTTCAGAAATTTGAAACAGGATTCAAAAACAACATGTATTTTTGCACGATCATCACTTCGAATGTGCGACTCATGTGTAGGGGGCAAATGTGAGCCTAAGTATAAATTAGGGTTTACATGTGATCTAAAAAAATTGGGAGAAACCTCCACGTATTCCGAAGCAAAAAACTCGTGGAGGTTGCTCATTTTGAGAATTGATTGAGAGATTGGATTGGTGGCTAGAAGGGCAGGGCAATTTGGGTATTACTCAAGTAAATAAGGGTATTTCTGGAATTTATTCTGAAGTCACATGCCAGGCACAAGACCCAGACATGTGCCAGACACGTGACTATTTTCCAGAAAACTCTATAAATACCCCGTTTCACTTCAATAGAAAAGGACTTTTGGATTCTCTCTGAACTAAAAACACTCAAGAAGGCTCTCTGGATCCTTGATACTCTAGTAGGGCTCTTGGATCCTAGGAGTTCTGCCACGTGTTACTCGAGCAATCGCTTACCTGTTCTTTTCCCTATTCAATCAATCAATCAAGACCGTACTCTTTGTGGATTTCTCTCCTCCTCTTACCTGTTCTTCTCCCCTATTCAATCAATCAAGACCGTACTCTTTGTGAATTTCTGTCCTCCTCAGCCAACTCGAAACCCTAACCCTAATAAAGTACGATTTTCTTACCTACAATTTTATCGTGAGATCATTTGATGAAACAAACTAAAAACTTTAAAATAAAATAAAATAATATAATAAAAAAAAGAGATGATAATAATATCATATGTATGTGTCTGTATATATATATATATATAGGTCCTAATCTATGACAACCGGTTGCTAGGTGTACTATTCCAACAACCATACTCTTCACCGTTGATCAATATAATTAAGGGCTAAGATTTTTTTTAAAAAAAAAGTTCATGCGGTAGTTACATCACTTGCTTAGTCAAACGGTCAAATATTATTATAATTAGTAACTATTATAATAATGAAAGACCAACCTGCCACTACAATATACAGCGGATGGCTTATTCTTCAATTGATTGTTGCCACTCTCTCTTCCTCTTTATATATTATAGTCTACAATTATTACAATATTCTTTTATTATTATCATAAAAAAAATAATTTTATCAAAATATTAAGTGTCATTTAAAATATTAAGATGTAATAATTTAAAAATATTAATAAAAATATTCTCATTCCAAAATATTTATTAATATTTTTAAATAAATTAAATTGACTGTTAACTTTGGTCTAAAAATACATTCTGAGTTGACTTTGTTTGTATGAGTCACTCTTTAATTTGAATGGTAAGATCGAAGGGTCATTCATTCCCAAAACTCTTCTTCTTTCAGAAAAAACTATTTTTTCCCAATCAATTCGTATATAAATATATACATGTATACTTTCCCAAACTAACGACAAACCTTCAACAATTTCTCTTCTATTTACCTCTTTTCATGAAAATCAAATCAATGGTACGTCCAATTATCCAAGTCATGATTATATTAATATACATATATTTACATTCAATTATTAGCAAATGAATTTATATTCTTTCATTAACTATTATAAATGCTTGTCTAGTTGTCTGTGCCTTACAGGAGTATCACATTTGTTGATACTAATCTGCCAATAGAATCACTTCAAATAATATTGGTTACTAATCATGTCTCACAACCCCTTATCGAATAGTAATCAAGTACACAAAATAAGTATCATAAATTTTAGCCTCACAAGTATAATACTCATGCCGTCCCGTCCCGTAAAAATTTGGATTAGTTTGATTTTTTCAGTTAAATTGGTCATTTTAAATCATATTTTTTATACTATTTTTTTTTGTAAATATAAGTGGAGAAAGTATAATTATAAGAAATTATGTAGAATTTACTGTGACCCCCAATTTTTAAAAGCTTAAAAATATAAACAAATATGCTTAATTCTTAATTTAAAATTAGTATTAAGTATTTTGTATTATTGATTCAGTAATTGTCACTGCACAGTATTTCACATTATCAAATCAATAATTCATATTATTTGAATAATATTATTAGATAGCATTATTGACAATGTCTAAGAAAATTCTGTCTAGGAAATGAGTTAGTTAATTGCGCGCCAGTAAGGAGAAATCCTTATCGGAAGACCCCCTTTTCCTGGGAACTACCTGATTGTCAATATTGTAGTTCTGTAATATTATTTGTGAATAATTAAATTGTTGATAAATATGATGAGTAAATATTTGTCCAATTTTGATATAAATGGGTGAATTTTTAGCATGTGACGTTTGTTGAAAATTGACATTTTATCTTCTACAATAAAATATTTTTCAAATATATTATTATAATATTACATTATAATAGTATAATGTGATAAAATAATAATATAATTTTATTATTTAAATGGTAATATTTTTATAATAAATTCATGGTATAAAAATAAAATGAGGTGGAAGAAAAAAAAATAGAATTGGAATTCTTCAAAATGGGTTGAGTATTAAACCTATTTTGGGGGCGTCACACCATATGACATCAATCCATGAGATAGTCTTTCAATCATTCCATTAGTTAGCAGATGGACTATCCCATGAACTATAATATTAAAAATTTATATTATATTTAATGAATTATAGTTCACCAATCATTCTTTCATACTCCTATTAAAATATATTAAATATTATAGTCCACCAAAATTAGATTCCTTGATATATTCTTTTGGATCCACCGAAAAAACTCTTAAATTATATTTAGTCTAGTTGATGGAAAGCGAACATGAGTCTAGACTATATTTTGTCTAAGATTGATGGAGCTGCGGCCTGCTGGAGATGGCCTAATAGACTCACAATGACTGACCACTTATCACTTATATAAATATCTCATAAATATTGGCCAACAAAAATTAAGAAAAAGGTAGAATAACACTTCTGTACCTACAAGTTGTCACTGACATTTAAAGTCGTCCTTTAAGTTCAATTTTCGTCAGTTAGGTTCTTAAAGTGATATTTTGTTGGCGTTTCCACTTCTTCAGCCCAATTTGACCGCAACCCAACCCATTTTGATTCAATCCGACCCAGTTTGTTCCAATCCCAATTTTTAATATTTTAAAATAAAATATTATTTTTAAAATATGTTAAAAATAATAATTATATTTTATATTTTAAAAGAAATTATTATTTTAAAAATAATAATTAATTTAATATGTTAAAAAATAATTATTTTAAAATAATTATTTTTAATATTTTTAAAAAAGTTTTAGTTTAAAAAAAATTTAAAATAATAATTATATTTAATATTATAAAATAAATATTTTTTAAATTTTTTTAAAAGTAAATAGTAATTTTAAAATAATAATTATATTTAAAATTTTAATATAATTTTTTTTAAAAATAATTTGAAAATAATTATTATATTTAATATTTTAAAAAATAATTTTTTTAAATTTATAAAAATAATTATTATTCTAAGAAAAAAATATCAGAAACTTTATTTTTTCAAAAATGAGTAAAATTTTATAAAATAGAGATTCAAAAAAGTTACATAAGAAAAATAAAACTTGATTTTTTAAAAAAGAAAGTAGATTTTTTCATTTTTATGTAAAACTTTATTTTCAGAAAAAAAGGTAAATATTTTTACCATTATTATATGTATTTTCAATATTAGAATTTTTAAAATCAAAAACTAAAAATAGAAATTAAAATATAAAAACAGTAAAAGATAAATAAAAAAACAAATTCAATTTTTTTAAAAAATAAATAAATATTTTTTTTAAAAATAATTATTATTTGCAGGAATTTTTTTTAGAAAAAATTAAGATTGAATCCCTAAAGTTCTTAATTATTTTTAAATTTTTTTCTTGAAAATAATAATAATTATTTTTAAAAATTATTTATTTATTTATTCAAAAAATATTGAATCAACTTTTTTAATCTTTTACTATTTTTTGTATTTTAATTCCTATTTTTAGTTTTTTATTTAAAAATTCTAATATTAAGAATACATATAATAATGGCAAATATATTAAATTTTTTTCTTCTAAAAATAAATTTTTACATAAAAAATGAAGAAATCTACTTTATTTTCTTATGTAATTTTTTTGAATCTATATTTTATGAAACGTTACTCATTTTTGAAAAAAATAAAAGTTTTTAATATTTTTTTCTTAGAATAATAATAATCTTTATAACTTTTTAAAAATAAAAAATAAATATTATTTTAAAATATTAAATATAATTATTATTTTAAAAACAATATTTTCTTTTAAAATATTAAATATAATAATTATTTAAAAAAGGTATTTTATTTTAAAATATTAAATATAATTTTTTTTAAAACACTAATATTTTATTTTTAAATATCAAAATAACTATTTTTAAAATAATTATTTTATTTTAAAATATTAAAATAATTATTATTTTAAAATGTTAAATATAATTATTATTTTAAAAATAATATTATAATTTAAAATATTAAAATTTTGGGTTGGGTCAAACCGAATCGGATTTGGTTAAAATGGGTCAAATGGGACGGGTTGAGGTCATATTAGGCTGAAGAAACAGAAACGCCAACAAAAATGCCACTTTAAGGATATAACTGACGAAAATTGAATTTTAGGGGCGGTATTGAAAGTGGGTGACAACTTGAAAGAACAGAAATGTCATTCAGCCTAAAGAAAACTAGGAGAATCTAACATGCTAATGTCTCCATCTCAAATTTGTAACTATATCTCTTTTCGATAGTTCAATTTATATAAATTGATGCAAGAACCTTTTAGTCATTTAATTTACAAGCGTTTTCTATTACCATTATTATTATTTATTTTCCACATAGGAAAATAGTGGAGCAGCTAGCAAAGGCTTTGCTATCTTGAAAGGTTTTTGCCAGTCTTTTGGCCTAGTGAGGAAGACACCCCAGAGGAGGATTGTTCTGAGTTTGAGGAAACATGAGTCAGTCGACTTGGGATAATTAAAGGTACCACTGAACTCTTTGCCTCATGCACTCGTAATAACTTAATTTGTAGCCGGAAAAAGAATTGTCTTGAATCTTTGCTACAATTTCGGAATCAGATCGTGATTATTACTCTTGATATATAATATACTAACATAATTCGTAAAACCCTTGGCAAACTTATGAATTCACCCATCCACCAAGTATTTTCGTTTTAAAATCCACTTGCATATATTCAACAAACTTTGTATTTTTTGGTAAGTCGCATAATAATTCCCACACTTAATTTCTTTCAATTGAATTGAGTTCGTCTTTCATGGCATATATCCAACCATAAACTTGATTCCTTCGATTCTAAATAAATTGTGGGATCTACGTACATGATCTTCTATATCCATATCAGGAGAGAAACAAGATATTTCACAATTATATAAATAATAATCATCCATCCACGCAGGCGGCCTCCCTCCTCTTGATATATCTTTTGTTGCGAACTGTATTTGTAGGTTCATTAACCGCAACAAGATTTGGCTCAATATATGTGTTGTTAACGCCTGATTTTGTACGCCTGACGAAATCACCCAAAAAAGCAGGTCAAAATAGCGCCAACGGTTGATTGTATCGTTGTGAATTCGAACTCACGAAAATACACTCACATAAACATAAACATAAATAATGAGATAAAGTATGAATACAAGATTTATGTGGAAATCCAATTGAAAAAAAACCACGGAGAGAGAGAGAGAGAAATCCACTATAATGATATTAGGAGTACAAGTTGTGTATTTGTGTTGTATCTCTTGTTCTATATTATGATCCCTCTATGTTGTATGATGATCTTGTAATCCCTCTCATAATGTCTGATCTGATCATCAATATCTTCATCCCTTGCTTGTAACCGTATTTATAGAAGTCTTGTTCGTCCAAATTCTACTAGGAATAGGAGTCCTAGTCAGAATTCCCTTATAACTGCAATTATTTCCTTTCCAAGTTAGATCTCCGTATCCCACCAAATAAGGAAACCCTAATCCTTTTTTAATAAGGACTCTCACAATAAAATACATAATAAACATATATGGACCAACATTAAATCCGGCCCATTACATAGATAGGGCTACCCCATGGCAAAGCTCAAATATTCACGCCCTAACATTGCCCCCCAGTCTCTTATTTATAAAGAACTTATAATAAGAGAGTATACAAATAGATTGGGCTGCACCATGGCTAGACCCGAATAATCACAACCTAACATTGCCCCCCAGTCTTTCATTAAACGGAATATTTGATGGAAGAGTATATAAAATGCATAGCCCAGCAACACAAAACGTTCAGCCCACCAGCTAAGAATTTGGTGATCTTTGACCGAGCCCAACCAGACCAAGAACTGAGACTCTCTAACCGAGCCTAGCAAATCCAAGAACTGAGACTCTCTGACCGAGCCCAGTCTTCGTCTTCGAGTTGATGCTTATGTTGTATATGCATGAATGAAGATATGAATGCATGAATGAATGAATTAACGAATGCATGAATGAATGAATGCATGAATGACTGGAAGTGCACCCTTAAATAAATATTCACTTCGCTACGAGGAGACGAAGGAATCCAACCTTAAACCTCTGAAGTCCTTCTCTCCGAGAGCCGAAGGAATATCATGAAAAATATTCACATCGCTCCGAAGAGATATAGAAATCCTGGCAAAGCCCCTCCTTAGCCACTCCGATGTACCCTCTCTCCGAGAGCCGAAGATACACCGGAAAAATTTTCTTCTAAGAGAAGCCCACCACAGTCACTCCGATGTGCCTTCTCTCCGAGAGCCGAAGGCACACCAGGAAAAATATTGCTTATACATGAAGCCCAGCCTTAATCACTCCGATGACCTTCTCTCCGAGAGCCGAAGATACACCAAGAATGTTCCAAAACGCTCCGAAGAGTCGCAGGAACCCAACCTTTAAACACTCCGATGTACCCTCTCTCCGAGAGTCGAGGGTACACCAGGAAAAGTTATTTCTATCATGAAGCCCTCCATAGTCCCACTGATGACCTTCTCTTCGATAGCCGAAGGCACATCAGGAATAAACATTCGCTTCGCTACAAAGAGACGAAGGAATTCCACCGTGATCACTCCGGTGACCTTCTTTCCGAGAACCGAAGGTACACCAGAAAAAATAAAACTCCGCTACAAAGAGACGAAGGGTCTTCCTCCTTAGCACCAAAACAATCAATCCGCTGATCGATTAGGCAGGTTTTGGTCCGTTGAACAGACAATCATAAAAGAACTCCATGCTGCTAGTCTTCTATAGACTTCTGACCTGCCTTGATCTTTATTCAGAAGTTGATCCATATATTCCACCACCAACCAATCTTGGAAATATTGCCGAAGCCTCTGACTGGCCACTACCAAAGCGTACATAAATATTTTCCAAGTTCGGGTTCCTTGTTTCCACATCCTTTAGGGACTAGGTGCTGCTTACCCCCAACCTCCCGCACTAGAACTGCTTCCGTCACGAGAGCTGCTCCGAAGCCTGATCTCGATTCGCCTCGTATCCGCTGCATGACGCATTGTGTACTCCATTCTCAAAGTCATCGAATTGTTTGCCTATCAACAACAGTCCCGCTGAATTGTTCAATCAAACCCACTGTACTGATTCTGAAAATATTTCTCCTTAGACTGTGAGTCTTCTTCTCCACTGCTATCTCCGTCAAGTCCATCGAATATCCCTCATAGTAAATTCCTGAATCTGAAGCCTCCTCTATCTGTTGTTGTTGATGCGGAGGAAGTTGCATACAAAAGATCGCATCGGACATAAGGACTAAAGACTTGCAAAGAACTGTCGAGGGCCATAGGAGTAGTCACCGAGAGAAAGAGCCACTATTACTTGGGGATTAAGCTGAAGTCAGTCAATATGCTTGCGATACCTATAGTGCCAAAGTGATCCAAAGTTTCCTATCTCCTTTTAATGACTTTATATCAGTAACCATAAATTCCATCAGTGTTGCGTCATTTCCTGTCCATGCCCCGTATCCATCCTTACACGTGCAGATTCTCCATTTCCCGTAACATCACCATTCTGATGACAGTCTCCAAAACTTGGTGGGGCATATTTATTCTTTCTTCCCAAACAACACCGCAAAATAGCTTAACTAAAGAAGCTTGAGGGAAACGGGATTACCGAAATCCTGGCAAAGCCCCGCCGAAATCTTGCAGAAGTGAAAATTCGATGAAGCCGATGTGATACATTCCGAAACAAACTGCTATCGTCCGAAGTGGACCTATTGCCCGAAGTACAAGAGTGAACATCTCGAACCGTCAAATATGCTATAACATTTTAATGGTGACCATGCCGAAGTGTCGACCGACTAATCTGAAGTCCCGAATAATTTTTATTCTACAGCTTGTATGGGTTGGTGTCGAAACCAAAGTATTAAATAAATGCAGAACTCATTAACTTTGGTGAAGCCCAGATCAACTTTCTTGAAGTCCTGATTCCGCCGAGGGCTATTCTGACGATTTCTCCTCGGCTTTTGCACTGACGATTGGGCCTCCTGATGAGACCTCTTCCCACAGGGGCTGACTCGTCTTCGATCTCTACGACTGATCTGCACTGACGGTTGGGCCTCCTGATGAGACCTCTTCCCACTGGGGCTGACTTGTCTTCGAACTCTGCAACCGATCTGCACTGACGATTGGGCCTCCTGATGAGACCTCTTCCCACGGGGGCTAACTTGTCTTCGATCTCTGCAACCGATCTGCACTGACGATTGGGCCTTCTGATGAGACCTCTTCCCACGGGGGCTAACTTGTCTTCGATCTCTACGACCGATGTCTCCAGATCTGCTTCTATCACGAGAGCGGCTCCAAAGCCTACTCTCGATTCCCCTCGTATCCTCCGTATGTCTTGTAATTATAGTAATTGGAAACCACCAAATCCTTGTTCATGATTCTAATTCCAAATTTTGCAGTACCCCTAGTTGGACCCCGCACCGTTTGAAAAGCCAAGCCGATCACCGTTGCACCTTATCCCAACTATGAGATGTACTGTTCTAACCACCATGTATTCGGACAATATCAAAAGTCTCCATGCTATCGCTTACTGCATAAGCCAAATTTGGTTGAGGTATAGTTCCTGCTTTTGTTGTTGTAGTATTACGTACTGACTATTGAAGCCTTATGTCGGTGCAAACTGTTTTATGGTAGGCAAAATGTCAAAGGCTATATGTTGGTGCAATTTGTCTGTTCTGTATTCAGCTGTTATCTGTTTGGATAGTCTTTGTGTTGCTGTTTTGCTTGGCTTCAGATAATGGAGGCCTTGCCGAAGTGCGGCCAAAATGCTGCTGAAGTCTTGCCGAAAAGATTACCGAAGCGGTCTGACCCAACTTAATTTTTTTTGTACATGATCAAGAACTCTATCCCTGTAGTGTATCACTGTATGTTCTCTCTGTTTCACTTTGATTCGTTTGCAATAAAGAATCGACTGGGAATTTCCCATCTGAATAGCCAGCGCTGCCTCGAAATGGTTACTATATCTCTGGAGCAAGGTTGTCGACATAAACCGTCGTGTACTGAGGGTTATTCTTAGGAGCATCACTGTTTGCCACCTCTTTACCATCTTCTGAAGAACACTTTGGACGTCTGAACTCTGTTTGTCATCATTAGCATCAGCAGCACCTCTTGTCGCCCAGTTACATCGTATCTGTTTACCAAATCAGCGTCTATGGTCATTGTCATCATATGCCACCTTCCATCTGCAGTACGTGCTGCACTGATACTCCACTCCTTTGCGACAGTAGTTTGCCTGTCACCTTTGGTTATTAACCCAAGCCCAAAATATATATAGAGAGTAACCAAAATAAATGTACGTCCCTCCATCAACGACCATATTGACCAAAAGTAATCCCACGAGAACAATAAAAGCAATTATTCGGAAAGCAGGAAGCCAAGCTGGATGGATTGCCTCTGAACCTGTTCTCCAAGCTTCACCTTTGTAAAAAACCCAAAAGTGTCTGGCTGATCACCTCTATCATCTTCTCTCTTTGTATAATCTGGAGAGTTTTCTCTTGATAATAGAGAAAAAACTTCTTCGAGGGAAGTCGGTCGTCGGTTCCACCATCAATTAGAGCAAATTAATTCAAAATCCAATCAGGCCAACGTCCTCAGCGAGGTTGATTTTGTTGCCGCTGGAGTTTTTTATGGATAGGATTGTAGGTGCCTCCATCTTCTCTCTGTTTTAATCCCACAACTTTTCATATTTTGAAACCCAAGCAAACAGATCTCGATATTTGGGCTGGCAAATATTATAACACATTAAAGTGGTAAGTAAGCCTGACACCCCAATATATCACATATTATAAAGTATAATATTCATGCGAATATATTCTGATTTGAAAACGTAACATGTTGAAATAAAGATGATGCTTTATTATTCATATAGTTTTATATTAATGAATCAGATGTAAAAACCAGTACATAGTTATACGGTAGCAAACAGAATTAACCCATTCGATAAAGGATTTTTCGCATGGGTAATACAATAGATGCCACATGTAATACCGAATCAGATAAACATACATATTTTGTTAAAAGATAGGCAAATTATCTTTATATGTAGGACCTCCGATTCGATTCGGTGATTTTAAATCGACACCAGAATAAGTGTCTTCGTTCCCACAGACGGCGCCAATGTTAACGCCTGATTTTGTACGCCTGACGAAATCACCCAAAAAGGCAGGCCAAAATAGCGCCAACGGTTGATTGTATCGTTGTGAATTCAAACTCACGAAAATACACTCACATAAACATAAACATAAATAAAGAGATAAATATGAATACAAGATTTACGTGGAAACCCAATTGGGAAAAAACCACGGAGAGAGAGAGAGAGAAATCCACTATAATGATATTGGGAGTACAAGTTGTGTATTTGTGTTGTATCTCTTGTTCTATGCTATGATCCCTCTATGTTGTATGATGATCTTGTAATCCCTCTCATAATGTCTGATCTGATCATCAATGTCTTCATCCCTTGCTTGTAGTCGTATTTATAGAAGTCTTGTTCGTTCCAAATTCTACTAGGAATAGGAGTCCTAGTCAGAATTCCCTTATAACTGCAATTACTTCCTTCCCAAGTTAGATCTCCGTATCCCACCAAATAAGGAAACCCTAATCCTTTTTTAATAAGGACTCTCACAATAAAATACATAATAAACATATATGGACCAACATTAAATTCGGCCCATTACATAGATAGGGCTACCCCATGGCCAAGCCCAAATATTCACGCCCTAACATTGCCCCCCAGTCTCTTATTTATAAGAAACTTATAATAAGAGAGTATACAAATAGATTGGGCTGCACCATGGCTAGACCCGAATAATCACAACCTAACATGTGTCAATATCATCACGAGTAACATCATATCATTATAATATTCGTCATTTATAATCACAAATAAATGTTCTCTATATATCCTCTTCAACTTCACCTTGTTCCTCTAAATTTAATTTCTAACAAGCTGCTAACATCTCTAGCTACTTTCAATCATTTCTTTTTCTTTGTTATATATAAAATCTATATCCTTTGGAATGTTTCGAACAACCAATGAACTTGCATTTCAATGTCCCCAACTCTAGCTTATCGATCTCTATTATGAGATGCAATCCCATTTTCTCATTTGACTTAAATCTGGTTTTCTTCCCTTCTATATTTCATAAGGGGTTGATTCAATAGATTTTGTACAAGTTCTATTCAAAATGTATTTACCGGGCTTCTCCCCAAAATCGTTACAAAGTGTAGAGTGTGACAACAAGCATCTTATAACATTATTTTGTTTTGAGTAAGAGTTTTATGTCTTATAATTCCTTGCTCTTGGCAATAGTTGTCAAATTCTATGGAATTATATATATTCTTTACCTTTATCAATTCTTAACACCCTAATGTCTCTTCCAAGTTGTTTCTCTACTTCTGTCTTATATATATTTTAAAATATTCAAATGCTTCTAATTTTCTTGATATAAGATATACTTGAGAAAACCTTGAAATTAATAATCATCTATAAAAGTAACCCAAATATTCCCTATTGCCATGAGTTTTAACATTCAACAGACCACATGTCCGAATGCACTAACCCAAAGTTCATTTGATCTCTGTCCTTCTATAAAGGGCATCCTTGTCATTTTTAGTTTTATGCAATGTTCACAAGGTGACTTGTTAACACCAATCATTAATGGTAATAAACTCCTTTTCACAATTTGTTTCATTTTGGATTTTACTGGATGTCCCAATGTATAATGCCATAAATCATGCATACAAACATTATGAGACAAAACATAATCAGAAAAGTCAATCTTCTTATTATTATTTTAACATTCATTACAACAAAAAGTTTGAACAATTTATGATCGGGCTTACATTTTTTTTTATAATAAAAATGAGTTTTCCGGACTTATGACCAAACTATTTTTCTCTTTTCCGAACAAAACTTTCAATAACAGGCTTACGCATGCAGGATCTGTGTTTCGAATTTACTGCTGGACCCAAGTTCTCCCTTAAACCACTGAAACAAGTGGCGGGGTTTTAAGCTTAAATTTGCCCATAGCAAATACTTTTTTATCCTTTCCAATTGAGACACATTGTTGTAAAAACGTACTTTCAAGCTATTCTTCAAGAGAGCACGGACCGAGATCAGATTACTTCTTGTTGAGAAATCAGGCTCACACAAATACACTAAGATAAATACAAACATACTACTGTACGAGATATAAAATAATAACACAAGAATTTTACGTGGAAACCCAACTGAAAAAAACCACGGGGAGAGATCTCAGAAATTCATTATGAAAATAATATGGAGATTACAAACTCTTTACTGAGAAATAAACTAACTGTTTATTTCTCTCTACCTCTCTACCTCTCTAATACTCAAAATTGAGCTTTCTCTCTTTGTTGGTGTGTCTTTTCCATTCCATTTGGCCTTCCTTTTATAGCCAAAAATTGAGGGGGTGGGGCAAGAAGTGGAGGAGACAAACATTTTAGGTTTGGGGGGACAAGAAAATGTTAAGGCTTAAATGGGTGAGGAAGCCTTTGACCAAATTGGAGCCAATATTCAACAACTTTCATCTTGGCTCATATTTTCTAAATACTACGTATTGTGAATTTCTTCGTGTCTGTGAATGTATCACTCTACCTAGATGCTCCACCACAAACTCAGTATTCGACGAAGTGAATTAAGTCCAAGCAATGCTTGAACTTTTCTGCTATAACTAACTTTGTGAGCATATCTGCGACATTCTCCTTTGTGCGAACTTTGCGAACTCCAATGTCACCATTGTTTAGCCACTCACGAATCTTGTGATACCGAACATCTATATGTTTGGTCCTGGCATGGAACACCTTGTTCTTTGCTAAATAAATAACACTTTGACTATCACATTGAATCTGGATACTGCACTGCTTGAAACTTAGTTCTTCAACTAGTCCCTTAAGCCATAAAGCCTCCTTGCTTGCCTCTGTCAATGCCATATACTTAGCCTCTGTTGTTGATAATGCTACCGTAGACTGCAACACTGACCTCCAACATATACATCATCCATAAAAGGTGTATACAAATCCTGTCGTAGATCTCCTTACATCTAGTTCTCCAGCATAATCCGAATCAACAAACCCTGTAACCTCACTTTTTGTGGTATCACAATCAAACATAAGACCGTAATTGGTTGTACCTGCTAGATAATGAAAAATCTATTTGACAGCATTCCAATATTTTTTCCATGGATTTGCCATATACCCGCTAACCACACTGACTACATGTGAGATATCTGGCCTTGTACATACCATGGCATACATGAGACAACTCATCGCATTTGCATATGGTACTTTGGACATATACTCCACCTCATCCTCTGTTCGTGGGCTCAACTGTGAAGACAATCTAAAATATGCTGTCAACGGAGTGCTAGCTGGTTTAGCATTGTTTATGTAAAACTTCTCCAAGACCTTCTACACATATCCTTTCTGAGTTAGCCACAACTTTTCTGCCTGACGATCCCTAGGAATTTCCATACCTAGAATCTTATTGGCTGACCCAAGATCCTTCATGTCAAATTTATTGCTCAACAAATTATTCAGTTGAAGAATATCTGACTTCCTCTTTGCTGCTATCAACATGTCATCGACATATAACGTCAACAATACTAGAGAACCATCATCAAGGGATCTGAAATACACATATGGATCATTCTCCGAACGAGAGTAACCATGAGCCACCATGAAGTTGTCAAACTTCATGTACCACCACTGTCTTGGGGACTGCTTCAAACCATAGAGAGACTTCTTCAAACTGCAAACTAAGCCCTCTTTCCCTGGTTTAACAAACCCCTTAAGCTGCTTCATGTAGATCTTTTCTTCTAAATCACCACGGAGAAAAGTTGTTTTCACATCAACCTGTTCTAACTCCATATCTTGTGATGTTACAATAGATAAGATCAACCGAATCGATGTGTGTTTCACAACTGGTGAGAAGATCTCATTGTAGTCAATTCCCTCTCTCTGAGAGAATCCCTTTGCCACTAACCTGGCCTTGAATCTTTCACCTTCTTTATCAGATTGAACTTCTTTTTTCTTGAACACCCACTTGCATTCTATAGCCTTCGATCCTTTTAGAAGTTGAACTAACTCCCAAGTCTGGTTTTTCTGTAAAGACTCCATCTCTTCTGCCATCGCTATTGCCCATTTATCATTATCCTTGGACTGAATAGCATTGTGATAGCTAGTTGGATCTCCACTACTTGTAATCAAGGCAAGGGCAACCATGTCATCAAACCCATATCTCTGCACTGGTTTGCTGACTCGCTTTTCTCGATCTCTAACAAGATTATAAGACCTCTCTTGGGGATTTGAAGGATGATTATCTTCAATTTCTTCAGATTTCTTTGTATCTTCAGGAAACTCCACCTTAACTGGATGTTTTTGCAACTCGCTTGCTGCAGATTCTTCATTCTCAGACTTGTTCAACATGTGTTTCTCATTAAACACCACATCTCTGCTGACAACCTTCTTCTTGGATACTGGATCCCATAACCTCTATCCCTTGACTCTGTCTTCATATCCAAGGAAAATACATTCCTTTGACCTTGGATCAAGCTTGGACTGTCGCTCCTCGACCGGCAGATGAACATAAGCTGGACAACCAAAGCTTTTCATCACAGAAAAATTAACTGGTTTCCCACTCCATACCTCTTCGGGGATTTGGTAATCAATTCCAGCTGAAGGAGATCGATTTATCAGATAACAGGCTGTGTTGATTGCCTCAGCCCATAAAGTCTTAGGCAAACCTACATTCAATCTCATACATCTGGCAAGTTCCAATAGAGTTCTGTTCATCCTCTCTGCAATCTCATTTTGCTCTGGAGTTCTTTTGACTTAGAAGTACCTGGTGATACCTTCATCCTGGCAGAACTGTAGGAATGACCTGTCCTTGTATTCCGTGCCATTATCTGATCTGAAATATTTTAACTTCTTTCTAGTCTGATTTTCTACTTTAGCTTTCCACTGCTTAAAGATTTGAAAAACCTCAAATTTCTGCTTCATAAAATACATCCACACCTATCTGGAGTAGTCATCTATGAAGCTGATAAAATAATGGGATCCACCCATTGACATATGCTTCATCGGCCCCCAAACATCTGAATGTACATAAGCAAGTACATTTTTACTGGTATGTGCTCTTACCTTGAAGCTGATCCTCCGTTGTTTGCCGTACACGCAAAACTTGCAAAATTTCAAACTGCACGTTTTGACACCTTTCAGCAACTGCCTTTTGTAAAGTTCTTTCATTCCTCCTTCACTCAAATGACCAAGTCACATGTGCCATAATTCTGTACTATCACTGTTGGAATTATCCTGCACAGAATTTGATGCTCCACCAGCAACTGTATCCCCTATCAACTTGTAGAGGGTGCCCTTCTTCTGGCTCTTCATAATTACCATTGAACCCTTTGTAATTTTCATGCACTACTAAAAAAATGGTCATTTGTGATGGTCAAAATCCATCACAAAAATTAGAAAAACCATCACTAAAGGTTTACATGATGACTTTAAGCATCACGATGACCATCTTGTATACGCCCATCATGAAAGATTTTACGTGATGATTTTGACAATCACCAAAATATCCAATCCTTTTGTGATGACTAAACTTGTCACATTAGTATAGTAGTTATATGTGATGGCCAAAGCAATCACATCCTTTTGTGATGATCACAACCATCACAGAATTGGTAAGATTTTTATGATGGGCAAAACAATCACCAATTATTTGTGATGGTTGAAGCAATCACATCATTTTGTAATGGTAACGACCATCACAAAATTGATAAGGTATTTATGATGGCCAAAACAATTATCAAATGTTAAGACATTTGTGATGGCTAAAATAGTCATACAAAAGTCTTTTGTGATGACTAAAGTAATCACAATTATTTCTATTTTTATAACCCATTTATACTTTTTGGTGATAGTAAAGTCATCACAAAATTCTTATATTAAAATATATTTAATTGTCAATTTTATATTTTAAATCTTTAAATGCCATAAATTTTAATAAATTTAAAACGTAAAATCATACAAAATTATTGAAATGAAGAAACTTGATGCAGTACAAGTAGTCTTGTTTCTCTGTTATGCTTCTATCAGATGAGTTATCATAATAATGATCAGTGTCGCGGTTGAAAGTTGGAGGCTCCAGAAAGCTTGTTTGGGTGTTCCCACCTGGTGCATTACTTCTAGCCCACTAATGGCTCCTACTAGGATGATGTGATGCATCAACAGAGTCATCGTGATGTAGTACACTTCCCTGGAAGAGCGAAGCTGCAGTAGAAGCTTCCAGATGACTCTCTGATCGATCGTCCAACAATCAAGAAACCTAATTGAGTCTCAGTTGCAAGATGAGGTCCAGAGCTATAATACCAATCAAGAACATTCAGATAATTCTTCTGGTCGGAATCAATCAGCCACAAGGAGCCTAATTGATAGACCCTTTCAGGAATATTGTGAAGCCCTTCTCTCGAAAAGAAATTGTTTAGATCACCTTGGCCTCTCAAATTTGGATTCCATTGCTGCATTCTAGGGGGTAAATATGCAGGTATTCTTTCCTGGCCTTTCAAATTTTGCTCCCTGAATATTTTGAGGGTTGAGAGGAATTGCTTTCTCTGACTATTTGGTTCCCATGAAGGATAGTTACTTTGAAAGCTGCAAGCAAATTAAGAAGATGAAATTATAGTAGTAGAACAAATTACAAGTCAGAAATCCTACGAACATGATGTCAAATTACAAACAATTACAAGATAAAAATAGTTGATATAATTTTGAGACTAAGATTTATGATCAATCAAAACGAGATACTGATGGGCAGTAAATATACCTCAAGAATGACTTCTCCATCTTTTCTTGGGAACTTCTCTGGATGCGATGTGAATTATGCGGTGAGCTATACATGATATTTCCATGGTTTTGAAAATCAAAAACACTAAAGCTGCCAAAACCACAGGATAATAATTCGCCAAGGTGAATATAGAGGCAATGCAATACATTTCAAACGCAGAGAAAAAATTGTTGGACATTTCAAGTCAAATTTATATAACATATAGGAACTGGAAGACTTGCCTTGTTTGTAGACTATTGATAAAATTCAGCTTAACTTTATCCTCACAAAGCCTACACAATAATATTTGCATTTATAAGCATATTAGCCAAATATCCAAGTCACACAGCTTGTATGTTTACATGTCATATAATCACATTGATCATATTTTTAGTTTATGCTTTAATCTTAACTTAATACATCCAATCTTAGATGTCTATTATGTTAGCTTCTATTTTGAAATTTACTAGTTCATTAATATCAACTAGTGTGTTAAAGCTAACATGTTTTAACACTTATTTCCAAAACAGCCTCTCCAACCCCTTTTCCTTTAAAATCCAGCCTTCTCATTATCAATCTAGTGATATTGAATTGTGGGTTTGTTAGAAATTTCCTATACTTGCTTATTTAGGAAAATTATAAACCCATCCTTATAATTAAATTTTTAAACTAAAACTAAAAATCAAATGTAACCTTCTTTCTGCTGTTGTAGCAGCTTTCTGTTGTCGGTTGAACCAACTGCTGCTGCCAGTGGGCACCAGCCCCTCACCTTACTCGCCCCCTACTTTACATAGCTTTATTATCTCATCTTTATAATCCGCTTGCATTATGTTTTGGATATACATGGTATATACATTTGTTACAGAGAAATACAAGCTGGCTATCTCAGAGGTTGAACTGCACTAAATGAGTGCTCAAGGAAGGCCCTTACCTGATGCTATACACGGTCACTGCTTCTGCCGTGGGCAGCAGCTCTGTTCTTGTTTTATGCCACTATTTTTGGCTTCCCATTAAGTAAGTTATTCACAACCTTTTATCAAAAATGTATAAATAGTACACCCTCTTTTAAAATAACTTTCAAGTTATAGCCATTACATAAGGTATGCAACCCAAAACTGATGCTAAACTGGCTACTTGGCTCTGCAGCGTAGTGCAGCACAGCGCTAGGCGCTGGCTGTAGCAGCCCCGACCAGCCCTTAGCCTCCCCTTTACAAGCTTATAACCTTTGATCCATAAATTAGCTTACATCCAATTTTAGAGATAATACAAATAGTATACGGAAGTATCTTTAGCATTCATAACATATCCATTTCAGCCTTAATAATCTGCCATCACACATGGTGCAAAGGAGCTTAACATGCTAAATTTCTGACTTCTAGATTTAGCTTAAATTTGTTTTTTGTTTACTTTTAACATGCTAAAACACTTATCTCAACATTATATAGGATGTACACATATAATCCCAACTTAATTCCATACAGAATTTTATTTTTAGCCAAAACAGTCCACTTGGAACTTTTAACGAACACTGTGTGTGCAAAGTTTTAATTCCTTTCTTTCATGGCTATTTGGTTGTGTTCAAACCCATTTTAGCTTCCTTATATCTCCACACAGCCATAACAATTCATTGATCAGCTATAAATATGCATAACCAATACATAAATCAACTTCATAGGCATAAATCAATAAGTAGGTAAATTATATTACCTTGTGTTCACTGGATGTTCAATTGTATCCTCTTCTTTCAATAACCTTTCTCTTGCTGCAATTGGTTTTTAATTCCCCACCGCCCAAATTCAATTGTTAACTTCAATATTCCCTAATATATTTGGGATTGATTTTGGGATGGAGAAGATGGGAGAGCCAAGAATTGATTGTTGTTTCTTTTTTCCTTTCTTTTCGGAACGGATGGGAATGGTCAGCGCTAAAATCTTTCTTTCTTGCTTTTCAAACGAAATCGAAAATGGAATGGGTCAGGGAAGTGTTTTTCGTAGAAAAAGGAGCAGGGCATATATAAGATAGTAATAAGCTCCTCTCTCTTTTTTCTTAGTATCATGAGATTGCCTTATATCAAGTAACACCTCATGCTTAATGCTAATGAGTCAGCTCATGCTATATTGCTTCATTAAGTGCCAGCTCAAGCTTCTATTCTTTAAGTCCCTGACTCAAGCTTATGTTTCAATTTCGCAGCTCCTACTTAAGACATGTGAAAGTTACCCAACAACCCAATACTCCTTGGCTATTGACAACACTAACGGTATCATTATTGATATCCACGTGGCTTAGTCGGCTATTATGGCTGCTATTATTCATTCACTCTCTTTTCTTTGCATAACATATATTTTAAACTTTAGCTATTGAACTGCCTTTTTGGGCTAAGCATCTCACTTGTCCATGTACATTAATATATACATATAAGACTTGGTTTGCCATTAAATTATCATTTCCATGACATTTTACTTCCAATATACTTCCAATGTATATTAACTCATGTACTCTAATTACATGTACTCCAATTAATCAAACTTAAATAATTATACATTCACAATTATGTATAAAAATCACCCCACTAATTATGGAGTTATAATCCATAATTAATTTAAAACTTTTTGTGTAACGGATCAATTAATTAGAATAATTAATATTTAATCTATTAATTATTATAATTTACTCACTTAACTTATACAACTAATTGTATAAAGTTAAATTTAATTATCTCCTTTCTTCCGTAAATTGTTTCTACAATTTACATACATATAATAAATATATAATACTAATATATTTATTATACACAACATCACATATTGCTAAGCACATATTCCTTATGTGATACAATATCATTCAACACGTCATCTAATAAGAATTTTCTTTATTAAATTCTTATTTTGAGATTTCCCAAAAAAATTGGGTTATCACACAATTCAACCCAACTTTTCCTTCCCTTCATGATCGTTCAGTTAAAATAGAAATCTCTCAATCCCCACCTCCCCAACCCCCCTTTCCTCGAAGATGCAGTATAATCTCCCTCTAACCAAGCATATTCCAAAGATAGGCAGGGTCACAAAGACTTTAATGCATTGAATAGTTAACTACTAATTGTATTTCTAGTAAAAAAGAATCTTGTTTTTCTTTTAATAATTGGTACTGAACCAGCTATGATGAATCATTCCACATGCCACATCTCATAATAACAAGTTTGATAAAAATACACGCACATTTAGTGCAAAGAGCTTAAGAAGAATTCAAAATTGGGTATCAAAATAAGATGGTAGTTTGCAACAGAAAATTCTACCCATCAATAATCAGGAACATATTGATATACTTAAATAATATGCATTCCTTATCATTGATCACATATTCAAATGCAAAAATGCAATTCATAAAAATTAGAAGCAGTTAAAAATGGAAACTAAAAAGAAAGAAGTAAAAAGCAGTAGTACATACGGAGTCAAATCTTCGAAACCCAATTCCCATTCAAAAGCTAATTATGAAAGGGACATTTTATCGAACATTTCATGAGCATAAATTTATGCAATATTGTTCTTAGTACAGACTAGAGTGGGACATTTTATCAAACACTTCATGTGCATTACACACACAAACACTTTATTTTAAAATGCTCAAAACCATAAACATGAAATGACCTCTATAAACATAGAATCTGCCACAAACTGATGATTATTATGATATAAGAAAACTAAAAAAAGTTAATTACAATCAATTAGATATTCTCACTAGAGGTTTTCGCCTTGGTCCAATTCGAACCATAGCCTTAATTCGTGGAATGAAGTTCAATTTATATCAACACAAATCCGTAAACAAGAAGGGTAATTAAGTCAATTCCAAAACATATATTACAAATAAAACATATATTACAAATGCCCATACAAATCTCTCATATCTCAGATCGCCACATCATATGCTTACCATACAAATGACCATTTCTGTCATCTTTCAAATACTGCACCATTTGCTCCGGCGATCTCTTGATCCACTTTGTGGTCCGGGCATGTGAGCCATGGTTGCGCCTAAGGGTGCTTAAATATTGGGCTTTTGCTTTGATTATGCGATGGGCGTTGTCATCAGAGAGTCGATTTTTGGGGGTTTTCGACTTGACTTTTGGTTTGGTGAAATTGCTGCCGTCGCTGAGGGATCATGGGTCTGGTGAGATTGAGCATAATATGATGGTGCTTTTTGATTTGGGGGTTTGGAGGGTTTTGAAGATGGGGAATTGAAAGGGTTAGTGGAGATGAATGAGGATTTTAGAACTTTCATTGATTGAGATTTGTTGTCTCCTTGCCAATTTTGGACTCAATCACAATTTTGTTGGTTTTCTGAGTTATGGGTCTGGGAGGCAACATTCGTAAAATTTCATTCAGACGACAAGCTTACCTATTCAGCCTGAAAATTGTACCTGATTCGGTCGGTAGAAATCGGAACATTCAGATATTAAAAATTGACAAACAAACAGTCTGAATGATTGAATCGCTCAGATTCAGAGCTATTCAGACTGTTTCAGACCGTATCAAACAGCCCCTAATACACAACTCCTAACTAAATTAAAGAATCAGTTTAAAAAAAAAAGAGTTTGGTTTTAACTAATAAAAACAACTAATATTATAAAAATTTTAAAAAGCAATATTGTAAATAAAATTATTATTTCAAATAATTAAATAGATTTAAATTTAAATTTTAGGATATCATAAATTAGTTAATAACAAACTAAAATATAACTCTTTCGTGGAACGAAAAAGTAATTATTTAACACATTTGTGATCTGTTCCACAAAAAGAGTCTTACTTATTATATATTTTTTATTGTCAATTTATAATATTTTAAAATTTTAATTATTGTAACTTAATATTTTAATATTATAAAATATTTAAAAAGTATTATTAAGAATAAAATTCTATTTAAAAAAATTAATTACATTATAATTCGAGTTTTAGGATAAAATAAATTAACTAAAAATAAAACTCAAACTTAATCCTGGCTTAATAGATGAGTAATTTTTTAGCATTTGTGGTCTATTCCACAGAAGAGCCTTATGTATCTTATTTTTTCTTTATTTTTTCATGGTCAATGTATGAAATTTTAATGCTCAAATTAGTGTAAATTTATTTATATTGATTAAAGAAATAGTCGATATTGTAACTTTCTTAAAAAGTATTATTAAAAATAAATTTTTTTATTGTAAAAAAATAAATGTATTTATATTACAATTTATATTCACCACAATTAATTGTAAAAAATATATTTAGAACAAAATAGTGACCAATTTTATCTCTCGCAGAAAACCTTTGAACGATAATATAGTGAATAATAATTCCTTCATTAATATGTTTTTTCCTTGTAAATTTTTATCATAAATTGGCGCCAAATATCATTCTACCACTTTAATTTTGCGAAAGAAAAAAATTTAATTGTGAATGATGTTTCTTTTGCTAATAACTATATTGCCGCTATATTTTTTCCCTTCACAATTCCTTCGCTAGAAAAGTCTTAATGTGAAGGAATGAACTACTTCACAAAATTTCCTTCACTACATCCATAATTTCTTGTAGTGATGCGTTCGTTGAAATTTTTATCAATTGTACCCACCTCCCTTCAAAAAAAATAATTTGTGCAAAAAATTCAGTGATTGTAATGGTTGTCACAAATATTCTATAGGATGACACAACTAGACATCAGTAAGAGCCATCATATATACTAGTATTTTGTGATTACTAGTAAATTACATCACTTAATATATTTGTTGGTCATATATGCTTGTTTTTTAGTGATTGCCTTGATCGTCACAAATAGTTTATAGTGATGGCAAAATTAGTCATTACTAGGAGCCGTCATTTATATTATTATTTTGTGATTGTTAAAAAAGTTCATCATATAATACTATTTTTTGAGATTGCTTTAAATGCCGTCATAAAGGTCCATCACATGTGATTTTCTTTTCGTGATGGTATCGGTCGTCACCAAATATTTTTAAGGAGAAATATATAGGTGATAGTTGCATGCCATCACAAAAACTAAAAATTATTTTTGATAATATTTGGTGATTGAAATAACCGTCACATATAGATAGCCACGATGGTAAAATTAACCATCAATAGAGTCATCATATATATACTATTTTTTGTGATGACTCAAATAATCCATCACGAAATATTTTCTACCGTGATTGCTTTTAAAAATCATCACTAGGATCCATTACGCATGCTTGATTTTCTAGTAGTGATGACACCATCTCTGACTGAGATATTGCAGCCTAAAGAGTTAAGTACTCTAACCGATAACAAGTTCTTCTTTAATTCTGGAATATACCTTACATCACTCAATGTTCTGACAATTCCGTTAAACATTTTAACTTTAATGGTGCCTATCCCAGTAACTTTACAGACTGCATTGTTACCCAATAAAACTGTATCACGATTGCAGGATGTAAATGTATCAAACTAATCCCTGTGAGGGAACATATGAAAAGAACAATCGAAATCCACGTACCAATCTGTAAGGCTGCTACTGTCTCTAACGGATAAGAGATCACCTTGTGAAAATTTATTTTCTGTCACTGTGTACAGCTCCCCATCGCTGCACACATCTGCTTGGTCAACAACATTAGCAAAATTTTTAATCTGCTTACCTTTCTTCTTGTTATCCTTCTTCAACAATGGACACTGATTTTTATAGTAACCTTTCTCATGGCAATGATAACACTCAACTTGAGATTTATCCTTCTTGCCTGGTCTCGATTGAGACTTTTCTCGTTCCTTGCTGGAATACTTATTCCGATTAGGACCCTTGTCACGCCCATCTGAAAATGCAAGAAGACTGTCTCCTTGATCTCTAGAAGTAGTGCCCCTGAACTTATCCTGGTCCAGGATTGCTGACATCACATCGTCAATTAGAAGCTTTTCCTTCCCTACAAGGAGTAGTCTAGAGAGTTGAGTATGAATCTGGTAGAGAGACAAGAAGCAATAATGCTTTATCTTCTTCGTCCAACTTTACATCAATACTGGTTAGTTGGGTCACCAATATATTAAACTCATTAATATGATTGGTCAAATCTGACCCTTCTTCCATCCGAAGCCGGTACAATTCCTTCTTCAAATATAACCGGTTTGACAGAGACTTTGACTTGTAAACTTTCTCAAGTTTCTCCCACAAGTCCTTCGAAGAGGTTTCTGTCAAAACCTGATATTTGATCTGTGGCGCCAAACTCAATCTGATTGTTGCCACGATTTTTGCTTCAAGTTCCGTCAATTTTTCATCTGTCATAGTCGCTGGTTTCCTCCTTTCTAGTGCTTTTGCCAATCCCTGTTAACCAAATACATCTTTGACCGTACACTGCCAAATACTGAAATTTGACTTACCGTCAAATGGTTCAACTTCATACGCACTTGTGCTTGTAATCTTCGTTTTTGTGACCTGCCTAAGTTCTCTTTAAATGGATTGTACCAGTTGGCCAGGTAAGTGTAAGTCGGGTGGGAGTCTCTTCGTGCTTTGCAACGGTGACTAATTAAATAACCACCTTTCTTAAAGGCGCTGCCTTTTGAACCACTTTCCTAGACACCAACGGCCTGAACCAAAAGCTCTGATACCAATTGTTGAGAAATCAGGCTCACACAAATATACTAAGATAAATACAAACACACTACTATATGAGATATAAAATAATAACACAAGAATTTTATGTGGAAACCTAACTAGGAAAAACTATAGGGAGAGATCTCAGAAATTCACTATGAAAATAATATGGAGATTACAAACTCTCTACTGAGGAATAAACTAATTGTTTATTTCTCTCTACCTTTCTAGGATCTCTAGTTTTCTAATGCTCAAACTTGAGCTTTCTCTCTTTGTTGGTGTGTCTTTTCCATTCCATTTGGCCTTCCTTTTATAGGGTCGGCCCTGAATTTTGAAGGGCCTAAAGCGACAACAATAAAAAATGGACCCTTTTGCGAATTGGTATTAAGATAGGCATAAAAAAAACTAAAAACTTTCCTTGAACCCTCCTTTTGTTTATTAGTACCAAAAAATTTATCGAGTGAACCCGCTTGAGATTGAACTAATTCATCCACTTTTTTCTTTCTTTTTCTTTTTTCAGATCCAGACATATACTTTTTAGGAGCCATGGTGAATTAAAATTTAAAAATCTATCAGCATAATCTCGTGATTATCTATAAATTAATTATCAAATATGACCTCCTTTATTAAGAGTCTAACACTACTCCCAAACAATTAAAAAAATCCAAAAGAGATTAAATTTTTTACTTGATTCATAATAGCATAAACAAATCTACTCAATCAGTCATCAAACCCAATTAAATTAAACAATGCTTCTAAATCTCATAAACAAAACAATTAATTTCAATACCCTAAAAAATAGAATTAATACCTGAAATTAGTTTGAAATTTGTGAGAAGGAATAACATTTAACACCGGGATCTACAACAGGAGTGTATTGAAGATCTACAGCACCACTCGGGAACTCTTCTTTTCCCCCCAGCAAGTCCTATGCGTTGGTTTCTAAAGAATAGAACAAACCTAGAAAGTAAATAAACATAAATGAAAGATTATATATATCATTTTTCATAAAGAGATGAGAGCATAAATAATAAATTCTAAATTATCAAATCCAGGCCAACAAGTATAAGCTAAAAAGATGAAAACAAAAATTTAAGAACTATAAAATCTAAATTTTCAGCTCTAGGCTTTCTTTCCTTCCAATTAAAGACCATTAAGTTCAACTGTAGGGGTTAAAATTCTAGGGTTTAGGACTTACTTATCAGCCTTAGAATGCTGAATCTGATAGTACCCGGCATAATGCCCCAACTCCTCAGCCGAAACGCCTTTAGGGTCCTCAAAATTTTGGAATTTGAATCGCTTCTCCACTATCTTTTTCGTCGGCCGAAGCAAAGCAGAGTCATTCCGATCGACGATGTTTAACTCCTTGGGGAACAAATTGAGCTCTCTGATCAGCTTCTCTGCTTGAATAATGGAAAAATTCGCAGTCAGAGATAACGTAAGTGTCGCTGAAAAGAGAGGAGAGAGAATCAAAGATATAATCTACTTATCTGCAGAAGTGGAATAAGAACGCGTAGAGATGAAATCTGGCCACCGGTGTAGGGTTAGTCTTGGGGGCCCTAAAAAATTTTATATTTTGGGGGGCCTAAAGCCCGGGCACGTTGGGCTTTAGTCCAGGGCCGGTGCTGTCCTTTTATAGCCAAAAAATGAAGGGGTGGGGCAAAAAGTGGAGGAGACAAGCATTTTAGGTTTTGAGAGACAAGAAAATGTTGACGATTAAATGGGTGAGGAAACCTTTGACCCCTTTGACCAAATTGGAGCCGATATTCAACACTTCTCATTCCGGGAGCATACATCACATTCTTGAGTACCATAACACCGTCCCCAATATCCAATTTGTAGGGTACCTATAGTCCTATACCAACCACATTGAGGTAGGTATTGTTCCATATGAATATTCTTTGCTCTCCTTTCTTGAGTTATTTGTATTCAGTCAAGTACTGCTTGGTCTTAGCAATATGGCGGGTTGCTCCAGAGTCGATCCATGCACCATCCATCTATGTCGGTGGCAACATGGCCACCATTGCATTCAATCACACCAACAATTAAACTCTCGTTTGTTATTAGGTTCACCTCGTTTCGGGTGTTTAAAATCACCCTTGTTTTTGTGGACAGTTGGCCTTAAAATGACCATATATATATATTCCACAAGTGTAGTATGCACCTTGAGGCACCTTTTTCTGATTTTGGTGTGGCTTGCCCTAAATATTTCCTTTAAAGGGACCCAACTTGAATTGATTCTTGTTCCTAAAATTTGCTTGTCATTACAATCATGTTGTTGCAATGTTCGATGACACTGTCGCTTTCCGCCGCCTATCTCATGTCATGCATGCTGCTTCTTTCTCCGAATCAGTGTCTAGTGTCAGTCAATCAAGATTTGTCACCAAGGAGAGCAGATCCTCTGTTCTTAAATTCTCTGTCTCCTTGTGTCCCACCACTTAAATATTGACATATATTCTTTTACTTATCATCAATTAACTCTAAAATTAAAAAAAAAAAACAAGTGTCAACATTTAAATTGTGGAACACAAGGGGACAGAAAATTTGAAGACAAAAGACCTGCTCTCTCGTCACCAAGAGAGAAGAATCTTTACTTTAGATTAGGTCAGTCTCGTCATTCACGCCCATTTAGTCATTCATAAATGGATATTCTGCCGTCTAATAATTAAAAAGGAAGTATTTATTTTCAGGGGAGAACTGCTAAATGATTTAAGCGACTCTCGAAAGTTGTCTTTTGTATCGCGTCAAGAGAAATGATATACTGATTAGGTTGTCTTCCATAAACATCAACACAAGGCTTTACGCCTTTTTGTTATAGGGTTTTCATTGCTCATACTCCCTTTTCTCCACATCAATAGGAGGAGTGACACCTAGAGGAGGAGCAACACCTTCTAAGACAAAATACACATTATCATGGATAAGTCCATATTTAATTTTTTCGAATGTTTATTCTTTGCCAACTGATCGGATGCAATCAATTTGCTTGCTATTTCAGAATTGATATCGAAAAGTAATTCAAATAAGTTCATATATATCAATTAAGATATATACAAAAAAAATATTAATATAAACAAGTAGCCATACACATTATAATACCTATTAGACAGGATCAAACAAAATAATGTAACAAGAATAGCAAATCAGAAGATGTTTTTAATAAAAAAATAATAATCATGAAACATTACACAACGCCAAGCAGGGAGCTACTAAAAATAATAAGCAAACAAATGAATCCTAGAATGTCAGAATCTAATTATTAAGAAAACACGAAGTAACATGAGCTTAAACAAAATACATATATATATCAACATTCAAACAACCAAGTAATTTAAAATATATGAAATACAGAAAACTTACAAGTAAGAGAATTAAAAGGTTATGCAATTTACAAAATATGACTGTATGACAGTTATGACAAATTACAAAAGGACCTGGACAACTAAAAAGATATATTAATCATACAAAATTAATATTTAATATTCACACAATAAATTGTGGAATTATAATTAAAAAATTAATTAATGAACCCATACAATAAATATTGATGTTATAAAACTTTTATGACCTAATCAATATATAAGGCAGGTTACAATATTTTTTATTTTTAAAATATTTTTTTATAACGATCAATTAATATTAAGAACATACGTACGGCAGCACATAAAAATTAACTACAGGGGGTGAATGAACTAAGGATCAGATGGGTGATTTTAAAAATGAGAGATAGCTATTATACATTCACATTGGATAACATAAAGATTAGATCATTAATTAATTTTATATATACATTAAACTCAATCAATTACAAAGTTTCAAAAGAAGGACTTTTAATAATATAAAACGGTTGTATGCATAATAAAGCAAAAGGAATATGATCAGGTAGACCAAAACAGAATAATATATAACATGATTACATAAAACTCCATGAAACAAAAAATAACTAAATACAATTTTGAAATTGTTATACATTTACAGACATAAACATTAAACAATACAAATATTCAGAAAGTATATATCACATGTACATGAAAATCACAAAAATAAAAACGTAAATAAATAACAATAACTCAACATGCATGAATGTATGCACTTAATTTCAAATACAAATTCATGTAGTAATTAATTAATATACAAGTAGTATAATGTAATACACAGTAACTCAAGTCTCAACATGTATGCATTTTCAAAGCGCGCGATGGCGTGTAATTCATTGTTTATATAACTAGAAAGGTTGGAGTAATTTATTTCGTTGTTGTATCAAATGATAATAATATATGAGCAATGCTATTATCACATAATTTTTTCCACATAATTCTCACATACACATACACACACACACATATATATATATATATATATATAGATATATTATTAGTCCTCGCCTGATATGTGGGACTCGTAATATATATGTGTGTATGTGAGAGTTATGTGAAAGAAATGATGTGATAGTAGCATTATTTATAATATATCAACACTACATTACGTAATTATAATATTGTCCACGCCAGGGATATATGTAATAATGTGCACTTGAAGGCCAAAGTTAGTCCTATACCCCTATGCATGACAGATCATAGCATCAAAACATGCCAGTACTGGAATATATATATATATATATATACACACGGAAAGGATCAAGAGTATATCTCTTGATCCTATATATTTTGTTAACCATCTTTAGCGATGGACCGGACGGCGGTTCTGTCAGTCGCATATATCAAAGAATCGTCGTCTTAGTTTTTAGCGACGTATCGAATCGTCGCCATAACATATAAATAATTTATTTGTTCTATAGCGACGGACCGAACCGTCGCCCGGTCCATCGCCAAAAGTGATGAGCATGATATATAAAATAAATGGGTATGCACTTGAAATGCACTATATATATATATATATATGTTGGAGCACAATGCTACAATTTGGGTGAAGGTTCATTTACATGCTACAATGATAATAATAATAATTATTATTTATTTTTTATACAATCACAAAGAGTTTATATTATAATGTTAAACTACGTAAAAAATTTTTATCAAACACAACCACATAATTTCATATATTTATAAATATAATATATATATAAATTACAGTTACTTTAACCTTATATTTATAAGGTTAACAGTATATATTTCATATATTGTTTTGAGACACTATATATTTAACGTTATACGTTTGATACTCAACTCAAAATTTTAGAATTAAAATTATAATTACTTTTGTTATTCCATAAAATTAAAATTAAATTTAGTTAAAATTTGGTTTCAATTCTAATTTCAAAGTCTAAGATTGAATTATCAAACACAGCTTAACATGCATTGCATTGAACATGAAATTCGTCACTCAATTAATCTTGTATATTCCGGTACTGTAATCTTCGTTAATTCATGCATAGATGTATACAAAGTTACGGTCTCAGTCTTGGTCAAACTTCATTGTCGACCTAACATAGTTTGTGTAAAATACCATCAAACAACTTCATTGGCAGATCTTGAATAACCCCCACCCCCACCCCCACCCCCAACCCCCACCCCCACACATTCGTCGTCCTCCTTGTCTACTCCGCGCCACCCTAACCTTAACTAGGGGTGAGCATGGTGCGGTTTGAAGTCCAAACCGCACCCGAAACCGCTTAGGTGCGGTTTGACAAATCCAAAATCGCACACGAAATCGCTTGTGATTGGTGCGGTGCGGTTTCAATTGGTGCGGTTTCGGTTCCAAAATCAATTGAAACAACAAAAAGGGTAACAATGCATCAAGTGCTCGAAGGGTAACAGTTGTACCGTAAAAGATAAATTATTGACTCCTCGCTATTTAACTACTCCATTGATTACTTTTGATGAATCAGAAATATTTAAGGCTTGTATACCAATAGCTCAGCTTAGTCTTGAACTTGAGCCATAAGAAATCATTAACGTATAGGGATCCCGGATCTCTCTCATAAAAAAATTTGAAAAACAAGTGAAATTTGAATGTTAAAGAAATAAGTAACCTATAAATGTTCACACTACTATAGACAATCACAGTAAATGAGAAATCATATGTTCAAGTGAAAAGTAACTTTAAAATTTACTAGAGATAATACATACATACATACACATGGTGCGGTTTCGGTTTTATGCGTGCGGTTTCGGCTAGTAACCAAATCGGAGCCGTAAATTTGGTTATTCAACCAACCTAAAACCGCCACATACGCCGAAATCGTTGGTGCGATATTAATTGATGCGATTCGTGCTATTTTTAATGCAATTTTAATTTCAATTTAATTACTTGCCTAGTCCTAACCTTAACTCACCTAGCTCCTCCTGTCTAATATATATGTTCATGTATACATTCAAATTTACACCTAAAAATGTATATTAAAAGTAAAAGAAGTATAACTAAGAGAGAGAGAGAGAGAGTGGTGTAGAAAGGAAAGAAAGTGGTACAGGGAGAGGAGAGAAAAATACTTTTACTAGTACTATTTTAACTTTAAGGTAATTTTTTTTAGTGTAAATATACTATTCTCACCCTTTTTTGGGTTAAAATTCAAGATAGGATTATCAGGAAGAAGAGGTTGCTTGTGGGTTTTGAATTCATGGCCCTTTAGTTCTTAACACGCAAGCCTAACCAACTATACCAAGGCTGACTGAACAAATTCAACAAATTCTACCATACACTTTTACCATGGACTGCTTTAACTTGTGGGCCCTTAATTCCCTCCATTTGTGATGACTTGGAAACCTAGATACATTGCATTTATTCCGCAGATACAGACAAACAAGCATTGCATATATATATATATTGTTTAATTCCCTCCCGGCTCCTACCTATAGAAGAATTAAAACTAATCTTCTTAATTAAGAATTGTATATATTAACCACATGCTATTTGGGCTCAGTGATATCAATCGTCTCATAGTATTTATGAGGTTGAAGGTTCAATCTCTCGTGACATAAGAAAAATGTACATGTGCCAATGTAACAAAAAAAATAAAAATTTGTATATATTATCTATCGGTCTTGATTTATTTTTGTTTACCTCAAGATTTAATATATATATATATTACTCCAGTTAATTTCCACGAACAAAATAACTAGGTCGTATAAAGTTTGTAATCAACAACCAAAACCCAATACAAATACTCGTATATATACATGCAACAGTCGTCGCATAATATCATAGCCTCTCATCATTAGTTGGTTAATTGCAGAAGAGATCAAACGGAAGAAGTGGAGACTCCGACTGCAGTTGGAACTTGAGAAGGAGAAATGGCCAACACTACAAGTAAAGCCAGCATCAGAAGTGGGACCAACAAAAGCGTCAACGGCGGCGGCGGCAGCGGCGGCAACACCAGCGGTAACACCAGAAGCGACGCCGTCAACACCGCCATGAATATCACCACTGCCCTCGGACTACAATACTTGTACATCAAATTACTCTTCAACTCTAACTGATGATCAACCTTGGAATTCGCATTCAAATGTTGATCCAACCCATACACCATCATCTTCCTAGATCTACATGGAATGCATTCATACAGATTAAGAATCGACTGCTTCTTGTATTGTATATATATATTTAATTAGAGAGAGCTAGATCGAGAGAGAGAGAGAGAGAGAGAGATGTGAATTTGGTTATAAATGCAATAGGAGAGGAGAGAGGGGGAGTGGTATAAATTAATGTAAGGAAGGAGTAACGACGTGACTTGCCGTTACGAGACGAATTCCTAAGGCTGTTCCTCATTGTCATACATACGGACAAAGTTAGTCAGTTGCCAACCAATTCTATTTCTAGGCCGGGTTTATGGCACCAAGACATTCCCACGGTCTTAAATTAAATGTTCAATTTTAATTTTTTTTAATTAAATTGATTATTTTTTTAATTAATAATTTAGCATATATAATTATATTTTTTAAATTTTAAAAATTAGAGTAAGTAGTAAATTGTATATATATTTTCTTTTAGTTATAATCTCTCTGTCTATATTTTGTTAAAAATGGCCAATTTGACTTTAAAAAAAATTTAAATTGAACATTTATTTTGGGACACAGGGACGCGGGCGGATTTAGAATTTTTTTTCCAGCAGGGACGGATTTTAACTAATTTTTTTGTTAAAATTAAATAAAAAAAATTTGAACTAATTATAATAATGTTTACAAATTATAATAAATATTCACAATTTAAACTAAAAAAGAAATTTTAAATAAAAATATTTAGATACAATTTAGAAGATATAAATAGAATGAATCTACGTTTATCTGTACTAGAACATGAATGATTTTTTTTTTGCCCCCTCCAAGTTTAATTCTTCTATTAATTTGTCCCCTTAAATTTAGTTACTTACATATTTGCTCCTGCCCCTATACCTATAAAAAAAAATCCAATAGGAGCAACTACCTATGCTGTACAATATTGTTGACAAAAATAAAAATAAGATAGTATAAATAATTTCTCATTTTATACCCACCTCTAATTAAGCACACTAAATATTAATATTTTGTTTTCTTTTTAAAAGTAGTGAACCCTGTAAATACTTTTCAAGGGTAAAATAAAATTTATATAATATTTTAGAATTGATCGGTTGTGTACTTAATTTAGGTATTTTTAACAAGACAAATATCCCTGCGTAATTCTCTAGTAAAAAAAAGAATTTATGCTCTTTTATAATGTAATTTAGCATCACAATCTACTTCCATTGAACCCAAAATAATTAGTTAGTTTTGTAGTAAAGTTTTTTGAACTCAAATAATAATGGGTTAATATATAGATCCATTTGGGATTTGAATAAGTAGTAGCGAGCGTGCGTACCATATATAGCTAGCTACAGGCCTACACCGTTTAAGTTCTTTGAGTCTAGCTAGACCATTATTAATGAACGCTGGTGTGTGTCTCCATAAAAAGTAGACGTATTGCATATTGTTTTCTGTTTGAGCAAAGCAAAGCTAATTAGCATGTCTAGATTCAAATCATGTGCCCAACAAACCCATAAGTACTTACGTGAACCATAATTAATTAACGTACAACACAATACATGCATGCCATGGCGGCTAAGCTATAATCTTAAATACTCCATTATGATACATGCATGCATGCATGTTAATTTGTCAGCTGGACACAAATTTCACAATGATTGATGTTCTACAACAGCAAGGCAACCTCTCTAACCTATGAATTTAAATCTGGTACTGTCTCTAACACATTACTCCTATATATTTCGTTTGGCTATATATATATATATATATATATATACTGTCGCATCTGATACGTCTTCATGTATTTATAATCCAATATTTAGGTCAAATGTCTCTTCAGAGTTTTGTGTTGTTTTTGGGCAGAGCCCAGCCCATCCTTGATATATAAGCCTAAATATTGATATTGGGATAAATTACATATTATAGTACATTTTAATAAAATATGTGCATAAATAAAATATTTATAAAATTAGTGCATATGCAATTTTTAATTACAAAAAAAATATATTTTTATCCCTTTAATTATGGCCCATGATTCTCTTCCTTATCTCTTCCCATTAATTATTATTTTATTATCTCTCCTACGATTCTCTCCCACTCTATTTCAACGCCACTGCAATTCAATCACCACCGCCTCCCTTCTAGTCCCCCGCCCACTCCCACGCCCGACCACCTCCCTCCGCCTCCCACTACCCTCCTCCTCCCCCTCCCCTTTCTCCTCCTCCCGCCCCTGCCCCCAGCCCCCACCCCTCTCACCCCCTCCCCACCCCTCTCGCCCCCCTTTCTCCTCCCCCCGCCCATGCCCCACCCCCTCCCTCTCCTTCCGCCCCCCTTTCTCCTCCCACCTCCCTCCCCTCCTCCCGCCCTCGCCCCACCCCCTCCCGACCCCCTCCCACCCCCTCCCCTCCCTCTGCCTCCCCCTCCTCTCGCCCCCTTTCTCTTCCTCCTCAACGACCACTGCCTCCGGTTAAATCTCCACCATCTTCGGTTCATTCCCCACCACTTCCAGTTCAGTCCCGTCCACCACCCGTTGCCTCCCCTCCACCACCGATCCATTCTCCACCTCCACTGGTAACCAAACCTTCATACGTTGGTAACCAAACAGTCATATCAAGGTAACCAAACCTTCATACAAAGGTAACCAAATATTTATATAAATGTAACTAAACATTCATACCAAGATAACCAAATATTCATATCAAGGTAACTAAACCTTCATATCAAGGTAACCGAACCTTAATATGAAGGTTTTCTTAATATGAGTTTCGGTTATCTTGGTATGAAAGTTTGGTTACCTTGGTATGAAGGTAACCAATTCAGTTTTATTAGGTTACCAATTTATTTTGAATGTGATGTAGTTGGTAACCAAACTTCATGCAATTGGTTACCAAACCTTCCGATAAGGCAACCAATTCAATTTTATTTGATTATCAATTTTATTTTGAATTTGATGTAGTTGGTAGCCAAACTTCGTATAAAGGTAACCATTTTAATTTTTGTGGGTAACCAAATCGTCAAAAAAAAATTCAGAATGCAACTCCGACGATATAGCGGCGACGGCGGCGATAGCGGCGACGGGAGAGGAGGATGATGAACAGTAACTCCTTCATAATTTTTTGTTTTTAATTTTCTCATTTTGATTTGAATTTTGAATTATAGATTTGAAATTGTTGTTAAATTCAAAAGATTTGAATTTGAATTATTAGTTCTCCTTGATTTTAGGTTTCCTTATTTAATGTGAAATTGAATGGTTTGAATTTTTTGCATTTTTTTTGTAATTATTTTATAAATACACTAATAGTGTAATTATTTTCTAATTGTTGTATAATTCTGTAAAGGACTTTAAATATTGATTAGATTCTAATAAGAGTCCTAGCTAGATTCGAGACCGTAAGCCATTCGGGCTATATGGAAACCTTCAGGCCATTGTCAGGTGTTCGGGCCATGAGTCCCTAATTTTTGATTGACACAAGATAATTAATGGAGTATATATATATATATATATATATAAAATAACCTTTTGTTAGATTTGAGGTGTTGTATGACGATATATGAAACCCTACAAGGACTGGGTATAAAGGAAGGAACTCACGGAACTAAATAATTTCACTTCCTATGATCGGTTCTTATAATTGATTCCTCTCTCTCTCTCTCTCTCTCTTATTGTGTTTGTGATCGGTTTTAAAATGTAATCTTTTAAGGGTAAAATAGTAATATGTCATTTTAAAGTTAAAATTTTCTTCCAAAACTCTCAAATACAACGTAGGAAGGTAAAATTTCTTTCCTTCTCTCTTTTCTCTCAAAATTTTTTAATTTCTTCTCTTGCAATCAAAATTTTTAAAAAATGTTCTTCTCAAAATTTTTTAAATTCTTTTTAAAAAAATTAAGTTTTTAACATATAATAGTTTACAACGTTTGTGTATACATATAAAATGTTTTCTTAATTATTATAGTCCGAGATATTTTATCACGAATCTAATAAACGCTACGATTAAGAAAATGTTGTGTATAAAATGCACAACCCCGACCCAACCTCAAATAGGAAAACATTTCAATAAGATTAAAAAGAATAGTATTACCTCCGTTTCACAATAAGTGATTTTTTAGGTTTAATATTTTTTTTCAAAATAAGTGATGTGTTAGAATTTCAATATAATTTTTACAATATTTTTTCATATGTACCCTTATGCAACCAATGGTATTTATTGTGTATTTATTGGGAAGTTGAAAAATTAAAAAAGAGAAAGAGAGACCAAAAGACAATAAAAAAAAAATCTCAAACAAAACAAAAAAAATATATTAAAAATATTTTTATTATTTTAATTTATGTATTAATATATGTGATTTAAAATAAAAAAATATTTATTATGAGACGGAGGTAATAATATCTTTTCTGTTCAACTAAATCGGGACGACAATGACAGAATTTGGGCAGAATCATTGTCTGATATATCTATCTCATTAATTAACCGTATAAAATATTTTGGTGTGGGGAGAGAAGTGCAAATTAAATGCAATGGATCTGGTCAGAAAGTTAGTGTAGTACGTAGTACTCCTTCCGTCTCAAATTAATTATTTTATTTTAATTTTTTTTAATTGAATTAATTATTTTTAAAATTAATAATTAAATATGTATAAATATATTTTTAACATTATAAAAATTAGTATTAGTAGTAAATTATATATACTTTTTTTTGTTATAATCTCTTCACCTATATTTTGGCAAAAATAGTACACAAAATAGTTTAAAAAATAATCAATTTAACTAAAAAAAATCAAAACTGAGCAGTTAATTTGGGACGAAAAGAGTATTATAATAGTACTACCTAGTTTTAATAAAGAAATACTATTTAAATAAAAGTGCTAGATAAAGAGAGTCTATATATATATATATATATATATATATATATATATGCATATATTATAAAGAAAAGAGGTGGGTGGGTGGGTGGGTGGGTGGGTGTGGGTGTGGGTGGCGTCGTTGGGTACCCTAAATTAAAGCATGTGTTTTTTAAAGCTCCAATAACTTTGAGCAGACAAAAGGCATGCAACTTGTTTTGTATGTATATATGGTTGGTGTAAGGAGGGCCTCCCCTGTATTTTAATTAAGTTATTTAAACAATGACTTGATATTTTTAAAATTAAAATAAATTCTAAATTTTAATAATTTATATGTTAGAGTTCATTAAAAAAGTTCAAAATTTGATCAATAGTTTTACATCTAAAAGAGTAAGAAAAATAAAATTCTAATTAAAAAAATCATAGATATTAATTTAATTTAGTATTAAATGGTTAAAAAAAAAACTCAATTTAAAATTTGGCTTGAGCACCCCCCCCCCCCCCCCCCCCCCCCCCCAAAAAAAAAAAAAAAAAAAGTTTGGACCAACCCTGGGTGTAAGTATATATTCAACGTGTCAGTGTGTCAAATGCGAAAAGTGTACTACCTTTAATTTGAAAAAGAATTAAGGAACAATTATATATAATAGTACATTTTACTAAAATATTATAAAAAAAAATGTACAGATAAAATAATTACAAAAAGAGTGCATATGCAATATTTAATTACAAAAAGAGTGCAATCTTATCCCTTTTATTTAGTTGACTGATTTAATGAGTTATTGATAATGATCCATGATTGTAGGGATTTAAATCTTATCTTTTTTCTCATCAACCTCCATATTCTTATCTAACTAATCAATGGAGTAACCGTCTTCTTCTACCTCTTCGATCGTCGCCTTCTTCATCCTCTTCAGCAGTCGCAGCCTTCTTCCTTACCTTTGCCCCCCCGCCACTGCTTCATCGGCAGCCGCCCCACCCCCTCCCCCGCCACCGCCACTACCACTACTCCTCCCGCCCCCGCCCTCGCCCTCGCCCTCTCCCCACACCCTCTCCTTCCCATTCCTCCGCCTTCCTTATCCTCCTCCCGCCCACGCCCCACCCCCTCCCTCCGCCTCCCCCCTTTCTCCTCCTCCGCCTCCCCCCTTTCTCCTCCTCCCACCCCCCCTTTCTCCTCCTCCCCCAAATTGATCCAAGGTGGCCGTCGGTGGAGGCCCCGCCACTGGCCGCGGTGGAGGCCCTCCACCACCCGTTGCTTCCCCTCCACCACCGGTCCATTCTTCAACTCCATCGGTAACCAAACCTTTATACGTTGGTAACCAAACAGTCATACCAAGGTAACCAAACTTTCATACCAAAGTAACCAAATCTTCATTCCAAGGTAACCGAACCTTAATATGAAGGTTTCTTTAATATGAAGGTTCGGTTACTTTGTTATGAAAGTTTGGTTACCTTGGTATGAAGGTTTAGTTACATTGGTAAGAAGATAACTAATTCAGTTTTATTAGGTTACCAATTTATTTTGAATGTGATGCAGTTGGTAACCAAAATTCATGCATTTGGTTACCAAACCTTCCGATAAGGTAACCAATTTATTTTTTTTTGGTTACCAATTTATTTTGAATGTGATGCAGTTGGTAACCAAACTTCATGCAATTGGTTACCAAACATTTCGATAAGGTAACCAATTCAGTTTTATTTGATTACCGATTTTATTTTGAATGTGATGCAGTTGGTAGCCAAACTTCGTATTAAGGTAACCATTTTAATTTTTGTGGGTAACCAAATCGTCAAAAAAATTTCAGAATAACAACTCCGGCGATATAGCGGTGGCGGCAGCGATCTAGCGGCGGCGGGAGGTGGGGGAGGAGGATGATGAACAGTAACTCCTTCATAATTTTTTGTTTTTAATTTTTTCATTTTGATTTGAATTTTGAATTATGGATTTGAAATTGTTGTTAGATTCAAAAGATTTGAATTTGAATTATTAATTATCCTTGATTTTAGGTTTCCTTATTTAATTTGAAATTGAATGATTTGAATTTTTTACACTTTTTTTGTAATTATTTTGTGGATACACTTTTTTTATAATTAGTTTGTAAAAGTTGTATAGTTATGTAAAGAACTCAAGAATTAATATATAGAGAGAATACAGTTTAATCATAGACTATAAATAAAGTGAAGAAAATTGAAATTCCTAGCGTACAATTAATTTACATGACACTAGCTAGCTATAATCAACACACTTTTAATTAATAAGAATCTCTAGAACCCTAATTTTGTCGTTGGATTTCATATAAATTATCACTCTTTTAACAAAAATGAATAAATCAAATTCTTCCTAATTAACAAGTCAAGTAATTCAACTAGTTAAATTACCTACTTGGTTGGTCTACATAAGGTTTAATTACATGCCTCATTATTATGCGCAATAATATACAGGCCCAACAAGTTTATACGTACTTATCTCTTGATCCAAACCCATAATTTTGATATGAGATAGCACTTTTACCAAGGAAGCCCATGGATATGACCTAGGTTAATTATTCTATTACCTGCATGCAGCATCTGCAGTAGTACATAATAGGAGTGAATGATGTTTATTAATGGGTAAAATTTTAAACTATAAACTTTTTTTACAGTTTTATTATATATATATATAGTTAAAATTTCTATTCCATAGTACCTACCATACATGCTTTTGTCCTACGTACAACGTACAATTGTCATCCCAAATTTTCATACTCTAGTTGATGAATGTAATTTCACCCACATGATCAGATTTTCTCTCTCTCTCTCTCTCTCTCTCTCTCTCTCTCTCTCTCTCTCTCTCTCTCTCTATATATATATATATATATATATATATATATATATATATATATATAATTTTCCCCCATGCACCTTTATATTCATTTTAATATCCATCTTATTCCATATGAATTTCTTTATTCTAGCCAGGTCCTAAGGTTCCCAATAATTAATCTATTGCATGTGAGTAAATAAAGGTATATATACTCGATTGTAAAAGGATTATAAATTTTTTTTTTGTTTTCTTCCAAAATGGAGGAGCAAGTGAAAGTTAACTTATAACTCTCTTCATTTTCTCTCCATAAAGATTCAGATAAACAGAGATCTGAAAGTCACTCCATTTAATTTTCTCCTCTCATTTTATCTCCTTAATTTTCTCTCCCTTACTCCGCCCATGCATACAAATATATATTAAGAGTTATTTTTGTGATTATTTTCTATCATAAATATTTAAGCATGCCTAAATATGACAAATAATATATATATATATATATATATATATATATATATATATATAAAAATTAATAACTTCAAGTACATAATTTTCTTACTTAGTTAAGAAAATTAAGAAGATCTTTAAAAACTTATTTATTTTTTTGCCTAATCAATTTGTAAAATTTATTTGATTTTGATAATTAGTACAATTTTTAATATTGCAAACTATTTAAAAAGTATTTTTAAGTACATGCAACACTCTTACTTAATTCAAAATTAATTAATAAAAAAATTTACATCATAATTTGTCTTTTAAAATTAATAAATTAAATGCGACTTGTTTTACATAGAGCTGGAGGAGAATTGAAGTGAAGTGTAGGCAAATTAAGAACCCAAACCCTAAACTTTCGAAGTTGAATCAACTCTGTAGACAATATGCCAAAAAAAGAAGAAAATGCAATGTAATATCCTCCTTTCGTTGGCGTCATCTGCGCTTGTCCTCTGCCTTTTTCACTACCTCTCCCCTCTCATCTCTCTATTCTTCAAGTCTCCACCCTATCCCTATTCCCTGCCCTGCCCCGCCCCCTCTACTTCAATATTAATTGCACCTCATTTTAATTTTGCAATAATATTAGTATTTTCTCCATACCACTAGTCTAATCTCAAACAATTATCCAATTCAATTCTCACACCGAGCATTTGAAAATTAATTAAGGATCGATCCCTCAATCATCATATAAATATAAATAAATACATATACCTTTACCTGCATTATTTATTAAACAAAAATGGCACGCCAAATTGTTGTTCTTGCCTTAATCCTGGTGGCTCTCTTTGGGTTTGCCTCCGCCGCTGACTCCCCGGCCAGCTCTCCGACAACCAGCCCGGCGGCCGCATCACCCAAAAAGAGTAGTGCGCCTACCCCTTCAGCAAGTTCCCCCAAGGCATCCACTACCACGCCACCCACCGCCTCCCCTAAGGCGAGTGAAGCCTCCAACTCATCATCATCCTCAGGGTCCCCCAAGGCGGCAACCACCACCTCTCCGGCTCCAGAAACCTCCGCTGATAGCCCATCAACCTCTCTTTCACCCGATGTGGAGCCCTCATCTCCACCTGCTCCCTTAGGCGAGGCTCCCACTCCATCAGCTCTGGGTCCTGAAGCTGCAGGACCCGCAGCGGATGCACCAGCGCCCGAGGGACACACAAAGAGTGGCGCCATTGCACTCATGGTCTCTTCGGCCACTGGTGTTGCTGCCATTGCCGGTTTCTTCTTCTTCTAAGTGGTGAAGATCAAACGTTTAGTCGGTCAAAATAATTCCTGCGATTTGTTTGCTTGTTTTTTTCTCGATTATTTACGTATTTACCTTTCTACTTGCATGCATGCATGCATGCGGTAGATAGAATGATGATCTTCATCGAGAAAAACTTATAATGTGTTGGTGAGCTTTATGAGTATTGCATTTGTATTCCAATGTAATTTTTGAAATCCGTCAGTATGCATGTTGGAATTGTTGGTCTCCAAACTTCTTTTATCATATATGGACGTAGTTACCCTCGACCGATGCCACTTTTCCCTTTTATCCTGGGAGAACCTAATATAGTATTAATTGTCATATTTATATTTTATATGTTTATTTAATTATGTAATTAAATAAAAATTTAAATATGAACAATTTTGTTATTTTATTCTCTTTCTTAATATGTGCAAAAAGTGATCAAAACTTTTATCCTCGGACGGAGAAAATAATATACAACTCAATAACATAAATCAATTAAGTGATAATTGTCAATATTAATAGTAATATTCAAAAAATAGAATTACGTATCGTATAATGAAATTAGAGAGAAAATGTAACCAAAGAAAACATATAAAAAGAATTAATGGGAAAGTATTTTCAACAAAAATAACAATAACATATAAAATGACATGAAAATATCAAAATAACAATTCCAATTTTAAAGAAACATGAAGATAAGTGTTAACTTCACAAACAAGTAAACTAACATATAACGTTTGCTTTTCCTTTCACAAACCTTTTGAGCAAGCTAAACTAATTACTTTCATGTTTCAAGTTAGGCAAAATCAAACTTTATCTTCAAAAAAAAAATTCTCCATTTCATGTTCAAGTGGTATAATTAGAATCCTGCTACATATGATGAAGTTTTATGTGGATATTAAATGTTGATGTAGTTGGATACATGAAATGGGAATAAATTAAAAATGAACCAATATATATTTTATTTTGTCGCTTATAGTTACACATTATTTGCAATCCAACTTCGTCATGAGATTATCGATATATATATATATATGGTCCTGTTCCACAGCATACGTTAGCTGGAGTCACTATTTCAGTATGTGGTCGTCCATTCAATTAATGGAACACTGAAAATAAATTTGGTCTGTGTAAGACCCCAACTTTTATGAATAAAGATTTAATTTTCTTTATATATTATTTTGAAATAGAAAGGTGTTGATTTGATAAATGTGATAAATTATGGGTGAAATGCGCAAATATTTCAAAATAAGGAAGTGATTATAAAATATTCATTGTTGTCGGAGAATATTCGTTTGGTCGTAGAATATTCTTGTTGTCGGGGAATATTCGTACGACGGCGTAGCCATTTGTGAGCTCTACAACGGAATAACTGTCGGATATAGAAAGCGACAGAAATAACCTTTTTATAAAATAACGGCGTAGTTGTTACCGTTAGTACTGTTGAAATACCCGGTGGTTAAAATACAGTAATACGCGGTGTTGCACAGTAGCACACGGTATTGCACAGTATTTTGAATTATTGATTCTTATGTAGGAAGACACTTACTCAATAATTATTACAGTAATTACTGTTCAATATTTTATAATTGCTACATTGATATTTCATATTATTGATTCAATAATTGTCATTGCACAGTATTTTAAATTATCAAATCAATAATTCATATTATTTGAATAATATTATTAGATAGCATTATTGACAATGTCTAAGGAAGTTTTGTCTAGGAAAGGGGTTGATTAATTGCGCGCCAGTAAGGAGAAATCCTTATCGGAAGGCCCCCTCTTTCCTGTGAACGACCTGGTTGTCATTATTGTGGTTCTGTAATATTATTTGTGAAAAATAATTATTGATAATATGATAAGTAAATATTTATTCAATGTGAATTTAAAGGGAGGAAGTTTTTAGCGAAAGTGACAATTATTGAGAATGAATATTTTATCTGTTCTAATAAAATAATTCATTCAAATATATTATTATAATATTATATTATAAGTGTGTAATGTGATAATATAATAATATAATAGTTATGATATTTTTTTATAACAAATTCACGATATATGAATAAAATGAGGTGGAAGAGAGAAATAAAATTTGGAATTCTTTTAATAATTATAAATGTTTTAATATATATATATATATATATATATATAAATAAACATGTGGTGGAATTCATTATTTTAAAAATGGAGGCTTTGAAATTTTGAGTGTGTTAAAGATTTTCAAGAGTGATGAGTGTGGAAAAATCATCTGTGTGTAAGTTTGGGTCATTTTTTTATTCGGAATTTGGAAAAACTTCTTTCCACAAAGTTGTAGAGAATTAAATTTCCTATGAAAATGATATAGAATTCGTATTTTTCTGATAAAAGGCTATTTATTATGAATTATTAAAGTTTCAGAAATAAATATTTTAATATATATATATTATATATATATATATAAACATGTGCTTTGAATTTTTTTTTCAAAAATGGTGGGTGAAGTTGGTGAGGTGCAAGAATTGTCAAAAGTTTGGGCTTGAAAATCATACGTAGGATTTTTTTTCCAATCTTAGTGTGCCACATAATTCCTATAAATAGGGTGCTTAGTTAGAAATGAAAATCACACCAGAATCAGAAAATTTTCTCTCTATAATATCGAGCGTATTTTTTGTGAGTATTTAGATACTTTGAGTGTTGATAGCAGTGCAAATTTTTGTTCACATAATATCCGATATTCCAGTCAAAACTACTCTCCTGTTAAGGTAAAGGATATTATTTTTCTCGTAAATGATGTTATTTTCTTTCAATGATCATAATTAATATTATTTTCTTTCATATTCTATATTATGGAAGTATAATATTTCATTTCATATTCCTAAATTTGAACTTACCACGGTAAATATTGCTTCTATAATTCTTGAAATGATTAGAGATGTCTAGAATTTTGAGCTTCATCTAATATCATTTCACCGGAATAATTTTTTGAACTTTCTTGTGAATTTTTTATCTTTTCATGTCGAATTACTATTCACGAGTTACTATTCACGGTAAAAAAAACTTTTTTATCTTTGATTGTATCCATGTTTTGAACTTCATTCTTGAATTCTGCTCTACAATTGATTATTACGGAGTATTATTGAACTTGGATAAACTAAATTACGAATCCCTAATCTTTGTCCTTTATCTCACTGGATTCGTTCCTTATATTGTATTTCATCATCCTCAGTCCTAAATGGTGATATAACTGAATATCTTTGGCCTGTAGTGCAAAAATGAATGATTACTTGATAAATATCTTTGGCCTGTAGTGCAAAGATGAATGATTACCTAATGAATATCTTTGGCCCGTAGTGCAAAGATGGACAGGTGTTGAGATGAACATGACCAACTGATGATACAAATGAATATCTTTGGCCCGTAGTGCAAAGATGAATATCTGATTCAAGATGTATATTAATTGATGTTACAGAGATAAAATATTGATGATGGACTTTTAAATCATAGAAGATAGTAGACTTCATTCTCTACTTAACTCTTCTAATGAATTGTTATTTCCGCTGTGAATATTGATCTAAACCTTGTTGTCCATTATATTTTATCTGATTTATTGAAGGCTAACGATAATTTATTTTTCATTATCTTAGTCATAATATTTTTTACTGGGCTAGTTGAGCTCACTCTTTTCATCTATTGTTCTCTTCAGAAAATGAGAATATCGCGGGAACTAGTGGGGGAACAGTGTGATGATCAGAGTTAGATCTGTAGAAGTCCTCACTATTCTATAAAATAATGAGACAATTATTGTAATGAATAAGGAATGAATTTGAATGTTTATATTTCGTATTATATATGATTTGTATTAAAACTCACAGTTTGAATGGTCGTATTTTGAACGACCGTTTGTTATAATAGATTGTATTTGAATTCTGTACCATGTATTTGGCGACTCAGAATGGGTTGAGTATTGAACCTATTTTGGGGGCGTCACAGTTGGTATTAGAGCTTAGGGATATGATCTCTGGCGGAGATCTGGGAATAGAACTAAGAGGGGAGAGACGAGTAAAACCTTCGCTAGTGTGTCCTACCTAAGCTTATTTAGTATTTAATTGATCGGTTGGAATATAGGGTAATATGTGATATGTTAATTTGTTTGATTAACCCTTATTTTGTGGCAAGTATTTGAGAATGGCAGCTGAAAATCAAACCAATGGAGTGAATGAGACCGTTGAGACACCTTTTATCACCAACCAAGAGAACGTGCAACAGGAATGCAACAATTCTCCTGTAAACAACCCCACCGATCAAACGATGAACGATGGGATGTTTAGAAGCTTTTTGCAGTTCATGCAAAACCAGACGAGGGAGACTCGTGTTCATAATACAGGTGGAAATAACTCGCGGCTTGTTACTGCCAAGCAATTCAAAGAGTTGGGACCACCAGGTGTTTCAAGGAAAGCTAGATCCAATCAAGGCAGAAAATTGGATTAAGCAGATTACCAAGATATTTGATGTCTTGGGATGCACAAAGGAACAGAAGGTTCCATTCGCTACGTTTATGTTCCGTGGAGAGGCAGATTACTGGTGGAAATCTGTGAAGCGTACCCAGCCTGCCGCACTCAAGATATCTTGGGAGGCATTCCAGAAATTGTTTAATGACAAATACTTTCCAGAAAGTATTCGTCACATGAAAGAGGTAGAGTTTATCAGACTAGAATAAAACAACATGACGGTGTCCTAGTACGAGGCTAAGTTCGCAGAGTTATCCCGGTTTGCACCTCATTTGGTGGAGAATGAGGAACGTATGACGCGGATGTTTCTGAGAGATTTGAAACCAGAAATTCGTCAATACCTCATTTCTCACAAATTTTATCTATATTCGAATGTAGTGAACAGGGCCCTAGTTATTAGAACGAGATAATGATTATGTTCAACCAAGGGACAATAACCAAGATCGTACCGGTGGTAGCAATCATCGGAACAATGAACAACCAGCAGGGAGGAAAAGTATCATGACAGAAGCGGTAACCACTCCGGTGGTAATCGTGGCCATGATAATAGAAGAAGTGAGTCGGGGGGAGATTTCAAGAAGAGAATGTACAACAATGAGAACGTGAAAATATCGACAGCAGCACCAACATCAACTATTTCTAGGGGAGGAGAACGACCGCCGGTCTTATGCTATAAATGCGGGCAAGAGGGACACATCAGTCCCAACTGCACACAGCAATTTAAGGTGTGTTATAACTGTGGAAAGGAAGGGCACATAGCTCGAGTGTGTTCTGTAGCGAAACCAAGTGCAGTAGGGATGGTGACTCCAAAGGCTGTCCCTGACAAGTCAAAGTCAGTGGTTCCTGGAAGAGCTTTTGTCGTAACATGCCCAACAAGCGAGGAACCAGAATGAGATTATTACTGGTAAACTAATCATAAACTCTTGCGAAGTCTATACCTTATTAGATACCGGTGCTACCCATTATTTTATTTCACCTACTTGTGCTCAACGTTTGAACTTGACTTCTGAGAAATTAGACTTTGACTTATCTGTTGAAACTCCGTTAGGAAAAACCTTCGTTACATCTACAGTTTACAAATCTTGCTTGATTCAAATTGCTACCCTCACCCTACCTATTGATCTTATATCTTTGAAAATACTTGCATTTGACGTGATTTTAAGAATTGACTGGTTAACCACTTATCATGCCAAAATTGACTGTTTTCGTAAGGTTGTTAGTTTTCATATTTTTAACCAACCTGTTGTGCGAATCCAAACAACCAAACCACTAAAATCAATCAATATCATTTCAAGTCATAAAGCTATTCGTTTATTGAAAAACGGATGTCAAGCTTTCTTAGCTCATGTCACTGATCTAAACCAAAATACGTTAGGTTTGAATGATATTTCTAGTTGTTAATGAGTTTCCTGAACTTCCCGGTCTACCCCCAGAACGTGAAGTTGAATTCTTTATTGATCTTGAACTCGGTACAAAACCCATCTCTAAAACCCCATATCGAATGGCTCCTATTGAACTTCAGGAGTTAAAGGTCCAACTACAGGAGTTGTTAGACATCGATTTTATTCGTCCTAGTACATCTCCTTGGGGTGCTCTTGTTTTATTCGTAAAGAAAAAAGACGGGAGTATGCGACTTTGTATTGACTATCGGGAGTTGAGCCATATCACCATCAAGAATAGGTATCCATTATCGCGTATTGATGACCTGTTCGACCAGTTGCAAGGTGCACAATTCTTTTCAAAGATAGATCTCCATTCTGGATATCATCAGTTAAAGATTAAAACTGAGGATATTCCAAAGACTGCTTTCAGAACTCGATACGGGCATTATGAATTTTTAAGTCATGTCTTTTGGATTGACTAATGCTCCTGCTGCTTTTATGGATATGATGAACCGTGTATTCAAAGAATATTTGAATCAGTTCGTGATTGTCTTTATTGATTACATCCTCATCTATTCCAAAAGCCGTGAAGATCATAAGCACCATTTGAAGCTGGTACTTCAAAGTCTTCGTGATAACAAGCTTTATGCCAAGTTGAAGAAATGCGAGTTCTGGCTTGAGGAAGTAGCATTACTTGGGTACGTAGTATCAAAACATGGAGTATCTGTTGACCCGGCAAAGATTGAAGCAATACAAAGTTGGGAGCAACCTAAGTTGGTGACCGAAGTACGTAGCTTTCTGGGCTTAGCTGGTTATTATCGGAGATTCGTGGAAGAATTTTCTCGAATCGCTACTCCATTAACATAACTTGACTCGAAAAGATACAAAATTCATATGGAACGAGGAATGCGAGAAGAGCTTTCAAGAGCTCAAGAGGAAACTCATTTTGGCTCCTGTTCTGACAATACCATCTAGTTCGGATGGATTTGTCATTTACAGCGATGCTTCGGGCAAAGGGTTAGGATGTGTTCTCATGTAACATGGGAAAGTCATAGCCTATGCCTCGCGACAACTCAAGGAATATGAGAGAAATTATCCTACTCATGATCTAGAGTTGGCAGCTGTCGTTTTCGCGTTGAAGATCTGGAGACACTACCTGTATGGAGAGAAAGTGGAGATCTATACGGATCATAAGAGCCTTAAATATTTCTTCACCCAGAAGGAACTCAACATGCGGCAACGACGTTGGCTTGAGCTGTTGAAAGATTACGGCCATACCATCCAATACCATCCTGGAAAAGCGAACGTGGTAGCTGACACGTTGAGTAGAAAATCATATGCAGGAACGAATGCGATGCTATTAAGGCCTATTTTGTGTGATTTACAAAGGATGGAGATTGAGTTCAAGACTCCGGGGACCCATGCGATGATGTCAAGTATACGCGTGGAGCCAGCTTTGATTGATAATGTTAAAGCTGCTCAAGCTACAGACCCGGAGTTGATGAATATGAGGAAGAAGGTGCTATTCCAGAAGCAAGGATTGATGAAGAAGGAGTACTTCGAGTCAACTCCAGACTTTGTGTTCCTAATGATTCTGACTTGAAGTATAGAATCATGATGGAGGCATACAACACACCGTTTGCAATCCATCTTAGGAATACCAAAATATATCGTGATCTTCGATATACATTTTGGTGGAGCAATATGAAGAGAGAGATCGCGGAGTTCATCTCGAGGTGTTTAATGTGTCAACGTGTCAAGGCGGAGCATCAAGTGCCAAAGGGTCCATTGCAACCACTTGAGATTCCAAAGTGGAAGTGGGAACACATTACCATGGATTTCGTTACGGGTCATCCCAAGGTTTCTCAAGGCATAGATGCGATTTGGGTTATTGTCGATAGATTAACCAAGTCTGCTCATTTCTTGCCTATACGAGAGACTTATTCAGTTGAACGTCTTGCTCATATGTACGTAAATGAGATTATGACATTGCATGGCATGCCAGTATCCATAGTTTCGGATCATGACCCCAGATTTACTTCACGATTTTGGATCAGTTTGCAGAAAGCTATGGGAACCGATTTACGATTCAGTTCGGCATATCATCCTCAAACGGACGGACAATCGGAAAGGACTATTCAAACTCTTGAAGATCTATTGAGACTCTGTGTTCTAGACTTCAAAGGAACTTGGGATAAGTACTTACCATTGGTGGAATTCTCCTACAACAACAGTTATCAGGCAAGTATAGGCATGGCTCCATTCGAGGTGTTGTATGGACGAAAGTGTCGTTCTCCAGTATGCTGGGTTGAGGTGGGTGAACCAACATTGTTAGGACCGAAATTAGTAAGTATGACTACGGAAAAAGATTCAAATGATCCGGCAACGTATACAAACGGCACAAGATCGACAAAAGAGTTATGCAGATCTTCATCGAAAGGACAGTGGAATTTAATGTTGGAGATCATGTATTGTTACGTGTTGCTCCATGGAAAGGAGTTACGAAATTCAAAAAGAGAGGAAAACTCAATCCACGATTTATCGGTCCATTTGAGATCCTTGACCGAGTAGGAAAGGTGGCCTATAGACTCGTCTTACCTCCAAGCATGTCTCGTGTTCATAACGTTTTTCACATATCCATGCTTCGTAAATATGTGAAAGACCCAAACCACATTATTGAGTTAGAGCCAGACGAGATAGCGAAGATTTAACGTACGAGAAGGTACATGTGAAGATCTTAGATAAAAAGGAATATGTCTTACGCTCAAAAATTATACCTCAAGTTAAAGTTTTGTGGAGGAACCACCATATCGAGGAAATGACCTGTGAGTTAGAATCGGAAATGAAAGCGTGGTATCCTCACCTTTTCGACATATCAGGTACGTACGTCAATTTCGAGGACGAAATTTCATAAGGAGGTGAGGTTGTAAGACCCCAACTTTTATGAATAAAGATTTAATTTTCTTTATATATTATTTTCAAATAGTAAGGTGTTGATTTGATAAATGTGATAAGTTATGGGTGAAATGTGCAAATATTTCAAAATAAGCAAGTGGTTATAAAATATTCATTGTTGTCGGAGAATATTCGTTTGGTCGTAGAATATTCTTGTTGTCGGGGAATATTCGTACGACGGCGTAGCCATTTGTGGGCCCCACAACGGAATAATTGTCGGATATAGAAAGCGACAGAAATAACCTTTTATAAAATAACGGCGTAGTTACCGTTCGTACTGTTGAAATACCCGGTGGTTAAAATACAGTAATACGCGGTGTTGCACAGTAGCACACGGTATTGCACAGTATTTTGAATTATTGATTCTTATGTAGGAAGGCACTTACTCAATAATTATTACAGTAATTACTGTTCAATATTTTATAATTGCTACATTGATATTTCATATTATTGATTCAATAATTGTCATTGCACAGTATTTTAAATTATCAAATCAATAATTCATATTATTTGAATAATATTATTAGATAGCATTATTGACAATGTCTAAGGAAGTTTTGTCTAGGAAAGGGGTTGATTAATTACGCGCCAGTAAGGAGAAATCCTTATCGGAAGGCCCCCTCTTTCCTGTGAACGACCTGGTTGTCATTATTGTGGTTCTGTAATATTATTTGTGAATAATAATTATTGATAATATGATAAGTAAATATTTATTCAATGTGAATTTAAGCGGAGAAAGTTTTTAGCGAAAGTGACAATTATTGAGAATGAATATTTTATCTGTTCTAATAAAATAATTCATTCAAATATATTATTATAATATTACATTATAAGTGTGTAATGTGATAATATAATAATATAATAGTGATGATATTTTTTTACAATAAATTCACGATATATGAATAAAATGAGGTGGAAAAGAGAAAATAAAATTTGAAATTCTTTTAATAATTATAAATATTTTAATATATATATATATATATATATATATATATATATATATATAAACATGTGGTGGAATTCATTATTTCAAAAATAGAGGCTTTGAAATTTTGAGTGTGTTAAAGATTTTCAAGAGTGATTGAGTGTGAAAAAATCATCCAGTATGTAAGTTTGGGTCATTTTTTCGTTCGAAATTTGGAAAAACTTCTTTCCACAAAGTTGTAGAGAATTAAATTTTCTATGAAAAGGACATAGAATTCGTATTTTTCTGATAAAAGGGCTATTTATTATGAATTATTGAAGTTTCAAAAATAAATATTTTAATATATATATATATATATATATATATATATATATATATATATAAACATGTGCTTTGAATATTGTTTTCAAAAATGGTGGGTGAAGTTGGTGAAGTGCAAGAATTGTCAAAAGTTTGGGCTTGAAAATCATACGTAGGATTTTTTTCCAATCTTGGTGTGCCACATAATTCCTATAAATAGGGTGCTTAGTTAGAAATGAAAATCACACCAGAATCAGAAACTTTTCTCTCTATAATATCGAGCGTATTTCTTGTGAGTATTTAGATACTTTGAGTGTTGATAGCAGTGCAAATTTTCGTTCACATAATATCCGATATTCCAGTCAAAACTACTCTCCTGTTAAGGATAAAGGATATTATTTTTCTCATAAATAATGTTATTTTCTTTCAATATTCATAATAAATATTATTTTCTTTTATATTCCATATTATGGAAGTAATAATATTTCATTTCATATTCCTAAATTTGAACTTATCACGGTAAATATTGCTTCTATAATTCTTGAAATGATCAGAGATGTCTTGAATTTTGTGCTTCATCTAGTATCATTTTACCGGAATAATTTTTTGAACTTTCTCGTGAAATTTTTATCTTTTCATGTCGAGTTACTATTCACGATTAAAAAAATATATTTTTTTAATCTTTGATTGTATCTAAGTTTTGAACTTATTCTTGAATTTTGCTCCACAATTGATTATTACGGAGTATTATTAAACTTGGAGAAACTAAATTACGAATCCCTAATCTTTGTTCTTTATCTCACTGGATTCGTTCCTTATATTGTATTTCATCATCCTCAGTCCTAAATGGTGATATAACTGAATATCTTTGGCCTGTAGTGCAAAGATGAATGATTACTTGATAAATATCTTTAGCCTATAGTGCAAAGATGAATGATTACCTAATGAATATCTTTGGCTCGTAGTGCAAAGATGGACAGGTGTTGAAATGAACATTACCAACTGGTGATACAAATGAATATCTTTGGCCCGTAGTGCAAAGATGAATATCTGATTCAAGATGTATATTAATTGATGTTACAGGGATAAAATATTGATGATGAACTTTTAAATCATAGAAGATAGTAGACTTCATTCTCTACTCAACTCTTCTAATGAATTGTTATTTTCGCTGCGAATATTGATCTAAAACTTAGTTGTCCATTATATTTTATCTGATTTATTGAAGGCTAACGATAATTTATTTTTCATTATCTTAGTCATAATATTCTTTACTGGGCTAGTTAAGCTCACCCTTTTCATCTATTGTTCTCTTCAGGAAATGAGAATATCGCGGGGACTAGTCGGGGAACAGTGTGAAGATCAGAGTTAGATCTGTAAAAGTCATCACTATTCTATAAAATAGTGAGACAATTATTGTAATGAATAAGGAATGAATTTGAATGTTTATATTTCGTATTATATACGATTTGTATTGAAACTCACAGTTTGAATGGTCGTATTTTGAACGACCGTTTGTTATAATAGATTGCATTTGAATTTTGTACCATGTATTTGACGACACAGAATGGGTTGAGTATTGAACCTATTTTGGGAACGTCACAGTCTGGGCCTGGCCACACCTCTTAGGTGCGGCCAGTGCCAGTTTAAAAAGCCAAAATATTGACTATTACACTGAAAATGAACCAATGAGTAATATATTTAATGTACTCCAATATCTCAACATAATAATAATAAGAATAAAAAATATCAAACTTACAAATATTGAAGTACACTAAATTTGATATTTTAATATCAAACTTTGAAATATTGGAGTACACTAAATTTGATATTTTGATATATATCAAAAATTTTAAGTTTGATATTTTTTTTCTTAAACTTTAAAAAATTATCTTTCAAGTTTGATATTTTTTTATTCTTATTATTATTATGTTGAGATATTGGAGTACATTAAATATAATACTCATCTGTTCTATCTTCGTAATAGTTTGCCTTTTAAACTAGCCGCAGGTTGCCAAAATGAGGGCATAATAGTCATTAGCCTGACCGTAATTAGGAGGAGTTGCACTGACCGCACCTAGGAGGTGCGACAAAACCCATGCCAAATTTAATCTCAGCGCTCCATTACTTGAATGGACGGCCACAAATCTGTTAGCTGAAATAGTGCCCCAACTAACGTATGTTGTGAAATAGGACCCATACATATATATATGAGACCTATTTCATAATATACGTTAGCTGAGAGCACCATTCCAACAAACAACTATTAACCGTTAATTCAGAGATGCAATGGCCCAAAGAAGAACTGGCCGCACCTTTTACCTGCAGTCATATAATTATTATTTTTTGACCACATGTAAGAGGTGCGGCTAAGAGAAATGTCTAAAACATCCCCAATTTAGTTAGATTTAAATAGTTTTAATATATAAAATATTTGTAAGGTAACTGCTTAAATTTTAAATAATCAAATTATCACAATAATTGACAATATTAAACTGTATTAGATAAGAAATTATTTATATAAATATTTTATAAAAATAAATACATTAAATATAGTTGACAATATTAAATTTTATTACTTAAGAAATTAGTCATACATATTTAATGTTTAACATTGTCAACCATATTTAATGTTTAACTGTAAGACCCCAACTTTTATGAATAAAGATTTAATTTTCTTTATATATTATTTTAAAATAGTAAGGTGTTGATTGATAAATGTGATAAGTTATGGGTGAGATGTGCAAAATTTTCAAAATAAGCAAGTCGTGTCAGGAAATATTCGTTTGGTCGAAGAATATTCTTTTTGTCGGAGAATATTCGTACGGCGACGCAGTTATTGGTGGACCGCACAACGGAATGAATGTCGGCTATAGAAAGCGACAGAAGTAACATTTTTATAAAAATAACGGTAAAATTATTACCGTTAAACTGTTGAAATATCCGATAATAAAAATACAGTAATACGCGTTGTTGCACAATAGCACACGGTATTGCACAGTATTTCAAATTATTGGTTCTTACGTAAGAAGTCACTCATTCAATAATTGTTACAGTAATTACTGTTCAATATTTTATATTAATGATTCAATAATTGCTATATTGATAATTGCATATATTATTGATTCAATAATTGGTACATTAATAATTGCATAATATTTTATATTTTAATAATTGCTACATTGATATTTTATATTATTGATTCAATAATTGTCACAATAACCACTGCACAGTATTTCACATTATTAAATCAATAATTCATATTATTTGAATAATATTATTAGATAGCATTATTGACAATGTCTAGAAAATTCTGTCGAGGAAAGAGGTTAGGTTATATAATTGCGCGCCAATGAGGAGAAAACCTTATCGAAAAGCCCCCTCTTTTCTGGGAACGACCTGGTTGTCAATATTATAATTCTATAATATTAATTATGAATAATAATTGATGAAGAAAATAAAAATTATTGATAAATATGATATGTAAATATTTATTCAATTTTGATATAAATAAAAGAATTTTTAGTATGAGACATTTGTTGAAAGTTGACATTTTATCTTATCCGATAAAATAATTCATTTAAATATATTATTATAATATTATAATGTGATAATACAATAGTATAATTTATAATTTTTTGTGGTAATATTGTTATGCTAAATTCATGGTATAAAATAAAATGAGGTGGAAGAGGAAAAAATGGAATTGAAATTCTTTTAATAATTATAAATGTTTTAATATATATATATATATATATATATATATATATATATATTATAAACATGTGGGTGGAGGCATTTGTAGTAGTTAATTTTGGTGTGCTGGGGGATTTTCATTGTGGTGTGCTGAAGAAAGTTACCGAAGGTTGCATTGTCAATCCTGGTGTGCTAAGCATTTCCTATAAATAGGGTGCTTAGTTAGAAATGAAAATCACACCAGAATCAGAAAATTTTCTCTCTATAATATTGAGCGTATTTCTTGTGAGTATAAGGATAGTTTGAGTGTGGATAACAGTGTAAGATTTTTTTCAACATAATATCCGATATTCCAATCAAATCTAGTATTCTACCAAGGTAAAGGATATTATTTTTCTCGTAAAAGATGTTGTTTTCGTTCAATTTTCATAAGGAATATTATTTTCTTTCATACTCTGTAAGTAATAATATTTCGTTTCATATTCCCAAATTTAAACTTACTATGGTAAGTATTGCTTCTATAATTACTGAAATGATCAAAATTCCTTGAGTTTTGCGCTTTATCTAATATCATTTCACCGGAATATTTTTCTAAACTCTCTCATGAAATTTTTACCTTTACATGTCGAGATTACTATTCACGTATACGGCACTATTCACGAATACGGTATTATTCACAGAAAAATTAAATTTTCTTTTCTTTGTGCAAGTTGTCTGTTATGGTTCCTATCTTTGATTGTATCCATGTTTTGAACTTCATTCTTGAATTTTGCTCCACAATTGAGTATTGTTGAGTATTCTTGAACTTGGATAAACTAAATTACGAATTCCTAATCTTTATCCTTTATCTCACTGGATTCGTTTTTTAAAATATTTTTCATCATCTTCAGTCTTAAATGGTGATACAAAAGAATATCTTTGGTAACACTTGAGTTCCTTTAAATAGAACTAAAGTTACCGGTTTATATTTACCGAAGTAACTTTTACATTTACTTAAAGTTAAAAGTAAAAATATTTAACTAAAGTAAGAAACATTTAACTTAAGTTAAAAACATTTAACTTAGGTTAAAAGTAAATTACTTTTACATTTACTAAAGGTAAAGTAAAAACATTTAACTAAAGTTAAAGTAATTACATTTACTTTTACTTAAGTAAAGTCCTAAAGACCATACTGTGTGAATTCAAAGCAGTACTAGTAACGCTAATATTCAAACCCCAAAGACTATTCTTTGGAAAGATATTACATTACCTAGTCAGTGGATTCTCCCCCAAGAGATTTCACAAAAACCAGTATGATATTCCTTATTCCTCTAGGTAATGAAGAAAATAGTCAAACTCCTAGTGATAATAATGAAGTCACCCTTTGTACTGATAATTGTCGATCTGATTGCTGTAAGACTATTAACGTACTTAGCAAAGAGGATCAAGAAAGCTCTTTGTTAATTGAGTTAATTAGCAAACTTACTGATGAAGATTTAAAATTACAGTATATGAAACAGTTAAAAGATTTATTTTTTAAAAACAATTCGGGAAAGGGTAAGTTAATTAGAGGTAAAGATAAACCTGTAATTAGTCTTAATAAAACCCTTGAGAGATTTAAGACTACGGAGAGAGAAATCACTCTCCCAGAGTTAAATAAAGAAGTCAATAAGCTTAAAAAAGAAATTTCTGGTGCTGCCCAGTTCTTCTCAACTGGTTGGCATTTTCTTCCCTTGGCTCCTTATAAATCTCTTATGTATTATAAGGATGTCTTGCTTCAAACCCAGTCAATTCTTATTAAACCCATTTATGATAGAAATGATTCCTCGAAAATCATCTATCATTCTTTATATATTAAACAGATTATCACCATGCCAAACTGGGGTAATCATCCGTCAGATTTAAGACAGTTAGATGGTCATGATAGCCAGTTCTGCTATTATGATTACATGGAAGCTTGGAACAGGGTTTTTCTGTTTCAAACTCCATCGTTTAGTTATTCGTGCTTCATACAATTTGACCACAAGTTCAAAAGTCAAATCCCTCATTAGTTTGTTTTATGGTGGGAACGTTTTGGTCTCATCTATAAAATTCTTCCAATTGAGCTCCAGTCAGTTCTAAATGTCTTTAGTTCTAGGGTTCCCGTGGTGCAATCTAATTGTTGCGTTCCAGTAACTCTTCATTTCGTTAGTAAATATAAAATTACATGGATTCTTAAATAGAACTATGGATTTTATTCTCCTGTTGCTAACGTTGCCCTTTCTTCTGTTGTTTCATCCGAAAAGGATGTTTCTCGCTCCAATTCTAGTCAAATCACTTTTGTTACTCGAGAATTTTCAGTAAAATGGTAGGATAAGTTTGATCCTTATCGCATTGTTGGTCAAGTCCAGAAGGAATTTCCCAATCCTTCTCCTATTCAATCGGTTCTCCTCTTAAGGAATCATCCTCTAGTAAATCAAAATCCAAAAAAATCTTCCGTTTCAAAGTTAGATTTTGCGGATATTGAGCATTGTTCAAATTCTGAGTTAAAACAGTTATCTAAACTCATTCAGAAACGAATGGATAAACTCAGTGAGGACTCAGTTCCTTTTGTCTGTTCATCTTCTTCGTCTCATTCCAGTTAATAATAATTTATTAAATTTGGAGAATATTAAACAATTTTCTGATGGTACTGTTCGGGTCAGTTTCGAATGTACAAAGAGACTAGGTGACTTCTTGAACAAAGATTTATCAAAAACTTTTGATTTTCAAAAATGATTAAGGTTAAACAGATTAAGAACTACGCTTAGCAAATGAACAACACATGGCTCTGATACAAAAAGGCGGAAGAAGGGAAGATAGAGAAGAGTGGCGCATACAAAACTGAATTACAACTATAGCAAAACTATAAGAAATAATAACAGCAGTTCATAAATATAAACAAGTTGTTTGAATAAAATAAAACTTTATTGAATAAGGAAATAATTACAAACATATAACTTACAAATTGACTCGATTATAGAAAACCTAACATAACTAAGGTAGAAGGCAAGAGTGCTGAAGATTAGTTAGATAGGAATCTAAATCTTCACAAGCTCTCTATTGAATATCTAAATCCTGCCTTATACAAATGACTAAGTGTGACGCCCCCAAATTCCAGGACCGCCACTTGGTCTCTCGAATTCGGTTCATCACGTGCTCATGGTAATACATTACGATAATAATAACTAAATATCACACGATCACAGCGGAAAATCTATTCTAGAATAATTTACAATGATTTATTATAATTATTCCCCCAAGTCTCGCAACCTACAGTACTTAATAGATTACATAATAATATCAATTAACGACTTATTACATAACCTAACTTAAGCTTAAACATAATCAAAACCAGTCTTACTACATCATCTTAATACAACATTAAAATATTTAAAACATATAAGAGACAAGCTAATTGGTAGCCTTGCCCTTGCCCTTATCGACGCCCGAAGGTTCGCCATGCTCTGCCTTAACTGAAATATTTTAGGGAAAGCAAGAATGAGCACAAATTGCCCAGCAAGTAATATATAATAAGGGTGAGTAATAAGATTCCCAATTCTCGAAAAGGTATAACAAGGTTTGATAGTTCAAGGATAACAAGAATATCAACAGTTCTCAATAACAGTCGTTAAGGACAGAATAATATCAATATGATTCAATAATACGTCAATTCAAGATTTTAAATAATTGAATACTGAGCAGTCACTAAGGACTATGAACTTCTACTAGAATTGACAGTAATAAACTGAAAATCCAATAAAAACAGGTACAACAGGTGATCAGCCTAAAGTACCATCGTTATGCATAACAATCAATCATACTCAAGTGTGCACGTCGGTCCTCCGACAATTATATATTCCCTTCAAAGAAGGTTGTTCTTCTCAGTCAAATACAAGATCCCGCACCAATCAATTGGTTTGGGTTGCTTTCCAATAATATAAGTTTAGCCGAATCAAATGGCATAGACACTTTCACAATATTCAAGAACAATACTAAGTTCAACATGAATAATAGCTTTAATGAAATAAGAGTTCAAGTATGCTAATTCAATTCAACCGATTAAGTAGGAAACTAGTTCGCGATATATACAAGAATACTTGCACAGTAAAAGAGTGTAAGTTAGGAAACTTGCACAATCATAGATTTCCTTGCATAAAGTAAATGCGTCGGTTAGGATACTTGCACTTTAAAAGAGTGTAAGTAAGAGAACTTGCCTTTAGCGTAGTTTATCCACGAAAGCAAATCAACACTTTCAAATTCCTATCGTAATACAGTTACGTATATATGATATTCATTAGTCATATAATTAAACTTCATATTTTATCTTCGAATATACGATCAACACATAAGATAAGTCTTAACCTAGCTACACAGTTATATAGAATATAAGTTCTATCTTTAACGTTCCTCATTTAGAGTTTAAACACATTCTTATATCTTATAAGATCGCAATTAATACTAAATATATTTCAGTTTAGCAAGTTACGGCATTCTCTTTGAGTTAACCGTCAAAATCGGGTTCAAGTAACATCATATAATATCACGTAGCATGTATTCATATTTAAAGGATACTTTACATGCTTGTATAACTTTTCCAAATTCAATCGTACATGGTATAGGTTCTTAAGTTAATCCTTAAAGCCATTCAAGGACACGAACTCATATGGTCTAACATGCTCGCTTTTTAAACCCATAAGATATTCACATAACTTGTATTAAACGTGCTCATGAGTACTCGTATTGCATATATGTAGCTAGCATTGTTATTATCTTGAAAACATGCTTTGTTTATGCTAAACTTTAATCACGGCAACCAATCATGGTATATATATATATGCATGACACATGAATGAGTCTAAGAGTACTATCACATGTGTCCATAAATATCAGAATTTAAATCTCCACGTATCGTGTTAATGCTCACGTGCAAGGCTTGTATTTCTATTAGTGAATCTTACCATATCCACCTTCAAACTTACATTTTTGTTAGGAATGAGCACTAGTTAGGTTCACATGTTCATATTTTATTACGGAACCAATATAGATAAGCTAACATGCACTTCATGTATCTCTAGGTGGTACTAACGTGCTTGCAAGGTCAGTATGTAAACATGCTTTATAATGTTAATGATTGTTTATGAAATTTTAAGTTCGTTTCCAAGCTTCATGTCGTTTTGTTAACCATGCATGCTAATACACTAAAACATGCTTACATTGCCTCATTAGGTTTATATATATGTATTAATCATGCTTCCATGCATGTTTAAACAAAAATCAACCAATTAGTACATAACAGTTTTGTTGCAGAATGCAAAAAACTGAACACAGAGGCCGACGCTGCGGCGCGGCAACAGCAGCCACAATCTGGCGCTGCAGCGCGGGTGGCGCGGGCATAATGCCCTGGGATTGGCGCTGCGGCGTGGGAGACGCTGGTACTGCCGCGTTGTGGCGCTGCAAGCTAGCGCTGCGCATCTGCGCTGCGGCGCCGCGTTGCAGACTCAGTTATGCTGCAGCCAAAACCGTCCCCAAACTTCCCATTTCATCGATTTGAACATACCCAGATGCTATTAGACTTCTTTAACTTACTAACACACACATATATATATATATATGCTTATATAACAGTCAATCGCCATTTATCAATTCCCAATTTCATGAACTCCAACCAATTTCACGAATTTGATGTTTTACAGAAATTGCAGAGTAAAAATGGAAATGAAAGTCAAGAAAGCTATATAGTGGTTTCATCATGTATGTATGTTCATATAACAACAATATAAGGGTTCTACAACTCAATCATGAACCAATTTGGCATAATCAAGAATTTGAAGGAAACTTCAGAAACAGAAAACGAAAATGAAGAACAAAGAAAAAGGGATTATACCTCTGCTATGATTCAAATAGAGTTTGCTGCTAATCCAACTTCCCCTACTGATATATGTATATTTCTTTCACTCACTACTTATGCAAACTCTCAGCAAATTGAAAACGAAGAAACGTGGCTGCTATTTATAGAAGAATCCTTACACAGACAATGTAATTGTCCATTAATTTGAACCAATAGATTGAAGCTTTGTATATCAGCTAAGGAAGAGTTGGTAGAGTGGTTGAAGAGCACTGTTGTGCCCACTCCCCGTATCATGATTTGCTAGAATGCTGAGTTCGAGAGAAGAGAGTAGGCATAGGCTTTCACGTGTAGGAGAGGATGAGGAATGGACAAGCCATATATCTCAGCATTTGCAACATGAAGTGTATTAATACTAAGGCCATATATACATATATCATACACTTAGGCTATTATATCTATATTCTACTATATATTTAGATTACAATTAGAATTATAATGTAATCCCAATAATCATGTTATTCACATAATGTAATAAGTGTAAATTGACACATATATTCCATTACATATATAAATAATCATCAATTATTATTTATATTCATAATACATTATTTTAATGTATACTTACATACATATTGTCACATAGGCTATTATCATGTAACTCCCATAATTCAATAAGCCTTACCATATAATAGCGTCATATTACACTTCACATAATACATAGTTAGCTAATATATGTTACACATTTAATTCGCATGCTTGCATATAGAATCACTCATCTTATTAAATATTAATTAATAATATACACACATCCTTCATCAATCAATATAATTGTTAATCTCCATAATAATTTAATTAACCCTTATATGATTAATTATCACTTTAATATAAATCTTATTATATTTATAAACACGCTGCTCATTATTATTATTATATTTATTGCAATAATAATAATCACATATGATAAATCAATCACAGTCAATATTCCACAACAATTAATTAATATTCTACAATAGCAATTAACAAATAATATAGATTAATTGTTCGCCTAAATTAATATAATCATTCTTATATTGTGCCACACAAGGCTATCAATGAGTTTATCGCAAACCCCATCAATTTCTCAATTATTATAATTATTCAATTTAATACAATTGAATTAATCATTCTCATCACACAAAATCATTTATATTCTAATAAATTCTCATTTCCATTAATATATTCATTTAATAATATTAAAAAATTCTCGGGTATTGCACTAAGCCTCTCTTATATAGGAAGAGAAAAGGCAGAACCAATACAACTCGATGATTACCAAACATGAATGACTATTGCACAACAGTAATGCTTTATCAAAAGATGAAAGCATTATTACAACTTTTGACTATTACAATCAATTTTTCACTATTACAGACGCGTAAAGAATAAAATACAGACTCTATAATTTAAATACAGAGTAACTTTTGACTAAACGACCACAGATGGCCGACAAACAGGACATGACTCATACAAGACGACAAATGACTCATCACCAGCTTTCGGCTACTTTAGACAAAGGAAGCACGGGCTGCGCGGGCAGGAGCATCTTGTAAAGCAGCAGACCAAAATGACTGTAGGTATTCTAGGCAAATGGGTCCTGAGCATCTTGAAGAGCAGGATCTAGTGATTCCCAGAAAGTCAAATGCTTGAACAACCCATTCATAATGGCCGAAAGGGGTGGTAAAGGCAGTTTTATACCTATCACTAGGATGAATACTGACTTGCCAAAAATCCGACTTAAGGTCAAATTTACTAAAGATTGTAGCATTACTAAGCCGACTAAGAAGGTCTTCCTTATTGGTTAGGGGATACCTAATCCATTCAAGAACCTTATTAAGAGGCTTATAATTAATAATTGGGCGAGGGACTCCTCTCTCTTTTTCAGCTTCATTGTTAACATAGAAGGCTGGGCAAGACCAAGGAGACTTACTATATTTTATTAGGCCTTTTGCAAGCAAGTCATTAATCTCTTGCTTACAAAGTTCCATTTGCTGATGACTCATTTGGATAGGTCTGGCCTTAGTAGGAATTAGGTGTTCCTTAAATTCCTTAACATAAGGCAATCTAACCACATGCTTCCTACGATGCCAAAAAGTATTGGGAGAATCAGTACATAAGTTTTTAATCATAAACAATCGAAGCTCTTCAATCTTATCTTGAATTTTATCAAGTAGGAGAAGATCCTCAACTTGCTTATATTTGATTTCTTGTTTTAAATATTTTAACTGTGAAGTTTTACAGTTTAACAAGTTGAGTGATTTTGAAATAGATTCATCCTGAATAAATTTCAAATCTCTTTCCTTAGGTTGAGTGACAAATTCAAATACCACTTTCTGGCCTAAGTGCTCAGTTGGTAAACCATTGTTACTAGTAGTAAATGGATACAATAAATATATAAACGGTAGTCCTAAAATTATTTTATCTGTCAAGTTGCGAATTAAAACAAAAGAAGTTTTAAAACACATATTATCTTGGCAAATATGAACTTTAGGCAGTTTATATTTTATTTCCATACTACTACCATTAGCAGAATTAAGGCGTTCACTAGTTTTCTTATAGAACTTGGTAGGGATTAACCCTTCCTAAATACAATTAAGATCCGCACCTGTATCAACCAGGGCAGGAAGCTGAATTGCAAAGGTTCCATCGATAACTAGACGAATAATTATATACCATTTTTGAATAGTGATGTCTTTTAATCTTTTTAATGAATTACCTTGAACCATTAATAAAGATATATATATATATCGGGGTTGATTCATAGCTAACTTTGTAAAAAAATATCTATTCTTACAATAAATTATAATCGTCTATCTATATATCTAACGACCTATATTGCTCCCGTCCGTAGTTTAATTTTTAGTATTCCGCAGTTTAATAATACGGGTGAGACAAATGACTAAATTAATATCCCTTCTTGAAAAATTCTCTCATCCGCAGTATTAAACTGCGGACGCTAGGTATTGGCCAACTGGAAAATGACGTGATTTGTAAATAAGTCCCGTCCGCAATATTAAATTGCGGATGCCAATTTTTTTTTTATAATAGTTTTCAAGACTCCAATCGATTCTAACAACTCTACGATCAAAAAATGGCTCATATTCAGAGAAATTATTCTCTTTTTAGATGTGAAAGATGTGGGCAACCATATAAAATTTACAAATTTGTTTGTTTTACTATCTAAGCGTTCGCCACCTTGAAAGAAATTTTGGAGTTATATCGAATTTGCCCCCCCTGCCCAAGACCCCAAACACGATCATATATAATTTCAATAAAAACATTGAATAAAATGCACAACAAACAGTGAAAAGTGTATATCAGTACAAGTGTATAACCTTTATAGTATAACTTTGGTCTTGTGCTTCCGTGCATCTTCTTCAATTAGGAGAGAGAAAATTAGGCAGCAATGGAAGTAAATTTGGGTGCAATTTGAAAATTGCAGTGTTCCTCACTTTGATCATATAGTTGTTAGAATTGATGGAAGTATTGAAAACTAAAAAAAAATTGAATTTTGCATCCGCACTTTAATACTGCGGATGTGACTTATTTACAAACGGCGTCGTTTACCAATTGGTCATTTGACCATACCTAGTAGCTTCCTTAGTTTAATACGGCGGAAGAAAGAATTTTTTAAAAAGGGTATTTTGGTCATTTGTCCCGTACGCAGTATTAAACTGCAGAATACTGAAAATTAAACTGCAGACGGGAGCAATATAGATCGTTAAATATCCGAATAAACGATCAAAATTTATTGTAAAGATAAATAAATTTTTTACAACTTTAGGTGTGGATCAATCTATATATATATATATATATTTATATAGCTTATCTATTAGTAGTAGAGAGCACTTACAGGTAACGGAAATTTAGAGACTACTACAATTAAGTTGTTGGAGTTTTGTTTATAACGTACATGCAGATACAGTACTTTCAATGCAGTACAAGCTTATTTGATGTCGTACAAAATTGCTAATTAAGGTGTAGTAGTATATATTATCCTTGTTGTGGGATTTGTATATGAAAATATAGTATATAATAAAAGATGCCTAGCTCTTCGTAAATAGGGGGATCATAAGTAAGTTTGACCTATTACACAAACCCATCTAGCTAGCTAGGGCTAAACAAAACGGATTTCTAACGGAACACAAGTTGGTTGGTGCATTTTACAATATATATTTTTGTTAATACCTATGCTATTACAATTCTTAATTATATATTTATAATATTTGTGAAATAACTAATTGACAATATAGCTTAATTCATAGATACAATATTCTTGAATTCTATAATCTACTAGTTCAAATTAAGTAAAAAAAAAATTGTTGATAATGTGGAGTATCCGCGGTTTGCTACCCGACTTGCGCCTTAGGGAGTACCGTGGACATCATGGACTTTTTACAGCCTTAACTTTGTTGCAAGCAGGACTCGAACTTAGGACATAGGCGAGCTTAAACCGCTGCGCCAAAGCTGGTGGTTTATTTTCAATCTTTAGCTCACTATATATAATATGTCGTGACAGTTCTTCTAATTAAGTAATTTCAAGAACTCATGAAAGTATAACTTAATGAATCAGTACTGTATGGAAGAATCAATCACTTATAGCATATGAATTCTCAAATAATATTCACATTTCTAATATATAAATGAGCATTCAATTAATCATAAAATGTAATAGAAGTATGTATGTATGTATGTAGGTACGTTGTCAGTCACATTTTTTACTATGTCATTAATTAACAATACTAATTTGACATACATTTGCGAAATCCTTTATATTTATTGTTTGTGTGTGTTTGTGTGTGTATATATATATATATATATATATATATTATAAAAAAGAAAAGAAAAGAAAATACATATTAATGCAATTAATTATTATTAATATTTAACATATGTTATCATCATAATCTGAACAGAATTCTAAATCCGCCCTTGCTGTACTGAGCCATGCATGCTTCAATTCATAAGGAAATCGTAATAAAAAAGGAGTATATATACTTCCCTTAATTCCCTTCTGCTAATTAATTACTCCTTGATCACAAAGATTAAATTAAGAACGTACGTATTTATGTTACTGCAGCCTGCTGCTGTAAGATGATATGAAGCTGAAAACTGAAATTAATTAAGATGCATAATTAATTAATTTCTTCACTCTTCTCAATGGTAGAGAGATAAGATCTTCCCCCTTATAATCTCAGCCTCCACTTTGTACTTCTCTTCTACCTGTTGATTGTTGAATCAAATCAGTATGCATGCATATCACATATTTATTAATGCAACTAAACTAATAATTATATGATGTAATTAAGAGTTAAATGAATTTTAATTAATTTGTTCCAAATAATTAAATGAGCAAGATGAAATTTAGAAAGAGTAAGAACATCTCCAGCAGGCGGACTCTCTAATAAATTATATTTAGTCCATATGACATCAGCAGATGCCTTTGTTTTCAATTCTTTCAACAGATGGACTATCCCATTAACTATAATATTAAAAGATTATATTATATTTAATGAATATAGTCCACCAATTATCCTTCCACCCTCCCATTTAAATATATTTAAAATTAATTATTGTCCACCAAATTCTAGTTCCCTGATATATATAGTCCACCAGTTTCACCGGAAAAATTCATGGACAAAATTTAGTCCAACTGCTGGAGTGAAATATGAATCCTAAACTATATTTAGTTTAGGTCGATTATTGCTTCTACAGCTTGCTGGAGATGCTGTGCTTAAATGTTGAAAAACATCATTAGCCTAAACAGTACTCCCTTAGCTTAAAATAAAAAAGCAAGAGTTCTAATTTGAAAATTATTTTCTTATATTAAGTTTACATATCTTTTTCGAAATTGCAGCATGTAATTTTGTAGTCATTATTTATTACGGTACCTAGAATTAAGGGTGTAAACGAGTCGAATCGAAGCAAACAGAGAGCTACTCGGATTCGACTCGAAATGATAAATTCGTACTCGAATTCGACTCGAATTCGAATTGTATTTGAAAAATTCTACTCAGATTCGACTCGACTCAAATATTTACTACTCGAATTCGATCCGACTCGGCTCGAATTATAATCAAACTACTCGCGAGCTTCAAATTCAAACTCGATTCGTGTCTCTACATAATAACTAGTTTTATAATAAATATAATTATAAATTGAATTTGTTATTTTACTTAGAAATGAGAAAATATATTTACTATTACACTTTACAAATATAAAATCATAATTAAAATTAAAAAATAATAATAATAATAATTAATTATTCTAATTTGATTTAAATTTGTATATATTATAAGAGAATGTATCGAGTATCTAATCGAATTTGTATCAATCGAGCATGTATCGAATCACACTCAAGAATTCGAGTAGTTTGAATCTTAAACGAGTCGAGTATAACCTTGCTCAGATTCTACTCATATTTTTATTCGAACTATTTTTAATCCTCAGATTTGGATCATATTATTAAGTCTCGCTCGTATTTTTTCGAGTCGAGCCCGAATCGAGCCCGAACCATTTGACTCGTTTACAGCCTTACCTAGAACTAATCAAGCCTCATGCATGCACTAGAGATAACTAACCTCATAAAGAAAAAAATACAATTAATATAATTAGAACAATCTTAATCACTAGGTTAAGACCTCATCGACATTAAAAACTATTTAACTGGTGCAACTGAATAAATTTATTTATAGACCACATTAATCTTGTTATATTAGTGAAAAGAATCTTAGTATGTACTATTATCTATACACCTCAAGACAACGTATATATATTGAAAAAACATGATTTTGATTGCAATAACCAGGTTCAGAGCGAAATTGAATAATGAAAATATAACATCAATTGATATAACTAATAAATTTGTCAACAACAGGTACAATTGTCATTAATAAAATTATAAAGTTACTTATAAGTTTTGGAGTTGTGGTAATTAATTATTACATAACGATAAGCCCTATATGTATTATAATTCATAATGAATTTTTGCCATTAAGTACTATGTCATAGAATACTATTTGTCTTGCTCGATCATTAAGACACATTTGAAACATGGAGTAGTTAATTATAACCTATATTTACACCCTCCATTTCCAACAGAGAAAAGAGCATTAATTTTTCTTAATTTTTTATATGTTGAATATTATTGGTACTTAATTAATTAGGAGATATATTTATTTAGGAGCTTATATATGTAAACAGTTTTATATATATATACATATATATTACCTGAAAATGCAAATTATAGAAGACCTTCTCTCCAAAAGACTGGAATGAAGAGGCATTTAATAAAAGAAGGCCTTCTTCCTCTAGATTCTGTAAAACCTCAGATAATAAAGTACTCCTGTTGGGCTTAATAAGAGCAGATATCTGAATTGCAACTTGATTAGCTCCAACTGGACTAACTGCAACAGCTAATAAAGAGCTTCCATTAATCGCAGGTAGTACTAATTCTCTTTTTTGCTTTTCAAGATGATGAACTACATCATCTTCTTGCTGCCTAGATATTTCTGATGATGAAAGTAGTAGTTGTTCTTTCTTTTGAACCAGTGCTTCCACTTCCTTTTGTAGCTCAGGTATGTATTTTAATGCACATGAAACTGTTGCTTGAGTGCTTAGTTTCTTCTGTATATCACAACCGAATCGTTATATATATATATATATATATATATATATATATATATATATTAATTACAAAACCACGAAGAAGAACGTAACTGTGTTAATTTGTAATCAAATTCATGAAATAATTAATATTTCATCCAATCTAAAAATGGAGTTCATTTTAACTTTTTGAAATCAATTGTAAATCCTTATATCCAAGATCAATTTATATCAATCCTTATATCAGCTGAGTAGTGTTTAGAAACATATATATATATATATATATATATATATATATATATATATATATATCCAGATCAAGCCTTTGTTCTAAAAACGAACATAAATGCAAGCACGCAAGCTAAAAAGAAAGAAGAACTATAATTAATACTCTCTCATCTATTGACAGTTTCATTTTTGACTTTTTAAGCTCAATTCGTAAAATCCACAAATACAGAGTAGATAGAAATTATTTTATTTGATTTTAGTTAATACATATAATAATAATTACAAACTAACTATCTAAAAGTAACCCTATAGAATATTAATCACAAAATTTTGTTATTTTCAAAATTTATATATCAATTTTAAATTTCAACGAAAAAAATAATATGAAACTTGTTTTTGTTGTGGAACAAAGGGAGTATATAGAAATTAACTAAAATTTAAAAATGAACGAACACAAATATATACAAGAAAGTTGATTGTACATATATATATATATATATGTATGTATGTATGTATGTATACCGTTTGATCTGCAGCCGGAAGGAGTGAAAAAAGAGAAGCATACAAATGGTTGATCTTCTTACGACGGTCACGCTCACTAAAGTTACGATTAAGCTTTTTCAGCATCCCGGCCATCTGATCATCACCATCATCAATGGCGTCTATATGTAGTAGTGTTGTTTCCCCCCCCTCTCCAAGTAATTGAGGCCAAGAATATTGAGGAGAAGGAAGAAGAAGAAAGTCTGAAGTTTCCATAATAAATCTTTAGTTGTGTTAATCCTCTAGGGCCAACCAAAGCTTGGAAAGAAAGGAGGAGACAATTAATGTTGGCATTTTAGGCTAGTTTGTTTAAAGGGGCCGGGTTGTTGGAACTAATTTGCTTTATAAATAAATAAAAGTGAGATGACATATAACAAGAAAATTTATATATAGAATCTGCCTCATCATTGACCTTAGAATGAAATATAATATAGTAAGGAGAGCATGTCTATCTTATAAAACCGCTCCATCCCTCTAAACGTCAGTGGTGTAATTTTAATTTTAACAGGCCAGTTCCAGTCTGAACTTGATATAATTTCCTGTGATGGTCGATGGGTTTTTTGTGTATTAAAACCTAAACTGTGTGTGGGATGTGGTAGATCGTTTAATTACGTTGCTTCAGGAAATCGTACTTTGTTAGAGTTAGGTTTGTGTTGGCTAAAGAGGAGAGAAATTTACGAATAGTCAAGAATTTGTTAATTAAAGAGAGGAGAAGAATTAGGATCCAATAGCCTTCAAGAGTATCCCAGATCCATAGATCCTTGATGTCTTAGGGTTGAGAAAGAATCTCCTAGTCTTGTGCTTAGTATGTGATCTCAGGAAAAATTCCATAAATACCCTTAGTTACTCGAATAATGTCCAAATTATCATATCTTTCTAGCCGCCAATCTAATCCCTTAATCAATTCTCAAAATGAGTTGCCTTCACAAGTCTTCTGCCTCAAGACACGTGGAGGCTCCTCTCGAATCTCGTTATTTTATTTTTCTATTATTCCGTCTTTTCATTTAATTTTTTAAATCACATGTGAACCTTAATTTATACTTAGACTCACTTTATATATGTATGTATGCATGTATGTAGTATATGATAAAGCAAAATTAGAGGAAAAAAGAGCTAAGCACGGCAGGCATAATTTAACAAAAGAAGAAGACCATGCGTGCTATGTACATACATATAATCCCTCTACATTCAGTATTAATACGAGTACATATCTTCCATCATCTTCTGAATTCAATAAAGTATTGTTGGTGACGGCGCGATTTGAAGTCCAAATCGCACATGAAATCGTTTAATTACAGTTTTATAAATCCAAAATCGCACATAAAATCGCTTGTGATTAGTGTGGTGCGGTGTGATTTTGAACTGTATGGTGCGATTTCATTTGGTATGGTTTCGATTCCAAAACCAATTGAAACAACAAAATGTTATGCGATTAACAATTTAGCATCACACAATATTAAATACCACTTTGATAACACACACAACCTTACTTATAATATTTTGTCTAAACAAAAGCTAAATAGAACCAAACCCAAACCATAAATTCAGGTTTTATATAACATAGGGTGTGACTAATTAATGTTGAACATAAAATGATAAAATAATTTAATTATTTAATGAGTCTCAAGCTTATTATCATATCTCACGTATCTGTTCATATTTATTTAATATCGATAAAATTTGTTATGAAATATAACATTATTTATATAAAAAAATAATAAAATAATACATAAGTTTAACTTTTTAAGTTTAGGATAATAATATTAGGGAAATGGAAAATATATATGTATATGAGTTGATATGTATCTATATAAACATAGTGGTGGATAACAGTAAATAAAATTTGTTAGGTGGATTTGTTCTTGTAAATTATTATTGTTATTATAATGATGATGATGGCAAGTTCAATCATATTTTCATTAAAATTTATAAATCACTTTGGACAACTTAACTTGTTTTATCTTATTGTGCGATTTCTGTTTTATATATGCGATTTTGGCCAGTAACTAAAATCCAAACCGTAAATTCAATTTTTTAATCCACTTAAAGCCGGCACATACGCCAGAATCGTTGGTGCGGTTTGTACGATTTTTGATACAGTTTCGAAAGATTCTTATTTTCTACATGCGATTTTGGCCAGTAACCAAAACCAAATCGTAAATTCAATTTTTCAACCCACTTAAAGCCGTCACATATGACAGAACCAGTTGGTGCAGTTTGTACAATTTTTTGATATAATTTTGAAATCAATTTGAATACTTGCTCAGTCCTACGATGGATAACAAATCTTCAATGCAAACTTAGGACGTTAAGAATTTCACAAATTAATTTTAAAAAAGTTAAAATAACGGAGGTGGAACCGTGGTATAATTATTTTTTCTTAATTCTCTTTTGAAGATATATAAGTACCCAAGCGGTGCGGGATGCTCACGAAAAATGAAAAGTAAATAAAAGTACCTTGAGAATGTACCAGTAATATCATTATTGACTATTAATTTGATTGATTTTTAAAATTCAAAACTAATACAAATTCATTTAAAATTATTTAGAATAAACCTAACTTATATTTCAAAGCCTACTTAATAAATTTTCATCTAATATAATATACTCCCTCCGTCCCAAAATAATTACTCAGTTTTAATTTTTTTTAGTCAAATTGATTATTTTTTAAACTATTTTTTGTACCATTTTTGTCAAAATATAAGTGAAGAGGTTATAACAAAAAAAAATATATACAATTTATTACTAATACCAATTTTTATAATGTTAAAAATATATTTATACATGCTTAATTATTAATTTTAAAAATAGTCAATTTGACTAAAAAAAAAGTCAAAACTGAGCAATTATTTGAATTATTTGAAACGGAAGTAAGTATATTTTATGTTTCAAATTTCAAACTAGAACTTGTGCTCAAGGTTCACTATGCAAGAACGAGTACATACTAATAATACCAAATATCTGTATATCAGAGTAATAACAGTCGAGATAAATAAACCTTACAAAACTATCTAGTTTTTAATAAAACTCAATTACCCCATGATGCACCAAACAACAGGAAGAGAGGACGGCAACCAACACCCAGATCACCTCTGAGATCTTAGTTATATCTCTCTTCTCCATGGGCTAAAAGCTGATGAGATCAAAAGTGAAAATGAAGAACCCTTTACATGTGTGTGAGCATATATATATATATATTCACCCTCGGCCTCTTCCACGACCCCCTCCTCTACCACGACCCCCTCTCCCTCCTCCTCTACCACGACCCCCTCTCCCTCCTCCTCTACCACGGCCCCCTCCCCCTCCTCTACCACGGCCCCGAAAACTGTATCCATCTGGCTGCATCTTCAATGATTGTACTCCCCTTCTCTTTTCACGGTGTGTTTCCATGTCCTCATCATCTTCCATGTACTTGACCGAACTTCTAGGAATAAAAGAAATCTCTCGCGATCCTCCTGGTCCAGACTTGACGTTATTCCATCTACGTGAATCCTGATGCCTGTTTGTCACAGCTGCCACCCTTTCTCCTAAAGTAAGAGTGTCCTCCTTCGCAAGCGAAACACGGTTCCAGAATGCTTCTGCATGACGCTCATCCTTTACTTCATACAATCTGCAGGTTTAGCTCAGGATTAATGCTACAGAATGCTTAAGGTTAAAAGTTTTCATCTTTTTGAAAATCAATGGTTTATAAAGATTTCACGCCAATTCTGGAATATGAACAAAGAGGAGAGGAATACACTGGGTTGGTCTCATTTAGATATCAAAGCATCTTAGTTTGATTTAAATAAACAGTTTTGAAAATTATATTTTCTGAAGAAAAGAAAGGACAATAATTTTTTTTAAAAAAAACAAACAGGAATAGAGTAGCTCTTTCACATGCCAATTTGACTGACTAGATTAAATGCTAGAGAGGTCGACCAAAACGAAATGCAATTACAATGACATAAAGCTCAGTTAAAGTAGTCCTTAGATAATATGCAATAGAAACTAGTATCATTCCATAGGTGTCTATTTAAATATGCCTCTGTGCATGAAACAGATTTATGCTGAACAGCTGATGGTACGTTAAGTCGAGTACAAGAAAGAAAAGCATCTCACCTAGGAACTCGAGATTTCTTGTCAGAGTTACTTCTACCCTTCGCATGTTCATCATCTGATGACTCAGGTGCTGCAGGAGCATCAGAATCACTCAAGCTCTGATCCTCATCTTCCATAACAGGCTCAAAATGCTCCTCCACCAAAGAGGGTTGCGTACTGGGTGCCAGAGGGTGCAAAGCAAGATACTCTCGCGAAAATTCATCAACCTCAAAGTCCTGCAAGAAAGAATCAGAAGGATGCAACATAATGATTCTTGAAGAAAGTAGCTATTGCTTTAGGAGTAGCTTTCATATAAATAAAATGAGACAAACAGTTAACTAGCTAACATTACAAACAAACTCCCAAATGAACTTTTTTTTTGTTGCAACTCCTGACTATACTTTGAATTCTATTTTGACTTGTTAATACACACTACGCTGGCAAAATCATAGCAACAAAACTCGTTGAGATCAATATATAAGGGGGCTGTAGTACTTCGCTATAAATATATATATATACACACACATAATCACGAAAAAATGGGCGTGTGCGCGTGTGTTTGCACGCATGCGTGCACGCTTGTGAATATAATTCACTCAGAGGATCTTGGTCACCTCCAACGATGCTGCTTCCTGCTCCAAATATGTGGTTTTCATTTTAAAAAAAAAGTTCTGTCGTAGGTCCAATTGAGCACCTTGTACACCTTATTTTCAAAAAATAAATTAATAAAAAATCAAGTACATAAATCCAATACCTCATTTTTAAACAAGACTTCAAATCGCTCATCTTTCATAACTTCACTAGTTAGGCCCTTCTTTTTCTTCGATTTTTTCTTACTATCAGCATCAACGGTGTCATTATTTACAGTTTCAGCTTCTTCGTTTTCAAGAAGACGAGCTGCAAGAACCCGATTAACTTTAGGTAGCTTCCTCTTAATCTGCAAGAAAAACAAGGATAAGGTGTAAAGATACATTAGTAGCCAAAATTTTAGAGACTCCAACTGATGGAACATAAAACAGAAGAAATACTTGATGTCCATGCAAAAGTTTCCTCACTACCATAGTTGTAAAATGGATCCACAAATAATTATATTTTCTTTAAAAAGTACCAACAGACGGATATTGTAGTCAATTTCAAGAAAATGAAAATTTAATTCTGCATACTAAGGGTAAAATATAAGTAACAAAAAGAAATTGATAATCACTGAACTCTGTCTATGATCTCTTGACAGATTAACAGAACTCTCGAGTAAAAAGAAAGTCTTAACCAAAATTTCAGATCAAATATCTTCATGTTCACATATACAAGGGAAATGGCCTTTTTTGTGGTTTTGGGCAGTTAAATCACTATTCCTGATGGCAATAAATTGACAAATAGAACACAATATAGAAAGTTTAATAAGACATCTTAGTGTTGGATATAACCATTATTTAAAAGTGCAATTCGCACTGAACAATTAGTATTAAATTATTCACAAACATCAGTCAATCGAGAAAAAACTACGATAAACTATGAAACATAAGGGTAAATGAGGCTCAAAGTTATAAAAGTAAAGTAGCATTGGATATTATTTTATTTGTATTTTGTACCTACCACCATATGGTAAGCATAACACCTCATGCTAGAGCAGCACAACAGTTAATTCAGAGGACTTGCAGTCAATCATATGTATGAGAACATGCCCACATTAGTAAACTGGTTATATTAACCATTCATCTTGTGAGCTTTAATTGCAACTCTTTTATTAGTTCAACCTGCAAATCACTACACTTGGGCAATACGAAAGTTCTTTTTGGAAAGCGAAATGAAACCGGGTAATTTACAAGACCAACTCAATTTTTAGACCCCCATGCCCCGAAATGTAATGATTTGAAACATACCGTAATACGTGATTCACGTTCAGCTTCCAGTTTCTCCTGTTTTCGTCTCTCTATATATGTATCATATGCAAAGGGATCTGCCAATGCTTGTGCCTGTCAAGAAAAAAAATACAAATGCAAAATACTCCATTTTAAATTCTTTCAAACCTTTTTTCAATGTTCTGTAGAACCAATAATACACACTGCAAGTACTTCTGATAAACACACACTTTACTCTATGAAAATAGAAGGAAACCAAAATTTGTGGTAAAGGGCCTAGTTTAAGTTTCAGTAATAAAATTTAAAACAAAAAAGGGGGAAGAAATATAAAATATACCTAGGTATCTTCTTTTTTTGAAAACTTCGTTCATTTTCTTGTGGTTTACATTTCTTGCTATATGGGACTCTGCGTAATATTCTGGATTAATGATATATTTTTTATATTTTTGGATTAATAAGCTAGTCAATGACAACCTTTTATCTAACCTGCTCCAATTTTTTAAAATATGCCAACTTTTGTTTTATAAGTATTCATTTCATCTTCACCTCTATTTATTCTTCTAAATTTAAACAAAATTTACATAGGATACTATAGCCCTCAAGACTTGATAATATGTCTACCAAGCAGTTAGATGAAACTCACATACCTGCCATGTACCAAGAACTACCAAAACTACCAAACAATCACCACCATGAAAAGATCACAGATCAACTTTGCCCATTATCTCTATCTCCAGAAAACCCACCACCAAACTTCAACATCTCCACCATACAAACTCATCACTGCTCTCTTCCCTCCCTCTACTTTCACTTTAACTTGAGACTGAATTATATGTTTCCTTTCTCTATTGGCCCCTACTTTTTTCCTTCCTCAATTGAGATCCCATTTTGTGTGTATTCAAGTTTATATCCACAAAGATTCCATTGAAATACCAGGTTGGACCTATAACCACCAGAAAACCCATCCACCCAATATACATATTCAACTCAAACACGAAGGACGCCCACGCATATTCATATAGGTATACGTACTCCTAGTGTACCTAAACAAGGTCTAGGGCTGGGTTTACTGAACAAGGGAATTTCCCTGATGGGAGTTTTGATGATTCATGGAGATGATAGATGGGTGGTGGCGGTTGTGAGATGATGGCGAGTATGGTAGCAGGACAGATTGGTTATATTTAATTTTGGTGATGATGGTGTGTGCTGGAGGCTGCTTAATTAGGTATGATTAGTGGATCAAGTGGCAATCGAATCAAGTCATAAGACAAACAATAGTATATATAGACAAGGTGTAGGGATTTCCCTGATGAGCAGTTTGTTGATTCATACAGATGACAGACGGGTGATGATAGTGTTGCAAGAACGGGGGCAGTTGTGAGATAATGACAAGTATGGTGGCAGAACAGATGGGTTACATATAATTAGGGAGATGATGGTCTGTGCTAGAGGCTGCTTAAGTAGGTGTAATGAGTGGATCAAATAGTGACGGAAACAGTGGTAAGGAAGTACACATAGAAGGAGATGTTAGCTGGAAATTTATTAGAGAGAGGAAGAAAGATTGACTTTAGACGTCTGGGGACCAAATTAAGGTATATTTAAAATCGCAACTTAACTTTTCAAGTTGTAATACTAGTAGCAATTTCAACACCTCCCAAAATCGAGTTCGACTGACACCAACAACAATGACAAAAACATCTCACTGTTTTGGAAAGTATAGAACTGTTCCTCTAAACTATCTCAAACCCTGATGCGTAGTTATAAAAATTTCCCTAATAAATTAAAATCATGGAATGGAGTGGAGGTACAAATTTCAAAAAAAAGAACAAAACAACAAGCCATCACCTTTTTATACAACCGATAATCAACAAAGAAACCATGCATGTAGGCTCTTAGAAGATTGGTGCCAATCAAGTTCGTCAAATTCAGCCTCTCTAGATCTTCTTTCGTCAAAAATTTGAAATCATCATAAATAGTTGTTTGAGCACCCTCCTCCAATTCTTCCTACAAAGAGAAACACAAATAAGTAGCATTACCAACTGCTAAGATCTAAAAGGACAACTACTAAGACATGTAACTGGAGATCATAATCGCATCAAATATCCATACAGTTAAGTTTTCTAGATAAGAACACCACTTGGGAGCAGGTCCAAGAGCAGGTATAAAATACGAAGGAATCTGGCTGCTGTCTAGAGCCAACAACATCAGCCCACTTTCACTAAATACACACAAATCATTTATGTTTCCAGATGCTGGCTCAATGCTGGTCATGCCATCTCCCTGAAAACATTAAAGAACTCCATCAAATCCTGAAATATTCAATTGTAAAATAATATATCAAACTTCAGTAGCAATAATATTCATGAAATTGAAACAATTACAGTACGTAAATTATTCACATATTCAATCTAAAACAGTGCTACTAATTTCAATTTAAATGATCTGAAAGATTCTTTTGTTTAATATACAAGTATTTAGCAAATATTTTAAGTACCATCACGAATATCATTGTTAGTTCAATATCCTACTAAGATATAGAATCCCGTCTTAAATAAAGAAAAGCTCTCAGCGTTCATTTTCAAACAAACCCTACATAAGTAAATCTCACACCGCTCGTGTCGTACCGATCCGCTTGGCCAGCTCAAACGATCATGGAAACTGAACTTACTCAACCTCACAACTAGACCAACCCAGGCTTGCAAGAAGATACTTGGGCCATGTTTAGCACACAGGAATGTAAGTTTGGGAACTGGGATTTCATACCTAGATATGAGGTGCCCAGGAATACTGGGAATCAATTATTCCCGTTCTAACCTTTGGATATGTCAGGTATTGTTTGTTAATTTTTGTAACATTCTCATTTCAATGCTTGGTAATTGATATACTCATTGAATGTAATCATATAAATTTCTATATTATTTATTTTTTACTTTTTTTTAGAAACCAGAAACCATACTAAACTGATAAACATTATAAACATATTCTAACTAGAGTTCAGGCAAAACAAAATTAAAAAAGACCCTTATTGTCCCACTTAACTTTACAGCAAAAGAAACTATTATAATAATAGAATATTTAACAATAAGGTTACAGGCGGAAAACAGAAATTCGATGGATAATGGGCGGCTACTACTAATTGAATTGAGAGTTATGAAAATTTATAGGAAGAGAAAGTGAATATAAAACTTGGGAAAATAAAATGAATAAAAAAAATGAGAGAAAATGGTTAAAAGATAGAGATAAAAAAATAAATTGTTAGAGAGAAAATCAACTAAGAATTTAGAGAGTAAATAAAAAATGTAGAGAGAAATGCGAGAAAAAAAAAAGCTGATAAATTTTAGAGAGAGTGAGAGCAGGTGATAAAATTTTAGGGGATGAAGTGAAGAGAGGAGAAAAAATTAGATATTGTAAATAAAAAAATGTAGAAATAGAAAATGAAATAAAATTAGAGTAAGTTAATAAAAAAAATTAGAGAGAGCGTGAATAAAAAATTTAGAGAAAAAAAACATGAGAAAAGAAGATGATTTAGAAAAGGAAAGAATAAGAATTTATAGTGAGTAATAACATTTTGACTGATAAATTGAATACAAATTTCGAAAGAGAGTGAGAGAATATGATAAATCTTTAAAGAGAGTGAAAAGAGAAAAAAAAATTAGTGAGTAAATAAAAATGTAGAGAGAAACTGAGTAAAAAAATTAAAGAGAGTAAATAAAGAATTAAGAGGTGATTATTTTATATTTTATCAACTCATCCATCATGAATGGGAATCAAAAAACCGCACCTCATAATGGGTTTGAGATTCCCATATTAAGCGGGTATCTTGCATTCTTAGGAGAGAGAGAGAGAGAGAGAGAGAATTTTTTTAAGTAATGCCTCCAAACATGGGTATTGTTGGAATGGGAATGAGATGCCCAATTGCCCATTTCCAAGCTTACTTTCCCAAGCGAAAGACACGGCTGCTTTGTATGCATCATTTTAAGGTTCTAGTGGCCAATATTATTAGAAGTATAAGAGAAATATTTCAAGGGCATGGATGAGTTCCTTTAAAAATTCTAAGAAAAAAAAGAGGCTCGTATCTAAAATATCCTATACATAAACAGAAAAAAAATACAACAGCCATTTCAGAATACAGTGTTTTTGGGTTGGATGAAGGAGAGGGTTGGATGGGTGGGTGTTCTGTGTGCACAAAACCATTTTGAATGGTATTATGAGGACCATCCAACAAAAAGGAGTGATTATGATCCTAAATTGTCACATTATCCCCCATCTAATGGGCTAGTGGCTGCTTCAACTTAAATAACAGTTTGAAGGCAATCTCATGAATTTTTATTTATTATTATTTATTTTTTGGATAAAAGATAATCTCATGATATTTTTCTAAGTGAAAGATGGAGACTAAATACCAAGAGTACTTTTATAAATTAAAGAAAATAGTAAATTAAAAATTTTGAAAGAAAAATAAAATTTCCATACCGTCTCAGCGTCCCAAATCCTGACAATATGCTTATCACTGGTGATAAGCTTTGTTCGCTCAGAATTTAGAGTTTGATGCCATTTGATATTCAATATAGGGCTGCCGTACCTACAGATAATAACAATAGAAGAATCGATAACTCATAAGTTGAAAATAAAGACCTCCTTCTCTGTATATACAATTTAAAACAGTATCATCTAGCATAGTTAACTCACATGTGATCCTTTACTCGCAAAGGACATGAAGACCGCATGTCATAAATCAGTACCTGCATAGTAAAAAAAGTTAGTTTGCAGTTCGAAAACAGAGATGAACAGAGGTCTTCTTGGGTCATAAAATACATATACATAAAAGAACGGATGTTTCCACAAGAATGGAATTGTTGTATGCTAGTGAGCTCATGCATACTTACAAAATTGATCCAGAGCCTTGTTTATAAGGGAAAGAAAGTGAAAGATAGTTACGTTAATTTCTCATACGGTAATATATCTTATCTTAGAAGTCATCAGGTACTAATTCAGGCATAAGTATGTTAATCATGTCACACCTTCCAGTTCCAAACTAAGTATTATATTTTCAAGCAACAATTACCTTCACCACTCTGGTGCACATACCAATAATGTCTCACAGTCGCTATATAAGCTATACTCCGGAAAATCTTTAGAAACATACCACAAAATTATTATACAAAATATTCTTTGCATAGATTAGATGTCTCTAATATGTATCCCTAAGGTGTTAAGTTTGTCCATTTCTAACGATTCATTTAAAAAGGGAAGTAGTGATTAGCCATTCAAGTTAAAGAATCCAATATTTGAGGCAACACACCCTTTTCATCAGGTACATGATGGACATATCACGTATCAAGTGGCAGTTCTGCATACAAAATGATCTAATTTCACCCTAAATTAGTAACCATTTGCTTGTAGAGTTGAGAAGTTATATGGGCAACATTTCCAAGATGAGACAAGATATAACACAATTACTATGAATTGCAAATATTCTATTGATAGTTTAAGTATACCTTTCCAGCACTACTTCCAACAGCCATAAGGTAGCCTCCATCTCCATCAAACTGTATTGCAGTGACCTCCTACAATGTGTACACGTTGTCAAAGAGTTCTCACATCTCAACAAAAGGAAACTCATATGAAGTAATATAAGTATATAACCCTGGGTACTATAGCCTCTTTAAGCTTTAACAAGTTGTAATAAAATCAGCATGAGCTTCTGTTTTATATCTGGGAATCAATGAGGGAACAAATGATTTTAAGATCTACCACAAGTGATCCAACAATTCCAAACAATCAAAAATTACTAGGATCAAAATATCAATTTCAGATGCAAATATATGTTGCTGATGCAGAGCACCCACAGGTGATCCACAAAAATATAGCATTTCATGATATACATATTGAACTTCATGAAAATTGGATAACATGAAATCATATCGCAGATCCAAGTGGTGGCATGTTCATAGACATTCATAAAACATAATTTCTAATTCAGTGTCAAGAAGCAAGGAACTACCTGCCCAATATCACCAGCAGGAGCAGCAGCATTGATCCTGCCAACTGAAGATCTTGTTCTCATGTCAAAGCATTCTACATAGCCATCCTCACCGCCACAAGCAACTAACCCGTGAACTTTGCTGAATTGCAAGACAGTAACTGCATCGGTGACTGAGAAGCACATGCCAGTTGGCAAAGGAAACATATTTCTAATATACAGGGGGTGGGGGAAGAGGGCACTTTTTTATATAGGTTAAATAGAAGAGAGCACTCGGCAAAAAAAAATTTACAAACCTTCGACAAACAACATTTAGTGCTGGGGACTGCGTGCTAAGTGAGGAGAGGAAGCGTCCCTGTGAAGAAAGATATGACATTATGTATTCTCAATCAGCTACCATAACACATCAGTATTGGTGCAATTCATAAGCTCATTAAACTATTTTAAAATCTTATGAAGTGAGAGGAGTTCAATAACAGCGCAGCACTCCTTCTAAAATTGTGATTGAAGATATGAATATTTCCTTTGCTTTGAGCAGAAAAAAGCTATATGACTGCCAATTATATCCACATAGATAACAAAAAAAATTAGATTTCCCCTAAATCCCAAAAATAAATAGAACACCGAGAGGCAAGAGACTCAACATTATAAAAAGAAACTATTTTTTAAGTGGAAATAAGAAGTTTTAAAAGATATGAGAGAGAAATTATGTTGCAAAGGGCGAACAACGCATCCTCCCAAAAGAAGAAAAAAGGAATACCAGCAGAAGAAACAAGCAGCGCAGAATAGTACACAGCCCTCCAATCCCTATGTAAATTCGAAAAAGGGAACTCCAAATGAAGCTCCATCAAGGACAAAATATGGCAAGAGTAGCAGTTACTGAAAATTTATGCCCAAATTAATTTGGATGACAGATAAAAAATGGTATTTCGCGATATCTTACATTGAGAAGTGGAAGCGACCAAATTAATCAAGCTTTGATAGTAGTGTTAACTCTGTACTTATGTGAAAACAAAGACTGTTGACTACATGTAAACTTGTATAGACATAGCCAAATTTTCCAACATGTAGTCGCATAATCTTATGTCAAGGAGGATCACCATGTTCCATACCCTGCCTTTCTGTTTCAAATTTTTATTTTTAAGAGTTATTCTGTTTTAGATTATTGTTCAACCATAAATTTGTTGTTGTTTTCTTAAAATACAGAATCAGATTGTATTAGTACAAGATATATGTGAAGGACAAGGAATCCTCCCTAAGTGGCACCATAGAAAACAAAAATAGCACTTAAACAAGAGAAATTTTCCATATTGGTTCTCAAACAAAAGGAAATAAATTTTCACTATGCTTGGAAGTTTTAAATGCACAGTTTGAATTCATCACAACAGATAAGTTATTCATTGTACAAGTTGTTTTTCCACTAGACACCATGTACAATGACAGTAAAGTGGATTCTTTTAGTCAGAGATTTTGAAGGAACCACTAAAACAGGCAAAAAAAGAAAGCATGTCATCAGTTTTAACAATTGGTATGGAAAAGAGTTCACAAACAAACCTGTTCTAGGTTTATTCTGTATAGATCTGGAGAAGAGGCTGCACAAATCAAGTCGCAAGACCAGCAGTCATATGCAATATCTCTTCCCATCCTGTTAAACAATGAAAGTCCAAGATGCCAAACAATTAAATCACTTCAAGGAAACAAATAGATGCAATGTTTAAAGAAGCAAGAAGACTAATTAGAAGACTCTCCTCATTCTCTGATTTACTTGGTAAAAACAGACTAAAAGAAAAACAAAATCATTTATAAAAAGATGTTTTGTGAAAATGGGGCAATTGTAAATGAACAGAGATAGTAGTACCTAAGATAGGGAGAACTGATTAAAAAATTAGGGCCTAAGATGCTAGAAACTTATAAGGAGGGGTATAAACATGGGAATGTAGCCCCTTTTGCATCCTTGTGAATATATTATTATTTATTAATCAAAAGAAAATATCAAGATCCTGAACCTCAAATAGCATTCAATGTAGGAGCTTGGGAAAAGCTCCCAATACTACCACAATAGAACTCTAGTTGCACCTGACAAGTCACCCGAGCCCTAGGTCTGCTGATAGCCACGTGTGCAGTACCTTCATTTGTGCTTCTCTGAAGATTAGACCATACAAGACCAAGGGGCAGATGGGTTTAGAAGAAGCCTAGGTCAAAGAACTAGGAGTTTAGGACCCAGCACATATTAATCTGTTTACAGGCCTCAACTCCTGTAACGTAAATAAAGCGGCAAAGAACTGGAGATGATAACTTTTGTGATACGAGTTCATATAGACTGAATTTTTTGTGACTTTTCAAAAAAAATCCCATATGTTTCCCACCCTCTATATCACGAGCCATCTACTTAGAAGAAGAAAATGCCAGATTGTACTCTTTAAAGTGCAACATTAGCATGTCAAAATACAACAACTGACTAGATTCAATGAATGACTTCTATATAGCTCTTAATCAAAAAATTAGCATAAAGAGATAAATCAAACATTATATGCTTGATGGAACATTCATTATACATGAATTGCACAATCAATACTCTATTATAAGATGACACAAAGAGATAAACAGATAATTGTACATATGATAAAGTTATCATAGATGAGAAGGAAAATGCAGAGTGAAAATAAATACCTAGGAATCCGCAGACTATAGTGGCTTCCGTATTTTGCATGTAGCCGGACAGAACGATCAGCACAAAGAAATGCAATCTTAGAATAGTCATCGCCCAACACCTATTGCATCACCAAAACATCAATTTACCACTTTTTAGAAAAACTTGTATCACATGAACAAAGATGTGATTCTGTATTAACGCTCAATAAGTTTGCAACAAAAAATAAATAAATAAAATAAAAATAAAACTCTATTACTGTCTAAAAGTAACACCTATTGAAAATCTCCCACCAGCAGCTAGTAAATAAATCACAAAATAGATGGTTAACCATATACTTTTAACTGACAGAAACCTTTTTGGAAATTCCTGAAATCTTGATTGTTAGAAGATAAATTAATAAGTTAAGCGTGCTGAGGACATCAAATCTAATAGATATTTACTAATTTAAGCGTAATTACCAATTAACCTTTCAAAATATCACAGTACTAGAGTATTCTCATCTCATACCTTTTGTAATGCACAAATTACTAAGCAACTGCTCATTAGGCTTAATAAAATATAGGACCAGAAAGAAGTAAGATATGCAGATTATGAAATTCAAATATTCCAGATACAGCTCATTGTAATTAATGCATCACATGAAAGTATCTGTAGACTGTAGTAATTACGGCATGAATGCATTGGTTTTCATCGCACAATACTCTTTTTAGCTAGATCAAATTTGACACATTAAACTGAGAATCATCCACTTATAAATATCAGTTTTTTGACACAGAATCAGAATTACAATTCTAAACTAGAAATCTAATAAGGTGGGCATTATCACGTTAGTGGTTACTAGCAGGTTGCCTGTGCTGGACAATAATGAAATTCTCAAAAACAAAGAAATGGTACCTCAAAATTAATAATCTCCGACACCAAATGTCTTTCAAACTTCAATGAAAGTTCCCTCAACTCATAAACTTTGACTTGTGGGGGGTAAATACCTAAAATTCAAGATCAATCAGCATGCTCAATATAAATTTGGCAATTTGTACACCTCTGATGTACGAGAGAGAGAGAGAGAGAGAGAGAGAAGAGAGAAATAATGCTCAATCCAAAGCACCTGATGCAATAAGAAACTCTCCATCTGGGGTTGCCTTAATTTTCGTTGTTGCGGTTTCAAACCTTAAGTCCTGGATTAAATCCACTCTTTGCAAATAGTCTACAACAAACAAAGCAGAAATAAATTCAATGAACTAAGAAGGCTATACTATAATGCCTAAGTAATGTTTTGAAGTACATTCTCAATTAAATTAACAACAAAAAAATAACTAGTGCGTATATAATATATCAATTTCTGTAAATTAGAAAAAACTAATTAATAAAAGTAAAATACAGAGAGCAATAAGAATATGAAAATTAAGAATATTAGAACATAAGAGAAGCGTGACCTTTGTCTTTACGAAGAGCTCTGAGCTTCTTAGGATTAAGCCAAGTGGCCAAGGAACGGTTTTGGGCAGTTACAGAGTACATTTTAACTCCATTTATGGAGGTCGACTTCAAGCTACCGCCTCCTCCTTGGTATGCCATTGATTGTCCGTGCTGCTCGCTGCTGATTTCTCAATCAAAACCCCCCAATTATGTATCTTCTAGAGAGAAATGCAAAAACTACTTGAATAACCTGAATTAGCTAAGAACGCCAAGTTCGCTACGGCGAAGGCAGGAATCGAAAAATTAGAGGCAGTTGCTCCTCTCAACGTTGGCAATAGAATCAGTTGGCGCCTCCGTTCGTCGGTTAGACCGACTGTATGTATGTATGTATGTAGGGGTTTTAGTATTTGGGGGTAATAATCTCGGTTGGCCAAGATCAGACCTAAAATTGTAGGGTTTTAAAATGTTAAACCCTACACCCGAATGAATTATAACAAAACACTCCCAATTATTACTTTATTGTCTCGCATACATTAACCTTCGTCAATAATTATAAAATCAAAAATTGATGAAAAAGAAAGAGAAAACATTCAGAATCTTAAATCTTTTTCTTTCTTTTTTATTGACTCACTTGTGCATTTTGAAAAGTAAACTACATTCGTTTTTGAAGTATTAAGTTCACTTATTTTTATATAAAACTAAATTATATACTTTTATATATAAAGTAAAAATAATTTATATTTTAAACTGTAGGAAGTATAATATAGAGATATATTGTATAAAAATTATGTTAAAACGCACAACTTTTTACAGAAAGACATGCGAAAAAAGATATATAAATAAAAAAGTATAACATGTAGTAGATATATATTGATTTATGAAATATAACACAAAACAATAAAATTAGAAAGATGATATGTATTGTAAATATTTATGTTGACTTTTTAATTGTCATTTACTTGAATATGTGTTCGTGATAACTTATCATTCCTAACAATTTCATGTATTAATAAGTTTAGCACTTGTAATTATGCATAAATTTATCAATAGAATTTTGGTGACTAAAGAATAGTTACTGAATATGAATAAAACTTAGACACCCAAATCAACAACGAATTACACTTTATCACATTATTTTGTAAAAAAGATTCTTTTGTCACAGCCCTAAATTTATGCAATATGACTCATAAAATTAAGTAATATAAGAAAATAAAATTTCAATCCCAAAAAACTCTGGGAGGTGTTAGAATTTAAACTATAAAATTAACGAATTATATGTAGATTATCCATCCACATTACTAGTATTTACCAAGGTGGATTGTGTACTTGTTTGGTGCTAAACATTTGTTTTATATATAACTTCATCTAATAAATTAGACAGGAGATATATAAGTGGACATGAACTTGGTTCTATTTTGTTGGAGAGAAAAAAACATCCTAATTGTGTCATTCATTAATAAAGCCCCGTCTGTTTATGCCATTTATTCTAGTATTATTATTCTCAAAGTAGTTGCATCCTTTCCTTACACGTCTCATCTCTCTACATATTACAAAAGAAGAGAATATGTACAACTGCTACAGGATGGATGGATGGATGGATGGATGGATGAAAAGCCTTTATACAACTAACTGGAAGCAGCATTCTTCAACTGAATTGCCATCGACTCATACCTGGACTCCAATCCTTTGAGCAACCTGCATGCATCACAAAATGTAATGATTTTATGTTATATTTTAAATTTGTGATGCTTTAAACCATACACACCCACTGAAAAATCATATGCATGGAAACCAAGCTAGATCAATTTGTCATGTTTCTTTTTCCTCTCTACATAATAAAAAAAGTTGAAAGGCATAACGTTGACATATAAATTGAATATCCGTCCGGGATTTGCAAAAACAATGTAATACTTTTATAAACAAAACAACAATGCAGGACTTTGGAGCTGCCAAAAAGTAATAATAAAACCCCTTGTAATAATCAATTGAACCGCTCCTAATAGCAGAAACATGAGAAGATATGAAGTGAATTTACAAATTACCTCCTTGAAGGAATGGACATCACTTCCCCACAGCCAAGCATCACAGCCTGCATCTCTTGCCCCCCATATGTCATTCCTACGATCATCTCCTACATGAACAGCATCCTCTGGTTTCACATCCAACAACTCGCAAGCTCTTAGGAAAATCATGGGGTTTGGCTTCTCTGCTGCAACCTGAGACAGAGACAGAGGCAGTGAGAGAGACACCATGAAATGTGAGTACTCCAGAAAAACAACACCACACAAATTATCACTTACTTCAGCTGACACTGCCACAGCATCAAACCAGTGATCACAGTTCAGAGCTCGCAACAGAGGTCTTAACCTCGTGTCAAAGTTGGAAACAACAGCAATTTTTACACCCGCTCTTCTCAGACCCATAAATACTTTCTCAGCATTTGGATCACATAAATGCCATGCCTTGGGATAGAAACAGATGAAAACAAGTTAAGAGGTTTCAAGGGGAAAAAATTCCTTGTCATTCATACCAATAAATAAAAACAATTTTTTGCGTTTTTGTTACAGCAATAAAACTTCTTAAACTGTTAACTCGTGATGCTCAAAACCAAACCAACCTTTTCAGTGGTATAATAGTTGTACAGCTCTTCAAAGTACTGGGAATCCGAACACCCAGTTGAGGAACTGACTATATATTGCCAAAATGGTCTCCCGTCATTAACATATCTGCAAATTAATACACCATGTTTAGATAAGCGCACTACACTGCGGAACATGGGAAAAAGAAGCCTCCAAAGAAAAATTTAACAATGTCAGTACACTCTGAAGCAAGAGAAACTAGTAAATCTATAGATTAAGATATTAATAACAAAAACATCGACTAGAGTTGTCTTTTTATTTGGAGTAAACATAGAAAAAACTACATCCTTAACATTTGCAAATGAGACTTTTTTTGTGGAACAGACACGAAATTCCGCTCACGAACATCTCTCAGAGATAGCACTGTGCAATTATCGGAATTTGTTAGATACATGACTTTGCCATGATTGAGGTATCCACAAAATATGAGATGTGGGTCAAAGGCATGCTAAGAAAGGATTGAAGAAATTGCATGTAAACTATAAAGTAGAAACGAAGGTTTCGACTGCAGAACTAACTCCAATATTACAGATGACTTCTTATTTCTTAATTAGTGCTAGTGGCAAGAGTGAGAATTGGCACAGTTAAAAAGACCAAAGTTAAGAAAATGAACCAAATAACAATCATGTACGAATAAGACGAATATCAAAAAGATTTATGTGTGTGTGTGTGTTAAGAAGACGCAAAACACATTATAATTAACACTAATAAAAGAAAGTTATAGTTAGCTACTTTTTGTCTAGAAATTATCAGAAAACTAGCTAATAATATTAGGTAGAACATAAATCACCTTAGGCGAGATCTTCCCCAAGGCTGCTCATATGCTCTCCTGTATCTGTTCAGTATCTCATCTTCAGAGTAGTCCACCCCATACTTCTCACCAATCTGTCTGTAAATCTACAACACAACAGTACAACATATTGCAAATTGATTCAACTATATATATATACAGAGAAAGGTAGAAAAATGAAATGGGTTCTTCAAGATTGCACCCAAAAAACCATTACTTAACAAAAATCAGGAAGAAAAAAAATCCACACAATGGCGCAGCCACAAGAATTTTAGAGAGAAAAGAAGAACTAAAGAACAAACCTGGGCCATGGGCTGAGAAGGAATAACAAGAGTCCCAACAGCATCAACTAACAGGGCCTTGTGAGTGATAATTCCACCATACAAAGCTCTCCTGTACTCCTCATACCCTTTCCAGCCCACTAACCTGGAAGAACCCAATACCTCAGAATTATCAAGGGAAGGCGATGAGAACAACGCGAATCCTCCAATTGGGCCGAACCGATTCCTGCGTACGGGTCCATTACTGGAAAAATTCCCAGAACCAGATTTGTGGGTTACAGAGCGTAGAAGACTATAAATTTTGGTTCTCGTTGCCATAGCTGAGCTTCATTTGCTGAAATTTGATCCAACTTAATGCTGCCGTTTTGCTAAATTCTCTGTTTTTCAGTAATTTTGTTTTGGGACTTCTTGTCCGATCCGAGTCCGACTAAAGAAGAAACGAAATAGTGATGTGGCAGTTGGCACGGCGGAGTATGCATATGGTTAGAATCCTCGTCAGCCCCATCTCGTTCGTTTTACAACAATTTTTCTATCACCTAAAAAATACTTACATAAAATTTAGATGACACACATATTGTAAGGTCTCCGTCTGACATGCAAGACCATCAATATATATGTATATGTACGTGAGAGTTATATGATAAAATTTATATGATAATATCATTATTTAATTCAAATACACTTATATATTTCTTAATTTCGCCTGACACGTGGGACCACAATATTCATACGTGTATGTGAAATTTATGATTTTTGGTTTTAACTATCCTTATATCATGTGGGACCAACTTTGTTTCTTGAATCATAGAGTGTCCTTAACTGCCATTCTCTCTCTTACACTTGGCGCCTTGAGCATGATCAGCTTATGTCAAAGGACACTTCTACCCTCAAACTCACAGAGTGAGTGTTTGTTTTTTTTGAGACAATTATTATTTTATTTTTTATTAAAGTTAATTTATTTGAATATGTCTTAAATAAATAATATTAAAAAGCTTAAAATTTATAAGGAAAAGAGTCAAATTATCAAATAAGATTTTTTTTAAAGGATGGATGGAATATATTTTATGTTGGTAATAGAAAGAGCACAAACGATCACATGTCTTCTTGCAACTTATTAGTGCATAAACTACTACAACAATTTATTAAAATATATAAAGCTAACTAAGAAAAGTGCTGGGCATTAATGAGATTTTTGAACAAAAAGTTTAATTATTATATTTATAAAATATTATTAAATATGACAATAAATTTATGTTATTATTAAATATTAATATACCTCGATAGATGAAATGAGAATGTGGAAAAGAGATTGACTCATATAATATTATTTTATTTTATCAACTTCAGTTTAGCCAAAAAAAATTAATTGATATAAAATTAACTGACATAAAAATTATTTTTTTATATAAAATTTAATTATGAATTTGTTTAATACTCCATATAACTTAGAGTGTGACATTAAGTCATGCTACGTTGGACGGATACGACATTGCAGCCGGCGTCGTCTTGGTCAACAATCCGTTATGTGCAATTATATTGTCTTCTAAGTTCTAACCAAACAAAACATGCAATTATACATTTACTAGGACATTAATAATTCCAAATGGACAATCGATGCTATCTTTGTTTTTCTACATTTATTTATATTCAAAATCTAAAATTAGGCATACATTTTTTTTAATCTGTTTCAAAATTAAAAATATATTTTTATTTTAAGATTATAAAGTGATATGATATTTTTAATTTATTATTATTTTATCATTATCATTTTTAATAGCACGTTACTACAATAATCAAATTCTTAACTAATACTAAGATTATATTTGAATTATAATTGAGAATATATATAAATATGCTAAAAAATCGTGATTTTACAAATATAGCTTAACGACAAAGTCTTAAAAATAGTCCATGTAGAGAGAAAAGATGACTAAAATTTTACGTAACAAAAGTCTTAAAATGAAACCATGTTACTATTCAGCTAGCGTTTTCCAAGGACTGGATTCACAATTTTTTATGGTGTTTATTTTGATTGAATAAGGATGCATTTCAACATCATAAAAACTCATGTGTTTGGATTATGTTACTAAGCAAATAAGTATTAATCATATGTTTCCATAAGCTTCTTCTATTACAAAATCAGAAATAAATTTATATAACAATGACTTTTAGGAAAATATTCTATTTTTATGTAAATTTATTATTATTTAAAAAATGAATGTATTTTTTAAATTTTAATAATAAAATTGTCTATAATTTAAATGTTTAATCATATAATTTGAGGGGCTTAGGATGACCCACAATATTGAAATATTGAATTGAGATTCTTTTCTTTCTTAGGCCAACAAGAACACGGTTCACAAATTCATTGTGGGTGCGTGGTGGTTGGGTGGGTGGGGGAAAGGTGCCGTGGGACCTGTCTGTAGAATTTCATTGGGACTTGGATCAGATTGGGTTGGGGTCCAGGTATATCGAAATTGTTGATTTGAAGTATGGCTACTTGAAGATAAGATAGGCCCACAAAGTAGCCATAAAGCTTTCAGTCAGCAACCGTGGCCAGGTTATTAGACACGTGTTAAATGACATTTGAGGCCTTGAGGGGTGTAAAGCTTAGTTATAAACGATGGAATTTCTTAATATATGTCTTTAGAACACATGCTAATCATACAGTTCAAGAGAATATTTTTTTAAATTATGTGCATATTATATTGAACTTGGTGTTAATATAGAAATCAAGGAATATATACCGTGCAAGAGAATATTTTTTGAAACTGTGTACTTAACATGTGCTATAAAGGTATAACACATGTTAATAGAAACCATTTTTTTTTGCATAATTCTCTATTACATGAGTATACAGTGAATTCAAAAGAAATTATGTTTATATGAGTAGTCATGTTTGAGTTGAGATGAGTCATAACTCGGCTGCACTCGGTGGCTGGCTGGCTGGCTGGCTGGCTGTATAGAAAAGGCATTTTGAGAGACCCAATCCAACAATACCCATTTCGCTCCACTACTTCACTAGCAAACCTCCAGTTGTCTCCAAATTTGTCCTCTAACCTTTGTAATATTTGAAGCTTGATAAATAGGAAAACCATTTTGTTATGTTAAAAGGAATTAGCTTAACCAAACCAAACCAAACCAATTCTAATCCAACCACAGGAAAGAAGCCACTTCAAAATCCTTCTTCTTTCTGAATGAATTGCCACCCATAACTCCCCTTTATGGTTCATTCTTACGTTATCCGGGAATAATCAATTCTTATTCCGCTTTTCTCCTCTGATGCTTCTTCAACCCATACCTTGAGAATCCTGCAATTGGAGGTCTGCTCTCAGCAACAACAACGAAATCACCCTCTTTGCTCACTGCAACTCCGTTGGGAAATGAGAGGTTGCTGGCCAATACCAAGCTTGTCTCTTTGCTATTGGCATCATATTTCAATAACCTCCCTGTTTTATCTCCACTAATTACCACACAGATGTGATTCCTGCTGTATAATTCTATTATTATTATTGGTAAACTGAGCTGCTGTCTGTAAAATATACAACTCCACTGCTCTGGCCAATGTCCAAAGCATTGGTGAATTTATTAGGAATGTTTTCGCATTCAGTTGCAATTTTAGTTGCTAACCCACCATTTGGCCCAAATATACGCATCTGCAATGTACAGCTCTCGGCACCTTTCGTCGAAACGTAGGCCCAGTGGACGCCCACATCTGTCCTCATTTACATCATGATCGTGCAACCCTTCACATCCATCCCTGTTGCCAAAATTCAATAAGTTGGTACAGCTTTCTCAGCTCATTCACTCAAATTACATACTATTTATATACGATTATACATTATTATTATGTAAAAACTTGAAAATTTTAACCCAGTTATTTATAATATGATTATAGATGGAGTATTATATTATATTTATATAGTAGGCAAAAATTTCACCTATTTTATCTAGCAACTGCTATTACTAGCACCTACACCTACACACGCGTTTGGGCCTGCAAATTAAACGAACTGAAACGTTCGGTTCGAGTTTGAGTTTAATACTTTGCCGAGTCGAGTTCGCTCATGGTTTCACGTTCAATTGCTCAATCGAACATGTTCGCAAACTATGTGGTTCGGTTCATCTGTGTTCGGAAACAGTTCGAGATCGATTCGGTTCGATTTCAAACATGAGTTTGAGTGGTTCGATTTCTTACGTGTCAAATTTATTAACCAACTTGAAAGTTGGAAATATAATCAGTTAACATGGTTCGTCAAAATGCTTGCGAACGAGCATGTGTTCGTGAACGTTAATGAACTGTTCATGTTCGCGAACTCGATCATGTTTGACTATGTTCACAAGCTAACGATCGAACTCGCACATAAGGGTTAGTTTGATCATATTACTCAAACATGTTCGAGTTCGACTAATAGTGTTCGAGTTTGACAAAATTCGGACATGTTTGATGCGTTGTGTGTGTAAATTATATGAGATAAAATCTAAATTTTATAAAATTTAGAAGACTAAATAAAAAGATAAAAAAAAGTATAACAAGATAAAATAACAATATAATTAAAATGATACAGGTAAAAGAAAAAACTACTATTACACCACTGACAGTCAACAATTCCGAAGAGTTGTTTTATATAATACTTACTAATATGACTGTAGAGTATAGATTGTAGATTCATTTAGTGCATTTTCTGAAAGTACTAATTTTATCAAAATTTGTAAAGTATACTTTTAAAAAGTTGATTGTACTAATAATCTCAACTGATTTTTAAAGAGGTGCTCCATCCTTTAAAATAATGACTAAGTTACAATTTTTTTTGTCCTCAAAAAATGATTTAAGGTACAAAAAATAATGAGTAAATATCTCATTTAGTAGGTTATATTAATATAAAATAATAAAATAACACGTCACTTTATGTAATATTGTAGGACAATTAAAGATAAATATGAATTTTTTTACTCTCTTTCTCGATCTTACTCTGTGAAAAATGAACTTATATCATTCTTTTGAGAACGAATGGACTACTTTTTATTTAATTACTTGTCGATCCTAGTTAATGTATGATAAATGATTTTTATATATCGATAAATTTATGACAAAGATAGATTATGATTTACCTGATATTAAGTAATAAAATAAAATAAATTAAGACCGAATCATTCTTAATTTTAACATATCTACATATAAATATTTACAATCAACATATATTTATTGTTGTATGACAGTTAACATATTGAGTACTTTTTTCTTCAAATCAATCATTCAATGGTCCTACGGAGCTTGCCGAAGATAATGGCACCCCATTTATTTTTCAAATAATTATAGTGTCACATAAAAAAAGGCTCATATAATATTCACGTACACATATATATATATATATTATATATGTGAGCATTATATGAGTCTTTTTATGTGTTACTAGTATTATTTTTATTTTTCGGCAACCCATTTAGTATTATGCCTACATGCAAAAACAATTTGGCCGGTTTGTTTTTCAAGTGAAATATCACCATTTACATTGCAGCTTAAATTTTAAAATTTCATAAATAAATTTGGAACAAAATTAAAAAAGACTATTTTTTCAATAAAATAAATATTTTATATAATTATGTACGTACAAAATATAAGATTATTTTATGTGTATTTATATATTATTAAGAATTGCTTTGCTCCAATTTTTTGCTTTTGTGATGTAGGAATTTGGCCACTAGCGTGGGTGAAAACGATCTATGCCAAAAACCCAACATACAGTTTACCATTTGTACGTACATATATAATCTATTTGTTTGTCACCCCCGCAAATATAAATTAAAGAGCTAGCTAGAATAAATTAATTTTGGAGATTATTACTTTTTTTTAACAATCCAAAAGGATAAGATTTTATTGAGTTGACATGATATGATAGGATCCTGCAAATTAATATAGGGTATGCATTCATGACAATCAGTTGCTAGGAAATTATTCCAGTAATCCAAAAAAAAAGAATATATCAGTACAAGTTGTAGACTTGTAGTGACTCAAACAATTAAAAAGGGACATACATGCCACTAAAAAATATTAGTATTAATAATATTACAAAATATTAGTATTAATATATTAATGTTGTCCTACCCGCTACAAGTTGTAGTGGCATATCTCTTTTTAATTGTCCCAACCACTAACTTGTAGTGGCATTCCTTTTTTTAAGGTTGCTGGAATAGTTCATAGCAACCGGTTGTCATGGATACATACCCAATTAATATAATATATTATATCTCTAATTTAATTTCTCTAAAATATAAAATGGGTAATGGTCGTATAATGTTTTATAATTTGCTCATTCATATACTACTACTATCTTCCAAAAAACTTTGATTAATTATAAGATAATTAATTCAGTTTTAAAATTAATTTTAATTTACGAGAAAGTTATGGACAAAAGAAATAGTCAAACGATCTTTAATTTCATGCACATATAGTTTTACTGATTAAATTCTTTAGGCTTTTGATTGTTTTCTGCTTTTATATATATACGGAAACGAATCAAGGGGGCATATCCCTTATCTATATATCCTTACATATTCTCTTTAGCGACGGACGAGCGACGATTCGGTCAATCGTTATAAGTTCAGTCCGTCGGTATATGTTATCCGTCGTTAAAAATTAAGACGACGATATTGAGAGATTGGAGTTTTGATTTCTGACAAAGGTAATAATTAAACTTCATCCGTTTAAAAACTTTAAATCAATTTTAACAATGCTGTTAAAATTATGAAGATAGATTGTTCTATTGAGAAATGTGACATTCAATTGCGTATTTATACTTTCAAAAAGTCAATTTACTTGTACATTTTAAAGTATAATTAAAAATTATTTTAATTTTATATTTTGAAAAGAAGAGAGCATTGATTGTAACTCGTAAAATAAAGTAGTAACCCATATATCCCAACATCTTCATACTTCAATTCTATGCTAGCTCAAGTAGCTTTACTGAGCAATCTAAACTCTCTTATTATGAAATTAACACAACAGTACTGGAGAAAATGATACGTACTCCCTTCATCCCGAACTTTTTTTTAAAACAATTCGGGATAAATTTCGAGTTCGGAATAAAATTCGGGTCATATTCCAAGTTCAAATCGAATTAAATCTTATTCAAAATAAGGGCCAAAAGTCATGATTGAAGGTACTATTGATAGTAACTTATTTTCTTATATGCAGACAAATTTTTCCCCTATTTTTCGATGTGGGACTGTGGTATTACAAACTCCCCCACTTAAATTTCTGACGTCCCCGTCAGAATCGATCACACACACGGTCCAAAGATCTTTGTCTCTCTAGCCATTGTGAGATAATACCGGCTGGTTTCGTGTCCCCACTTTCGGACATCCTTCTCTCCATTGTGGGATAATACCACCAGCCTTCGTGTCCCCACCTCCGGCAACCCGATCGGATAACCCGACCCGAGCTTTCGAGAGTCAGCTCTGATCCCATATGAAACAACCCGGGTCAAATTCCGAGTCCGGAATAAATCTCGGGTCAAATCTCAAGTCCGAATCGAATCAAATCTGTAAGGCCCCAACTTTTATGAATAAAAATTTAATTTCCTCTAATATTATTTTGAAATAGTAAGATATTGATTTGATAAATGTAGTAAGTTATGGATGAAATGTGTAAATTTTACAAAGTAAGCATGTGGATATAAAATATTCGTTGTGTCGGAGAATATTCGTTTGGTCGAAAAATATTCTTTTTGACGGAGAATATTTGTACGACGGCGCAGTCATTGGTGGACCACACAACGAAATGAATGTAGGATATAGAAAGCGACAGAAATAATCTTTTTATAAAATAACTGCGTAGTTATTACCGTTAGTACTGTTAAAATATCCGGTGGATTAAAATACAGTAATACGTGGTGTTGCACAGTAGACACACGGTATTGCACAGTATTTCGAATTATTGATTCTTACGTAGAAGGCACTTACTCAATTATTGTTACTAATAATTACTAGTTCAATATTTTATATTATTGATTCAGTAATTGCATAATATTTTATTGGTTCAATATTTGCTACGTTGATATTTTATATCAATAAGTGCTACTTTGCTATTTTATATTAGTGATTCAATAATTGTTATTGCACAGTATTTTAAATTATCAAATCAATAATTCATATTATTTGAATAATATTATTAGATAGCATTATTGGCAATGTCTAAGGAAGTTCTGTCTAGGAAAGAGGTTGATTAATTGCGCGCCAGTAAGTAGAAATCTTTATCGAAAGGCCTCCTCTTTCCTGAGAACGACCTGATTGTCAATATTGTAGTTCTGTAATATTATTTGTGAATAATTAAATTTTGATATATATGATAAGAAAATATTTATTCAATGTGAATTTAAACGGAAGAAATTTTTAACATGTGACATTTGTTGAAAGTTGATATTTTATCTTGTCCGATAAAATAATTCATTCAAATATATTATTATAATATTACATTATAGTAGTATGATGTGATTATATAATAGTATGATTTTTATAATTAGAATGGTAACATTATTATAGTAAATTCATGGTATAAAAATTAAACAAGGTGAAAGAGTGCAAATTAAATTTGAACTCTTATGATGCAAACAATGATGTCATCAGGAGCGATGAGGTAAGCAATGATGTCATCGGAGCGATGAGATAAGCAATGATGTCATAGGATCGATGATGTAAGCGATGATGTCATAAATTATGACGAAAAGACTATTTTATCCTTACTCTGTCGAGCCTATAAATAGAAGCTCATTTCTTCATTATTTTTCACCAATTCACTAAAGCTATAGAGAGAGAAAGTATAGAAAGAATAAGAGATAAAGAAGAAAAGTATTCTGCTATTACATTAGTGCAGTCTTCAAATTTTTAAGGTAAGGGGTATTATTTCTTTCATATTCATGAAGAAAGTTATTTTCTTTCAATACTCGTAAGATTTGTTTTTCTATTTTTGAATATTCTGTTAGAATAACCTGTCTACGCGGACTACCGCATGCATGGTGAAATTCTGTTGTTATTTCATTCTTTATTATTCTGTGGGAATAACCTGTCTACGCGAACTACCGCATGCCTGGTGAATAACCCTTCGTATTAATTTGTTATTAAATTGTGAAAATAATCTGTTTGAGAGGACTACCGCCTGACGGATGAAAATCCAATTGCAGTTTCGTATATTGTTTCATTTCGGATTCCTAACTCTAAACTTACTACGGTAAGTATTGCTTCTATAATTCCTGAAATGATCAGAAATTTCTTTAGTTTTGCGCTTCAACTAGTATCATTTCACCAGAATAATTTTTTGAACTTTCTTGTAAAATTCTTATCTTTTCATGTCGAGTTACTATTCACGGTAAAAAAATATTTTTTTTATTGTATCCAAGCTTTGAACTTCATTCTTGAATTTTGCTCCACAATTGATTATTACGGAGTATTATTGAACTTGGATAAACTAAATTACGAATCCCTAATCCTTGTCTTTTATCTCACTGAATTCGTTCCTTATATGGTATTTCATCATCCTTAGTCCTAAATAGTGATATAACTGAATATCTTTAGCCTGTAGTGCAAAGATGAAAGATTACTTGATGAATATCTTTGGCCTGTAATGCAAAGATGAATGATTACTTGATGAAGCATGCAGTATAAAGATGAACAGGTGTTGAGATGAACATGACCAATTGGTGATACAAATGAATATCTTTGACAGTAGTGCAAAGATGAATATTGATTTGAGATATATATTGATTGATGTTAAATGGATAAAAAATTGATGATGGACTTTTAAATCATAGAAGATAGTAGACTTCATTCTCTACTTAACTCTTCTAATGAATTGTTATTTCCGCTACGAATATTGATTTAAAACTTGTTATCCATTATATTTTATCTGATTTATTGAATACTAACGATAATTTATTATTCATTATCTTAGTTATAATATTCTTTACTGTGGCTAGTTGAGCTCGCGGGGACTAGTCGAGGATCAGAGTGATGGTTAGAGTTAGATCAGTAGAAGTCCTCACTATTCTATAAAATAGTGGGATAATGATTATAATTAATAAGGAGTGAATTTGAATGTTTATATTTCGTATTATATACGATTTATATTGAAATTCACAGTTTGTGTGATCGTAATTTACACGACCGTATGTTATAAAAGATTGTATTTGAATTCTATACCATGTATTTGGCGACTCAAAATGGGTTGGTATTGAACCTATTTTGGGGGATTCACAAAATCCTTCCAAAATAAGGCCTTAAACCACTGGCCCAATAGTATCTTCTTGGGTAATCTTAGCCCACCACAGACTCACTCAAAAGTCATGACTGAAGGTACTATTAGGTAATAACTTATTTTCTTATATGCAGATAAATTTCTCCCCTATCTTTCAATGTGGGACTGGAGTGTTTACATTTTTTTAAGAATAAGTAATGGAGAGATTATAATTATATAGAATGTTTCAAAATTTGAAATACATGTGTTTAATTAATAATTATGAAAAATATCACCAGCAACAATTTGTCAATGCCAGAATATGGTTTCATGGGGTCACAGAGGCGTAAGCTCGTATAAAAAGACTAATCCCGGGTTCGTGGAGATTAGTCCGACTGCGGTTGAGAAACTCCCAATTATATAAAAAATAATAATAATGAAAATGATCAATTTAAGTACTTAACTATATATGAAAGTTAAATTAAAAAATTAATTTGGGACAAATTAAAGGAGTAAATAAAAGTGAACTTTACAAAATTAATTTATCATGTTGGGAATGTTATGATCCACAAAATAAAGTGTCCCTGCTAATATTTGTTCTCTGCTAAAAGCAAGAACATGATGGGTTAAAAATGGAAAACTACAAAAGTTGGCGGGCCTTAGTTTCCACCAACCACACACACACACACACACACACACACACACACACACACACACATATATATATATATATATATATATATATATATATATATATATAAAATGAGTTCTATCTTTCTTATAAAAAGTTTTATTTATAAAATTTATAAATTTAAAGATAGATTTTTATTTTATATATAGCTCTTGTTTAATTTAATAGTAATAAAATAATACTCCCTCCGTCTCAAATTAATTGCTCAATTTTAATTTTTTTAGTCAAATTAACTATTTTTAAAATTAATAATTAAGCATGTATAAATATATTTTTAACATTATAAAAATTGGTATTAATAGTAAATTGTATATATATTTTTTTTGTTATAACCTCTTCACCTATATTTTGGCAAAAATGGTACACAAAATAGTTTAAAAAATAGTCAATTTGACTTAAAAAAATCAAAACTGATCAGTTAATTTGAGACGGATAGAGTAATAAAATTCTAATGATGTACTTGAAGGCAATATTGGTCCTGAGCCAAAAAAGAGCATTTTTCATAATGGCAGGACGTGTTTTAGTAGGTGTAGACCTAAACAAATAATTAGAGGCTTTAAACCAATCATCTAAAGAAATAATAATTTTTTACACAAAAATAAAAATTGACAAATTAAATTAAATTAATTGTTTTCGTAGAAGCTGGCTCTGATTGTGGCTTATCACTTACTTTTTCAGAAGCACTCTCATATCACTTGACTCTAGTCTCCCTATATATTCCATTCTATTATATAATAATAATAATAATAACAAAAAACATTTTGAAGTGGGAACTGGGAAGGCCACCTCATAATAATAGCATATGCAGCACTTTTGCACCACAAACAGCATGCATAGAGGAGCAATAAAGGCAATACGTACGTCCTTTTTCTAAATAAAGGCCCTATAACACTCCATAAAAGATGAATCAGAGCCTACCTAGCAGTATATTGTCCAAGATCATAAATTGAATCTCTAGGCTTAAAGTTTGACCAAGTTATGAATGGAATTTAGCCCAATTAAATATTGGACTAGAGTAATGTCGTCTTAGTTAGGGCTGTCAACGGGTCGGGTCTTGGCCCGAACCCAAGCCATTTAGACAGATCTAGATCCATTTTTAAAATCCGATTACCCGATAAGTAAATGGATCGGATTCAGGATACATATCGATCCGACCCGATAATAATCCGATCTGATAAAAATATGATATGTGTTGATTTTAATGCTCAAAACCCTACCTCCCTCCTCAGTCTATTTCCACGCTGCCGCCTCCTCAAAATCCTCTCTCTTCCTAGTCGCGATTTTCACCGCGTCCTCTCCCTCCTACTTCCTAGTCGCGAGATCGTTGCTGTGAAGATCTCAAGATCGTACGTCTCAATCTCAATCTATTTTCTCTGCTCTTTGTTCTGGGTAAAGTTTGATTTGCGCTTAAATTTCATTTATAGATGTTGCAGAATCTTGAGGAAGAACAAAAACAGCTACAGACTATTTGCAAATAGGTATGCAAACCAGTTTGTACCTATATGTATCATGACATACATGCTCTAATTCATCTTGACAATACTTATAATCTGTTTTTATTTTTTTCTATTTATAGGTGCTGAAGTTTGTTGGGCAGATAAGCAGTTTCTGTTGGTTTGCTTGGATTTTGCTAGGGGAATCACTTTCAAATTTGGAATTTTATTAGTTGTTTGGTCATTGCTTAGAATTATTTTAGAGTTCAAAACTTGCAGATTACTTTTAGTATGCTAATTTGTTTACTACGCCTTCTGATTAATGCCTTCATTACCTTCATTACCTCTAGTATAAAAATGTAATCGGATGGAGTTTTATTGCTTGTTATTGGTCGCTTGAAGCCTTGAATGTTTTATTGGAGTTTTATTGCTTGAATGTGTGCATGTTACTTGGCTTAATCGGATTGGATTATCGGATCGGATTATCGGATCATTATCGAATTCAGTCCTTAATATATGAGATCCGTCGAATTATCGGATTCGATCCGAATCCGATAATTCCTTGGCGGTTCGGATTCAGATAACCCCCGATCCGATCCGATAAGGACCCGTTTACAGGCCTAGTCTTAAGTGGCCTATCTATCACTCTATCAGTAATTGGAAGTTTAATTTGCTATTATTATTATTATTATTATTTTCCTTCCAAACAGTAAACTAAAATATATTGAAACTGCAAACCGTTATAAATGATAAAAAAATTACAATACAAAACATTAAAATAGTAATTCCTTTCAAACATAATAACTGATAATCAGAAAAAAAGATCAATTGTAACAACAACTAATGGACACCAGATATACTCATGGGATAATATATATGTAGATCTTAGCCGTTCTTCAATAGGCAGTTCTTTAATTTGCTTTTGAAAGTTCTAATGTTGAAAAGCCCACACTTATATGAGACATAAAAAAGAAAGAAGAAATCCACAATTTACTTCATACTTGCACTTAACAGTCAAAAACTGTACGCGACTTGATTTAAGTCATGTGATTATAACTTTTTTAAAAACCCTAGTATAACTTAATTTTAATTTAAGAGTATTAATTTGATGAAGTACAGTAGTAGGAAACTTTCAATATCAAGCTCTTGTAGGCGGACATTAAAATTGTATATGAGTGTATTTGAATTTTACATATTTATATTTTTACCCACCATTGAGGGTCAAAATACAAATAACTGAAATTTAAACACAATCATATCCAATTTTCATGTCCACATAGAATTTTTGTTCAATACCGTATCACCTTTTTAGAATGTCACAACGAGGTACTACTACATTGATGTACTGTACCATATGCAGTAAAACTCGTACCTTGTATCCCCAATAGCTAAAGCTGTTCTGTTGTGGGATTATTCAAAAGTCGATCAAGGGCCAAAATTTAGAGGTGTAAACGGATATATACGGATTCGGATACAGTAGTATCCGTATCCGTTTATTTGCGGATACCTTTAAATCGGATACGGATAATATCTGCTTTTTTCGAATACGAATAATATCTGCTTTTTTCGAATACGGATGCGGACGAATACGGTTTTTTCGGTTACCATTTATAGTCCTAACTATAACTAGAATAAAAAAATAATGAGTTTTAAAATATTGTTTATTAATGAATGAATGTTAATTTATTAATTTTTAATAAATATTTAAATACAATAATCAATGTTCTTAATTACAATTCAAATAAGTTTTCATCATTTTTGAAATCCTAAATTTCAATATTACTTATTAATGTTTAGATGTCTAATATTGTAGTGTGTATGAATATTTATAATTTATAATTAGATTCAAAAGTTTACATTAAATATTTAATTATTTTTTCTCAAATACTTGATTAAAATTTTAATAATATGTTTATGGGAACTTTTATTTATAATTTATCCTCAATACATAGATTATAATTTACATAGTTATAAAAAATTTATTTTATTTTATTATATTTTTGGAGAGTGCGAGTTATAATGTATATGTAACAACTGACAATTAGTTAATCAACTTCATCCAAAATTTAATTTGGGCTTGCTTTAAATATTTGGACTTCTAATTTTTAAATAATTGGACAAATGAAAATGATAAATACTCCCTCCACCCGAAAATTCATAAACGTGAATTAATTATTCAACCTCCTTCTAGATTAATTTTAAATTAATTCGGACTTAACACATTTTAATAATAAAATTATATTGTTCATTGTTCTCGTCTCCTAACATTGCAAGTAAGTTTTAGAAGTAAAAAACTTATAACAAGCTAATAACTATAGTTTTGTTCTTCTAGTATATAATTTTATTGGTAAATGATACATTTTAGATATTTTAACTTTATAATAGTAAAAATCTATTAACTATATTTAAATTAATTTATTTCAGTTTATTAATATTAAAATAAAAGTATTATTTCCTACTTTTTAGAAGTGAAATGATATATTTTTAAAATAATTTTTTGTATAATAGTGAAAACTAATTATTATACAAGGAATGTCACTTTAAAAAAATTATTTTGGTTATTATATAATTTATAAGTTATTTGGATACGAATTTCGGATACGGATCCGAATCCGGATATTCGCTATCCGTCGGATATATGCTATCCGCCGAATATATTTACGATCGGATGTTAAACGAATACGAATACGCCTATATCCGTATTCGTATCCGTTTATTTGCGGATACATATATCCGTTTTTTTTTAATACGAATAATATCCACTTTTTTTTTAAATACGGATGCGGACGAATACGAATTTTTCGATTATCATTTACAGTCCTAGGCCAAATATAGGGGGGTTAGGGTTAGTGTCCCATGGGGCCATGGAGATGGAGCTTCTTAGGGACACACACATCATATTGTATTGAAGTGGGTAGCACTGCCACTTAATGTCTTAATTAATCATGACATAGGACGACGGAGCATTCCATTTCTTCCTAGTTAATTATAATTTGTTCCATACAAAGTGTGCTTGCATATACAATTACCTAAATTAATGGCCTGGAAACCTTCAAAATAAAACAAAGTACAAGCTGCCAAAAAAGATTTGGTAACTATGGCCCATGCATAAAGCAAGTCTATAAGTTGCACGTGTGTACGTCATGATGAAATTTCAATTTCCAAATTATATGGAAATTACCTTTCCTAAAGTATTGTAATATATAATCCCTCCCTTTCAAATTATAAAAATATTATCGGCTTTAATTTGAATGTCAATTTAAGACATCTTTAAATATAAAATTGAGACCACTCATTTAATATTGTAATACGTAATATTTTTTAAATAATTTATAATATTTTTTATTGTATTGACAAAAATTTTAAAAATTTGTCTCAATTTAAAATTTAAAAATATTTTAAATTAATTTTAAAAAGTCAACGTACAATATTTTGGGAGTATATAACTAGTCCCAAAAACAAAAGAATTTGTAAGAACTTAATAAAAGGGTTTGCAAGAAGTTAATAATTTCTCATCAAAAATAGTCACGCCTTGTTGTTTTATGTACACATAATTGTACTATTTTATATTTTATACAATATACGTGCACAAAGTGCAAGATGTTTACTATCATGCTCTCGTTTATACAATACAATATATATATATATATATATATAGTTATATAGTTACGCTAAAAAAAAAATTTATTTGTCTTTTTACTTTTCTTTATTGCATATTAGGATTTGTTATAAGTTTATATACCACCAAAGTCCCAAATCGAAAAATATGAGAATTTTTTTCTTCTGTATATAAGAAATTAAGTTATTAACAATAGTACTTTCAGTCATGATCTTTTAAGTGAGTCTGTGGTAGACTGAGATGACCCATACTATTGTGCTAGTGATTTAAAATTATTTGGATGAATTTGATTCATTTTATTTGGACTCGAAATTTGACCCGTGTTGTTTTAGTTAATGAATTAAGTTACTAATAATAGTAATTTGATTCGATTTGGACCCAGGATTTGATCCGAGTTGTTTAGTTAAGAAATTAAGTTAGTAACAATAGTGATTTAAGGCCTTATTTGGATGAATTTGATTCCGCCTGTGGTGGTCTGGCTAAGATAACCCAAGAAATATATTAGAATTAATTACACTTGCTAGTACATTTTTATAAAAAATTACAACTAAAGTATATCCAAAAAATATTTACACAATTAATATATTTTTAATAGTTTATTTATAAAATTAGTGTATTTTAACACGTTAACAAACTCATCAAGGCGTTTCTCTCTCTCTCTTCCTACTCTATTCAAATCAAATACAAATTCAAAAGCAACTTGAATCTTGAGATTGTTCAAAGGCGTTTCTCTCTCTCTCTTCAGAACACCTCCCCTTGTGTTTCTCTTCTCTTTCTCTCTCTACATTTACATAGACCTCATTTTGAATCTGGTTGTGGAGCAGTCAGATATCTTTCTCTCCTCAATCTCAATTTCATCTGTCTCTTTCCCCTTGTTTGTTTAAATAAGTAAATTTTATTATGCTTACAATAATTTTATTGTCATATAAGAGATGAAATAAATTAATGTGTAGTATATATGATTGTAACTAAAACGTTTTACATGGTCATTAATTAGAAAATGGATGGATGAATTGGGTAGGGTAGATTTCATTATAAAATTCAAGGATAAGTATGAACTTTTAGGTATGTTTGATGGAGTACGTACAAGATATGGGCACAACTTAAACCCACAAGACCTTTTTGCCATGTTCTTTTTATAAAGCACACTTGACCCACAATACTCGGCCAGCAAGAATCATAGTTTTGATATATGATTTTTTTAATTAATTTATAAAATTTTGAATTTCAAAATTAATATGATTTTTTTTTCATTTTAATTAATAAAATAATTAACATTATGAAATATTTTAAGAAAAATTATTAGCTTTAAATACAAATTGTTATTTCAAAAATTAAAATACATTTTTGTTGTAATATGAATTTTAGAGTTTTGCCAATTAACTAGAATTAAAGCCAGACTAACTCGTTGTTGATTTGTCCATCATGTGGGTTTCTTCTATATATGACCTAACTACTGGATTTAGTTGGCTTAATACTTCACATTTACTAAAAATTGCTTTTCACTTGATTCGTGATTCGAGTAAAAAATGATCTCTATACGTGAAAGCATTTCTTAATTAGGCAAATCCTTGGAGTTCATGCTTGCTTCAATGTATTAATTTGTTTAGTAGATTATGATACTATATTGCTAATTACCTTAATAATGAAGACATTACCAGTATTAATTGATAACCCTAGTTAGGGCAATAATATATATGTTTTTTTAAGCCCCGGTTTTTGGAGAATACAATATAATTTCATAATCAAGTACATCATTACTATTATAATATCAAGTGCCAATCAAAAATTACTAAAGAGGAAGAAATAAACTTACAAACATATCTTACATAAAGAGGAAACAAGCTTCTGATCATATAATGAAAGAAATAGACTCACCATTACTATTATAATATCAAAAACCAATATTCAAACATCAGAAGAAGAAATAAATTCACAAACATTCCTTACTTACATAAAGAGTTGGGAAACAAACTTTTTCATAGTGAAAGAAATAAACTCACCAAAGTGATAATCGAACCTGAGACCTAAAGATCACACAGTACATTAGTTTTAACCACTAAACTAAGACCTCATCGGCCGACGACAATGCATATAATTTGGACTGAAAAAACAAATTTTCATTTTGGCTCACAAATGAGATTCTAAAAAGCAAGAAATATATATCATTTGTTGCCATTGAACTTGGTTCAAAAGAATTGTAATAATTAATGTAAAATCCTAAAATATGTATCATTCTGTTGTACGTACTCTATGCATACAAAAATGAGAGTAACAACATTTTCACAAACACGCGCGTACATTTTAAAATCAAAGGTCACTTTCAAAATTTGTTAATTATTATAGGTAATTTGATCTTGATAACTGATTAATGATTCTAGTAAAGTCAACTTTTTCTTCGGTATGTTTTTTTTTATAAAAAGAAGAGACTTTTTCTTAAGTAAGTTGACTTTGGAAAGTGTCCGACTGGACATATTCATGTTGAAAACAGGTGAGTATAATACTCCATTTTGTTACATATAAGTAAATAATTACGGGCTTATTTTTTAAGCTTTAAAGCCTATAAAATATTAAAAACTGCCCAAATTATTTGTTTTTATATTCTCAAAGCATATTTTAATGTACGGTCGTATCTCTTAAACTAATAGTCTTGGAGGAGGATTTAATGTACGGTCGTATCTCTCCGTTCTTAAAAGATTGTTGTTTTTCATCGTGAACTCTAAGAATAATATAGAGTCTTATTACTTTGTTGTTTTCGGTTTCGTATTCAATACAACAAAATCATAACACTCTCGCATTTAATACGAGTCTTCATTTAAAATTTTTATTATTATTTTCTTTAAATTTACAAACAAAAATGTGATTTAGACTCTTATTACTTTATTCTTTTTCGTACCCTCGTTTTCATTAATTAATTCATCCTCCACCTCTAATTAATTAGTCAAAATATTTTATAACACATTGAAAGTTTCAATTTGTTGAGAGACCTAATACACGTTTCATTACAAGTCAAATAACAAAATATTGGATCGAGACCAAAATGTCAAACCTTTTTTTTTATACAGTAATAATTTTTTGAGGAAACTCGTCTCTTTCTTTAATTTGCTTCCAAAACGCTGACTTTTGCACTTTACCCCTAGTTTGTGAGTTTTATTTTAGGGGATAGGAAGAGAAAATTTCTTCGATCTTTTAAAAAAAAATTGTAAAAACGAACTTTTCCTTTGTCTTCCCATTCCTTTTATTCTCTTCCCTCCGAAATTAAAGTCGCAATCACAACTTAATTTTTTATTTATTCCACAGGTTTTAAATTTTAAGTCTTTCTAACGACATGTACAAATGTCATTGTTCAGGGAATATGTATAATTATATTATCGCTTAAGGATGTTAAAATTACATCTAAATTAATATATTACTCAAATATATATGCGTGATTAATAAGATATTACGCAGATATTCCGATAGTTAAATTTACATGTTTGGGATAGCCTTTTCCCTAATTTATACTCCCTCCGCTTATAAAAATAGTGTCAATTGTTATATATAAGAAAAAGTGTTGGATCAAAGAAGTCTACTATTTAGGGGTATTAATATTAAACAGAAATTTGGCCGGTGAAGAAATTCAAGTACGTAATTAGGATTAGAAAAAGAAAGAGGGAGGGAGACATGAGATGAGATGAGATCTTTGGCGGAGGGGACCAGCAGATCCTGAGGCAGTGACTAGAGGGGAGGGGACCAATCAAAACCACAACATGTTAACTTTGACAAGCCATGTGATATGTGATATCAATATCTACAAAATTTATTAATAGTAAGACTGTATATTTGTTACATTTTTATTCTGAAAATAATAAATAATTAATTTAGTCGTAGCAAAATTATGATGACAAAATTTATATGTAATATGGTAGATCAACTTTATAATCAGTATTCAATCTCATGCAGTGGTGAAGTCAGGAATATTTGTCAGTTGGATCAAAATACTAAGCTATAAATAATTTGGCGGAGGTTCGGGGGTAGTACCCCTGAGCCAATTTTTTTAATACTTTTGTAATTTCTGGTCACACACACATATATATATATATATATATATATATATATATATATATATATATATATATACTATATTACAATGACAATATAATAAGTAATAATATATGGTATATATACACTATATTGACTCATAATAAAATTTTTTAATCACAACTGTTCTTAAGTAATTAATTCATTAATTATTTTTAAAAATAATATGAATTAGATTATTATTTAGTTTAAAATATTATAGAGAGATATACATATATTGAGAGGATATAAGTCATATGTGGTTAAAATTTGATTGATAAAGTTGTAAATGTTCAATTTGTAGAAAAGTTATAAAATTTTAGTGGGGTCAATTCATATATAATACTTAAAATTTTTAAAATTTATCTTAATTATAAAACAAATATTTTTTTTCACCCACACTATCCATGTAGCTTCGCCAGTGATCTAATGTACTGATATACGTCGCGCAATCATAAGTCAATAAAAAACTTTCTCAATACATAGAACAACTCTTTATTGTACTATTATGACCGAAAAAAAACAGATCCAAACCTGTTTTTAAAGTCATAATAGTACTGATATACGTTGCAATCATAAGTCAATAAAAAACTTCTCAATATATATTATATAGTATAGACTGTGTGTTACATAGATATATGCCATTGAATGGGTAATTAAAAAATTGTTGCCACACAAATAAAAACTAATATTTGGAGTAGTTAATTAGTTAACAACAATTAATATCCTCGCATGCAGCATCTGTTCTTGACAGGGACAAATGCTGGGTTGAGTTTGACAAGAGTGATATATATATCCTTTTCAAACTTACCTCTTTGTTCCCCATGCATGCTGATCATGTCCAATTGTTGTTAGCTAATAACTAGCTAGCTTTCAAGCTTGTTTGCCACCTTATGCAACTGATTGTTGTAGCACTAGCACATGCCAGAATTAGGCATGCAAGAATTAATTATATATATATATGATCAATCCTGTAAAAGGATTAAATGAATTTCAATTATGTTTGCCAAGTGGTAGTGAGATTATTGGTAGGTGTCAACAGCCGTTCTTATTTCATTTCAAAATATAAAAGTAATGTTGAATTTTTTTAATAATTAATTTGAGAAATTTTCAATTTAAAAATTTAAAAATCGAAGAATATAAACTAGCTAGCTATATTTTCAAATTAACGGATCGAGAAAGTAAATATATTCATATTGCATATTTAAATTTTACAAGTACACTTTGATGGAGGTAATGGAAGTGAATTAATTGCCTTTCTCAGGAACTAAAAGAGAGTCATGGTATTAAGTATTAACTACTACGTATAGTTATTTACAAATATATTGTTAATCTAGGTGGTGTGTGTGTGTGAAAGTTTATACTTCTGCTTTTGAAAAAAACTTATAAGGGGTTTTAAAGTACGTACAATATTGAATTTTTATTTGTTAAATTGAATATATTAAAATACACATTAACTTGCGATTAAATTTTTGTTATTTTAGGCTGATTATTTCAAATTAGTTTGGCCTTTTGAATTTGATTGGTATTGGATGTGAATTTTTCTCATGATCATACTTGGTATGTTTGGTTACAACATTAGAATGAGAATAAGAATGGAGATGAAATGGAATGGAATGAATATTCTTATTTGTATGAATTTGGTCAGAATAAAAAGTTACACGATTTTGATCGATCATGTTTTTTTTTTAAGTTTGTCGATTGGATTGAAACGATCAATTTTATCCATCCTGGCGGAATAAGCATTCTTTTAAATAAACCAAACGCGCCATTAGAGTATCATCTTTCTAGTAATTCTAGCCAATTTTTTTTGACCATTCTTTCCGCCAGTTGTTAATCTACTAATTAGTACGCCTTCATCCGAGAGGATCACTTAATTTTCCAATACCCTCCTCCGTATTAAAGGTGACCGAATTTAGTTGGGTTAGGTTAGGTTTTTGGGGGAAATTAAAAAAGAAAGAAGAAAAAGAGCCAAATTTAGCCTATATACGTACCAAACTAGTGTAGTAAGTAGTTTGTTAGAAGCAATTAAGTCATTATTATGTTTTTTTTGGAAGCAAGTGTTTAACCACGTAAGTTTACTATGGCTGTAATGATTATAATCAGAGATGTGAGTACAAAAATATTTATATTTGTAACAGAATATTCCATTTAAAATATAAGATCACTAGAATTTGAATTTTATAAAGGTAAATATATATTGGAACATATGTTGCGTTTTATATGATATTATTGCACGTACATGCATATCTAGAATTGGAAATTTGTATTTGGCAGATATTATTCCAATATGGATTTAATTGATTCGTACGTACATACAATTGAATAGAAATAGGGATAACTATTTTAGATATGTCCTAGCCAGTTATTTGCATCCGTGTTTGGTAATATCCAAAAAATTTATAATTATCATTTTAAATACTTATACTATCAAATATTGTAATTAATACTAAATATATCCACTTTAATCCATTGGATAGAATTAATGAATATTTCATACAAATGCTTGATATTTCAGTTATTGATTAAAATCCTACATTTTACTGAGGCAGATGAAATTTCTTACATAAGCTCGAAACTTTAAAGTGAGAAAATAAAATTAGCACACAGACCCATATATAATAAATTTGGCCAAAGTGGGTGAAGAATATATATATACATATGTATATATATCTCATGGTTTGTCGAGGAATCTTTGCAAACAACAAAAACAAATGCCCCACATTATCTACAACATTGTAAGTTTGCAACCAATTTTGTGTTGCACAAGTTAGAAGTGTGTTACAAAATTATAAAAATAAGATGATAAAACTGTTTAAGGTTCATTTGATGATATTTAAGCTTAATTATGATGGCTAGGGTTTGATTACTTCAAACCTTGATAGTTTAATTAACTAACCAACTAACTAATTAATGATGTTTGTGTCCTAGCCTGTGCAACATTTTCTTTTTCTTCATAATCTCTTTGAAGTAGTAGTAGTATGTAAGGAAAAACATTCAGTTATTTACATAGGACTTGCAATTTGGTACTATGTTATTAATATGCTACAGTCCTAATTTGACAAATTAATTCATACAACTTTTTCTTTAATTAGCCTTTAAATTAAGGGGGTTCATGCCTTTATGGGAGATCAACATTCTAATTTTAAAATATCCACAATTCTAGTAAATGGATGTGTTCACAATTATACTATACTATTTCGTATTTTATATTATATTTATATAAGCACAAAATATATTGGATTGTTGATATTTTTTCTTTGGTGAAAAATAATTGAGCTAAATTTGACCAGCTTGACATTAATTCCTTAGTGAAACCTTGTAGGAAAACAGAAACTATTACCTGGTGCGGTAGCAGTATGTTAAGTATGTGCGGAAATAACTCAACAAGTACGTGCGAAACAAATTAGCTATGAGGCTAGAAATAGAAGAGTCTTGCATATAAAATACATTATTAAAATATTATCATCTATAATAATTCACATAACTCAACAAAAATATCGACGTATAAAATCGCAAGATATTTTATTTTTCATATATAAAACGCTTGTTAATAGAGCTCATCTCATATATATTTTCAAAAGGAATAACTTGAGAATATATATTCTTTCTGTTCTCAAAAAGATGACACAAGTATATTTTTTATACAAATTAATAAATTGTAAAAAAAAAGTAAATTTTTTTTGGGGACATGAAAGGGGGTTTGTAGTTTGAATGAATGTAAGAATATTTGTGGGTGGATGAACGAATGTATGAACGGGGAAGTGAATATGATGGAAGGGATGGATGGACATATATTATGGAAATGGAAATGGGATGGGAGGCAAATCTTTAAAGGGAATCAAAATAAAATTGCCACTACTCATGATATGGTAACCGCACATGATTTCATATCCCTAAAAAAAAAGAAAAATAGAAAAATAGAAAATTTATTAGAAAAATGAAAAATCTGCTTACCTCACCCCGAATCTCTTGGGAGGATTTTATTGGGTCCCACCGATTAACTCGACCCATCTTTATGCTTTTAATCTCAAAGTCTAAAGGTTGTTTGTCTCCCTCTCGATACTATCTTCTAACAAATTTACATCTGTTTTAGTAGGAATATAAAGTTGTTTGATATCAAAATATTAAATTTAGTGTATTTTAATATTTTTAAGTTTGATATTTTTTTTTATTAGGATTATTATTTGAGATATTAAAATATATTAAATATATTACTTATTTATCTCATATACCAAAATTATTCTCAATTCTCAATTCTCAATTAATCGAATAAACGGTCAAACATCAGTTAGCGGGAATAATATCAATAGCTAACTATTAACTGTGAAATAAGAGCCATATATATATATATATATATATATATCAAAACCAAACTTCAAGAATCACCATCCCATATTTTGGACCTAGTATTCTTTTATTTTATTCATTCTTAATTTGTATTTTACTTCGTATTGCTTGCCTTATAATTCAAAACCAACTTGTAAATAATTTTGTGGGAAATGTTTGGGTGAAATCTGGTCAGATCTTGCTTTGTGGGCTGAGGATTTTGGTGGGTCTTATTTCAATACAAACTCCATCCATCTTCCTTCTCATCTCATCTTTCCCCAACTCCAAATCATCTGAAAAAAGCACAAACCCACCAAGAATACAACAAACCAATCTTCTTCTTCTTCTTCTAATTAATTCTTATAGTTTGGTTTGAATCTTGAATTGGTGCAATGGGCATGGCCAGAGAGTCAGAGTTTCATGTATTAGCTGTGGATGATAGCATCATTGATAGAAAGCTAATCGAGAGGCTCCTCAAGACCTCATCTTACCAAGGTATAAACTTGTTCTGATGTCCAAATTAATTTCATGATTCATTTGTTAAATTTCTTGGTTTTTGATTGGTTGGTGTTTTTAATGGACAGTTACCACAGTTGATTCTGGTAGCAAAGCTTTAGAATTTCTTGGTTTGCATGAAGATGATGAGCAAATCAACACAAACGAGCCTTGTATATCTCCTCCAATGAATCAGCAGGTGTCCATTCTCTCTTTTTCTTCTCAATTCTCAGATTCCCCAACAACAATTAATTGGGGTTTTCTGAAAATTTCTGTTTGGCTTCATGATTTACAGGAGGTGGAAGTGAATCTGATTATAACAGATTACTGTATGCCTGGAATGACAGGCTATGATTTGCTCAAGAAAATTAAGGTATGCCATGGTTTATATTCCCTTTTTTATTCGTTTATGCCTCTGACAGGATTTTGTAAATCATCATCATGTATGCATTCATTCCAGATGTATATATTGTTTGAAAAGTTGCCTGCCCAATCTTGATCTTTCTAACAAAAAATTCCCACCTGAACAGAACAACTCATCAGAAATTTATCATTGAAATGACTTTGTCTGTCTGGTTCTCTTAGATTGTTTTGTTTCCATTTATTATTCCGAAAACTATAATTATTGTTTTTGTTCCACAGGAATCTTCTTCATTTAGAGACATACCAGTAGTGATTATGTCATCTGAGAACGTTCCTTCAAGAATCCATAGGTAAGAAGAGAATAAGACAAACCCTACAGGCTACATATATATATTTGTAATTAAACTGAAAGAGTCTTTATTTATTGGGGCAAACTGATTAATGGGTGTTCTGTGAATCACATTGGACAGATGTTTGGAAGAAGGAGCAGAGGAGTTTTTTCTTAAACCAGTGAGATTGTCAGATATGAATAAGCTTAAACCTCATATGATGAAAACCAAAAACAAGGATTGTCAAAAAGCAGAACAAAAGGAGGTTCAGCCATCACTGCATGAGCATCAATCCAGTAATAATAACAAGAGGAAGGCTGTGGAATTGGAAGAAGAAGGGCTTCCACAAGATAGAACAAGACCCAGATACAGTGGCCTCACTGTGGTCTAGTTCTACTTTTTTTTTCTTTTCTTTTCTCAATTTAAACAATGAACATAGCCCTTTTTTCCTCTTTTTTTTTTTTTTTTTTTGGTTCTAATCCTGGTTTATACTAGTGGAATGTAGTTAGCAATCCAACATTATGATGAGTAATCAATACAATTTTACTTGAAGGAAGTAGTAGCCCCAATTTTGTTTTCTTCGATGCAGACTTTTTCCTTTCCTATCGTGCAGGTTTAACGTCAAATACTATCGTTTCATTCGAGAACTTAGATATATATATATATATATATATATATATATATATATTGTGGATTATATCAATATATATAACGTTTTGTGGTGCTCAGTTTTGTAGATGGTAAATCGTCATGATTATGTCTGTCTGCCCTTGACCTTTAAAGATTTTGTTTTGAATGTATGGTCTTCTCTTTGAATATAAGTAAGGGGTATCCAATGACCTTTGTGGATCTTTGTAAATTTTCATTTGCATTTGAGCTATTATGCAAAGACAAATCTTTCACTTTGCAGTGGCATTGACCTAACTCATGCATCAAGAAAGACGAGACAGTGGGGGAACACGTACTGGAGAATATGATAACACTTTTCATCTTTTTTCTTCTTCTTTTTTTATCTTATGACCAGGTGTTTTATCATTGAGCCAAAAGAAATTGGTATCTTTTTTCTTTATTTCTCACTATTTTGGATTCTATTACTCCAACTTGGCGTGTGTATGCTTTTTTGATAAAATTGTGTGATCTCTGCTTTTAAAGTTTTAGGGATTGTTTCTAGTTTAGGCAAGTAAAATAGGGATCACAAATTATTCCTTTTAGGCTGTGTTTGGGAAAATGTGGTGGAAGAGAAAAATGAATAAAATTTAACAAAATAAGAAATATTGACCATTCCACTAAGTTTATTTCATTCATTCTAAATTTTTATAAGTCGTAACAAATTTGAAATTTAATATGTCATTGATTGATTTCTCTCAAAAATCAATAATTTTAAAACGGAAGGGAGTATAACGCATCAAACATTAGTAATTATAGTATGTATTTTTTTCAATAGCAACTCATCTTAGTTCATACAGTGCTCAACCAAAAACCCTAATACTTGAAATTTTTTATTGGGAATGATCTGTCTACGTTGCATAATAAGATTTACTATGGCTTGATAATAAATTAAATAAGAAGCTTTTCCCCTCTTTAGAAATGGGAGTATAATGATGGTTAGGAATTTAAAACTTGATTTTAAGAGTTTTGTCAAAATAAAGTGACTTGTCACAACTTCAACATATGATTTATGAATAGATAAAGGTCCAGAAGAAAAAAAGTGGATTATGTTTTTTGTGTCTGCCATTTCAAAATCGTTAGCAATATTATTATTAATTGGTAATGACAATATTTTATATCAAGCATTATTATGTACTTGTATTACATAATGTCCGATTATCATTATCAATCTAATATGGTCTTACAGACGTAAAGGGCCGAGAAGATGGTGGGCAGAGATTTAAGATGAGTTAGGAAATCGATCTAATTCTAGTTTATTATATCATAAAGATAAGTATATTATCCTTACAAAACTTAAGCGGAATCTTTTATTCTATTCCAGGTACAAAGACTTCAACTAATACATTATATAATATTCTTTACAATATTACAATTGTATTAATATTACAAACATTCTTTTAAACATTAACTTTTTCTTTCCTTCGACTCTACCTGGATTCTTCAGTCCGTTTTGGCTTAGCTGCAAATATTATAGAATTTGCAAAAGTGAGCATAAAATTATTCAGCAAATAATAAACAGTTGATTACACAAGAATCTCAAGAATAAAAAAATATTTCTCTGAAAACTTCAACAATTGAACAATAATTGTAAAGCTACTTGGGTGAATAGGAAACAAATCAGATTCATATATTTAACATTCTTAATTTTCTTATTAGTAATCATAAGATTGAGAACATTTCCTTCAACACTTTTAGAGTCATTTAGACCGCGTATCTTTCGGTATAACTGATAGGTAATTAAGACCTTCAGTTATTTCTATATTTATTGAATAGTCATTAAGACCGACAATCTTTGTGCATATTACTGAGGGGTCGTTTGGACCATTGAACCATCCATATCACGGTTTCCAACTGAATATGTTACCAATTAGAAGCTTACTCAATATCTTCTAAACGATAAAACTCTATATTTTAATCATTTAAGTAGCACCATGGCTAGACATCTTCGTTCATGATCTTGATAACTGATCATAGGGTTGTTCAACCTCAGTTTTACTCTAGAAAATCCGCCCTAAATTAATTTGATTTGGTCAAGTTCTACGTCCCTTTTTAGGACTCGGCCTAACTTTTAGGTATACATATGTGAAAAGAATCATCTTCTCAACATATATATAAGAATATCACAACACAAATTCTCAACAGTTATCAATATAGTAAACTGAGTGGCTCCTCATCTAAAACTAATGAATTTGTTTCCCGTTTCATCTACACTGTCTTGACAGTGAGTTAGATCGGTTTCCTAACTTATTTTAAATCTCTACCCACACAAAGGAGTGATTTAACTCAGTTAATAGGCATACATATTGAAAATCTCCAATAGAGGATAAAAATACAAATAAGTGAAATTATAAACCACTCATGTTTAATTTTTATGTCCGTATAGCAGAGCTCAATAACTTCACATTATAGTTGAGGTTGCTATTGATAGTTATAATCGTAAAACATATATCATGTCGTGGTCATTTTAAAAATAATTTAGTTATTATCTTATAATTTTTAAATATAAATTATATATAATAATAATAGTAATAATAATAATACATGTTCAAATATAATTAATATAATTATAATTTCATATCTATATATACATGCATGCATGAATATCACAATAAAGCAAAAGAAAAGTCCTATAAAACATTAATGTCAACTCACTTATCTATTTTTTTAATATATTATACAATTGTAAATATGATATTGATATAAATTTTATTCAACATTATATAAGTATTATGATTATAAAAATAATTAAAATTTTATGAAAAAAAGTTATATAAACTAGCGGTGCTTTGCACAATCTATCAAACTTGTTTTTACATAATGGTATGAATCTCATTATATTAATTGGAGATTTTGTTAATTATTATGCAATGACTAGAATCCCATTACACCTACACAATCATATTATCCAAGGTAAGATATTAAATAATAAGATTTTCAAAATAGTTTCTTCCAAAATGCATGGATATTTTGGTAAATATTTAAGATGCTAATAGAATTCAAAATTTACGTTCTTTTTAATAGTCATGGGAGAGTAATTTTTTTTAATAAAAAAATCAACACTCTCAAAGAGGATTAGCTGACTTTTATATGAAAACCTTCCTTAATATTATTCTGTCAGTTCCAAAATTAGATATACTTTTTTCTTTTTAATCCGTTGTAAAAGTAATGATATATTTTTATTTTAGAATTATAAAGTGATATGATAATTCTAATATGTCATTATTTTTCGCTATCATTTTTAATATCACAAAATTACAACCGAATTTCTAATTAATACTAATGATATATTTGAGAACATAAAATTATATTTAAAAGTCATTATTTTATAATTGTATCTCTACGTTTGGAACATAGGCCGGAGGGACTATTTATTAACTCGTATTATTACTTTTTCTAAAATGAGCGGAGGATGAAGGAGAAGGTAGAGGAAAAATAGGAAAAAAAACTTATTTATGAGAGGAAGAAAGAAAAAAAAATTAGGGAAACATTTACTTTTACAGGAAAAAGAAATCAAGAAAAATAGGAGAAATTTACATTTATTACATGATTTTGTTCTAGACAAACTCCTATAAATATACTGTTTAAAGATCTTATGACTACTATCATACTTCATACTATATATAAAAGTAGAATACAGTTAATTTTAATTACTTAATTAGGGAAAAAATTACTTTTACAGGAAAAAGAAATCAAGAAAAATAGGAGAAATTTACATTTATTACATGATTTTGTTCTGGACAAACTCCTATAAATATACTGTTTAAAGATCTTATGACTAGTATCATACTTCATACTATATATAAAAGTAGAATACAGTTAATTTTAATTACCTAATTTAACTTTAGATATTTATAATCTAAAACAAAATATTTTTGTAATTAGATTAAATTAAACTTTATGAATGTAGATTTTTTCTTTTTTAAATTAAATTATATGTATTATTTAACGTGTAAAAGGATTATCTGATTTTTTGGGAGGGAAAAGTGAAGGGGAAAAGTGTTTTGTTTTGGAGAGAATTATTTTGTGTTTTGGGGGGAAAAATTAAGTAAATAAAATTAAGTGTATTCTACTTTTATATATAGTATGATTATATGTATTATTTAACGTGTAAAAGGATAATTTGATTTTTTTTTTTTTTTGGGGGGGGGGGGGGGGAAGTGAAGGGGAAAGTGTTTTGTTTTGGAGGGAATTATTTTGTGTTTTGGGGAGAAAAATTAAGCAATTAAAATTAAGTGTATTCTACTTTTATATATAGTATGATTATATGTATTATTTAATGTGTAAAAGAATAATCTGATTTTTTTGGGGGGGAAAGTGTTTTATTTTGGAGGGAATTATTTTGTGTTTTGGGGGGAAAAATTAAACAATTAAAATTAAGTGTAATCTACTTTTATATATAGTATAGTATGATTCCCCCCCCCCCCCCTCCCCCTCACCCTCAAAATACAACACAATTTCCTTCAAAACAAAACACTTTTCACCCTTCATTTCCCCCCGAAAAAATCACCTTATCCTTTTATACATTTAAAAAAAACCTCTTCATTATATCCTTCTTTAATGCTATTTATCATCTTCAATAACAAAAATAAAACTCTTCATTATCTCAAAATGATTCAAAATTATGTTTATGCGTCGGATCACTCTAATTAATTCAGAATTTTATATGTATAATATATATAACCATGTATTCCTCTTGATCAGGACCAAAATGAGTTTTTCTTTCCAGATTAATTACAAATGCAAGTTTCTTGGTTTAGCCTTAATATATATGAAGCCAACTTAAATATTAATCTTAGTATAAATAAAAAATTGAGAATAAATTTTGATACAATCATGCGGATTAATTAAATTTTTATTATAAACATAATATATGAGAATATTATTATTAAACATAATATATGATCATTTATTTCCTCTTGATCAGGACCAAAATGAGTTTTTTTTTCCAGTATAATTACACATGCAAGTTTCTTGGTTTGACCTTGATATATATGAAGCCAACTTAAATATTAATCTTAGTATAAATAAAAAATTGAGAATAAATCATACTATATATAAAAGTAGAATCATACTATATATAAAAGTAGAATACAGTTAATTTTAATTACTTAATTCCCCCCCCCCCCCCCTGCAAAATACAACACAATTCTATCCAAAACAAAACACTTTCCCCCCCCCCCCCTTCATTTTTCTCTCAAAAAATCACATTATCCTTTTACACGTTTAAAAAAAAACCTCTTCAATATCTTTTTCTTTAATGCTATTTATCATCTTCAATAACAAAAATAAAACTCTTCATTATCTCAAATTGATTCAAAATTATGTTTATGCGTCTGATCACTCTAATTAATTCAGAATTTTATATATATAATATATATAACCATGTATTCCTCTTGATCTGGACCAAAATGAGTTTTTCTTTCCAGAATAATTACACATGCAAGTTTCTTGGTTTAGCCTTAATATATATGAAGCCAACTTAAATATTAATCTTAGTATAAATAAAAAATTGAGAATAAATTTTGATACAATCATGCCGATTAATTAAAGTTTTATTGTAAACATAATATATGAGAATATTATTATTAAACATAATATATGACCATGTATTTCCTCTTGATCAGGACCAAAATGAGTTTTTTTTTTCCAGAATAATTACACATGCAAGTTTCTTGGTTTAACCTTGATATATATAAAGCCAACTTAAATATTAATCTTAGTATAAATAAAAAATTGAGAATCAATCATATTCATATTATATATAAAAGTAGAATACAGTTAATTTTAATTATTTAATTTCCCCCCCCCCCCCCAAAAAAAAAAAATACAACACAATTCCCTCCAAAACAAAACACTTTTCCCCCTTCATTTCCCCTCCAAAAAACACGTATAAATCCAAAAATCAGATTATCCTTTTATTTTGAAATCCAAAAATCAGATTATCTTCTTATTTTGAATCGACCTGTAGATGAAAGGATATATTCTATGTATATATATATATATGATGATTGGATCCAGTCTGACTACCATCTTATATTTTCTTCTTCTTCTTCTATTGACATTTTTAAAAAAATTACAGTGTCTTTTACTGTCAATGGCTCTAAAAGTGGACTTCATTTCTTCTATAACTCCAGACAGACATGATTGAATGTTGAAAATCCGAATAATCCGTCTGTGGACCATCCCAAATTTTGTTAATCTCGAACAGATCAATACGATTGAGATGATATTACTAGATGAAAAGGTATCATTCTTTATAATCTTTCATATACGAAGTATAACTCAAAAAAAATTCCGTTTATTTGTTAAAATAATCATATTTATTTAATCATTTTTGTTCCTCTCTTCATAACAGTGTGACAGAATCCATGCTTCAGTCAAAAGTTCTTTACTAAGAAGGTTCAAAGAAATTCTGGTGGAGGGTGTTGGATACTGTATGACAAATTTTATTGTTGGTTACAACAGTGCCAAATTTAAATCCACCCGTCATAAGTTTAAGTTAAATTTCATGGCAACAACTGATGTATCTTCTCCAATAGAGTTAAATATTCCCAAGGAAGGTTTCTTATTTGTTTCTTTTGCTGATTTAAGCTCGAATATAGATGAGTCGTATCTTATTGGTATGATCATGATATTATTCGGCCTAGATTTTATTTTTAACTCATTTTTTATTTGCATGTGGCTGATCCTTTTTTTGTTTTAGATGTTATTGGGGAGATTATAGAAACTTGTGATATTATTCAGAGTTCAAAGGATGGAAAAATCACTAAGAGTTGTCTTGGAAGATGCAGAGTTAGCATATTATATTTGCACTATTACTCTGTTATTATCTGTGTAATTCATGTTATTGTGTAGCAGGTTCTTCTGTAGCAGGTTTATGTCATGTTGGTGGTCTACCTCAACCTGTTAGTTAGAATTGTATATACTGTAAATAATACAAGCTGATGAGGTGATAGTAAGTCATGCTGTAAAAAAAGTGAGAGATGGGGACGTTCTTCTCACATATGGGTCATCGTCCGCTGTAGAAATGATACTAATACATCACCATGAGCTTGGTAAAAACTTTCGTGTTGTTGTAGTGGATTCACGTCCGAAGCTTTAAGGACGACTCTTACTTCGTAGGTTACTGGGGAAGGGTCTTAACTGCACATATACTCATATAAATGTTGTTTCGTACAGCATACATATAAAATTTTAATGTTATATACAGAGAGTTGATGTTGTCTTGGAAGATGTAGAGTTAGCATATTATATTTGCACTATTACTCTGTTATTATCTGTGTAATTCATGTTATTGTGTAGCAGGTTCTTCTGTAATAGGTTTATGTCATGTTGGTGGTCTACCTCAACCTGTTAGTTAGAATTGTATATACTGTAAATAATACTAGCTGATGAGGTGATAGTAAGTCATGCTGTAACAAAAGTCAGAGATGGGGATGTTCTTCTCACATATGGGTCATCGTCCGCTGTAGAAATGATACTAATACATCACCATGAGCTTGGTAAAAACTTTCGTGTTGTTGTAGTGGATTCACGTCCGAAGCTTTAAGGACGACTCTTACTTCGTAGGTTACTGGGGAAGGGTCTTAACTGCACATATACTCATATAAATGCTGTTTCGTACAGCATACATATAGAATTTTAATGTTATATACAGGCCGTCACTTTACATACATATTCATTCACTCTCAAATTCACTATATATGATTATGTATACATACATAAAATGTTTGCATAATCTGAATATGATAAAGGAAAAATAAAAGGGCTTATGTTATAATGATCATGTTATCTTTGTCCTTTTTTTAAAATTTTCTCTGTAGTAACTTCTTGACTTTGAACTAATCATATTGTGTTGGAAACATCAGGCAAGGTGAGAGTGTCAAATGCTTACTTTGATTCAAGAATGTTGATCAACCCGACAACTAAGGAAGCCATCGACTTCAAAAATAAGTAAAACCTTATAAGTTGTCTATTAATTAATGTTTATAATGATTGTTTTTTTAATCTAACAATTAAATGTTATAGACTTGTGAAAATTGAAGAATCTCAATCCCAAAGGGTTAGCCAATTGTCTGGACCATCTACCTATTCCCTTGCTGATGAATTTACTGGTCCTCACAGAGAAGAGGACAATTGATGAGATTCTAGAAAACAAAAAGGTATTTATAATAGATTATTTTTAAGGGTCAAATAAATGATTACTAAATTGTTATATTCTTAACAACAGGTTGGGACATTTGTAACATGTGCAACAATTATTGAAATTGATAGTACATATGGATGGTTTTACAATTCTTGCCAGAAATGTCCAAGAAATGTTGAACCGGCTGGCCATACCTGGTATTGCAACAAGTGTAAAGATTTTGTACGCTACCCATTGTAGAGGTTTGTATTAAATTCGTTTGTTATATGATTTTTTATAATTCAAATATGAATCTATGATTTATATTTGTAATTTACAAGTTTAAAATTCAAGTCAAGGTTATTGATGAAACTAGATCAACTTTCTTTTTGTTGTTTGATTGGGAGGCTGTCCAACTTTTAGGAAAAACCGCAACAGATGTAATGCCAACTGATTTGAAAAAGGTATATATATTATTGTTTAGTTTGATAGTCGGTATTACTTATTAAGAACACTAAAGTTTTTTTTTTAATATTGTAGGATCCTGAACAGAATAAACGTGATTATCCTGTTGAATTGGATGGTTTGCTTGATAAGAAAATGTTGTTCAAAGTTAAAATTAAGAAAGCAAATTTAAGTGATAGTTGGGATATATATGCTATTCAAAGGGTGACAGATGATTATTCTCTCATTGAAAAATTTATTTCTTCCTCAATTACTGATCAGGTTAGATTATTTGAAAACATTGGTGCTGTTTATATATATATGAAGTATGTTGAAATTGTGAAAACCAGTGCTTATAAGATGTCTTTATTTGTTTCAGGAGCCAACAGATTTTATTGAACGTAATCAGGAAGTTGATGTCATAAGCAAAGTTGAGTTTTGAATACTATAACTATTATTTTTTCATTAGAACTACTATTTTTTTATTACTTTTATGCTACATAGCTTTTATTCTTATTATAAAAAGCTTTTATTTTTATATGATCATTCATCTTCTTTTTTTGAATGTATCAGGATTCTTTTTCTGATGAGACAGATGGTATCTTCCCAAATAAAACACCTTCAAAGAGAACTTTTAGTGATGAAATTGTGTAATTAAGTGATCTGGGTGATGATCTTGATTCACAGCTTTCAACTAACAAGATGAGGAAGAATATCAAAATTGAGAAGGAGTAATCAGAATGAATTTCGAGCTACAGTTATGGGATTTTTTATGTGTTTGTCTTAATGGTGAATAACGGTTTGTTTTGAGCCTTTTTTGGTTGTAATGAATCTCTTGATGCATAATGGTTGTAATGAATCTCTTTGATCAATTAAGGTAGTTTTTATATTATGGTTATATTTTTTACTTCTTTGAATAATGATTGGTTTGTTGATGGTAACAAAATTTATAGCTAAATGGTTAGTGTATGGAATGATTGGTTCATAGAGCCGTAATATCATTTTTTTTGTTCAAGATTTAGAATTATATTAGATAAAGAGTCTGCAATCCGTGAAAGAGAGCATTCCAAATGAGGAAATAGAAGCTATTACCATTCTTTTTTAAGAGTAACAATCCCCTGCATATGAAGTATTATTTTAACAAGGCTACAAATGAGATGGAAATAAGATTTACATGTTCATATGGTTGTTGCATGCCTTGTGCTAATATTAAGTGGATAATTTTTGTATGACGCAACTGGTGTAAGATTACAAGCAGGGCAGGGGCAGAGGTTTGATGATTTTCCTGCTTTTGTTTATGTGTGTGATGTGTACTCATCATCATGTCAAAAGAATTTTAGATTGGAAATTTGATAATTCTTGAAAACTTTGTGCTCATTTCTCATGTTAATTTGTCTGTTGTGTGTGAATGGGCACGAATTAAGATGCCCGTGCATTTCAGACTAATTGGAAATTTGACGAGTGTTGGAAGCATTGTGCTCATTGCGCACACATGCACCAAGACCTTTCTACTGTTTTAGCTGGAGTAAACATCTTGAATAGATTTTATTCCTCCATTTCAAATATTCAAATTGGAAGTCTTCAGGTGCTCAATCAAATTGTATATGAACTTCCTCCTACTGCAGATCCTTTGGCTGAGAGCAGACAACTACATGAACTTCATGGCCACACCCCACTACAGGTTTGTTTTGCTGCAATAGAGTGAGTACCTTATATTGAACTGCAATGTTTTCTGTGGATAGCTTTGTTATTGACTTATTTAATATCATTATTGATCGTCATAATTTCAATGATATATATATCCTTGACAATTATAACTGCAAAGAACTGGAGGTTACCTTCTGTGACAAATTGCCAAAACATCTTCAATCATTATTACAATGTGTTAACTGATATCAGAACTATTACTTTGGTTTGATTACCTGTGGAGCTAAACTAATTCTACCACAAGGTGTTAACTGATATCAAATGTGTTTTCTCACTGCTTTTTTCCTTTTGCAACTGGTTTCTTACTTTGACAAAAATAAAAATTGACTTTCCCTAGAATTTCAGTGCATCCTTCCTACTAAGCTCCAAGGTCATCATTTTGTAATACAAAAGACAACTTAAAAGTTCAAAGCTTGTCAAACTCACTTTTAGCATGTCTGCCAGCATATACATCATTTATGCTAGGATTAATTTCTTCTCCTGAACTTTTTTTGGGTTGTGTTTTTTAAACAATTTCGCAGCTGTTGCTCTTTTGTTTAGCTTCTTTCTTACAGAAATTTTGTCCCTGGTGATAGATTTTGTCCCTGATGATAGAAATTTTGTCCCTGATGATAGATTTTGTTGTGAAACACTATTAGCCAACATTTGTTTTGTTAAATACAAACTAAAGTAGTAACATATATTTTTTTAATGATATTGGAAAATATTTATATTACTTGATCTATGTTTGGATGGTCAGAACGATTTCTAAAATCTTAGAACATGAAATAAAATGAATAATATATTTTAATTTGATACTTTAAAAGATTTTTATATTCATTTATTTTGCTAAACTTATTAGTCAAGTGAAATAGTTTAATTTTTATTCCCGTAAATCGCACGGGTTCAATTACTAGTTACTTTTATTGTGAAATTCTCCATTACCATGAATGAGATTTTCAATATTTATGCCTATTAAAATATTATTAATTATGTTCTTTTTTAATTAATGTTTAAAAAATATAAAATTAAGAAATATAATTAATATATTATCTAAATGATAAAATGTGACGCCCCAAAATAGGTCTACACAACCCATTTTGAGTCGTCAAAATATACACTACAAAATTCAAATACAAACTTTCATATTCACAACTATTAAATTGTCGTGCAAAATATGACAACACATAAGCTGTGAGTTTCAATACAGATAACAGTACTCATACTCCAAACCAATGATACTTTACATAAAAGTACAATCAATAATTGTTTTAGGAATTAAAATATTTGATAAATGCTCAACGAAACTTTTATACATGGGAGATCATGCTTCTAAGTTATAATAGATATCATAAAACTTGAGAATTAACATTGGTTGACCCAATAGACCCCAAAGAAAAACGAGAAGGTTACTATCCTATTCATTCTAATGGTGGATATCTTTTTGCCATATAATTATCTCCATTGTCTCAAACTGAGGATTATATTCCAAACATACTCCAATATTATATAGGTAGTGCTCATAGATATAGTCAGCAAGTGGATGCGCACAACCATGTCTCATGATAACACGAATTCGTATGTGGTTAGACATCTTGTATGATAGTGACAACACACCCTTCCAAAGTCGGGCTCTCATCGCCCTGTTGTTGTTCACCAAAATCAATTATTAAATGACGTATAAAATACGTCACACACATTTTAAGTACTCAATACAATTATTACCATACTGTTTTATGAAAAACTTCAACAGTTATAGATCATCACTGTATTCCCCTGTTATTCCCGCTCGTCTCAGTTACACTCGTATTACCTGAAAGGAATTGTAAAGCAAAAGGGTGAGCACAAATAGCCCAGTAAAGAATATCCTGACTAAGATAATTAAATTATCAATAACCTTTATCATAAATAATTCACATATTTAGAACATATGGTAGATGATAAAAAAAATTTAACCATAATTGCAGCGGAATCATCAATCCATTAGAAGAGTCAAGCAGAACATAATGTCTATTATCTTCCCCAAATTAAAAGTCCATCATCGATATTTTATTCATGTAACACCAATCAACAGTTCTTCGTTGTACTCAAGACAAAGAGAACTTTCACCACCTGTCTACAAAAGATTATAATTAAATTTACAATTCATGTTCATAATTATATAAATCAACAGTTTCTCCTGCCACAAAGGCTTAATAGAACTTTCACTCAATGTCCTTGGCATAAAGGCTAAAAAAACTCAATAATCATATCGTCTTCACACCCTTCACCAAAGACATTCAAATGTAACAACAATGGTCACGATCATACCAATCAATAGTCTATCTTTGCACTACGGGTCAGAGATATTTATTTGTATCATCAGTGGTCATGATCATGCCATACATATGTCCATTTTTGCATTACGGGCCAAAGATATCAATCCACAGTTCATCTTTGCACTACAAGCCAAAGATATCAATCAAAAGTTCATCTTTGCACTACGGGCCAATTATATCAATCAACAGTTCATCTTTGCACTACGAGCCAAAGATAATTTTCATTACCATTAAAGTCTAAGGATTATGACAATGATATAAAGAATGAATTTAGTTAGATCAAGGACAAATATTAGAAATTTATAATTCAATTTATCTAGAGTTCAAGAATGTCCAAATCGTCAACATGAAGATCAAAACATGGATTCAATTTTAAGAATAAGATTCATAAAAGATAACTTGGATAAAGAAAGGGGAATTAAATTTCATTGTAAATAGTACTTGTTAGGAATATGCATGAGAATGTTATTCCTATTTATATATGATTTGATTATGATATAAATGAATGAATATGCAAGTATACTTGCATTGACAAAAGCTGTAAAGTCCTTTGATAGATAATAGGAATATATGTATAAGGACTTAGAATGAATTGATCAAATATGTTAGGTTGATCCTACATAAGCAAAACAGCTTTGTAAAGTCCTTAAAAAGAAATGATGTACAAGGGCTATAAATATAGAAAGATCAAGCTTGTTAAGTTGATCTTATACAATGTAATAGATAGGCTTGTCTGATCGTCGAGCACTGCACCAGCATCGTAGTCTGCCAGGAGAGACAAGAAAGACTCGAGAACTATCAAGGCGGAATCAGTAGTCTGCAAGGATAGTAGATCTCGGAGTTCGTAGTCTGCCAGGAGAAACGAGGAAGGATCGTAGTGTGTCGAGAAGAGCTTTCTCAGATTCGTAGTATGCTGAGAAAGTCATGGTCAGAATCGTAGAGACAGCCTGTCTATGAGCCGATCGAGCAACTGCCAGAGCTAAGTCAAGAATCGTAGATCACACTTGAAATAGTGGAGTCTACTGATCACATCAAAGGCAGAGATCGTGGTCGAGCCAGATCAGACGAGGACAACAAGCATGAAAGCAGAAATCGTAGTCTGTCAAGGTCTGATCTCGAAGTCGTAGTGTCTGCAGCAACATAGCTAAATCGTAGTCTGCAGAACTCAGGCTTCTACAAAGGTTGCTCACAACGCTAAGGGAAGAATCGTAGTGTCAACACGATTCTCAATAAATGGGCACTCCCAGAATATCCAAAGCATGGAGCCTCTGGTCTGAGCTACAAAGATACATTCCAAGGGAGCCAGAGAGCACTCAACGAATGGCATGCAAGCTAACAGAAGATACAAGCATCAACTCAATCAACATGCAGATTGAAGTTGTGAAGCCATTCGAGATGAAGTTTTCCACAAGTAAATCAGAAGAATACTTCAGACATAGTAGCTGACTAGAGAAAGTCAGTAAGTGCAGATGTTGTCAAGATAATAGAAGACAACGATATTGAGAATCACTCAGTATCGTAGTGTTTGCCAAATGAAGAAGGAACTGATATAGTTTATACAGAGATAGCGGCCAGCTTATGAAGAACAAGACAGAAGTGATTAAGCATGGGTCAGACCATTGAAGATAGGTGAACGGGAGATCACCAGGAGAAAGAGAGCTGGGTATGCCACAAATTTGAAGTGTCTTGATATTCAGAAGAGGCCAGAACGACAAGTCAAGATATCAGTTCCTGAGATCAGCCGAGGCAAGCAAAAGTGTTGAAGCACTACACAAGTAAAGGAAGAGGTGTTCTACATTGAAGATCCAAGAACACTCTTAAGAATCGTAGTGTTGTCTCAACCAGTCAAAGCAACATTCAACAAAGACACACTACGATAAAGGTCAAAGAACAATCTGCATCAGAATCGTGAAGTTCGGGCATCTGAGTTTTGAAGCACTGGCAATGAATCAATATAAAGACTGACATCTGAACGTTGCTAATTGAGAGCTTCGATGCAGAAGGACAACTCCTAAGGACTCGAATCAAGAAATCAGAAAGGAGTAATAAAGGTGATTACCAGCCTGACACGAAACAGTAACATCTCTGAAGCGGTAGGTGAGAAAGCAGACTGCTGTGTCAGTAAAGTCAAAAAGAAGCTGTCACGTCACATCAGCAGTCTGCACCAAATAACTCGAGATCTGCGAAGCAATTCAAATAGCTTCCAACGGTTACTTTCCAACGGAAAGATCATGGAAGGGTATTTAATGGACAGAGCTTCAAGGATAAGAGTTGTTGCCGAGTTGTAGATTCGTTGAGTTGTTGGAATGCTAGACTGTTGACTCTACAAGTTCCACCTGAGCTAAACAGAACAAGTCTCAGTGACAGTGAGACTACAAAGGTGGAAGTGAAGCAGACTTGAAGGACTTGAACAGACTAAAGCTTCACTCAACAAAGATGAGAATGTCACTAAAGATGGCAGCCAAGCTGAGAGCCGAGAAGGCCAAGAAGATAGAGTTCAGGAAAGTGGCTGAGCATAAAGAAGAACAGAAGAGCCACTCTACGGATCACCATGAAGAACTAGAAGCTGAACCAGAAAAGATGCAGAACCATGTCTGCATATCATTCAAGAAGGGTTCAAGGGCTGCTAAGGGTCAAAAGAAGGTGACCTACAATGAAAAGCCTTAGCAGTCCTATGTGGTGATGGTGCACAACTGACATCAAGTGAGGGTGAGTTGAATAGGATGAAGATCAGCTGCACCAGAGAAAGATGTCCAGACTCGAAGCAGAATACTGAGGACCAAGCCTAGCTGCTAAGTACAAAGATGATCAAGCTTCATGACATCTTAGCAGCAAAGCACAAACAATAACAACAACTATAACTACAAGTAGCCAGGGCCTGAGGGGTCCTTGTCCAGAGGGACTAAATGAGTTCCAAGCCGGAGCGCTTGAAGAGTTCTTAGTGAACTAGAGATTCCAGGGCTGCTGGCCTTGAAGAGTTCTTAGTGAACTAAAGGAGTTCCAAGTCGAAGGACTTGAAGAGTTCTTAGTGAACTGAAATTCCAGGGTTGCGGGCCTTGAAGGAATCTTAGTGATTCAGGGTGCTGCCCATTCCTTAGTAGATTTCTTGCGAGAGTGTAGAAGAGTGGATTAGGAGTTTATGTCTCTGAACCACTTAAAACTCCTTGTTTCTTTTATATTCTGTCATTTACTTTCTGTCTTTACATTGTGTACTTAACTGCTATAACTGCTATGTATGTTTTAACTACTTACAACTAAACTAACCCCAAGAACAATGTATTAATGTTTATCAATATATCAATGAAGGGGACATTTAACTTATTCCGTTGTGCTTGAAATGATTCTTATGCTTGTCATGTGCTAACTTCTTAGCAATACAAAATAAAAAGAAAAAGAGTTTAAAAACGCAAAGGATCTATTCAACCCCCCTTCTAGATCTATTGTGTGCCTACTAAGAACTAACAGTACTCATGAATAGTACCACATGAATAGTACCCCGACATAAAAAGATTAAAATTTAATAAGAAAGTTCAAACTAATATTCCCGTGAAATGATATTAGATGAAGCGCAAACTTCAAGGAATTTCCAATCATTTCAGAAATTATAGAAGCAATACTTACTATAGTAAGTTTAGATTTAAGAATATGAAATAAAATAATATACGAAATTGCAAATGAATTTTCACCCGTCATGCGGTAATCCGCGTAGACAGATCATTTCCATAACTTAATAAAGAATGAATACGAAGGGTTATTCACCATGCATGCAGTAATCCGCGTAGACATGTTATTCCCACAACTTAATAAAGAATGAATACGAAGAGTTATTCACTAGGCATGCGGTAATCTGCGTAGACAGGTTATTCCCACAGATTAATAAGAAATAGAATGACAACCCTTATAAGTATGAAGTACTATCACGTACGAATATGAAAGAAAAAATAGCATCATTTACCTTAGTATGAGATTTGGATACTGCAATAGTGTAGTAGCAGAATACTTTTCTTTTTTCTCTCTTATTCTCTCTCTATAGTTTTTCTCTCTATAGCTTTAGTAAATTGGTGAGAAAGAAGGAAGGAATAAGCTTCTATTTATAGGATTTATTAAAACTTTAATCCGACGGACCATATTGATTTAATATTAAAATTTCAACCAACGGTCCATATTGAATATGAAGTGTAAATTCCCACAACTTAATAAAGAATGAATACGAAGAGTTATTCACTAGGCATGCGGTAATCCACGTAGACAGGTTATTTCCACAGATTAATAAGAAATAGAATGAACAACCCTTATGAGTATGAAGTACTATCACGTACGAATATGAAAGAAAAAATAGCATCATTTACCTTAGTATGAGATTTGGATACTGCAATAGTGTAGTAGCAGAATACTCTTCTTTTTTCTCTATTATTCTCTCTCTATAATTTTTCTCTCTATAGCTTTAGTAAATTGGTGAGAAAGAAGGAAGGAATGAACTTCTATTTATAGGAGAATGGACTAAATAGTAACTGATTCATGGACGGTTCAAATTGATTTACTATTAAAACTTTAATCCGACGAACCATATTGATTTACTATTAAAATTTCAACCAACGGTCCATATTGATTTACTATTAAAACTTCAACCGACTGTCCATACTGATTTACTATTAAAACTTCAACCGACGGTCCATAAAATTAGCACGTCTCCTCATGGAATAATAAGTCAAACTTATAACAAATGTTTCATGACAAACCCCTCTATTTATATCAAAAATTGAATAAATATTTATCACAACTCACTTATCTTTAATTAACACATTTTTACTCTTTCAACAATTATACATCATTAATATTATAATTCACAATATTGACAAACAGATCGTTCCCAAGAAATAGGGGGCTTTCCGATAAAAATTTCTCCTTATTGGCGCACAATTAAATAACCTAACCCCTTTTCTCGACAGAACTTTCTAGACATTGTCAATAATGCAAATAATAATATGAATAATTGTATCGTGTTAATTATTAATTTAATAATATAAAATATTATACAAATGTTACTGTAACATTTATTGAATCAATAATATAAGATACTATGCAGCAATTACTGTGACAATTATTGAATCCTTAGTGACTTCTTACGTAAGAATCAATAATCAGAGATATTGTGCAATACTGTGTGCTATTGTGCAACAATGCGTATTACTTTACTTTTATCACCGGGTATTTCAACAGTTAAACGGTAAAAGTTTTACCGTTATTTTTATAAAAAGGTTATTTATGTTGTTTTTTATATCCGACAGTTATTCTGTTGTGGGGTCCACCAATGATTGTGTCGTCGTACAAATATTTCCCGACAAAAATAATATTTCCCGAACAAACGAATATTTTATGACAACTTGCTTACTTTGCAAATTTTACACATATCACCTTTAACTTTAATATTTTATCAATTTAACCATTTACTGAATATAATAATAATTATAAGAAAAATTGAATACTTTTATTTCATAAAATTCGAGTTCTTACATAAAAGGGATTTAAAATTTTAATAAAATCTTTTTAAAATTTATTAAAAAATATAAATAAAATAATATTTGATAAAAATAATATACGAAATTAAATTATTAGTACTTCATTATAATGTAAAAATAATAGATACAAAGAACACATTTACTCTCTAAACACGGGGGAGTATTATGTTAGTAAATAAAAAGAGAATAGATATTTTTACAAATAAAAATAATAATTCTAATTGACCAAAGACCATTAATTTTTACTTGTGAAAATATCAAATTTTTTACTTATAAAAATAATCATTCTCAATTGACCAAAGACGATCACTCATTTTAGTTTAGAATATAGGCCTATTAATATTTAGAGCTGATTTGAAGTATTTATATATATATATATATATATATATATATATATATAAATTACAATTACAAAATTTTAAAATAGTTGAATAATATTTATAAAACTTCTACTTTTAAAAATTAATTGAATCACAATAATTTTTAATTTAAAAATATTTTAAATTTGATCTTGTATTTTATATTTTGAGTTTAATTCTGTTGTCGAATGAAATGATCATCCGGTGCATGTCGTTGGATTAATCGAAAAAATAATGTTATTATCACATAATTTTGGATCACATAATACTCACTAGACTTGGCAAAAAATAGGTTTGAATTGGTTTTGTGTTACATAAAATAGTTTTGGGTTGGTTTTGGAACTAAAACCATATTACCTATATTTAATATGGGTTGTGTGGTTTGAATTTAAATGGTTATGGGTCGAATCCAAGTCGACCTATTTTTCAAATTATAGTTCACTAAAATCTTAACTTCTATTATACTAAAAAAGTCTTATTTTAATTTTTTAGACCCAAGTTTAAAACTAAAAATTTTAATTGATGTGACAAATTTGAATATTAAAAACATTAATTTTGTGATTATAGGCGCTTTCAAAAAAAATTGCATTAATAATTAGTATGTTAATTAAAATTAATGAAATTATTGAGAATTTTATTACAATAATCAATAAATATAAGCAATAAATAATATTTTTTTTGGGGGGGTAGGGTTGGGTGGGTGGGGTGAGGGGCGGGGCGGGGGCGGGGGCGGGGGCGGGGGCGGGGGTGTATACATAATTAATAAATATTATTTTTTTGGTGGGGGTGGGGGTGAGGGACGGGGGGGGTGGGGGTGGGGGTCGGAGGTGGGGGGACGCAGGTTTGGGGGCGGGGGTGGAACATACGTGGTGAATTAAAGATTTAAATTAATGCTGAACACTGCTTCCGATCCTTTGTTCCAAAATAATAAAATAAATGGTGAATATATTCTCTAAATAATGACTCAAGCTTCACTGTTATTCTATTAAGGTAGGGGGTAGGGGGTTGGGCGGTGCGGGGGGCTGTTATTCTATTAGGGCTGTGACGCCCTCAAAATAGGTTCAATACTCAATCCATTCTGAATTGTCAAATACATGGTACAAAATTCAAATACAATATTTCATATCAAACAGTCGTGCAAAATACGACCACAAAACTGTGAGTGTCAATACAGACATGTAAAAAATATAAACATTCAAACTAAGTCCTCATTACATTTATTATCACACTATTTTAAAAAATATAGTGAGGACTTTTACAGCTCTAACTCGGACCATCACTTCATTCCCCGACTAATACCCGCGATATTCTCATTTCCTGAAGAGAACAATAGAAGAAAAGGGTGAGCTCAACTAGCTCAGTAAAGAATATTATGACTAAGATAATGAAAACAAATTATCGTTAGCCTTCAATAAATCAGATAAAATATTATGGATAATAAGTTTTACATCAATATTCGTAGCGAAAATAACAACTCATTAGAAGAGTTAAGTAGAAAATGATGTCTACTATCTTCTTTGATTTAAAAATTCATCATCAATATTTTATCCTTGTAACATCAATCAATATACATCTCGAATTAAATATACATATTTTGTACTACGGGCCAAATATATTCATTTATATCACCAGTTGGTCATGTTCATCTCAACACCTGTCCATCTTTGCACTACGGGCCAAAGATATTTATCAGGTAATCATTCATCTTTGCACTACAGGCCAAAGATATTCATCAAGTAATCATTCATCTTTGCACTACAGACCAAAGATATTCAGTTATATCACCATTTAGAACTGAGGATGATGAAAAATAATACGAATAACGGATTCAGTGAGATAAATGACAAATATTAGAGAATTTATCCAGAGTTCAAGAATGAAGATCAAAACCTGGATCCAATCAAAAATAATTTGAAAAAAAATTTACCGTGAATAGTAACTCATGAATAGTAACTCGACATGAAAAAGATAAAAATTTTACAAGAAAGTTCAGACCAATATTCCAGTGAAATGATATTAGATGAAGCGCAAAACTCAAGAAATTTATGATTATTTCAAGAATTATAGAAGCAATACTTACCGTAGTAAGTTTAGAGTTAGGAATCTGAAATGAAACAATATACGAAACTGCAATTAGATTTTCATCCGTCAGGCGGTAGTCCGTTCAGACAGATTATTTTTATAATTTAATAACAACTGAATACGACGGGTTATTCACCAGGCATGCGGTAGTCCGCGTAGACAGGTTATTCCCACATAATAATAAAGAATGGAATAACAAGATTTCACCATGCATGCGGTAGTCCGCGTAGACAGATTATTTGAACAGAATAATAAAGAATGGAATAACAACCCTTACGAGTATTGAAAAAAATAACTCTTTTCATGAATACGAAAGAAATAATACCCATTACCTTAATAGAAATTTGGAGACTGCACTAGTGTAATAGCATAATATTCTTCTTCTTTTTCTCTTATTCTCTCTATACTTTCTCTCTCTATAGCTTTAGTAAATTGGTGAGAAATAATAAAAAACTGAGCTTCTATTTATAGGCTTGGCAGAGTAAGGGTAAAATAGTCTTTTCGCCATAATTTATGATATCATCGCTTACATCATCAATCCTATGACATCATTACTTACCTCATCGCTCCGATGACATCATTACTTATCTCATCGCTCCGATGACATCATTAGTTTGCATCATAAGAGTTCAAATTCAATTTGTTCTTTTCCACCAAAATCAATTCAGACTCAATATTTCAGAACTTTAATAATTCATAATAAATAGTCCTTTTATCAGAAAAATATGAACGTTATGTCCATTTTATACAAAATTTAATTTTCTACAACTTTGTAGAAGAAATTTTTTCTAAATTTTGCACGAAAAATGACTTAAATTTACATACGGATAATTTTTCCACACTCATCACTCTTGAAAATTTTTAACACACTCAAAATTTCGAAGCCTCCATTTTTGAAATAATGAATTCCACCACATGTTTATATATATATATATATTAAAACATTTATAATTATTAAAAAAAATTAAAATTTTATTTTCTCTCTTCCACCTCATTTTATTCATATATCGTGAATTTATTATAAAAAAAATATCATCACTATTCTATTATTATATTATCACATTATACACTTATTATATAATATTCTAATAATATATTTGAATGAATTATTTTATCAGAACAGATAAAATATTCATTCTCGATAATTGTCACTTTTACTAAAAATTACTCCGTTTAAATCCACATTGAATAAATATTTACTTATCATTTTTATCAATAATTATTATTCACAAATAATATTACAGAACCACAATAATGACAATCAGGTCGTTCCCAAGAAAGAGGGGGTCTTCCGATAAAGATTTCTCCTTACTGGCGCGCAATTAAATAACTCCACCTAGACAGAACTTTCTTAGACATTGTCAATAATGTTATCTAATAATATTATTCAAATAATATAAATTATTGATGTGATAATATAAAAATACTGTGTAGTGACAATTATTGAAACAACAATATAAAATATCAACATAGCAATTATTGAATCAATAAAATAAAATATTGAACAGTAATTACTGTAACAATTATTGAGTAGTGACTTCTTACGTAAGAATCAATAATTAGAATTATTGTGCAATAACGTGTGCTACTGTGCAACACCGTTTATTACTGTATTTTAACCACCGAGTATTTCAACAGTTTTAACGGTAAACGTTTTACCGTTATTTTTATAAAAAAATTATTTCTGTCGCTTTCTATATCCGACATTCATTCTGTTGTGGGGTCCACCAATGACTGCGCCGTCGTACGAATATTCTCCGACAAAAAAAATATTCCTCGACCAAACGAATATTCCCCGACACAATGAATATTTTATAACCACTTGCTTACTTTGTAAACTTTGCACATCTCACTCATAACTTATCACATTTATCAAATCAACACCTTACTATTTCAAAATAAAATATAGAAAAAATTCAATTTTATTCATAAAAAATTAGGGTCTTATAAGGGCGGTGTGAGGAGTGGGGGGGGGTGGGGCGTGGGGTAGAGTGGGTGCGGGGTGTGGGGTAGGTTTGGGGGTGGGGGTGGGAGAAATTAAATTAAATTATATAATATAATATAATATAATTTATGGAGAGAAGAAGGAAATAAAATTTAATTATATAATATAAATTGTATAATTTAAATGAGTTATTTTAATTAATTAAGGGATGATATATTAATTATTTAAATTAGTAGTTAGTTATACTAAAAATGTTAATTCTATTATGGATTAATTTCATAATTAGAGAAATGATTTTTATACATAATTACAAGTGTATAAATTACAAAAGTATGTAATATGTATATAATGTAATATGTAATATGTATATGTGTTATATAAGAATGTAGTGTAATAAGGCCTACATGTTGGTGTATTAACTCTTCAAAGTGTAAATGTAACGCCCCTAGAATAGGTCCAATCCACCCAACCCATTCTGGGTCGCCACGAAATGCACTCAACAAAAATTTCAAATACAAAACTTCAAGTTCTAACTTTTTAAACTGTCGTACAAAATACGACCACCATTAAACTGTGAGTTTCAATACAAATACAGTGCCCATACTCCAAGTCAATAATACGTTACAGAAAGGTACAGTCAATAACTGTTTTAGGAATTAAAATCTTTAGAAAATACTCAAGGAAACCTTCGTACATGGGAGGCCATGCATCCATGTTATAATAGATATCGTAGGACTCGAGAATTATCCTTGGTTGACCCAATAGACCCCAAAGAAAAACGAGAAGATTACTATCTTGTTCATTTCAATGGTGGGTCTTCTCTTGCCATATAATTATCTCTGTTGTCACAAACTGAGAATTATATTCTAACCGTACTCCAAGATTATATAGGTAGTGTTCATGGATATAATCAGCCAGTGGATGTGCACAACCCTGTCTTATAATAACACGACGTTGTATGTCATTAGACATCTTGTATGATCGTGACAAAACACCCTTCCAAAGTTGGGTTCACCTCACCTAAGTCAGGTCACCAAAATCAACGGTTAAATGACGTATAAAATAAGTCATACTTATCTAAAATTTTCAACAAAATTATTTTCATACTGTTTGGTGAAAAACTTCAACAGTTATAGACCCTCGTTCTATTCTCCTGTTATTCCCGCTCGAGTCTGTTATACTCTTATTACCTGAAAGGAATTGTAAAGCAAAAGGGTGAGCACAAATAGCCCAGTAAAGAATATTATGACTAAAGATAATTAAATTATCAATAGTCTTCATCAGTGATAAATCAGAGATTTATAACATATGGTAGATGATAAAACTTTTCAACCATAGTTGCAGTGGAACGAGCAATCCATTAGAAGAGTCAAATAGACTATAATGTCTATTATCTTCTCCATGTTAAAAGTCCACCAATAATATTTCATCCCTGTAACATCAATCAACAATTCCTGTCCACAATCATGTAAGTTCATGATCATAATTATCTTGATGAATTCCTCTTCGCACTCAGGACGAAGATAATTCACATCACCTGTCTTTACCTGAAACACCAAAGATCATGGTTATACCAAATCACAGTTCCTGTTCATAATCATGCTAATCAATTCATCTTTGCATTACAAGCCAAAGATATTCAACAATTAATCATTCATCTTTGCACTACAGGCCAAAGATATTCACAAGTCACCCGCTCATCTTTGCACTACAGGCCAAAGATATTCATCAATAGTTCATCTTTGCACTACGGCCAAAGATATTCAACAACAGGCCATCTTTGCACTACATGCCAAAGATATTCATATCTCAAAAAAATATCGAATCATTTCAGAATTTATATAACAATAATTATAACCATGTTGATCAATTCACCTTTGCCCTTAAACTAAAGATATTCAATTGTAAATTCAATGGTCATGAACATACCAGTCAACAATCCATCTTTGCACTACTGGCCAAAGAGAAATCTATAGTCATGATCATACCAATAATCTACCCATCTTTACACTCAAGTCAAAGAGAAATTTCATCAGTAGGATTATAAAAATGTTATATATGAGAATAAGATCCAATTGTCAACATGATAACCAATTGTGGAGTAAAATTCAAGAATAAAGTTCAAAATATGAATCCGATCAAAGATAGGAACCTTAAAAGCAACTTAGACAAATAGAAGAAAATTTAATTTTTCCGTGAATAGTGCCGTATACGTGAATAGTGCCGTATACGTGAATAGTACCGTATACGTGAATAGTGTCGTATACGTGAATAGTAACCCCGACATGAAAATGTACAAATTTCATCAGAAAAATCATACTTCGTGAATAGTACTCGTGAATAGTACCGTATTCGTAAATAGTGCCGTATACGTGAATAGTGTCGTATACGTGAATAGTAACCCCAACAGAAAAGGTAAAAATTTCATAATAAAATTCATACCAATATTTCGATGAAATGATATTGAAAGCAATAACATCATTTACGAAAAAAATAACATCTCTTACCATCCCTTACCTCAAAATAATAGTACTTCTGGCTGGAATATCGGATATAATTTCGAAAGAAACTTGCACTGAATACTAATACTCAAAGTATTGAAATATTCACAAAAATACGCTCGATATTATAGAGAGAGAAAACTTCGAATTCTGGTGTGATTTTCAATTCTAACCTAAGCACCCTATTTATAGGAAAAGCTTAGGATGCCAAAGGAGACTAAATGAATAAAATAATATTTTTTATTTTTTTCTTCCGCCGCCTGGCGGCTTTTCAAAATTTTGAATTTTCAACAAAAGTGGGTCCCACCCATTAAATATATATTTTCCGAAACTTCAATAATTCATAACAAATAGCCCATTTGTCAGAAAAATACAAATGATGTGTCCTTCTATAGGAAATTTAATTCTCTACAACTTTGCAGAAGGAAGTTTTTCCAAATTCCAAACATAAACTATCCGAAATCCAAAAACAGATGATTTCTCACACCAAAATATTGATAAAAACTCACCAGCGCCAATTCCTTCTTTAATATCCACAAAATAAATATTTCCTTATCATATAAATCAATAATTAATTATTCACAAATAATATTATAGAACTACAATATTAACAACCAGGTCGTTCCCAGGACAGAGGGGGCCTTCCGATAAGGACTTCTCCTTACTGGCGCGCAATTAAATAACCCCTCCTAGACAGAACTTCCTTAGACATTATCAATAGTGCTATCTAATAATATTATTCAAATAATATGAATTATTGAGTTGATAATGCGAAATACTGTGCAACGACAATTATTGAATCAATACTACAAAATATCAACTGTAGTCATTATTGAATCAATCATATAAAATGGCAACGTAGCAATTATTGAGTCAATAAAATATCAGTGCAGCAATTATTGAGTCAATAATATAAAATATCAACGTAGCAATTATTGAGTCAATAATATAAAATATTAAACAGTAATTACTGTAACAATAATTGAGTAATGGCTTCTCACGTAAGACTCAATAATTCGAAATACTGTGCAATACCGTGTGCTACTATGCAACACCGTGTATCACTGTATTTTAACCACCGGGTATTTCAACAGTACTAACGGTAACAACTACGCCGTTATTTTATAAAAAGGTTATTTCTGTCGCTTTCTATATCCGACAGTTATTCCGTTGTGGGGTCCACAAATAGCTGCGCCGTCGTACGAATATTCCCCGACAACAAGAATATTCTACGACCAAACGAATATTCCCCGACAACAAGAATATTTTATAACCACTTGCTTATTTTGAAAAAATTTACATATATCACCCTTAACTTTAAACTTTTATCAATTTAACCATTTACTAAATAGAAAAATTGAATACTTTTATTTCATAAAATTCGGGGTCTTACAGTAAAAAATTATTATAGACTAATATGGGTCAAAACTAGTTAAACTAGATTCAATCCATATTTATAATAATAATATGGGTCCAAAATCAAATCAACCCATCACTTAAAAATTAGTTAACCAACCCAATAGATTTAAGTGGTTTTGGTTAATTATATGATTTTTAACCTAAATTGTCAGGTCTAATACTCATACATATACATGTATATTGTAGATTCTGCGTGATATGCAGACCCGCAAATATATATATATGTACGTAAACTTTATGTGATTCAAATTATATCATAATAAGATTGCTCTAATCGGAACCACCCGTGGGGTGTCTCCCACTTTTGTACTTCTCAGACCCTCACGCGTCATGGTTCCACGTCACACGCACTTGCGAACAATTCGATGTCTGTTAAATTCTGTCTTAACAGAGCCGGTCGGCGAATTTTATCCAAATTAATCGAAGTCGGTTAAAAGGTCGAGCGAATATATTTTTCCAGGTAATTTGCAAATTGTAATTTCTCTTCCAATTGACACAGGCTAATGTGTGTGTATATACGTATGTATATTTAGATTCTGTAATGGTGTTTATGGTGATCCGTGGCCTATTTTAGGGTTTTGTTGTGTTTATATGGTGATGATTATGATTTTTGACGTAATAGATCTCCTATACCAGGTTTAATGTTTCAAATTAACTGAAATTCATCAGAACCCTAACCCAATTGGAACTGTTTCACCACTGCTGATCATGTATCAAATGCTTATATTATTTTTTTCTGGGATTTTTCTAGTTGCTTTTGCATGAAACTTATTTTTGAAGGTCCTAGTTCTTCAGTGCATATATTATGTGGAAACTGCAATTAGTTTTGTTTTTGTTTTTTTTAACAGAAAATTGTGTGTTGGGGGAGAGGGGATTGGATTATTATTACTATTATTATTTGACTGCGTTTCTATTGATTACGGTAGTTCCTTGCCTGGGAAATTTTGTTATGCTCATCTACTTTAATTTTGATCCATTGCAATCTCTCTGCTTTAATGTGAGATTATCACTGTATTAACCAAAAAAACAGTTTTGGCATAAAGGTTGGAGTAATCTAGTTATAACTTTTATTTGTAATTAAATGGCTTTTTTAATTTTACAGAATCAAATTCGTTATTTGTATAACCTAGATATATAAAAACAAGCCTTCAATACAACAGGGGAACCAATGTGCATCAAAGTTCACAGGTTTCTTCTGGTTGCAAAATTTGGCAATTGTTATTCTCTACTCATCTTTTTGGATCTGCCAACCCCTTTCCTTGCCCCTCTTCTCAATTGCCGTACGACCTCAACCTTATCCTTTTCAGAACAAAGTAAGTGGTACTATTGCCATTGACGTTGTAACCTACTTGCTGAAATATTTTGGAATCATTGCACCTCCCTTCATGGAGTTCTCAATTGTCGCGGTAGTGATATCTGAGATCAATGTCTTCAACTAGGTCTAGTTCTAGTTTCTAATTTGTCAATGAATTGCTTTTAGTCTCAACTCGCAAGGCATCAAATGATATGAGATTCTGCTGTTAATGACGAAGCAGAAAATAATCAAGGGGTCCTGGTGGTTGTATTCCTTGCTATGGATATTTCCAAGATTATGGTTTCTCTTAATTGCATGCCGTAAACTCAGTCAATGCTGCATTTATTGGCAAAGCTCCATTTATCAACTTCTCTTTATCTCTTTCCCTCTCCCCTCTTAATTTCCAAGCTAAAGCTAAAACCCAGCATTTTCTTGCAAAGTGTAGTTGCATTTGTGGTTGGTGCAGGACACGTGTAGACGAGGTTTAGAATATAGCTTAAGGATGTGAAAGAAGATCCACGCAGGGAATTGGTAGAAACACAAGCTCCAAGCTTTAAATTCAGAATAATAATATATTCAATTCTTAATAATAGTGAGCTGACATGAGTTTATATAGACTAGAAATAATTGCAATTCTACTATAAATCAAGTAACCTAATTTAATAAGATCACAACTCCTAATATGATATCCAATGTAATTAAAAGACCTACTAATTAATACCTGCAAAAATTAAAAGATAAGTGCATTGATTTATCTCCGAACAATCTCAACTCAACCGGGTCTCTTATCCTAAACTAGTTGGGGTAGGCTGAAAAGGAATCCCGTATTCAAAAACAATATAAATAATTTAACAATAATCTTTTGATTTCCATATATCAAATAATTTAACTGTAATCTTTTGATTTTGTATATTGCTATGCATCAATGATAAGTTGCATTAATAAATCTTCTAAGTGTTTCCTCAGGTTTGAATCTCTAAAAATGTCTAGTGGCGACGTGAAGGTCTCACTCCGAGATATACAAGTGGTAAGCTATTGAGCTAGAATTCTGTTATGATGGACTATTTATTAAGTATTTTTATTCCATGAGTCATCTTTCATACAATTCCATGCAATTAAAAAGAGATCTAGCAATACTTTCTCATATTGGTTTCTTAAATTATCAATGAAAACGTGAATGAAGATGTAAATGAAGCCCGTATAAAACTTTGATTAAAAAATACAGATAAATTTTTATCTTCCTTGTAGAAAACATGAGAATATTTTCAACAAGCTTTGTTAGTAAAGGAGTTCACCTCAATAGTACTCCATAGCTCTCTCCCTAAAATTTGGTGAACAAATCCAAATGCAATTTTCAAAAAGTAAAGAAAAAAACAATCATAAAAGTCCCATGGAACAGCACTCTTGAGAAAAAAATGTTTTATTCCGTGCAATTGAACTTTAAACAAATACCTATATTTTTACTTGCTAGACACGGTGTTAAAAGATTTCTTATGTCAAATAGTTCCTCTTTTGCCTTTACTCTTGTGTTTGATTCTTGCATTTCTTTTTCCCTCTTCCTTTTTTCGTCACTTGTTGTTCAATAATTTGATTTTAAATTAATAAATTCAAGAAAGATTTGGTGGAATTGTGGAATTTTCTATAATTTTGTTTCTTTCTCCTTTGTGGTGATAAGCAATGATGCCTTTGTTGTATTAATAGTTCAGAATTATTTAAAGATGTTCCAAGGTGCTTTCTTGGTTGTAAAAATTCTTAGTAATGAACAGATACATTGTAAGATCCCCATCTTATCATGTTTTGGACCGATAACTCGCTCAAAGTGCATAGGGTTCATGTGTATATATTGCAGACGAAGACTTATTATATCATAGATATTTCTCGTATGTGTCTTTCTGTGTCAAACTTGTTTAAAGATGTGATTGTTTTGTTTGAGATGTTAATGATCTTTGAGGTAGTTTTCTATTTTTTCCAATACAACTATATAATACTTTTCATACATCCTCTTTGCCATTTCTAAATTACAGCACAGATTTGTAGTTCCATGTCCTAGGTTGTATTAGTGGTTGGTTCTTGACATATCCGTTGTGTGGTACATGATGCAAGAATTATAAATATTGAAGAGAACTACAAAGCTTAAAAGAAAAAAGAAAAATGAGTAATCAGGCTTAAGTTGATATGGTAATACTAAATTATGGTTTTAGAATCTGAATTAGGACCAGACCACCTAATCCAATTAACATACGTAGAACAACCTGGCAAGTTTGACTTTTGAGCTTAAATCGGGCTTTAATCTTCTTGGTAAAACTACCTGCATCGAAATTGTGCTAACACTCTCCTATTGCACATGTTGTAGCACCTCATAAGTAGAGATATATCTGGGTTAATTATTAATATCAATATTCTTTTTTGTTTGCTTATTAATTTTTGACGACAGGTGCAACATCTTATAGAACGATGCCTTCAGCTATACATGAGCCAGAAGGAAGTTGTGGGTACTCTCTTACAGCAGGCAAAAATTGAACCTAGTTTCACTGAACTTAGTAGGTGTTATCAATCAGTAAATCCTCTCATATCTACCATTTAATTTTATTATGAAATTATGGCACATGGTATTGGGGCTTGGCTCTTTGTTGTTTCACAAACAAAATTAATGCATGTCTGGAAAAACTTACAAGAAAATGCTATAAAAAGAGTAATGTTTCCTTTAAGATTATTGGTTTTGATATATGAAATAGGTATTAAATTACACATGATAGATGATACATGGAAATAAATGTAGGATGGATGCTTCATTTTGAAATGTGTTTGTAGATGGAAACTTGACGTATCTGATGCAGTTTGTTCTCTCTTTTGTTGAGTTTACACTCAGATATTATAAATCCATTCTCTCTATGCTTGGGTTACTGGCTCCCCATCCCTATTATTCCTTTCCATGTATCATTCGTAGATATTTCCTGTTTATGCTATGATCTATTGACTTTGACATTCTAAATTCAAAGTGAAGCATTTAAATATAACATAATATTTCATATTTATTTATTGATTCAGCATTAATCTCCATTGTTCTCCCCCAGTCGAGCTGTTGTTCATCATTTAGTCACAATTTATCATTGAAATCTTCCTTATAAGCTACTGTTGCTTATTGTTTTTGGTTGATTCTTCAACTTAATTGTTTATTACTTCGGACTAAGTCGGCCTAAACTAGAATACTAGATAGCATCAAGTAGATAGCATCTTTATTAAAATGCTAACATCTGAGTAGTTCAAATTATCACTTATGAGTGGCGACTATCTTAAAATAGGGATTAAAGGTTATAAACATACTAGGAAAAAAACAATAAAATAATAAAATGGTCATAGCCATATTATAATGTCATAAGAAAATTTCTTTATTTTTTTTGCTATAAACTCTTCGAGATTATAACATCTAGTATTTTTGTGTCTAGTTTGGCAAAGTCTTGAAAAACAAAATCAGCAATTTTTCGAGGCATATCATCTGAGACTAGTGCTGAAAGAACAGATATTAGAATTCAATCAATTACTTGAAAAACAGGCTGAGCTAATGCGTCAGGCAGCTGGAGTTGCCTCCGTTCCTATATCTAATGGATCTCAAATTTCACCAAGTAAGTCGGGTTTCTGCTTTGACAATTTTTGTTGGGGCTGGTTTTGGGAATTGTTTTCATCCATTTCAATTACTTGCATAATAACGTTAGTATTATTATTATTTTTTTTCTTTTTTAAATTTTTTTGGGGCATAAATAACAATTATAACCTGTATTTGCAGATAGATAGATAGATACTTTATAGTAATTCGTATGTTTAACGGTTATAACATTTATCCCCTGCATGCAAATCCTCTCGTTTTCTTTTCCTTTTTTTTCAATGGAAGGGGAAATTTGCATGATATCGAATTAATTTCATCCATTTCAATTACTTGCATAATAACGCTAGTATTATTTCTTTACTTTTCTTTTTTTGTAAATTTTTTTGGGGCATAAATAACAATTATAACCTGTATTTACAGATAGATAGATACTTTATAGTAATTCATATGTTTAACAGTTATAACATGTATCCCCTGCATGCAATTCCTCTCGCTTTCTTTTTCTTTTTTTTCAATGAAAGGGGAAATTTGCATAATTTCGAGTAATAGAGTTTATTTTTAAGATGCAACAATATAAGCTAAGCTTTCTGATAGGTAAGGGCTTTTCGTTAAAACTAGTATAACATTTGTCAAACTTGCATCTTTTATCAACTCTGCACCACGAGCCTTGTTGTCATCAATTGTCAAGTGTGGCATTCAATAGAATTCAATCTTTCTCATCCTTTCTCCCTCTTAATGTCCTACCCTTATATCTCATTGTTCAGCTTAGTTTATGACATTCATGCTCAACACCATCTATATGACTACCAATGCATGCCTCAAACATGTTCCTGATGAATCAATTGACTTTCACTTACTGTTCTGAGAATTTCAATTTTAATTTCATGGTTATGGTCTATTGGTGTTTATATGCCTTGCTCTAAGCTAAGGAAGGAAATAAATTTCTTGTTATATGATGCTGGGACACTGGTTGACTGGTATTTAGGTCAATTAGTTTGTGTTATTCATCTCCTCCCATTTAGCTATTACACACACATTGCATTTGTGCTACTTGGTAGCTCATTATAGTTTGGGACTCTGAAGGTCTTTTTGTCTGCTCTCTCTCTCTCTCTCTCTCTCTCTCTCTATATATATATATATATATATATATATATATATATAGGGTCCGTCTCTCTAGCGAATCATAGGGTGTGAACTAAAAACGAATCGGTTATAGCGACAGTTTTTAGCGAATTCCGTCGCTATAGCATAGAAAGCTTGTTTTTTATGCTATAGCGACGGAAAAAACCGTCGCTATATTCGGTTCATTTTTAGTTCGCTCTTTATGATACGTTGGAGAGACTGACCGTATATATATATATAAAATTGAAACACTTGGGTAATATTGTTGTTATTTTGTGCTTTGTTAAGTAAAAAAAATACTTGCCTTAGGATTTTAGATTTTCAAGTTTATTGATCGACTCGGTATCACCTGTTTCCTATTGACAGTGCACCAAAACACAGATTGCTATGCACCAGAACGAACCGAAACTGCTATGGAACCAGAGTATATGAACCAGTCTATAGGCTCTAGTTTTCCTGCATTCACTAATGGTGGGTCATCACTTCACCCAAGCATGCAAACTTCTATTGATATGTCTGCCCATGCTAGAAGAATCGACGTCTCACCACACATGCTGTTGGCTCAGAGCTCAAATATGGGAATGATTCCAGGAACCAATGGGGGAATAATGAAACCAGAAACTGGATTTGCCGACACTTCCCCTTTCGTGTATGGTGCTAATGGCGATGTCCTGGAAAAGCATCCTGCTATTGACAATCCATCTGTTTCATCGTTGACTGGTATAGAGTCGAACTCGCAAACCCCGAATGAGACGAGATTAGATGTAGACACTTCTTCATTTGGATTTCTGGGTCAAATTCCGCGAAACTTTAGTCTGTCAGACTTGACTGCTAACTTTTCCAGTAGTGGTTGGCTTTCCATCTCTCTCTTTCTCTCATTGTCATCCTTTCTCTCTCTATGTCTGTGTGTTTAAACTTAATGGGACAACTACACAGCCAAATTTTAAGTGAACTACTTATTTCTCCTATAGTACTTTTATGTTTATTTTGGATGTTATAAATCTTTCAGATATATTGGAGAGCTACTCTAGGTCACCCTTCATAGCAACAGATATGGACAACTTCCTCAATCCCCATGGTAGAGGACACTAAGGTAAGTTTTCTTGCATTTAACATGCATTTGAAACTCTGTAGAACTAATATTGTCTCCTCGTCAGGAGATATGGATATCTGAATGCTTGGGCTATGATGATTTTGACAGCGGTTTATTGACTGATTGATATCTCAAGTGCTATTATGCATTAACTTACTACAAACCAATTAACTTTAAATCGACATGCATGGATTCTTGGACCTACAAAACAAAAATATACCTTTCATATTTGAGTAATCATCTTATAATATATATATATATATATATATATATATATATATATATATATATATATATAGCGGATCAATGGCACTACGTTTTTTACACAATTTTTTGATTCTTGGATTTGAACACTCTTAATGGCTAAGATTAAAGCTGATTTTTAATTTATATACTATAACAACCTATATGAATGCATATATTATCATAATATTGGTAATAACTAACCAAAACTTTGGTATAATTGTATATAAATGCTATGGAAGCAAGTATGTATATCTAAAGCAGTTTTGGTTAGTTATCACCAATATTATGATAATATATGCATTTATATAGGTTATTATACAAAGAATATAGTGTATAAATTAAAAATCAGCTTTAATCGTAGTCATTAAAAGTATTCAAATTCAAGAATCAAAAAATTGTGTAAAAAACGTAGTGCCATTGATCCGTCCCCATATATATATATATAGATAGATAGAGGGTTGGGGGATAAATATTTAATGTATGACCTTTATTTAATTCTGCGATTTTCCTTTTGCAGATTCGACAGCGACCCTGTAGGAAACAATTTCTGTAAATAGCTTTGCTGGAGTGGAGATCTCAAATTTATGAACTTTCAAAAGTTATTGATTGGCTACTTATTGGTGGTAGTAATCTTAGTCATAGAGAATGGCATTAGATTCTAGGTAAAGAACGGTTGGAAGCAGGTTATAGAAATTTGTAGACAATCTTACTCCTATTTAGGCTTTTCTTGAAGCATAAATGTGGAACTTTGTTACAGTGAAGTTGGCATGTGGCTTATTGTTGAACTGCAAACCAAATTTGGAAGTTTCATTTTATTTTTATTATTTTATTTTATTATTCATTGGTGTGGATGATTTATTGTCGTATAGAGCATGAGATTTTCATATGAATTAATAGCTAGCTAGCTCTCACCCAGCCTATTGCTACCACCATCAAATCCAGTTTTCAAGACCAGTCAGAGTGTGGTACTTTGGAATCTCTGTCCATCTTTCAGAAGATCATAATGAGAGTTTGTACCTAGTATATTTTTTGGATATTTAGACTTTCCGGTAATATTATTATCCATCATAAAATCAACGAATTTGGGTTATCATATTCAGTTTCATTTTCTAGAATATCTGAAAAAGGTTTAGCTATGTTATTATTCAGCATGGATAAAATTCCTTCCATATGAAGGTGAGATGCATCTCCCACAAGAAACTCGTGGGTATTGCCATTAACCTCAATAGAATTGCAACTAGGCTCCTTCCGGACTCCCAGACCTCTCATTTTCCTTCTCACCTTGGTAACATTTTCTTCCCATCTGTCAGCAGAAGCATAAATATTGGCCAGAAGAGTGTGAGCACCGGAATCATCAGACTCGATATCCATAAGCCGTTTAGCGAGACGTTCACCCATATCAACATCACCGTGTATTCTACAAGCACTAAGTAAAGCATTGTAAAGTGGAACTATTCCATCAATTCTTCTGCCTCGTCTAACAATCCAGCACGACCAAGTAGGTCTATCATGCAACCATAATGTTTCAGCTTTGGTTCAATCTGATGCATATTTGTCATGGAATAAAAGTGTTGACGGCCCTCCTCCACCAATCCTCTATGACTACATGCAGTCAAAACACCAACAAAGGTGATATCATCTGGTTTATACCCAGCTTGTTTCATGGCAGAGAACAACTCAAGTGCTTTGCTGGTCTTCTCATTCACGGCAAGGGAGCAGATAATTGAGGTACATGAAGTCGCATCTTTCTCTTTTAAGCTATAAAAAATCTCCAATGATTTCTTTATGCACCCACATTTCGCATACATATCTATCAGAGCAGTGCCGGCAACTGCATCAATTGTTATCCTCTTCTCCTCCATGTATGTGTGGATCCATTTCTCTTGTTCCAAGGCTCCCACCTGAGCACAACCTATAAGTAGGGCAACCGCCGTAAACTTATCCGGGTTAACCCTATTGAATTGCATCTCCCTAAACAGGAACATTGCCTCATCGACGTGGTTAAACTGCACATACTAATTAATCATAGCAGTCCAGAGAACAATATCTTTCACTGGACTCCTCTCAAATAAGAACCTAGCTTCATCCAACTGACCGCAATTCACATATCCCGACACCATACTTGTCCAACAAATGACATTTTTTCTCGGCATTGCATCAAAAATTCTGTGGGCCACATCTAGACATCCACACTTAGAATACATATCCAACAATGCATTTCCAATTATAGTGGTAAATCCAAGTTCACTGGCAACATAACTGTGAATTTCTCTGCCAAGTTCCAAATTCTTCAATGCTGTACAAGCTGAAAGAATGCTCGCAACACTGGCTTCATCAGGTCTCACCCTTCTCTCCTCTTGCATCCTTGAATAAACTCGAACAACATCCTCAAATATCTTACACCTAACATACCCAGAAATCAAAATATTCCAGGAAACTAAATCTCTCTCAGGCATTTCATCAAACAACTTCTTCAAATTCCCATCAAAAACCAATTCACCATACATGTCCATAAGTGAATTACAAACAAAACAATCAAACTCCAGCCCACATTTCACAAAAAATCCATGAATCTTTTTCCCTACAGAAACCTCCCTTGAATAGCCAACCGCCTTGCGCACAAACGTGTACGTGAAGTTATCCGGTCACAACCCATAAAATCTCAATTCATCAAACAAAAAGATTGCTTTTTTGTAACAATTGGTCTTCACATAAGCTTTGATCATCACGTTGTAGATGAACAAAGACGGGGTTTCGATGATGTAATCAAAGATTTTCTGGGCGTAACGTAAATTTCCTTGAGATGGGTCTGCGCATACGACCATGAGTTTTTGGAGAACGTCGTCGTCTTGGTGAATACAGATTCTGAAAAGTTGAGTTTGGATTTGTTTCAGTTCTATCATGGATTTGCAGTTTTTGAGGAGTTGAATACACGTTCTGGTGGTGAGTCTTGCCAAACGAGGAGAGGCAGTTGAGAAATGATGAAGTGATTTTTGTAGGAAATGGTGGGAAGAAATGGATTGGTTGATGATGAGGAATACAAGTTTTCGTTGATTGTTCATCTGTCTGTAATGAATTTGGCAGACAGATCTGTAGAGAACCAGAGAATATAAGAGGGAGAGAAGACTGAATCAAAGTTGAAGAAGGGAATTAGAGAGGTAGAAGAGATGGAGCAGAAATTGAGAGAGAAAAATCAGATGAATTCATTCATTAGCTAGCTTTCAATTACATATTGGATTGATACATATACTCTCACTCCCTCTGATCTCAGCAGTCGAGGAGAGCAACAATGGACATATGCTTTTCTTTTGCCAGCTAAACCATTCTAACAGATTAATGCGAAAAAGACAATAATGCTGCATTTGGATTGAAGGAATGGAATGGAATGGAGAATGGAATGGAGATTGGAATGATTCATTCTATTTTAGTTGGAATAAGTTATTTCATACTCTTTCTCCCCCAAGACCTTCATGACTCAATGATACTACTCATAAGACTTTAGACTTTAAGAATGAAATCTTGGACAAGAATGTTAAATTTCAGTCGAAAATAACAAAAAAAAAATAGTTCAATTCATTCCAATCGCAACCAAACATAATTTTTGTTATTTCATAAGAATGAGTCATTTCATTCATTCCTTTATTCCTTCAATCCAAACGCAGTATAAGGACTTAACTATTGGAGTTAAAGACCATACTGCCCCTTTTACTAACCGACTTGGGGGCTATTTGATACTGTCTGTATGGGTCTGAATGAACTTAGAACTGGCCGAATAAGCCATTAAGATTGTTTGATAAGGAAAAGTGAAGTTTTTAATTGGTCTGAATTGATCTGACCGGTAAACTAGAAATTTCCTAATTGAATCGGTAAGCGGCTTATCTAAACGAGAAGAGAAGGGGGGCTTCACCTGATCACTCTGAATCCGCACTTTTTAACTTTAATACCCTTCCACAATACACAAAATTAGTTTTAATAACCTTTCAACAACTGATACTTTCATGTGCCGATCGCAACAAAGAATACAGATGACGAATTTGACTGACAACGAAAAGTGGAGGTGGAGGTGGAGGTGGAGAGGCGGGACACGGAGGCGATTGAAGAGAGAGAAGAACGGAAGAAGACTAATTACTTGAGCTCTCAAGAACAAGAGTCGATTTAAGATGAAGAATTTTACCTGAAATGGATTTGTTCATCTATATCTATATATATCATCGGATGAGAATGGACTTCTTCTCAAAGAGAGTTGTCTACTCATCTACCTTATGTATATAATTAATAATTATTATTATTGGGCAATTAGTGGAGTTCCCATTTACTCACCATCCAAATACTAATTCGTGTTATATTTTTATTTGTTAATTACTTACATATATAAATATTAATGATTGCTCAGTAATTTATGCAACAGTTTTTAGATAAGATCATATATTTATAATTATAAATAAATTTATTTTAAATCATTCAGAAAGTTAAAATAGAAAATGCACTTATTCAAATAATTTAAAAAGATTTAAAAATGAAATTTATATTTAGCAACGAAAAGAGTATTTATATATAAATATTGTAGTAAATTTATTTTTTAGTATATTTATACTTATATACTTGTTCAGTATAGTTTAAAAGGGTAAAATAGTAAAAAAATAATTATTATTCAGATGTTTCAGACATATCAATTATCAAACAACTTTTGTCATTCAATATTCAGAATTCTAATTCATTCAGCTCATTCAGATTACTTAAACATTCTGAAATATTTCATTCAGTTTTATCAAAGAGCCCCTTTTACAAACTTGTTTATTTAATATAATCCTTACACTGTCCTTCAATTTTAACGTGTTGATGGACAAAATTTTGAAGCATGACAGTTTCTGATACATACTAGACGAAACTTGACTCGTTTAGTAACACGTGTTCCGGGTTTACTAACGTTTGCTTGCAGATAGATATTAACATTACATTTCATATGTTGTTGGGAGTTGGGACCCTAAGAATTGCATTTGTCAGAATAAAATGCTTTTAGCTAGCTAATGAACTACTAACAATCAAACCACTTGTTCCCCCTGTTGTAGCAGAGAAGAAAGGTTGAACTCCCACTCGAAAGTAGAAAAAAAGACTACTCATATTGCAAGATGCATACATTTTGGAACACTAGATACTGGTGTAATCTCATCACTTCATAAAATAAGGACCTAAAACAGGCGCAATCAAGTAAATATTTCAATCGCCATTGTTATATGATTTTCATACATCACGGTTACATTATATAATAAATAATTATTTGATTGCACAAAATTGAATCCTTTTCATGCCCCTACACTACACAGGCCCAGTACTTAGAGCATGGTCTAGATCAGCAATCAAGTCATTCACATCCTCAATTCCGACAGAGATACGAACAAGATCCTCTGTTAGACCTCTAGCCTCTCGTACCGCAACTGGTATGGATGCGTGGGACATAAAGCAGGGCATGCTTATGACCGACTTCACACTCCCTGCAAATTGAAGACAAATCACATTATCTAATGACCATTCAAAATTAAGGAGATGAAATTTTATGCTTTTATATTATTTTCTAAACCCAGAGAATGAACTAGCAACTATGGTGAACATATGCACTCGAATAGGAAGTATACCAAAACTGACGGTTATGCTGAAATACTTGGTGGTCTCAGTTATGTGCTTAGAGAGTGCCAATGATCCTGTAAGGAAACTGAGCACGGATCCTGCCCCCATTGACTGTAAGAAGCATATAAATACCCAATAAAAAAGAGGAAGTGGGTGGTGGACAATGGTGATGTGAATAAATTTCAGTTGGTATTAAATAATATGATCCGAAAGCTGTACCTGAGAATAGTGTAAAGAGCGCCCAGGATGGTTAGGAAGGCCTGCATAATTAACCTTCGTCTCCCGGGGATGGGAAGAGAGAAACTCTGCGATCTTTTGTGCATTCTCCTGCCAAAATATGCCACAGCATTCATTTCAATATGTTGATCATTAAACAGGGAAGTACATTCCAAGTAGACCTTCAAACAACAATCCCTATAACATAACTGACATTATAATCTGTCTGTAAAACATCAATAAGCATCGATTGTTGGAAAAGAAGCGACATAGATAAACAAACATATACTCCATCCATCCCAAATTGTGAGTTCAACTTTTCCCTTTCTAAAACCCACAAAATGAGAGTTCACTTTCAAATTATGTACAGAATCTCATAACATTGAGCAAGTTCGAATCTAGCCTGCTAAGCACCTTTGATTTTGCGTTGAGATACAAAGCAATTTCCCGAGTTAAGTTTAAAGTCAAATTTTCCTACGAAACCATACTTTTAAACCTTTAATAGCAATTGTTGCTGCAGGAAACGCGATGAAGTCGAACAACATCTACTCAATAAAACTACACTTAGAATCTCATGCTATTAAGTTCTAATCTTGACCATTCATTACGTTGAATTCAAATTTTCCTATAAAACTACACTTCAAGAAAGTGAACTCTCATTTTAGGAGAGAGGAAGTCAGGAAACACAGAGAGAGAGAGAGAGAGAGAGAGAGACAGGTTATAATAATTGCAGTGGACCCTCTACCATGGAACCACATTTTGACAGCAGACAGCTCAACCCAAGTCAAATCAATGGCCAAGATCTTTTACTTAGATATTACAACCAAAAGCTGCCATTTAACTTACAACTAGCAGTCATTACCCTAAAGAAAATTGGAAGTGACAAGGTGCGAGGGCATTACTATTTCGTTGCTGTTGCTGGTGACTCTGGCAGCTCTCACTCATTATCAACATGGTAACGCAGCTACAGTACCAGCAGTATATTTGGCGGTGTCTGTGGTAGACTTTTGGGTCAGCCAGGGCTCGCCTTCAAATGTCAGACTAGGTGTCGCCATGATGGCTATGGCTGGTCTAGTCGTGGCTGGCACTCGCATTACTCTCGTAAAGAATTGAAAAAATAACTTATTATTAAGTCCTGCACTCCTGCTTGAGATGGTTTGACCTGAACTGCTCTTCAGACACATTTGTGACGTGTTGGACTCTAACGCAAAGGACTGGAGATTCTCCCATTCCCTAGGAAATGGAAAGGATCCTCTCCCTATTTTAATATGGCAGAATATGCAACTCTAGAGTAAGGAGAGCTCAATTGACTACATATTCATCAAATGATGCCGGAGAAGTTGGACAAAAATGAATTACATATAATGCGTCCTATGTTCTTAATCCTAGTACAAGGACTCCAACAATCTATTATAACAGAACCAAAAATATGTGGTGGTCTGTTGATGGTGCACTTCACCTAAAATAATTTGTACCATAACAAGCTATTGCGCTGAAGGATACCTTGATGATTGCCCAAGATTGTATAATGTTATGGGTTCTAGTGAACAATAAATATGTTGGGTTTTAAATACAGTGGAAAAGGAGAAATTGAAGAACCAGGTGCATACTTGAAGAGGATATCAATGTAATTATTTATTTATTATAAGTAGTATACTACTTATTTATTAGAACTTAAAAGCCTGAAAGGTCACATCAGGGCAGAATAGCACCTGTTGCTTCTCAACACGCAAGGCCATTGTCTTAATGCCTCGTAAGCAGATCCAACAGTCAAATGGTGCTAATCCAGATCCTTCTGCATTTTGTAGGAAATACAAGTCCTTGACCAACCTGCTATATATTAAAGAGCAATATGATTCCACAAAGAAAATTATATGCAAAAACTAAATCATGCCATCACAGATGCAAAATTTTTACATTCCAAATATCATAACTATTCAAGAAAAGCAACATTTGAGAAATATAACAATAAGAACCATAACAATAATAAGGCAAAAAGGTGGTGAGGGACACCTCATGTTCTTGCGTGAGGTATCGGCGTCGTTTTGTGTAATTGAATACACTCCTTCCCGTGTTGTGTATAAAAGGGTATTCTGTAACTTTCCACAATAGTATTATTATAAGGGACAACTCACGCAAGAACGTGAGGTGTCCGTCACCTCCTGTGCCAGCTAATAATAATAATAATAATAGAAGTTTACCAACCTCACTGAATGACAAAGTTTTCTAGAATTATAGTTAATTTCCAAATGTGTATTGAAATATGAAAGTAACCATAACCATAGTGTCACTTCAAATTTTTAGGTGGGTGGGGTTTGAAATTGATTCGAGTCAAAAGATGAATGGTAACAAACAAGTCTTCATATGCGTTACAACCTTTCCCCTTTTACGGCTAGCACGCCCGCCATGACATCACTATGTCCAGAAATGAACTTAGTAGCTGAGTGCATTACAATGTCTGCAAAAAGCAATAACCCAGCAATAAATAGCTAAAAATTATTTCAAATACTGCTTTTCAAAAGATCAGATGCATCAAGAGCATATATTTGTCAAAACCTGCTGCAAGCTCCAGGGGCTGAGACAGTACAGGAGACATAATGCTGTTATCCACTAAAACAAGAGCGCCATGAGCATGAGCTATCTCTGTTATTTTCTGAAAACAACAAGAATCTTATTTAGAAAATAGCAATTTTCCGCAATGATTCATTTTACCATTAAGACAAACTGTATATGTGGACACTTCTAAGTATACAAAGATTTAAACCCTTTCCCTTTTCCTTCTACCTATAACATTGGTTGCACGCTACAATTTAGAAGAAGAGGGAATGACAGAATAAGAATCTCAATTAATAAACATCAGTCACAAGTACGTTTCAGTACATATATGAGACAATTTCTAAAAAGTAGAAAGTATAATATAGAAAGAAGCAAAACAGGGCGGGAGGGGGTTCGGGGGATACAGTATGTGTATACAAAGTAGGAAAACTTAATTGTCAGGAAAATAGATATATATACAGCTCTGTGATGTTAACATGACTTACACGAATATCAGTAATTTGTAGTCTTGGGTTGGTTGGACTCTCAAGCCACACAAGCTTAGTCCTCCAATTGCAGATACAACCTCATCTAAATTAGTTGTGTTCACTCGTCTGCACATAGAAACCAAAATTATCGCAGCACTTTAAAGGCATGAAAATGAATCATAAATGAACAGTAAAATACAACACACTCTTCAACAAACAATCAAAAAATATTCTGTACTGACTTGACTACGGCTCCAGTCTTTGGGATGACTTGTGACAGCAATCGATCAGAGCCACCATACAAGTCATCTCCAGCAACAATTTCTTCACCTATTATGACAACTTTGCTGATCAATAATGAACAAATAAAACAGTGTATTGTGCTTGCAATAAGAAGGTTCAGCTCATTAGGAAACTCTTAATGAGTTGGTGACAGGATACTCATAATAAGACGTGTGTGATTTTTTTATTAGTCCTTCCATAGAACTCATAGCATTTTTTAAGAGTATGATATAAGATTCAGATGTATGTGATGAGCGGATTTTATATCCATGAATCATGCATTTTTAACTTACTTATTTTGTGAGCTCTTAAGTATTTTTAGTTTAGTTTGATGCATTTTAATGTTTTTATGCAGAAATAAAAGATGCGATCTTGAACGGAGAAAGAACAATAAATGGTGTCTATTTAGCTTAATTATGATGCTAAAGGTGTTTCGCAAGGCTTGGAGCAAGGATGAAGGCTTGACAGTGGAGTACAGGATTAGTTGGGCGAGCAAGGAAAAAAACAAATCGAAGGACATTACTTAGAGAGCTGCAGCGCTTGACAAGGGGAATTGCGGCCAGTGTTCTAAAAATTCCCCGCCTAGATCCGATTAATCCCCACCTAGGCGCTAGGCCCTCCCTGGCGCCTCGCCTAGCCGCTAGATCCCCCAAGCGCCTCGCCTAGGCCCCCCCAGGCGCCTCGCCTAGGCCTAAGGCAACAAAAAAATTCCTCCAGGAAATTAGGCGGGGCCTAGGTGGAGAGTTTTTTTTTAATTTTAAGAACTACCCAAATCAGATCTTGATATATTTATTTTTTTAATGATTTACCATATTCATAATGAAGGTTGTAACATATCAAATCACAACAAGAAGTGAACAAGATCAAGTCAAAATGGATAATTTTATTATAATTGTAATTTATTGAACTTGTACCAACTTCAAATTATATAAATGATGATACATTTGTAATATTTAATTTAATTCAATATAATTCTTAAATTTATGTTTAGTTTCTTAAGTTTTAATATTGAATTGAATTCTTGAAATTTTATATTTTATTATTTAATAGCAATCAAATTTATGAATAAAACTAATATGTTAAAGATATGTTTGAACTTTGAACAATTGCATATTTGTGTTTGAACTTTGACATTGGTAGTAAGGATATGTGTTTCAACTTTAAGTAAAGGCTTTTATTATCTTTATTATAGATTGTTTTGCTTTATATTATTGTTTTGTTTGGATAAATGTAAGATAAAATATTAAAATTGGCTTAAAATAAAAAACTCCGCTTAGGCCACTAGGCGCTAAGCCCCTTCCGGCCGGCCCGCCCGCCTCCTGCCTAGCACCTTTTAAAACATTGACTGCGACGCTAGCTTAGAGCCGCGACGCTAAGAATGTTGAGTCGCGACGCTGGTCCAATTATCCGAGCGTGTGGAGCGCGTGTGCGGCGAGGAGACCTTTTTAGCTGTTAAGTCCCAGTTTAAGACGTAAGGAAAGAAGTTCTGGATATTAAGAAGTCATAATAGAAGGCTAAATACACATTTATTATGATCAAAAGGGAGAGATCAAGAGAATATCATCAGCAGAGACCTTTTCTAAAGGAAAAAGAAATCAAGATTGAGGATTGAATGACTAGAAGAGAACCTGATCTCAGATTCTTTCTTTACCCTTATTCTTCTATCTTTGTACTTTGATTATGATGATGGATTTGATGATGACTATGTTTTCTCTTTTTAGCATGAACTAATTTCTATTCAAGATTACAATGGAACTCGATGATTGGATTTAATTGATTTATTCTCTATTTAATTATAACCAATTGTTTGCAAGATTGTTTATCATATTTTGTATTTTACGTAATAGTTGTGTGACCAGCAATTAATCTAGATGATATGAGAATGTTGATTCTAGATTGGGTGTGGAATATGATACATGTGTTGGATTATTCTTCTTAGGAGTGAATATTCAATTTGCAAAAGGGATAAAACTATACCTAATTGTCAAATGAACTTGAAAAAGAATTGGTAATTTTTGCCTTATTGTTAATTGTTTACATAGGAATATAATAAATTAATTAGAAATGGGGACACTTATCTAATCTTGGAATGAGTTAGATAAATACTTATAAATTATTGGTTAGCAATTTGCAACAATTGATTAATTAAATAGAGAGTGGAGGAGTTGGGTACAACATCGGGGGAAATTGTGATCTTGATATTTCATTTTAATAGTTATTGTTCGTAGTTAATTTCATTAATTCAATTGGCTAATTCGAACCGTTAGATTCATTCGTTTAAATAGAGTTGGATTAATCAAGGGTTGGTAATTGGGTTAATTAATTAATTATTAGATTATTTGCCACTATATTGCATGAGTGATCACGTATACTTGTGTGTAATTGCTAATAGTGTTTTAGACAAACAGTATGCCTAAAATATATGTAAGACGTGTAAAGTAAAAGAGGCAATGTGAAACAGCACCGGTTCCAACAAGATGACTGACGGCAACCAAAGCAGCCATTCCACTGGTAAAGCAAAATGCTCGATCTGCTTTATCAAGCTTTGCTAGGATGCTGAGAATACGGAGAGAAAAAACTTTCTTACAGGCTAAGGCACAGAGCAGTGAACAAATTATGTCAAAAGAAATAGCAAATAGATATTCAGACCTTTCTAATGCATCTCGGGTAGGATTTCCACTTCTAGTGTAATCATAAGGACCATTCTCTGTCGCGTTAGGCTGCAGAAGAGTGAAAAACTCAGCTTTGGTGATATTACAACAACAGATAAGGGATGTCAGTATGTCACATAAGTAGTGCCCAATACCAGAAGTGCCTAACAATAATAATAGAGCAAATTTGCCAAGTGCTTGAGATTCCAAATTAACACTTGAAATGTGTGCTAGCATGTAGCCACAACCTCTCAAGCAAGCGTCAGTTATGTGTGTGTGTGAGAGAGAGAGAGAGGTAATCTTGAACATGCATTAATATCCACTCAAATTATCTCTGTTGGTACAAAATAGTACTCCCTTCATTTCAAATTATAAGATCATTATTGACTTTTGAAAGGTAATTTGAAACATTCAAACTCAAAATTGAGATAATTTATTAAAAATTATGAAATAATAAATTTCACAATGAGTAATTCTTTTTAGATAGTTAACAATATTCATCATTGTACTGACTACAATTTTTTAAAAAAATATCACGTCACGGTCAATTTTGAGTTTAAAAATGTTTCAAGTTGACTTTAAAAAGTCACTACTAATCTTATATTTTGGACCAAAGGCTATAAAGCCTATACTATATAGCAGATCCAACTGTACAATGAAACATTTGGTTGAAGCCACAAAATCAGTGTAAAGAAAAGCAAAGCCCAAAAGACCTGGAAAAGTATCTTTTCATCTAATTTATATACTTAAATATCAAACTGAACAAATAAAATAACCAAAATAATCTCTTAGTTTTAAAATAATCATAAAAATTTAGAAAATGATCACAGAAATTACCTGCTTGAACGTGGCTGTTTGATAAAGAGGTACACTCATTGAACCATAAGGATCAAACTTACTCTCAAAATTCATCAACATTGTTGCGATACTTGGCTCTTCAGCTTCCTCCTCCACCATAAAATTAAAAGAAACTAATTAATAATCAGAACTCAGAAGTAAGCCCGAATCAAGCTACAATTAACACTATGACAACACAAACCTTTCTCAATTTCGGCAACACTATCAACTAATGACGATGCTTTTACATCCATTTCTTTGTCGCTCAAGCAGTTCAATACAAATTTCTTTGTAAACAACACGGAATTACCCTTACCGATAACCGGTTTTTTGAAGCCGAAATGTAAACTCCTAGTAGTCATAAGCCCCTACAAGTTTAACATACATCAGAATTAGAATAACCCCAAAAACTCCCTTTTGTAATCAAATAAAATCAGAAAGAGAACGCCAGTCGGATATTGTTTCACTATCAGATTTTCTCAGATTTCAAAGAAAATAAGTTTTTTTTATAACAAAATTAAGAATCAAAAGATAAAAACAAAAACTCAACACCCCTCGTTTGGCAGTCCAAGAAACAAAAGATGAACGGAAAAACATTCAGGTACAATTGGAAATACAGTAATTTTGTTTTTGTATTGGTTTTGCAAAATAGAGAAACCTAAACAAAGTCAAAATAGTAGTCATAGCCAGCAGCTCAATTAATTTCAGTTCATGAAACATAAACAAAAGGAATTTCAGCATTTCTTCTTTAATTATTTATTCAAAAAAGAAAAGCACATAAATTTATTTATTATAATAAAGAGGGAGAGAGTTAGGAACTTGCATGATCGTTAAGCTCATTTGGAAGAGTAATGAAGAGGGATTTTACAGAAGAAGAAGCCGTCGCCATAGCCACCTAAATTCACAATGTGATGGTCATTTCAACTGATTATATGACCAGGCTTTACCTATATAGAGAGAGGAGAGCAAAGTGAAGAGAATTTTGTTACAAATGAAAAAAAATGTAGTCTATAAATATTTGAGTCCTCTTAATATGTGTCCTAAGATCACATATTAAGCACACAATTCAACGGAACATTATCTTGAATTGTATGCATATTCCCTTGATTTCTGTATCTGTACCAAATTTAAAAAATATATACACAATTCAAGAGAATATTCCCTTGAACTGTGTGCTTAGCATGTGCCCTTAAGACACATATTAAGAAATTCCTAAATATTTTTACTAAATAAAATTTCTTATCCACGTCACTGCCTCTTATGTGCCAAAAAAAATATTTCTTAACCCAATAAATTGATTGACTAGATCGATATTTATTCATATAAAATGTGTTATATTGTTGAATAATAATACATAAACTATTAATTTCTAATATTCTTTAATGTTAATTGGTATATCGGTATATTGCAATACATAATTTGTTTTAAAAAAATTATTCCTCGTAAATAGTAATTTTAATTATATAACAAAAATTAAATTAGCTAACTAGAAAAGATGTTTTAAATTTTCAGGCAAACAAGCTCAATTTAACCAACCCTATGAAAAGTAGGGTTAAAAATAGGCTGGGCTGAACTCAATATGAATCCGGTCCGGGATTCAAGCCAAAACTAGCTAGCTAGCAAGCTAATTCGGGCCAAAAACATGTTAGTTGTTGTAACTGCTGCTATAAGGCTCGAAAGAAAGTTTCAAAAAAATATTTAATTTGTAGATTAATCAATTTCACTGAATTAAAGTTAAATTTTAAAAATTTTGAATGGCGTGTATTTGTGGGGTGTTTGAGTAAAAAAGAAAAGAGACTTTAAATTTTGTTAGAGAAGAGAAATGGAAGGGGAGTTATATTGACTTTGATCCATGAAAGAATTAAACTCAAATTCGTAAGATAAATTTTCAAATCCTCCTGTATTTCCTTTTTTTTAAAAAAAAAAAAAACTTGAAACTCAAATTGTTGACGTGTAAACGGATCCAAATACTTTCACCATTGAAACTAAAAACAAAAAAAAAGAAGTTAAGAACTCTTTGCAGTTTCCTTTAGATTGCAACAAAGTAGTGAGGTAATACAATCACTTTTTCAAGTACATCAAAGGCGGCAACGTGAATTACATAATACAACTAATTTTCTACTAAAGATAGAAATATAACACAATTTGTGCGAGACAAAAACTACCTAAAATAACACACGCACACGCACACGCACATTTACATTACCCAAACATAAGCTCTGGCACTATCAAAACACGAGCCAAGTAATTTTCTCCTTCATTACCACCTTACCTGGAGGATAATAACAGTCAGTTAACTTCTATTCTATTGAGTAACGATATTATCATATGTTCTCAAGTCCCACAATCATAAAATAGAGATAAATGCAAACAGCATATTCTCTTCATAGCAAGTCAAATAAATGCATCAACAACAATTATATCGCTTTAATCCTCCAAATAATGTAGCCAGTGTTAGATATCTCGACATGTAACTGCAAAACAGCTCAAGCACTGAAGCACAAGCTATGTCCTCATGTATTTTTCTCCCTCTAGCATACTCTACAAGTTGTCATTTGGATAGGGGTTGAAGAGATTTTTCTTCATTTTCCTTTCCAGCCTTCTCATTTCTTAACAAATGGCCCCCAGTATAACAAGTAAAAGGTGCAGCAATTTTGATACAATGAACTGAGCAGATAAATAGATATGAACAGATGAGAAAGTTACCTTCCCCTTGACCTGGTACTTCTTCTAGTGGAGACTTGAGAATCTCTCTTTTGATCCTTCATGCTACTTTTCTTGACTCTGGACTTGGAAACACCTGCAAGAATATTGCTGCTAAGTATTTCGACTAACTAAGATAATCATAGTACGGCAGACCTAAAAGCTTAGACTACCTCTGGAAAAAGCTTTGGGCGACTCAACCTCGTTGTCACCAGCTTCGAATTCAATCGCCTCACTGGAAGCATGTGATGAATTCTCTTCTGACTCCACATATTTTGTTTTTGGTACATAAGATGAAGACTCGGCAATTACTTCCATTGATGGATCACTGACCTCACCGTCTGTTCCATGTTCAAGAAATTCAAGGTTAGAGCCAAATCATGGGAAAACTAGGCAACAGTAGAAAAGTGTATCACATAACCATATATGCAATAAAAAAATCTTCACAAACAAACCACTAAACTAAACACTCAAAAAATTAGGGGCCAAAAAATCCTTAAAATTTGTAAATTTTATAAATGGTACTCTTTTTGTGGAATAGGGGAAGTAGTAATCTACTTAATTTAGAGCTATATAGACGACATGGATTCAAGTGGGAGTAATAAGTACACCAACCTCCAGAGGTTTCGGATCCTGTACAATCCTCACCATCTTCCTTAGAAACCCTAATGTTTTCCAAGATTTGAACTTTTTGTTGATGGACTTCAGCATTTTTAGCAGTAATTTCTAGCTCCTTCTTTTCGATATGAAACTTATTTATCTTCTCCTCAAACTCCTCAATGCAAGCTTTAAGCTCTGGTTTAGCAAACTTCTTTGCCTGTTTGAGAATGTTGAAAACATATTAACATGAACTATAGAATATAATAACTACTACTAATTAGGCCACTAAACTTGTAACAAATTTACTGATGCAAAATTAACAAGCAGTACCTTGTTGATTATATTTTTAAAATGATCCATCACAGAATCCTCGGATAGGACATGCTCATATGTCTTAAATGAGTCCATCAGCTTTTTCATGCCCTTATCAGTAAAAGATAGCTGAGAGAGGCAGTAAGATATATATTCCCATTGCTTAATATCTGCACCAAAGAGCAGTATACTAGTGAACAAAAGCCACCATTAGCTTCTAGGCTTCTCATCCTCATACTGAATATAACTAAATACAAGAGATAAAGTACAAATAGAGACCTGAAATATTGAAATTCAGAAAATAATGATATGCAGCAAAAAATAGAACTAAAATTCAGAAATAATGTGCGAAATAAATATAACTAACTTTGTTTTTGTAAGTTGACATACTGAAGAAAATGTTTAAAAATGGGAAGGCAAAAATGATAACCTCAACTCCTCTTCAGATAATGACTTAAGCTTCGCTACATCACATTTATTTACTCACTTGAATGGCATAACTAATAATCACAAAACAAGCATATATTGACAATCATAGTTACTGGAAACAGACCACAAAAATGGCTCAAAATTGAAATCAACATTTTACAAAACTTTCCAAGGCAAGCATGACCTACACATTCGTTCTGTACAGTGCTCTAATCTACAAGTCCAACATATCATGTAATTTTTTTGTACCATTGCAGTTTAAGATATGCCTTGCCAATGCTTAAGAAGAAATAGACACTCAATAGTGTTTAATTTTATTTGGTACGACAATACTTTTGAAATGGCTAGCACAAGAAGATGAGCTCATACCAGCATTTGAAATTCAAATTAAAATAGTTGTAAATATCCGTACCTGTGACTCCACTAAATCTATTGCAGAGCTTCTCAACAAGAGCTTCCATTTGTTTATCCTGAAGAAAATACAGAGTTCACCAGCAAAAATGAAAAGAAGATGACACTCGGGAAACCTTTTTTCATATATATAAAAGAAGCCCCTAAAAACGATTTAACGTCACTAGAGCCAAGTTACAGTAATACCTTCTTGATGGAACTGATTAAAAACTGCATGATGTTGCAGAAAGATTCCCTTGTTAAGTTCTGGTTGGATAATTTGCCAAGGATATCCGGCAGCAAATTATAAATAGGATTACTCCCTGCAAGTGGAATGTAGATATTTCAATATCACATTCCTTGGTGCACTGACAAAACAGAAAAAATAAAATGCAGTAAACCGCCAATAAAGAGGGATGGTGACAGTTGACCTTTCTTTGACAACTCATGAAAGAAAAGTTTGGCAAGGCTAGAAATCCTTTCATCTTCATCTTCTAATCTCACGGCCATTTCATTTATATAGCCTTTAACCTACCCAAACCATGATCAGGATCAGACCCTAAAAAACTCATTCAGAAAGATATATAAGATGGAATTATTTTGCAGCCTCTCAAACCTTCATCATGTCATTTAAAATGAGGTGAGAAAGAACCAATACAGCATTCTTCCTGACAGAAGTCGAAGTATCCCTCAACCTTGCATACATATTTTCAGTCCATGGTTCCATAAGATTAGGAAATCGAACCGCCAGGTCTCCAAGAGCAATAGTGCAATTGGAGCGAACAGTTTCTGACTGCGCACTCTCCACGACAGTGAACAGAAGCTGGAGATTTGCATCACTGGATATATAGAGTTAAAAAGTTCAAGAGTTTTTTTCTGTCTCAACAAAACACACATAGAGACATACAGAAAGTTTACCAAAAATCTGCATCAATAATCATGAATCGACATAAAGCAAGCATTCCAGATGCCTGCAATTCAGGATACTGCAAAAGATACCAGATTCATGTAAGTTCAATAAAAATGGACAAACCATAACCAGAAGAAAAATTAATTAGACACTCATAAGGTACATAAACAACATAGTAAGGTGGGGAATAGAAGCCATTCAGGATCGTTGATGAAAAATAAAAATAATAAAAATTGAAAGAATGTATCTCCTTCTTTCTCTAGAAGTAATAACATTTGAATTAATATGTCACATAATAATATGGTTAACACATAAGATCTATCAGAAGTTTTTAACAATATATGAAGAACGATCCTCTGTATATAAACCCCAAGAGGTGAGAGAAATGGTGAAGGCCTTGAGGAATAACCTCAAGGTCGCTGGTTCCAATCTTCAGGCTTGGGGCCAAAAAATACATATCCCAAAAACAAAACAACAAATGCTCTATAGCTAAGGGAAACAAAAGAAAATTTTATTTTCACACAAATATGGCCTTAGATGTGGGATAAAATATGTCAGGAAATCACCTTCTGCATCAAAGTAATATTTCTACAAACTTTTGATAGGAAAGGTGCACAATGCCCAATCAAGTTCTTCTCACTAGAACCACCAGAAACAATTTCTTTCTCTGCTCTTTCAGATAGGGTATCAAGTATTGCATCCTCAGAGCCATCAAGACCTAGCTCTGCATTAATACCATTTTCCTGCAAGAAGGCAATAAAGGAAAATAGATACAGATGAAATTACAGAAATTTTAACACAAGAAACGATAATAGCACCCTGCTTGTATAAAAACTAATCTCAAGTTCCATTACCTTTGGTGCATCAAGAGGTGTGGTGCCATTACAATGAATGCTCTGGCCTTCAGCAACCATTCTCTCTTTCTTTGCTTTCTCTCTTTGGATTTTTCGAACACATGATTCTATATAGACCAATTGATTCATGGCAATATGGCTTACAACATAAAAAAATCTGCTGAGTTTTGTTACTTGAATTGTGGTAACTACACTTAAGTTGCCACTGGAAGAGTCATTTTGCAACTCATCTCCTCCACTACAGTCAAATACAGATTTAAGAATTTTTTTCAGCAGATCAGCTGCTAAGGTCTCAGGAGTTGGATGGATTGTATATATGGTACCAATAGCTTTATCAGCAGCAGCATACCATATGTTTTCTGAAATCCCAAACCCAGCAATTAAGCTTTCTAATAACCCAAACAACCGATTGCCACTATTAGACAACAGTTTTTTCTGATCCTCTCCTGACAGCCTCTGAAGAGCAATACAAGCTGTCCTAGCAAGTAAAGGCTCCACTTTCGCCCAACGACCAAAACCAATATCAATAATGTCCTGTAGGTGAGAACTGAGAACCCCTGGAGATGATTTTGCAGCCATGCACAAGACAGATAAAGCACCACGACTTTGCTCTGCAGTGGTTCCACTAATGTTAAAACAAAAGAAATCCCACAATGCTGATATCTGCAACAACAAATGCAGCAGAAAGGGTTTAATGTTCAAATTTGGGGAACAAAAGACAGATAATAAGCTTCTCTAAGTTGCTACTGAGAATTAACTTTATGAATTGAGCATACTCAGAACAAAAGAATATGGACGTCCATAATGGATAATTTTTGCACAATCTAAACTTTGGAACTGAAATTTTCTTCAAATCACCAGAGTGATATAATTTCAAGCATAACTCCTTCTATATTTGTAAAGTGACCAGCATGTAGAAAGAAGAACAAGAAAAGATGCTTCACGCTTAGCAAGGTCCAGAAATTCCCGCACATGCAATTAGAATCAAAATAAGGAGACATTATTTGCAGTTATAGGCTACTGGACTAAATTCGATTCTAGTAGGAAAGAAGTTTTAATTTTTTCATATATTAATTTGTTAAGAATTTCTCAGATTAATGATAATAGCGTTCAGGATACCAAAACAACATAATCTGACCAACATACAATAGAATCTTGGTTGAACATTATTGCTCAATGACAGAATAGAATAGAAACATTCAACTAAGTTGTCAAAAATATCACTCAGTTATAGAAGAGAAACATACCATGCTACTACTAATGTCACCTTTAGATACCAAGGCAGCAACTATGAACTCCAAAGCTGCAAGATCTCCAATGTTTGAATCAGTAGCAAGATTCAGAAGATTTTTAGCAGTTTCTGTTGGGTTCTTCCTTAGATAAATTGTAATAAATGCATCCTCCACAGCTTCATAAATAGATTTGTCCTGGGAAAATACCTGTACAAAACCATAAATACATGCTATTACTTTGCACCACAGTTATCTAGGTCAAAACTAAAGGCATATTAGTTAAAGGTAAAAAATATATCATCTGATTCTATATAAAGAATTACGCAATATATCCCAGGCTTTATAATAAAGCAGTACCAGTGGCAACATTTTACGGAGGCAGGCTTCCGAGCCATCAATTTGAAACTGTTTGCACCTCATTAGCAATAAAATAGTGTTCTCAACATCAGTAGCAGAAGATGAAGCCATTAATTGAACAAGGGTTGGCATTGTAGCAGACACACACTTAGAAAAAGACAAGCCTGCCTCAAGTGATGCAATTAATGTCCTGGTTTGCTCCACATTTCCAAAGTCTGGTACAGAACTATCCTTCTGATCAATCCCATTGTCTACTTCAGGTAAACAACTGTCTGTCATGCTATCTTGCTGCTGCTTAGACATTGTCCTAGCATTTGAATCATCGATCTCACCATCTCCATTGGAAGTATCATTATCCAACGGCAATCCATCCAAAACACTCTCTGACAGGGAGTATGGTACAAGCTCCTTTAACTTCTTATTGTACTGCTCTAAAGTCGCTTCAAAAGAAGCTATTCGAAGTTGTGGACCAAAGGGGTTATGCTGCAACATCATGATAAGTAAATTCAGTGCATATTTTCTAACAATGGCACTTTTATCCTCCAACCTTCCAGCAGCAACTGCTGCCACCTCATTCCACAATCCAATTGAAACAGCATGTTCTTCACATAATTCAGCCCAGACTTGTAGAACTCGACTCCTAGTATAAGCAGAAACATCACGGCAGCGTTCTAACAATATTTCCAACATGGCTTGCTTGGTTCGAAGACGAATGGATTTTGAACTCACTTCACCCTCGGCATCATTGAAGGCCTTTGCAACTAACTTCCCTAACACCCCAACAAGAGCATTTCTTATCTTATAAGACTCTCCACCAAAGTGCGGGACCAATAAACCTATGTTGGTAGAAATTAACTTTGGTATTCTATCAGAAAGTTCCACTAGAAATCGCCCAATATTTTCAGCCCCAACAGTGTCTTTCGCATAGTCTTTCGGGTTAGTCCTTCCAATCTCTCTAACGAGAGAGGTGGCCAGACTTCCATCAGCATACTTCTTTTCAGCCCCAGCAATTGCATCAGCCAAGTGAAAAACAACAAAATCATATTTGTGAATTAAGTGAATGATTGAAGCGCACGATTGTGGTGTGTAGTGGTATTTGGTGGCGCAAGTGCCAATTATACGGCATAAAGCATCTTTTGTGTCTGAATCCTTTAACATTGTTGCATTCTCAAACATAGAGAATGAATTTCTACAATAACCAAAATTACAAATAATAAGATAACATTATGTAAACACAAACATTTTTCACTAATAAGGTAAGATTTCATCCAACTTACTTCACGATGAATGATAAATAATTTTCATCAGGATTTGATGATCCAAAGAGTAAGGAAAGGTTGATCTCCAGAGAATTAGCGACTAAATTTAGTATCCGACCCCTCTGGGGCTCCCAGTTCCAGGAATTAATGAGTTGTTTCTTCCTAATACTTGCCACTACCTGTGTCCACGATAAGAAATGATAAAAACTCCTCATAAATATAGCCAAGGCAATATCAATAACCTACTCAAGTAGTCAACATTGATTTATATGCACATATATACAAATTCACCTAAACCCATTTTCAAAAACCCTCCAAAATTCAGAAACAGGCATAAAATAGTAAAAAAGTACTTTACTTTGGTCGTATTATTGGAAGTACTGTTCGATTCCTCGGCGAGGATAACATGAACGAGGAAGAAAGTGTAGATTTTGAAGGCATTGCGATGAGAAGCGATGCGATCATGCACTTGAGGTTCATCATCATCCCGAGATTGGGAAGCCCTAGAGAGGGAATCGACGTTGGGAAGCAAAACACTGAAATTGGAGCGAAGACTCTCAACGAGATTGAACTTACAAGCCGGGGTGAGATTAGAGAAATCATTAACTAGCGAGTAAACCCGATCGAACAAATCTTGGTCTTCCACACAGAATAGCTCCTTGTCTGATAGATCAAAGGATACGCCTTTTACGAATTCTTCAAGGGAGGAAGGCCTAAATGAGGAAATGGCGGTGGGGTTGTGAACTGATAGGCGGCCGTCGTCATACTCTTCTTCGAGAGCCTGGAGATTCTGGGGGAATATGAAGGGTGGAGCCATTTTTGGAGAGATTTTGGGGTTTTTTCCAGTAGAAGGTAGGAGAGAGAGAGAGGAATTGAAATGAAATTGAAAAAGTAGATGAAGCGGGAAATGCGAATTGTAAAAGGGGAGTACAATTTTATTTGGGTTAAGATTGCTTGATGGTCCTAAAATGGACAAATCGGGCCAAACCATCATCCGGCGAACTTGGAATAAATTAGGGGGTGATCTGCTACTCTTTTGTCAACTACTACACTCTACATTTTAAAAAGAAAAAAAAAATCTAATCTTTGTTGGATGCCATTGTATATACTAATTATTAGTAACTCCCATTCAAAATTAGAGATAAATTTGATTTTTAAAAAATTAAATCACAAAATTCTAAAACTCAAAATTGATATAATTTCGTTCAAATTTTGGAAACAACAAATATGATAATTAGTAGTACTTTATAATTAATTTACAATTGTTATATTTGTGTGTATTAAAACTAAATAACTTCATATCAATTTTAAATTTTAAGATTTTGCAAATGGACTAAATAAGTCAAAATGTATTTCTAATTTTAGAATAGAGAGAGTAATACAAAAAGGTCAATATAAAATTACAATGCGTTAGTAGCCTCAAATTTAAAATAAAATAAATTTTCAAATAAGAGAAAATATAAACTTGTATAATAGGACAACAATTGGGAATTGTACAATAGATTAGTAGTATTACTTGGTATAGTAACAGAATAATACTAACAAATTAAGGCAGATCATCTCTTTCTAATTTTGAATATGAATTAGGAACCATAGACAATAGAATTGTGTAATTGTACATAGTAGCAGTTTGTCTCTTTTCTGATTTTTACATACTAATGTACCATTGGTATATGACATAAAGAGAGAGGTTTGGACCGGAATTTTGCAGTTCGAATTCTTCGATTTGGTTGTGTGTAACAATTCGGGTCAAATCTCAAATTCAAATCGAATCAAATTTATTTAAATAATGTCTTAAACTACGTACTATCTTCTTAAGTTATCTTAGCCCAGGATAGACTCACCAAAAAAGTCAAATGACTGAATGAACTGTTAGTAACTTAGACAAATTTTTATATATATATTTCAATGTAAAATTGGGGTATTACAAACTCTCCCACATAAATTTATGACGTTCTCGTCGGAATCGATCCACAAATCTTTTAACAGTAGATGCAAGAATTTACATTTATGTGATGGTTGGTAGCTTTGTTCCAGGTGTCATCGATTGTCCGAAGAAAGTTGCATGCCTTTTGATACAGAACCAAACATGTACTATTATTTGAATGGATGGAATGGCGTGACCGTATTAAATGGATTTTATTAATACTCCACAATTTTATCATTTCATCATTTTATTAATAACAATTATGTGGTTGTAAATTACTAATTTATAAGTATTTATCACACATTAGCTAATTGTAACAATCACAATCATATATTTTCCCTTTACATATTAATAACACTACACAACTATATTACACAAATACTTGTAAATATATTACTTTCATATTTATATTTCTTCAAATTCATGCGTCACACCAGAGAAAATCAAAAGACAGCTAAACTGGTTTGGAAATGAATTAATGTAACCCAAGGCAAAGTAATGATATAAATAAATAAACATTATGACTTTGCATCGAGGTAGTTACTTTTTTTTCCCTTTAAACAAACTAATTACATAAAGTATTTATTATAAAAGAGATTAGAAAATATGTTCTATTATAAAAAGATAAAAACTAACTATTGAATGAGTTGGAAATGTAAAATTTTACATACTGCTCCTTTCGTTTCACACAAAAAATCTTTTTTATTTATTATTTTAATTACACAAAAGAGTCAAGTTTTCAATAATAATAATAATAATAATAATAATATAAAATGGCACTACATCTTCTATGTTTATTAAAATGAAACAAAATACATCCTTAATATTTATAAATTATAATAAATACAACTTTAATATTTATAAATTATACTATTTTTATGAAACGATACTCTTGAAAAAAAAAAGAGCACTATTTTATGATATGATATTTTTGGAAAATGTTGGCACAACAGATAACAACACATACTTCTTAACCAAAACAATTAGTTTGGTGAAATTTAAGGGATGTACATTTGAGGTGAGCATTAAGAAGTATTCATCAAATGAGAAAATATTGAGATTGACTAATAGACAACAGGATAGTCAGGGGCAAAAGAGTCATGTGTACTTGAGGTTGGTCTCAAATTATTAGCAGTCTAGTCTCAAATTTGTCCAATGTTTTGGTTCTCATATATTTGAGTCTATATATGTTATAGCGACTAATATTTTTTAATTGCAATAAAAATCAATGTTTGGAGGGTAGATCATTGTAGAAAGTGTGATGCATATTAATAAATACATCAAAAATGTAGAAGAACTAGTCACAATTTAATAAATCTGAATATATTTTGTGTTTTATACTTTGTGTTAATATAATATGTGAGAGGGATCTGATATTATTATATGTATATATATATATATATATATATATATATATATTTGTTGCTAATTTAAGCTGAAATCTTAACATTCTGCCTTGGGCAAGAATGAATCCCAAGACCTCTCGGATTCAAAGCCTTATGAGTAGTTGTTTTACCATTGAGCCAAGAGAGACTTAGTTATTTTTTATTTTCACATGCTCCCCTCTCATATTCATGTGAGAATAAATCACGTAAAAATATCAAAAACACATACTACTATAAAAATAGTGTTGGTATATGTGTGATTGTGTACATTAAATCTTACACGTGTCAAGAAAGTTTACATCACAATATATACCATGCATCTTCATTTTGAACCACAGTTTCAACTTCTTTTTATAGCCATTAACAAACAGACCAATTATCCATGCTTGCACCATTCAATTGCGCTCCCTATTGTAGCAATCCCACCCAAAAAAGTGAAGCTTTATGAGGCGTGGGGATGGATGGCTGAAGATGGATGAATGGTAGTGGGAGTAGTATCCTCCGTCTTGTAAAAAAGAGTAGTAGTAATTGTATTTCAGATATTTTTGTTGTTTATTAATATTTTGTTTGTAAGTTTTATTTGAAACAAAAAGAAGACAAAGAAAAATAATTAAAATATCTCTAAATTTGAGTTTTTTAGGAAGGAATTAAAAAGATTTGGAGGTAATATTAATTTTATTTTTGACTCAAAATTTTCGTCAAAAATAAAATAAAATTTGGAGGGATGAAAAAGTAAATATTTTACATTACCAAAATTAACCTTTTAAAATAAATAATATGATAATTTTGTTCCTAAATAATATGACTCTCAATTACATATTTTCCAGGTTTTGAAAATATCATTTTTCTCTCTCTTCGCTCCGCCGCTGTGCTTCTGTTGTCCGTGGTCAATTTTTCCGATTTGTTTGTTTCTGTTGAAATCTCTAATAAGATCTCCAAATCATGTACCCTAATTTTCTCACATTTGCTTCCGTGATTGATTTCGTTTATGGTGAATCCGTGTAATTCTTCTTCCTCCTCTTTCACTCTCCTAGGGGCTGTTTGGGAGGTACTTATAAGTTGGTCAAACCAACTTATAAGTGCTTTCTACTGTTTGAATGTTCGGAAATGACTTATTTTTTTACTTATAAGTCAAAAAAAAATAACTAACAATTTCTAACTTAAAATAAAATGACTTATAAGTCATTCTAATTAAATTACATCTCTAACCCTTTTAACCTAGCAACCCTGATCTCTTCCATCATCTAACGTAACAATTTCTATTCAGTCTCAGGCTCTCTGCCCTAACAAAAGCCTCCGCCTCCGCTCTCGCCCCGACTCCGTCTCCGGCCTCTCCGCTCCCTCGTGGCCCCGCCCCTCTGCCTCTCAAGTCTCATCTCTCACCGGTTCCAAATTTCCAATCTTCGACTTCCATCGGACCGTCTCTCACGACTTCTCTTCTGTTAACACAACTGCACAAGCAGCAAGCAGGTAATTCAAATTATTCCATCTACTACCCAAATTAATGAGAAGCTTTCACATGTATAATTTATTTTAGTTGTTATGGGGTTATGGATTTAGCTGTTTAGATGTGTAATTGGACCTATTTTGTCATTCTGTGTTATGTTTCTGTTATAGTTTCAATTGATCTTTGTGAATTTTGAAAACATGGCTTTTCTGTACTCTTGTTATTGTGTTCCTAATTTGTGAATGGGTTAATTTTGTTGATTTTTTTCCCTCTTCATCTTCAGTCTTCTTCAGTCTTTTTAGGTTCTAAATTGTAAGCAATTCAGTAGCCAATGCTTAACTACTGATTTTTTGACGGTCATATTATTTTTTCATGACATCAATCATCAGTTTGTGGAAAGTGTTTCATTATTCTACTTCATACAGAAAACATCTTAAATTATTCTACTTCTTGAAAACATCTTCTAAACTCTAAAAGCAATTAACTAAACTTTTACACATTTTAGTTTTCAAAATTTGATAAATTCACAAAAAAGAGTTTATATTTGTTAGATTTATTCTTTTAAGTAATTGCTATTTGTGGACCTTGTGGTTCATATCTACTGATCTCAAGCATTGAAATTCATAATTACACCTATTGAGTGTATGTTTTGAGACTTGTATTTCCACAATAGTTATCAATTGGGATGTTATATATATATATATATATATATACACACACACACACACACACTAGATCATGTAACCAGTGCCTCCGGCACTTCCAAGGGTTAGATTTATCCGAAACTTTGGACGGTCCGGATGATTTATTAGGGTGAGCGGGATTTTTTTTTTCAAAATCGTTTGTATTTTGTTATATATATATATATATATATATATATATTGAGTGCACTTTGCCTTCATTGATTTTCCTTAGTTGATAAACTATCACAAATTATTGCAGTTCCAAGGGAAGTATAGAGTGATTTGTTGTTGAATTCTTAATTGCCACATGAAAGCTCATCTTAACAATTTAAGGTCATAGGAAAAGGCTCACTTAAAAAATAGTTTATTTTCTAATTTTATTAGTTGCAAGATAATTGAATGTATATGGAAGTTGAGGGCTTCTTTTTTGTTCATGTATCAAAGGAAATGTTTTACGGTTTTTAATCAGCATCGATAGCAGTATAAAAATTTAAACACGTATTTGAGCATGCAAGTTGTAGTATTGTACAATCTGATGAATTGATGTTCTTCCGCTCTCCATATGGCTCCATGTTATTAAACTTCTCCTTCAGGGTTAATAGATGCACCTATAAATCAATCTTTCATATTTTCAAATGATCATTAAAGTGACATCATGTTGTTGATACTAATAAGTTATTTTCCAATAATAAGTTGTTTAAATAATAAGTTCTTTACCAATAATAAGTTATTTATTAATAATAAGTTATTTACCAATAAGTTGTTTAAATAATAAGTTGTTTACCAATAAGTTGTTTAAATAATAAGTTGGTTATCAATAATAAGTTGTTTGCCAATAAGCTGTTTAAATACTAAGTTGTTTACCAATAAACTGTTTAAATAATAAGTTGTTTAGCAATAATAAGTTGGTTAGCAACAAGTTGTTTAAACAATAAGTTGGTTACCAATAAGCTGTTTACTAATAATGTGTTTAAATAAGTTGTTTACCAATAAGTTGTTTAAATAATAAGTTGTTTACCTATAATAAGCTATTTACCAATAAGCTGTTGAAATAAGTTGTTTACCAATAATAACCTTCGATATGATATTGAATCAATGTATCTTTTTATGATGTCCTTTTTAGTAATATTTACATTTTATTTTAACTTATAAGTTATCAGCCGAACACCTTCATAACTTATTTTAACTTAATTTTTGACTTATAAGTCATTATCTGCCGAACACTTTTACTTATAAGTTATAACTTAAAACAACTTATAAGTCAACTTATATTTTAACTTAAAAGTCATTTTAAAATAAGTCACTCCAGAACAGGCCCCTAATCTACTACTTTTTCGTTTTTGGGTTTATTAGAATTGATGATGATTTTGGCTCACATAACTGACTTATCAGTTACGTTAAAATGTTTCATAGTATAACCAGTGCCTAGATGAGGAACTTTTTCGTTTCTGGGTTCTGCTTCATTAATGTTTGGTGACGATAATAGCCTTGATGTTTGAACAATACTTTTTTATGATACCACCTTACTGTCATGAGAGAGATTGACCCTTTTTCCTTCACGTTGACGTCGTTCTCATAAAACCACCAAACAAGTAACAATCTGCAGAGGTAGTATAACCTATAAGCAAATCTTCTTTTGTAGTAAACTTCATGATTGCAATCTCTAAATTAATTCTAATTTTAGATTCTCTTTGAAAATCCAATAAAATTATGGTTTTCATGCTCATAAAAAGACTCTTTTTGTTGGTCTACAAAAAGGCGTTTTGAGTTTGAGGGGACGATTGGATTTGTGTAATATTCAATGTGTGGGCGTGACAAGAGATAAATATAGAGATAAGAGGGATAAACATAAACAGGAAAAATAAAATAAATATGATGAGAGTGGAGTATTATTATTTGTTGTTATTATTATTATTATTAAGTACTTGGCATGTGATATATATCTCCTCCTGTACTGTGTCATCGTGTTTGTGGACTTTCCCTCTGTTTGCCCCTCCCAAGACTGCAACCAATAAGCCAAAAATATGAGTAGCCTTTAAAAAGTGGTTGTGGAAGTAAACATTATCACTCTAAATTCTAATTATGTAACGTTTCCAATTATCCAGGATCAAGATTTGGAAGCGAGGGAACATGTATACTTTGTATGGAATCCCGAAAATCGAATTAGGGGAGGATGTTAAATGATACTTATCCACTTCTTGTTTTGCCTTCCTACCTTGTTTACAGAGCTTCTTATCCCTGTTTCTTATCTTGCATTCAGTGTAAAATTGTAATTATTACAGTGGATCCTATAATCTACCACAGTTGAAGTAGGCTAGCAACACACCATTAAAATGATAACACTGATTCGAGTATCAGTCATGCCGAGATTATGGGGTTCTGCAAAATTAGGCGTTCCTTTCATGTGCTATGTCAAGCTTCAATGCGAGTCGCGAACAAATTTGTATCACTCAATGACTCAACCTAGAATTGCAGGATTATCAATACCCAGACTGGATATTACTGTTAATAAGGATGTGGCACGGTCAAACTGGATGATCACCAAGCTTTGCAGAGAGGGTCAAATTATTGAAGCACACCGTCTGTTTGATGAAATGCCAAACCCAGATGTGATTACATGGACATCTATGATATCAGGGTATATCAAGTGTGGGATGATAAGGGAAGCAAGGAGATTGTTTGATAGAGTCGATGCTAAGAAGAATGTGGTTACTTGGACTGCTATGGTTTCTGGGTATTTGCGCAGGAATTGCATTTTGGAGGCGGAAGAAGCTATTCAATGAGATGCCTGAGAAGAATGTTGTTTCTTGGAACACTATGATTGATGGGTATGTCAGAAATGATCAGGTAGTTTCAGCTCTGAATCTTTTTGAGATAATGCCTGAGAGAAATGTAGTTTCTTGGAATACTATTATCAATGCGTTGGCACAATGTGGGAAGATTGAGGAAGCACAAAGACATTTTGATCAGATGCCTGAAAGAGATGTGATTTCTTGGACTGCAATGGTTGATGGATTGACAAAAGTTGGAAGAGTTGACGAGGCTCGCGTGCTTTTTGATAAAATGCCAGAAAGGAATGTAGTTTCATGGAATGCCATGATTACAGGGTATGCCCAAAATAGTAGACTGGATGAAGCTTTTGATTTGTTTGAGAGGTTGCCAGAGAAGGATGTAACATCATGGAATACTATGATCACGGGTTTTATTCAGAATGGCGATTTGAGGAGGGCGAGGAAGTTGTTCAATGAGATGCCTCAAAAAAATGTCATATCTTGGAGTACCATGATCAGTGGCTATGTGCAAGATGATCAAAGCGAGGAAGCATTAAAGATTTTCTTGAAAATGCAGGCAACAGAGTCGGTGAAGCCGAATCAAGGAACTTTTGCGAAGTGTTTTGGGTGCCTGTAGTAGCGTAGCTGGTCTTACTGAGGGAAAACAAATTCACCAAATAATAAGTAAGACAGTCTATCATGATGGTGCACTTTTAGTATCCGCACTCATAAATATGTATTCTAAATGTGGGGAGCTGATATCTGCTAAGAAAATGTTTGATTATGGGTTTAAAAGGGATTTGGTCTCTTGGAATGGCATGATATCAGCCTATGCCCACCATGGATGTGGTAGAGATGCAATCAACTTATTCAACGAAATGCAGACTTTGGGTTTCAAACCAAATGATGCGACTTACATAGCACTGCTTGCTGCATGCAGTCATACTGGTTTGGTAGAAGAGGGTTTGTATTACTTTGATAAGCTTGTGAAAGACAAGTCAATACAAGTTAGAGAAGATCACTATTCATGCGTTGTTGATCTTTGTGGGCGAGCAGGGAGGCTCAAGGAGGCTTTTGAATTCATTCAACGACTTCCAATTAAGCCTTCATCATGTGTTTGGGGGGCTTTGCTTGCAGGATGTAATGTCCATGGAAATGCCAATATAGGAAAGCTGGAAGTGAAGCAAATTTTAGAGGAGGAGCCAGAGAATGCCGGTACTTACATGCTGTTGTCTAATATATATGCTTCAAGTGGAAAATGGAGAGAAGCTGCAAATCTAAGGTTGAAAATGAAGAACAAGGGGTTGAAGAAGCAGCCAGGTTGCAGTTGGATCGAAATTGGAAATAGGTTCCATGTATTTGTAGTTGGTGATAAATCTCACTGTGAAACTGAGCTTATTTATGCTTTACTTTGGGATATTCATCTAAAAATAAAGAAGTCTGGTTATGTATCATATGAAGGGTTTATAATGGAAGAGGAATTTTTAGACAATTAAGTTTTAGGATTACAAATCTTTTAACAGCCGATACAAGAATTTACATGTTGAATTTATGTGATGGTTGGTAGCTTTGTTCTAGTTGTCATCTATTGTCCGGAGAAAGCTGCATGCCTTTTGATATAGAATGAATTTTGCTAGATCTTACACTTTGTTCAGCCTTGTATGGCTGGATCCTGAAGTGTTGGTCCAATGTTAAACTTTAACATTGCAAATTTATACATAAATTTAATTTAATTGAATTGTACATTTGATTGTCAAAGTAATAATAAAATTCGAGGGAGGGAAACCGAGTAAGAGATGGGTCATGCCTTCGTTACTCACTCTCGTATGTGTCTTTTTGTGTCAAGCTTGTTTAAAGATGTGATTGTTTTGTTTAAGATGTTAATGATCTTTGAAGTAGTCGTCTATAATACTCTTCATACGTCCTCTTAGCCATTTCTAATTTACAGCACAGATTTGTAGTTCTGTGTCCTGGGTAGTATTAGTGGTTGGTTCTTGACATATCCGTTGTCTGGTACATAATGCAAGAATTATAAATATTGAAGAGAACTACGAAGCTTAAAAGAAAAAAGAAAAAAAAGAAAAATGAGTAATCGGGCTAAAGTTGATATAGTAATACTAAATTATGGTTTCAGAATCTGGATTATGACCAGGCCAACCAATCCAATTAACATATGTAGAACAAACTGAATATTGTGGTAACGCTCTCCTATTGCACATGCTATTGTAGCACCCCATAAGTAGAGATATATATGGCTTAATTATTAATATCAATATTCTTTTTTGCTTGCTTATTAATTGTTGACGATAGGTGCAACATCTTATAGAACTATGCCTTCAGCACTACATGAGCCAGAAGTAAGTTGTGGGTACCCTCTTACTGCACACAAAAATTGAACCTGGTTTCACTGAACTTAGTAGGTGTTATCAATCAGTATATCCTCTCATATCTACCATTTAATTTTATTATGAAATTATGGCACGTAGTATTGGGGCTTGGCTCTTTGTTGTTTCACAAACAAAATTAATGCATGTCTGGAAAAACTTACAAGAAAATGTTATAAACAAAGTAATGTTTCCTTTAAGATTATTGGTTTAGATATGTGAAATAGGTCTTAAATTACACATGGTAGAAGATACTTGGAAATAAATGTAGGATATTGGATGCTTCATTTTGAAATGTGTTTGTAGATGGAACCTTGACATGTGTGATGCAGTTTGTTCTCTCTTTAGTTGAGTTAACACTCAAATAATTGTTCTATCTGTTCTCATTAGCTTCTTTTGTTTTTTGTTGGTGCTTGCATCATATTATAACTCCATTCTCTCTATGCTAGGTTACTTGCTCCCCATCCCTATTTTTCCTTTCCATCTAGCATTCGTAGATATTTCTTGTTTATGCTACTACGATCTGTTGACTTTGACATTATAAATTCAAAGTTTATACTTCATATTTATTTATTGATTTAGCATTAATCTCCATTGTTCTACCCCAGTCGAGCTGCTGTTCATCATTAGTCACAGTTTATCACTGAAATCTTTCTTATAAGCTACTGTTGCTTATTGTTTTTGGTTGATTCTTCAACTTAATTGTTTATTACTTCGGACTAAGTCTGCCTAAACTAGAATACTAGATAGCATCCTTATTAAAATGCTAACATCTGAGTCATTCAAATGATCACTTGTGAGTGGCCATCTTAAAAAAATAAGAGTAGAATAAAACGGACATAGCCATATTATAATGTTATAATAAGATTTCTTTATTTATTTTGGCTATAAACTCTTCGAGATTATAACATCTAGTATTTTTGTGTCCAGTTTGGCAAAGTCTTGGAAAACAAAATCAGCAATATCTGAGACTAGTGCTGAAAGAACAGATATTAGAATTCAATCAGTTGCTTGAAAAACAGGCTGAGTTAATGCATCAGGAAGCCGGAGTTGCCTCCGTTCCTATATCTAATGGATCTCAAATTTCACCAAGTCAAGTTTCTGGTTTGACAATTTTTGTTGGGACCGACTTGTTTTGGGAATTGTTTTCATCCATTTCAATTATTTGCATAATAACGCTATTATTATTTCTTTTCATTTTTTTAAATTCTTTTTTTGGGGTATAAATAACAATTATAACCTGTATTTGCAGATAGATAGATCCTTTATAGGAATTCATATGGATAACAGTTATAAGTTATAACATGTATCCCCTGCATGCAAATCCTCTCGCTTTCTTTTCCTTTTATTTCAATGGAATTGAAGGTGAAATTTGCATAATTTCGAGTAATAGAGGTGATCTTTAAGTTGCAACAATACAATCTAAAGCTTTGTGCATGATAGGTACGGGCTTTTGGTTAAAACTAGTATAACATTTGTCAAACTTGCATCTTTCATCAACCCTGCACCACGAGCCTTGTTGTCATCAACTATCAAGTGTGGCATTCATGCTCAACACCATCTATATGACTACCAATTAATGCATGCCTCGAACATCTTCCTGATGAATCGATTGACTTTCACTTACTATTCTGAGAATTTCAATATCATGATAAATTTCTTGATATATGATGCTGGAACACTGGTTGACTGATATAAATTTCTTGATATATGATGTTGGAACACTTTGTTCCTGAACACCAGTGTAGGTAATACTGCAACTGTATGTGCTTGAACCTTAGCTTGTTGTGGTATAATGTGTATTAGTATATTACTATTTCACATATCTAAACCAATAATCTTAAAGGAAGCATTACTTTTTTTTTATAACATTTTCTTGCAAGTTTTTCCAGACATGCATTAATTTTGCTTGTGAAACAACAAAGAGCCAAGCCCCAATACTATTTGCCATAATTTCATAATAAAATTAAATGGTAGATATGAGAGGATATACTGATTGATAACACCTACTAAGTTCAGTGAAACCAGGTTCAATTTTTGCCTGATGTAAGAGAGTACCCACAACTTCCTTCTGGCTCACGTATAGCTGAAGGCAACGTTCTATAAGATGTTGTACCTGTCGTCAAAAATTAATAAGCAAGAAAAATAGAATATTGATATTATTAATTAAACTATATATATATATATATATATATATATCTACTTATGAGGTGCTACAACAGCATGTGCAATCGGAGAGCGTTAGCACAATATCGATGCAAGTAGTTTTACCAAGAAGATTAAAGATTGATTTAAGCTCAAAAGTCAAACCTGCCAGTTTGTTTTACATATGTTAATTGAATTGGGTGGCCTGGTCATAATTCAGATTCTAAAACCATAATTTAGTATTACTATATCAACGTTCTACAAGAAGAGTATATGTTTGTTTATCTATGTCGCGTCTTTTCCAACAGTCAATGCTTATTGATGTTTTACAGACAGATTATAATGTCAGTTATGTTATAGGGATTGTTGTTTGAAGGTCTACTTGGAATGTACTTCCCTGTTTAATGATCAACATATTGAAATGAATGCTGTGGCATATTTTGGCAGGAGAAAGCACTAAAGATCGCATAGATTCTCTCTTCCCATCCCCAGGTGACGAAGGTTAATTATGCAGGCCTTCCTAATCATCGTGGGCGCTCTTTACACTATTCTCAGGTACAGCTTTCGGATCATATTATTTAATACCAACTGAAATTTATTCACATCACCATTGTCCACCACCCACTTCCTATTTTTTATTGGGTATTTATATGCTTCTTACAGGCAACGGGGGCAGGATCCGTGCTCAGTTTCCTTACAGGATCATTGGCACTCTCTAAGCACATAACTGAGACCACCAAGTATTCCAGGCCACAGTTATGTATCAGAAACTGTCATGCTTCAAAATTTTGTCCATTAACACGTTAGAATTGAAGGACAGATCACAGATGAACAATCAACGGAAACTTGTATTCCTCATCATCAACCAATCCACTTCTTCCCACCATTTCCTACAAAAATCACTTCATCACTTCTCAACTGCCTCTCCTCGTTTGGCAAGACTCACCACCAGAACGTGTATTCGACTCCTCAAAAACTGCAAATCCATGATAGAACTGAAACAAATCCAAACTCAGCTTTTCAGAATCTGTATTCACCAACACGACGACGTTCTTAAAAAGCTCATGGTCGTATGTGCAGACCCATCTCAAGGAAATTTATGTTACGCCCAGAAAATCTTTGATTACATCATTGAAACCCCGTCTTTGTTCATCTACAACGTGATGATCAAAGCTTACGTGAAGACCAATTGTTACAAAAAAGCAATCTTTTTGTTTGATGAATTGAGATTTTATGGGTTGTGGCCGGATAACTTCACGTACCCGTTTGTGTGCAAGGCGGTTGGTTATTCAAGGGAGGTTTCTGTAGGGAAAAAGATTCATGGATTTATTGTGAAATGTGGGCTGGAGTTTGATTGTTTTGTTTGTAATTCACTTATGGACATGTATGCTGAATTGGGTTTTGATGGGAATTTGAAGAAGTTGTTTGATGAAATGCCTGAGAGAGATTTAGTTTCCTGGAATATTTTGATTTCTGGGTATGTTAGGTGCAAGAGATTTGAGGACGCTGTTCGGGTTTATTCAAGGATGCAAGGGGAGGGAAGAGTGAGACCTGATGAAGCCAGTGTTGCGAGCACTCTTTCAGCTTGTACAACATTGAAGAATTTGGAACTTGGCAGAGAAATTCACAGTTATGTTGCCAGTGAACTTGGATTTACCACTATAATTGGAAATGCATTGTTGGATATGTATTCTAAGTGTGGATGTCTAGATGTGGCCCGCAGAATTTTTGATGCAATGCCGAGAAAAAATGTCATTTGTTGGACAAGTTTGGTGTCGGGGTATGTGAATTGCGGTCAGTTGGATGAAGCTAGGTTCTTATTTGAGAGGAGTCCAGTGAAAGATATTGTTCTCTGGACTGCTATGATTAATGGGTATGTGCAGTTTAACCACGTCGATGAGGCAATGTTCCTGTTTAGGGAGATGCAATTCAATAGGGTTAAGCCGGATAAGTTCACGGCGGTTGCCCTACTTACAGGTTGTGCTCAGGTGGGAGCCTTGGAACAAGGGAAATGGATCCACACATACATGGAGGAGAACAGGATAACAATTGATGCAGTTGCCGGCACTGCTCTGATAGATATGTATGCGAAATGTGGGTGCGTAGAGAAATCCTTGGAGATTTTTTATAGCTTAAAAGAGAAAGATGCGACTTCATGGACCTCAATTATATGCTCCCTTGCCGTGAATGGGAAGGACCAGCAAAGCACTTGAGTTGTTCTCTGCTATGAAACAAGCTGGGTATAAACCAGATGATATCACCTTTGTTGGTGTTTTGACTGCTTGTAGTCATGGAGGATTGGTGGAGGAGGGCCGTCAGCATTTTTATTCCATGACAAATATGCATCAGATTGAACCAAAGCTGGAACATTATGGTTGCATGATAGACCTACTTGGCCGTGCTGGATTGTTAAACGAGGCAGAAGAATTGATGGAAAAGATGCCTAGTGGAAATAACAATATTCTAGTTCCACTTTACAGTGCTTTACTTAGTGCTTGTAGAATACACGGTGATGTTGATATGGGTGAACGTCACGCTAAACGGCTTGTGGATATCGAGTCTGGTGATTCCGGTGCTCACACTCTTCTGGCCAATATTTATGCTTCTGCTGACAGATGGGAAGATGTTACCAAGGTGAGAAGGAAAATGAGAGCTTTGGGAGTCCGGAAGGAGCCTGGTTGCAGTTCTATTGAGGTTAATGGCAATATCCACGAGTTTCTTGTGGGAGATGCATCTCACCTTCATATGGAAGGAATTTTATCCATGCTGAATAATAACATAGCTAAACCCTTGTCAGATATTCCAGAAAACGAAACTGAATATGATAACCCAAATTCGTTGATTTTATGATGGATAATATTACCGGAAAGTCTAAAGATCCAGAAAATATACTAGGTACAAGCTCTCATCACTAGTACAAAAATGACATTTGGACACGGTTGAGAAAAAGTAAAGGGACATGGTGGCAGTAAAATCCGTGACAAAAATTTCTTTAAGGGTAATGGTCACGGGTTTAGATAGTCAAGTTTAGGTACTGTGATTCACCAGGACTAATATCGATATTTAATTTTTTAGTCACAGTGGTTTGTAGTTAACGTGACTATTTTTATTTATGAATTTATATACGGGTTGCTCACCGTGACTACTGGATTATTGTCGCGGAGGAAATTTGTTATCGTGACTAATTTTATATTTTTCGAGACACTAGTGTTCTATGTTCATGTGATAGAGTTCGTAATTTCCCCCCATATATTAACTCTTTAGCTGCCACTTTTTTTCTCCCAATCAATATCATTCAGTATCATTTTAGCAGCACTTTTTCTCATCTCCAAATCTCAGATCTTGGGCTCCCAATTTCTTCTTCCCTTTCTTCATCACCAAATTTCGTAGCCAAATCTTCATCGCAAATCTCGTTTAAACTTCCTTGCCCGATCTACGCTAGCGCTGCTCAAATCGCGTATCAGTCTTTGCCCTAACCCAAAACCTCAAATCGGAGGTACGGGGTGAAGGGTCTTTGTTGGGATCGGAGGTACGGGGTGGTCGGCTATTGAATGGGGAAAATTGGATAGAGGATAAGCTCGTGGTTAATCACTCAGAAGGTGGGGTAACTGATACTTTTCCATTTCAGAGTCAGCCTGGAGTAACAAATGCGACTGCCTGTTAAACCACTGATCAATTTGCGCAAGGGAATGGTTATGCCAATGGTATGTGATTAGTTATAGTTTGTTGTTAGCACAATGCTTCGTACTCTTCATTGTATTTCAGTCATTACATATTCTTTTATGCTATTACTTATTCTTTATGCTATGATTGAATTATATGCACGAGCTATTATAAAATTCAGCAGGCATAATCACTGTTTGTTTCATCTCCATGTTTAAGGATTGGTGCTGTTGTTGACGTTATATTAATCCGTGGTTGATTTGTTATGTTTCAATATGTAATTAGCTTGATTAATAGCTTGTGTTCTTTCCAGACTCAAAGCATTTATCAGTTGCCCAATGCAGAGAACTCTTTTATAGCCTCCACTGCAAATGATTGTCGTCATGATAAATACACCCCTATTAATCCTGGGAAGTTGAAGGTCGCGGCTGTAGGATTGTCGCAAAGTAAGTAGGTTTCAGTTTTTCCCTATTAAATCTTTTAATTTGCTTGATCTGAGATTCTGAATTTCTTTGATTCTCTTCCAAAATGCTGACAATTACTATTTGCTCAAACATGTATAAATCCCTTTAAACTAACTATGCATATTACTGGTATAAAGGATGGCTAAAGTTGAATTCTGTTTGATACTTTACGTTCTATTCGGAGGGTTATTAAATAAAGAAGTTGCATATAAAAGCTAGCCAATTTTGTGGAGGGAATGAAAAAGGATGCTTATGGGAGATATGTTATTTGATTATAACAAGCACCTACAATATAGATGATAATCTAAAACATCTTAGATAATCATGTTTATGAAATTTATTTTCCTTTTAAGATGTCAAGTTTAGTTAGTTAGGTAGCAATATAATTGTTGGTCACTTCTATGTTTGCTCAATAATTGCTTAGATATCCACCAACTAAGGATGATGTTAGTAGTATTTTATCCTCTACGTGCTTCATCTTCTTTATGAGCAGCTCTTGTAAGTTTAAGCCTGTTCTGGTCAGGTGTAATGGTTTGTATCTAGTGTGTAATTGTATGACTGTTTTTCTGTATTTTATAGATCTTCTTGAAGCTCCCTAACATGCTGTAACTTTTATGTAATTCCCCATAGTTGCAAAGGCATTTGCTGCTGCTACGGGTATTGTTTTCTGTGGTGCTACTTTAATAGTTGGACTGGCGACCTCCAAGCTAGAACTGCATAATGTAAGTGGTGAACCTTCTTTACCTTTACATGCTTTAGTTTTAAATTTATCACTCTAACGTGGAGTGTTTCATGGCTTGAAATTTTTTACTGATGACAAGATAGAGAACATAAACCTACTTCTGGCATATAAGCATGCACACGCACTATCACAGTTCTAAAAAGGGGAAATTGGAATGATGAAACTAGTTTGTGGTTCGTACCACAGTTCTGAAAACACTTGTCTTCCTCAAATAAAACATTTAGCACAGACTGAGCTACATACTGTCAGGAAACTTCCCAGAGTTTATTTTTGTGAAGTGGCTGACTATGAAGGTCAAAAGAGTAAAACAGCAGAAACTAAACAGAGAATTTACTGAATTTTGGCTAGCGATTGAAGTGATCTCTAAAAAGAAACAGGCATTAGGTGGCAAGATCAGATGTAGAGGTTTCGGTAATTCTAATGATGGCAAGATCTTGTGGAATTGTGCTTTGTTTGCTATTATTTGGGCATTTGGACAGAGAGGAATGCGCAACCGTTATGAGATCATCTACTTTATTACTGGAAGTAGTTCTTAGTTTAAGTGATATCTTCCTTGCTTCTTTCGTTTCTTCTATATTATATTTTAACGTATGTTTTGGTTTTGTCTGTCACCACACTCAATTATGGATTTCTCTCACATAAGATTTCGTCTGTTCCTCCAGTATTACACTGGTCCCGATGGCAGGGGAACGGTAGATGATATCAGTAGTAGACTGCGGGATGGTTGTCCGAGCTTTTACAAAGAGTCTAATTACAAGTTCTACTTGGCTGTTGAACGTCTTGAGAGAGCAGCTGCTACTTCTGCTAAGGAGGAAAGGGAAAATCTGGCTAGAGAGGCCTTCAATTACTTGAGTAAAGTTCCAGAGTCTGCAGATCTGCAGATTGTTTGCAAACGCTTTGAGGACTTGAGGTTCGATTCATCTTTTAAGTCAAATATAGGAGTCCTATTTTGTTCATTTAACTGGATTTTGTATATCAAACCTAATATTAGAGGAAAATTTCAGATTTTATGAAGCTGTGGTTCGCCTACCGCTGCAAAAGGCACAGGCTGTTGATCCCGCTGGGGATGCTTCGAATGAACATCTAGATGCTGGAATGCAAGAACATGCACTTGGTCAGCGTGAGCAGTGCTATGAGATTATCACCAATGCTTTGCGTGTCCTGAAAGGTGAAGAAGCTTCACAGAGGGAATTTGGGTCACCCATCAGACCAGTAGCACAGTCTGTTCTTGATCCAGCCTCTCGGAAAAGATTTATATGCCAAATTATTCAACTTGGTGTACAATCACCTGATCAAGTTTTTCACGATTATTTATACTGCACATTAATTGATTTGGGCCTAGAAAAATGAATTGCTGGAATTTGGTGGCCCTGATCTGGTGCCTTTTCTGCAAAGTGCTTGTCGTGAACCTATACAAGAGGTTCGTCATACTTGTACTTTTTATCTAAATATTTATGACCCAACCAGTTGGCATTTATTCTGATTTTCAATGTTACTTGCTCTATTAAAGTAGTGTTTGATAGCATGTTATTGCTTCCTTTTGGGTTTACCTCTTTTTCGCGCAGAGGCTATGTTGTTTGATAAAAACTTTTCCAACCTCTTTTTGCCTCTTAAAAAAAAGACATTGAGCCAACTCTTTTTAGAACTCGGCAGACCCCAGGATATCAATACTACCCATGTTTATTTTGATCTTTCTATTATGAGTTGTCCTTGTTATATTTGTCTAATTCTATTTGTAATAAAAGTTCTTTTTACTGTCACCATGGAATGAGTTCATAGTGGTGGAGAGATCTTAGAGTTTGAAAATCTTTGTTTACCTTTATGTTGTCGTTGCCTCTGCCTCTCCAAGCATTATGCCAATGTGTTACTTATGGTCTAAAATTTTTAAGCTAAGTTGGTCAAGGAGTAGTCATAAACACACCAAAAGGGTTTTCCTTATTGAGATGACTAATTGCACTATACATCCATCTTCCAGGGCGGGTACCAACATTGCAGGAAGGAAATGCTATGGAGAATGTATTCAATTTACCTTGGTCAAATCACAGTCCCATTGTTCTTGGTACTTAAAATATTATCTAGTCTATTTCCTATTTTCTTACATGCGGACACAAACTTTCTGCATCAAGTGATTCTCTATCTGTTGCACAAACTTTCTGCATCAATATCTTGTTTTTGTTGGATAGCCATCGGACTCTAGAAAACTTGGTATGAAATACTGCTCCAATAGGCCTTGTGCCTTATATGCAGTCAGGGCACCATTTCATGAATTAGAAGCCAGTTCACTTCAACCCATGTAAGTTGGTCTATTAAGGTTTTTATATTTTCAGTCGTCAATTCACATACTACTCATTTCATTCTAAGATTATATAGGCAGGATTCACATTATATTACGATTTGAATTCCTTATAAAAGAACTTGCATGTTCAGAGGTGATGCAAAGGATGATATCCATGGTTGATCTAACTCAAGGCATAAGTAGTGCTTTTTGTCCACGTTTCAGGTATATTTCCTCGTAAATGTGATTTTCAACCTTGTTCCTTCATAATTAAGGTACTTTATGGTCTTCCCTCCCCTCGAAAGTAATTTCCACATGTTCAGACTGAACTGTAAACCAGTAATCCATGTTTTCTTTATGTTGGGTTCTTGAAATTGTTTAACAGTTGTCCTTCTGTTTCTTGAGTAATTGATCATATATATTTGTTGTCCATATCCAAATTCTTGAAATAATTATCGACATAAAGTTGATGTGGACTGTAGTCTTGTAAATTGGTTCTGATGTATAAGGGCAAGTTTATTAGGCGTGTCAAACTTGTTGTGTAAGGACGACCAAAAATACAAAAATACAAAAAACAACTTTTTCTTTAAGGAGAGATAGGGTTATAGAGTCATCTGCTTTACTTTGCAGACAGGTCTGTAGGATCACCTAGCATAAATGTGCAGCATAATTCTGGTAACTAGTTATTGCCCAATAGTAGAAGATATATTAGTTTGTTTCTAAAGAAAATAAATGAGAAAAATCTTGGAATCACTAATTTTTGATTTCTTCTAGATGCAGCCCAGATGGCAAGTTCCTTGTATTTTTATCTGCGAAGAGTGCTGTAGATTCTGGGGCACATAACGCTACAGAATCTCTTCATAGAATTAAGTGGCTAACTAATGGGAACCCGTGTCCTTCCATGAATATTATTGATGTGGTGAGGTCTTCATATGATATCTGATAAACATTAATATGATGCATGTGACTGAATAGTCAATGTGGGAACTCTTTCTATCCTGTTGGCTTTTGGTGGCTTAATGATGTTTTGCTGAGTTTGATTGTTTGTCCTCCAAGGTTCCCGGATAAGGAGGTTGGTCTGTGATACGAAAATCTGGAAGTGATATTTCGGTAAGTGCAGTCATGGACTTTATTGCTATACATGTGAGAATTGTTTGAGCCTGCCAATATTGTCATGTTTACTAATTGGATTGTAAACTTAATATGTTAATCTGCAAATTAACAGGTAGCTCCATACAAGAAGATTAGGCGAGTGGCATTTGTGGCTTCTGTTCGGAAGAATCCATCAGGCAAGATACTTTGAAAAGATCTGATAAAGCTTGCAACCTCCAAACTTTAAAAGAAATCTTGCATTTTCTTGGGGAAGGTGCTTCGAAAGTGAGTTTCGTGTTTGTATTAGTCGATTGTAATTGGCCATAGCAGCCTGGGTTATGGATTAATCTCATATGTATATGTGCATAATTGCATTTTTGTCTATAAATTTCCTTCAAGTCTCTAGCACTATCAGCTTCGGCATTGTAAGTTGGCTTCGGCATATGTTTTGATTTTTGATTAAAGATAAATATACAAATACTTTAATAAATATGAATGAATGAGTTAATGATATGAATGGTTTAATGTATGAAATATTTGGGTTAAGGCGTCTCCGGGTTAATATATATTGTTTGCTTTCGGATTCATTTTCATTTGTAGGTTTATTGGCGATTGGTATTGTGCTGCAAATATTATTTTTTTTATTTTAAAAATATAACTTTTTAGACACGGTGAAAAATCGAAACCAATGTTTGTTTTGTCACGGTTGAAAATTGGTTATCAACCTTTAGACACGCATTTTAATTCATTATTGTTACCATTTTTGTAATTTAGATATGGTTTTATAAACCTCACGCGACGAAAAAAAAATCCGTATATTCATATTGGTTTCGGGTTGAACTTTCAAACCATGTCCATAGGCCTACAACAATTTTTTTTAGATACGATTTTTATAATATTCGCGTGATAAATCAATTATAAACGTAAATATTGGTCACGGTGTTATAACTACCACAGTATCCAATACCTACATATTTTTGTCGATCATCATTTTAGTCATGGGGTGAAATTAGATACGGTTTAAAGAATAAAAATGATACGGTGGAATCACTGTGACCAAAATTTGTCACGGAACCTATAGGCACGGAACATGTGAAACGAAAATCCGTATCTAAAGCAAATAGTCACGGTTTAAAACCGTGTCCAAAAGTCATTTTTGTACTAATGCATTATGATCTTCTGAAAGATGGACATAGATTCCAGAGTACCACACTCTGGCAGGTCAAGAAAACTGGGTTTGATGGTAGTAGCAAGAGGCTGGCTGAGAACTAGCTATTAATTCATATGAAAATCTCAAGCTCTATACGACAATAAATCATCCACACCAATGAATAATAAAAATAAAATGAAACTTCCAAATTTGGTTTGCAGTTCAACAATAAGCCACATGCCCAACTTCACTATAACAAAGTTCCACATTTATGCTTCAAGAAAAGCCTAAATAGGAGTAAGATCGTCTACAAATTTCTATAACCTGCTTCCAACCGTTCTTTACCTAGAATGTAATGCCATTCTCTATGACTAAGATTACTACCACCAGTAAGTAGCCAATCTATAACTCCTGAAAGTTCATAAATCTGAGATCTCCACTCATGCAAAGCTATTTACAAAAATTGTGTCCTACAGGGTCGCTGTCGAATCTGCAAAAGAAAAATCGCAGAATTAAATGAAGGTCATACATTAAATATTTATCCTCCAACCCTCTATCTATATATCTATCTATCTATATATATATATTAAAGATGATTACTCAAATATGAAAGGTATATTTTTGTTTTGTAGGTCCAAGAATCCATGCATGTCTATTTAAAGTTAATTGGTTTGTAGTAAGTTAATGCAGAATAGCACTTGAGATATTCAATCAGTCAATAAACCGCTGCCAAAATCATTATAGCCCAAGCATTCAGATATTCATATATAACTCCTGACGAGGAGACAATATTAGTTCTACAGAGTTTCAAATGCATGTCAAATGCAAGAAAACTTACCTTAGTGTCCTCTACCATGGGGAATGAGGAAGTTGTCCATATCTGTTGCTATGAAGGGTGACCTAGAGTAGCTCTCCAATATATCTGAAAGATTTATAACATCCAAAATAAACATAAAAGTACTATAGGAGAAATAAGTAGTGCACTTAAAATTTGGCTATGTAGTTGTCCCATTAAGTTTAAACACACAGACATAGAGAGAGAAAGGATGACAATGAGAGAGAGAGAGAGATGGAAAGCCAACCACTACTGGAAAAGTTAGCAGTCAAGTCTGATAGACTAAAGTTTCGCGGAATTTGACCTAGAAATCTAAATGAAGAAGTGTCTACATCTAATGTTGTCTCATTCGGGGTTTGTGAGTTCGACTCTATACCAGTCAACGATGAAACAGATGGATTGCCAAAAGCAGGATGCTTTTCCAGACATCACCATTAGCGCCATACACGAAAGGGGAAGTGCCAGCAAATCTAGTTTCTGGGTTCATTATTCCCCCATTGGTTCCTGGAATCATTCCCATATTTGAGCTCTGAGCCAACAGTATGTGTGGTGAGACGTCGATTCTTCTAGCATGGGCAGAGAAGTTTGCATACTTGGGTGAAGTGATGACCCACCATTAGTGAATGCAGGTAAACTAGAGCCTATAGACTAGTTCATATACTCTGGTTTCATAGCAGTTCCGGTTCGTTCTGGTGCATAGCAATCTGTGTTTTGGTGCACTGTCAATAGGAAACAGGTGATACCGAGTCAATCAATAAACTTGAAAATATAAAATCCTATGGCAAGTATTTTTTTACTTAACAGAGCACAAAATAACAACAATAGTCACCAAGTGTTTCAATTGGATATATATATATACGGTTAGTCTCTCCAGCGAACCATAAAGAGCGAACTAAAAACGAACCGGATATAGCGACTGTTTTTCGGCCGCTATAGCATAAAAAACCGGCTTTCTATGCTATAGCGACGAAAAAAACCGTCGCTATAGCCGGTTTGTTTTTAGTTCACTTCCTATGGTTCGCTAGAAAGACGGGACCCTATATATATATATATATATATATATAGAGAGAGAGAGAGAGAGAGATCAGACAAAAAGACCTTCCGAGTCCCAAAGTATAATGAGCGACCAAGTAGCACGAATGCAATGTGTGTGTAATAGCTAAATGGGAGAAGAGATGAATAACACAAACTAATTGACCTAAATATCAGTCAACCAGTGTTTTAGCATCATATAGCAAGAAATTTATTTCCTTCCTTAGCTTAGAACAAGGCATATAAACACCAATAGACCATAACCATGAAATTGAAATTCTCAGAACAGTAAGTGAAAGTCAATTGATTCATCAGGAACATGTTTGAGGCATGCATTGGTAGTCATATAGATGGTGTTGAGCATGAATGTCATAAACTAAGCTGAAAAATGAGATATAAGGGAAGGACATTGAGAGGGAGAAAAGATGAGAAAGATTGAATTCTATTGAATGCCACACTTGACAGTTGATGACAACAAGGCTTGTGGTGCAGGGTTGATAAAAGATGCAAGTTTGACAAATGCTATATTAGTTTTAACGAAAAGCCCTTACCTATCAGAAAGCTTAGCTCATATTGTTGCATCTTAAAGATCAACTTTATTACTCGAAATTATGCAAATTTCCCATTCCATTGAAAAAAAGGAAAAGAAAGCGAGATGATTTGCATGCAGGGGATACATGTTATAACTGTTAAACATATGAATTACTATAAAGTATCTATCTATCTATCTGTAAATACAGGTTATAATTGTTATTTATGCCCCAAAAAAATTTAAAAAAAAAAGAAAAGAAAAAAAAGTAATACTAGCGTTATTATGCAAGTAATTGAAATGGATGAAAACAATTCAAAATTATGCAAATTTCCCCTTCCATTGAAAAAAAGGAAAAGAAAGCGAGAGGATTTGCATGCAGGGGATGAATGTTATAACTGTTAAGCATACGAATTACTATAAAGTATCTATCTATCTATCTGCAAATACAGGTTATAATTGTTATTTATGGCCCAAAAAAAATAAAAAAAGAAAAGAAATAATACTAGCGTTATTATGCAAGTAATTGAAATGGATGAAAACAATTCCCAAAACCAGCCCCAACAAAAATTGTCAAAGCAGAAACCTGACTTACTTGGTGAAATTTGAGATCCATTAGATATAGGAACGGAGGCAACTCCAGCTGCCTGACGCATTAGCTCAGCCTGTTTTTCAAGCAACTGATTGAATTCTAATATCTGTTCTTTCAGCACTAGTCTCAAATGATATGCCTCGAAAAATTGCTGATTTTGTTTTTCAAGACTTTGCCAAACTGGACACAAAAATACTAAATGTTATAATCTCGAAGAGTTTATAGCAAAAAAAAATAAAGAAATCTTATTATGACATTATAATATGGCTATGTCCATTTTATTATTTTTTTCCTAGTATGTTTATAACCTTTAATCCCTACTATTATTTTTTCAAGATAGTCGCCACTCACAAGTGATAATTTGAACTACTCAGATGTTAGCATTTTAATAAGGATGCTATCTACTTGATGCTATCTAGTATTCTAGTTTAGGCTGACTTAGTCCGAAGTAATAAACAATTAAGTTGAAGAATCAACCAAAAACAATAAGCAACAGTAGCTTATAAGGAAGATTTCAGTGATAAACTGTGACTAAATGATGAACAGCAGCTCGACTGGGGGAGAACAATGGAGATTAATGTTGAATCAATAAATAAATATGAAATATTATGTTATATTTAAATGCTTCACTTTGAATTTAGAATGTCAAAGTCAACAGATCATAGCATAAACAGGAAATATCTACGAATGCTACATGGAAAGGAATAATATGGATGGGGAGCCATTAACCCAAGCATAGAGAGAATGGAGTTATAATATCTGAGTGTAAACTCAACAAAAGAGAGAACAAACTGCATCAGACACGTCAAGTTTCCATCTACAAACACATTTCAAAATGAAGCATCCATCCTACATTTATTTCCATGTATCTTCTACCATGATGTAATTTAATACCTATTTCATATATCAAAACCAATAATCTTAAAGGAAACATTACTTTACATGCATTAATTTTGCTTGTGAAACAACAAAGAGCCAAGCCCCAATACCATGTGCCATAATTTCATAATAAAATTAAATGGTAGATATGAGAGGATATACCGATTGATAACACTTACTAGGTTCAGTGAGACCAGGTTCAATTTTTGCCTGCTGTAAGAGACTACCCACAACTTCCTTCTGGCTCATGTATAGCTGTAGGCGCATCGTTCAATAAGATGTTGCACCTGTCGTCAAAAATTAATAAGAAAACAAAAGAGAATATTGATATTAATAATTAAACCAGATATATCTCTACTTATGAGGTGCTACAACAACATGAGCAATAAGAGAGTGTTAGCACAATTTCGATGTAAGTAGTTTTACCAAGAAGATTAAAGCCCGATTTCAGCTCAAAAGTCAAACCTGCCAGTTTGTTCTACATATGTTATTTGGATTGGGTGGCCTGGTCCTAATTCAGATTCTGAAACCATAATTTAGTATTACCATATCAACTTAAGCCCGATTACTCAATTTTTTTTTCTTTTAAGCTTTGTAGTTCTCTTCAATATTTATAATTCTTGCATCATGTACCACACAACGGATATGTCAAGAACCAACCACTAATACAACCCAGGACATGGAACTACAAATCTGTGCTGTAATTTAGAAATGGCAAAGAGGATGTATGAAGAGTATTATATAGTTGTATTGGAAAAAATAGAAAACTACTTCAAAGATCATTAACATCTCAAACAAAACAATCACATCTTTAAACAAGCTTGACACAAAAAAACACATACGAGAAGTATCTAATATATAATAATTCTTCGTCTGCAATATATACACATGAACCCTATGCACTTTGAGCGAGTTATCAGTCCAAAACATGATAAGATGGGGATCTTACAATGTATCTGTTCGTTACTAAGAATTTTTACAACCAAGAAAGCACCTTGGAACATCTTTAAATAATTCTGAACTATTAATACAACAAAGGCATCATTGCTTATCACCACAAAGGAGAAAGAAACAAAATTATAGAAAATTCCACAATTCCACCAAATCTTTCTTGAATTTATTAATTTAAAATCAAATTATTGAACAACAAGTGACGAAAAAAGGAAGAAGGAAAAAGAAATGCAAGACTCAAACACAAGAGTAAAGGCAAAAAAGGAACTATTTGACATAAGAAATCTTTTAACACCGTGTCTATCAAGTAAAAATATAGGTATTTGTTTAAAGTTCAATTGCATGGAATAAAACATTTTTTTCTCAAGAGTGCTATTCCATGGAACTCTTATGATTGTTTTTTTCTTTACTTTTTGAAAAATGCATTTGGATTTGTTCACCAAATTTTAGGGAGAGAGCTATGGAGTACTATTGAGGTGAACTCCTCTTGCTAACAAAGCTTGTTGAAAATATTCTAATTTTTTCTACAAGGAAGATAAAAATTTATCTGTATTTTTTAATCAAAGTTTTATACCATAGTTGTCACGGCGCTACGGCGAGTCATGGCGGTAAGCCGACTGCCTGGACGCCTAAGAGACAAGGCGACCGCCTAGGCGTCCGTAAGGCGACAAGGCGTTTACAACGTGCAATTTATATATTATTTATTTTACTTAACAAGTATATTGGATATGAAATTTCATATACATTAAAACTCAAAACATAACACTATGGAATAACATTAAAGACATAATTATGTAAATATTTAGTAATAACAATACAAAACAAAACACTTGATATTAATAATTAGTAAAAGAAATTAAGAATTCAACAAACACCACATTGAAATAATAACAATATAACAGTTTACAGTCAATAATATATAACAGTAAACAATAAATTAATACATAAATTATCAATATATGGTAAATAAATTAATACATATATCAACATGGCACTCCGCTATATCAGACTATTAGATGAAGTCCAGAAAAGGTCGGGATGAAGAGTCGCGACTCGCGATAAAGAGTCGAGCAGAGGATGAAGTCCAGAAAGTCGCGATGAAGAGTCGCGAGCAGCAGATGAAGGCTCGCGAGCTAGACTGGGATGAAGGAAGAGTCGCGAGCATATGAAGGTCAAGTAGTCGAAGTCGGCAGAGCTAGGTCGCAAGGTTGAGTGGTCGAAGGTTTGCAGATCTATATCTCCTCTTCTCCCTTTTTTTTATTCGATGGGTCGCCTTAGCAGCTTTAGCAAAAGGCGAGCCTCGCCGTGTGTTTCTCCCACCGCCTGGACGCGACGCCTAGGCGACGTCTTAACAACTATGTTTTATACGGGCTTCATTTACATCTTCATTCACGTTTTCATTGATAATTTAAGAAACCAATATGAGAAAATATTGCTAGATCTCTTTTTAATTGCATGGAATCGTATGAAAGATGACTCATGGAATAAAAATACTTAATAAATAGTCCATCATAACAGAATTCGAGCTCAATAGCTTACCACTTGTATATCTCGGAGTGAGACCTTCACGTCGCCACTAGACATTTTTAGAGATTCAAACCCGAGGAAACACTTAGAAGATTTATTAATGCAACTCATCATTGATGCATAGCAATATACGAAATCAAAAGATTACAGTTAAATTATTTGATATATGGAAATCAAAAGATTATTGTTAAATTATTTATATTGTTTTTGAATACGGGATTCCTTTCAGCCTACCCCAACTAGTTTAGGATAAGAGACCCGGTTGAGTTGAGATTGTTCGGAGATAAATCAATGCACTTATCTTTTAATTTTTGCAGGTATTAATTAGTAGGTCTTTTAATTACATTGGATATCATATTAGGAGTTGTGATCTTATTAAATTAGGTTACTTGATTTATAGTAGACTTGCAGTTATTTCTAGTCTATATAAACTCATGTCAGCTCACTATTATTAAGAATTGAATATATTATCATTCTGAATTTAAAGCTTGGAGCTTGTGTTTCTACCAATTCCCTGCGTGGATCTTCTTTCACATCCTTAAGCTATATTCTAAACCTCGTCTACACGTGTCCTGCACCAACCACAAATGCAACTACACTTTGCAAGAAAATGCTGGGTTTTAGCTTTAGCTTGGAAATTAAGAGGGGAGAGGGAAAGAGATGAAGAGAAGTTGATAAATGGAGCTTTGCCAATAAATGCAGCATTGACTGAGTTTACGGCATGCAATTAAGAGAAACCATAATCTTGGAAATATCCATAGCAAGGAATACAACCACCAGGACCCCTTGATTATTTTCTGCTTCGTCATTAACAGCAGAATCTCATATCATTTGATGCCTTGCGAGTTGAGACTAAAAGCAATTCATTGACAAATTAGAAACTAGAACTAGACCTAGTTGAAGACATTGATCTCAGATATCACTACCGCGACAATTGAGAACTCCATGAAGGGAGGTGCAATGATTCCAAAATATTTCAGCAAGTAGGTTACAACGTCAATGGCAATAGTACCACTTACTTTGTTCTGAAAAGGATAAGGTTGAGGTCGTATGGCAATTGAGAAGAGGGGCAAGGAAAAGGGGTTGGCAGATCCAAAAAGATGAGTAGAGAATAACAATTGCCAAATTTTGCAACCAGAAGAAACCTGTGAACTTTGATGCACAATGGTTCCCCTGTTGTATTGAAGGCTTGTTTTTATATATCTAGGTTATACAAATAACGAATTTGATTCTGTAAAATTAAAAAAGCCATTTAATTACAAATAAAAGTTATAACTAGATTACTCCAACCTTTATGCCAAAACTGTTTTTTTGGTTAATACAGTGATAATCTCACATTAAAGCAGAGAGATTGCAATGGATCAAAATTAAAGTAGATAAGCATAACAAAATTTCCCAGGCAAGGAACTACCGTAATCAATAGAAACGCAGTCAAATAATAATAGTAATAATAATCCAATCCCCTCTCCCCCAACACACAATTTTCTGTTAAAAAAAACAAAAACAAAACTAATTGCAGTTTCCACATAATATATACACTGAAGAACTAGGACCTTCAAAAATAAGTTTCATGCAAAAGCAACTAGAAAAATCCCAGAAAAAAATAATATAAGCATTTGATACATGATCAGCAGTGGTGAAACAGTTCCAATTGGGTTAGGGTTCTGATGAATTTCAGTTAATTTGAAACATTAAACCTGGTATAGGAGATCTATTACGTCAAAAATCTTGATCATCACCATATAAACACAACAAAACCCTAAAATAGGCCACGGATCACCATAAACACCATTACAGAATCTAAATATACATACGTATATACACACACATTAGCCTGTGTCAATTGGAAGAGAAATTACAATTTGCAAATTACCTGGAAAAATATATTCGCTCGACCTTTTAACTGACTTCGATTAATTTGGATAAAATTCGCCGACCGGCTCTGTTAAGACAGAATTTAACAGACATCGAATTGTTCGCAAGTGCGTGTGACGTGGAACCATGACGCGTGAGGGTCTGAGAAGTACAAAAGTGGGAGACACCCCACGGGTGGTTCCGATTAGAGAAATGCTACTATCATATAATTTGAATCACATAAAATTTACGTACACATATACATATTTGCGGGCTTACATATCATGCATGACCTACAGTATGCATGTGTGTATGTGAATATTATGTGATTCAAAATTACGTGATAATAGCATTATTTTTCCAATTAATTCAACGACATGCACCGGATGATCATTTCATTCGACAACATAATTAAACTGAAAATATAAAATTCAAGATCAAATTTAAAATATTTTTAAATTAATAATTAATGTGATTCAATTAATTTTTAAAAGTAAAAGTTTTATAAATATTATTCAACTATTTTAAAATTTTATAATTGTAATTTTTAAATATATATATATATATATATATATATATATATAAACGGTCCGGATTTTAAGTTCATTCTTTATCCAACATACTTTGCTCACCCCCCTTTAGCGACGGACCGGACGACAGTTCGGTCCGTTACTATATATACAACCGTGGTCTTAACTTTTAGCGACGGACAACATATAGCGACGAACAACATATAGACGACGGTTGTATATATAGCGACAGACCGAACTGTCGCCCGATCCGTCGCTAAAGGGGAAAGAGCAAGGTATGTTGGATAAAGGGTGAACTTAATATCCGGACCGTATTTAAAAATACTTCAAATCAGCTCTAAATATTAATAGACCTATATTCTAAATATCTATATTCTAAACTAAAATGAGTGATAGTCTTTGGTCAATTGAGAATGATTATTTTTATAAGTAAAAATTGATATTTTCACAAGTAAAAATTAATGGTCTTTGGTCAATTAGAATTATTATTTTTATTGTAAAAATATCAATTCTCTTCTTATTTACTAACTTAATACTCCCCCGTTTTTAGAGAGTAAATTTGTTCTTTTTATCTATTATTTTTACATTATAATGAAGTATTAATCATTAACATCTCAAACAAAACAATCACTTCTTTAAACAAACATACAAGAGTGAGTAACGAAGGCATGACCCCTCTCCTTACTCGGTTTCCCTCCCTCGAATTTCATTACTTTGACAATCAAATGTACAATTCAATTAAATTAAATTTATGTATAAATTTGCAATGTTAAAGTTTAACATTTGGACCAACACTTCAAGATCCAGCCATACAAGGCTGAACAAAGTGTAAGATCTAGCAAAACTCATTCAATATCAAAAGGCATGTAGCTTTCTCCGGACAATAGATGACAACTAGAACAAATTAAAGCTACTAACCATCACATAAATTCAACATGTAAATTCTTAAAAGATTTGTAATCCTAAAACTTACGTGTCTACTAATTCCTCTTCCATTAATTATAAACCCTTCATATGATACATAACCAGCCTTGTTTATTTTCAGATGAATATACCAAAGTAAAGCATAAATAAGCTCAGTTTCACAATGAGATTTATCACCAACTACAAATACATGGAACCTATTTGCGATTTCGATCCAACTGCAACCTGGCTGTTCAACCCCTTAGATTTGCAGCTTCTCTCCATTTTCCACTTGAAGCAAGCATATATATATATATTAGACAACAGCGTGTACTTACCGACATTCTCTGGCTCCACCTCTAAAAGTTTAAATTTTTTTCCTAAAAATTATAAATTTTTTAATTTTTTTTTAAAAAAAATGAATCACTTTTTTTCTTTATCCTTTACTGTTTTTTATATTTTAATTTTAATCTCTATTTTTACGTTTTGTTTTTTTAAAATTTCAAATATTAAGAACACGTATAATAATGGTAAATACATAAAAAAAATTGAAAATAAATTTTTACATAAAAAATGAAAAAAATCTACTTTATTTTAAAACAATTTTTTTTTTTCTTATTTAATTTTTTTGAATCTATATTTTATGAAAAAAAAAAATTCTAATATTTTTTCCTGAAAATAATATTTATTTTGAAAAATATGTAAAATAATAATAATTTTTAATATTTTAAAATAAAACTTTTTTAAAAAATAATTTTAACATAACAATAATTTTTAAAATCACTTTTTCGAGAAATATTAGACATCTAAGTCATACAAGTAAAGGGATCTATTCATTGATAAGAAAAAGAAAAAAATGTGAACAAGGATTGGATTGATGATAAAATAGAATCATGGGTCACAAACAGTGATTCGATTGATGATGAAGAAAGAGAATTCTTGGTTCAGCTTTTCACCTAATTAACGACAAAAAAAAGAATTGATCAAATTCTATTGTTTTTGCTTTTGCGCTTCGCCGCACACGCGCGCGTAAGAGATTAACGATTTCCCCTCCTGAGTTGCGCTCTTCCTCCTTCGGGGAGGACCGACGTCTCCCTCTGTGGAGCTGCTGATTCGAATTACGGCTTTCCCTCTGCTTTAGGCGATGGGAAAGCCTCATATCGGGCAGCTCATATGGTAAGGTCGTTTCGTCGTTTGTGGATCACTCGAATAAACGCAGTAATTTGTGAAGGGGTATCCTATAGTTATAGTAGATTAATACACGATCTGTATAAGAAACAGTTGCTTCTTAATCGTAAAATACTTGCACAAATAACTATATAAATAAAAATTGTCTTTATATGATTTCCAATGAGATCACAAAGGAAATAGATTGGAAATAATCCATCAGAATAATTTAAACGGAGTTTCACGGAGAATGAACTCCGGAGGGTTGAGTCAAAATTAATATGATAAAATATGCTAAACTAAAGTAGTAAAAATGAATGAACACACTAAATAGAATCAATTCACAACAATTCTTCCTTTTTTCATATAAAAATTAGAGATGCAGGTTGTCATTAATCATTTGATAGAGTATTTCATTACATATACATATGTCTATATGTTTATCCTTCATCCTTTTGGAAGTTTCAATGGAAGGATTCCTCTACCAATGCAACACAGTCCACTCCATTTGTGCTTACTTATGTCATGATGTGAGATAAACATTATGAATCAACTTATGTAATAGAGTTGCCTACAAAGACGGGATTCAGCCTCCTGGCCTGGAGAACCTTAGAAGAAAGAGGAATGCTTGCTTAAAGACAGGATTTAAACCCGTGACCTCAAGGTTATGAGCGAGTTGGGTCAAAATTTGGTAAAAATGGATCGGGTTGGGGTTAAATCGGGTAAAGGGAATAAAAATGCCAAAAAATATCACTTTAAGGACTTAATTGGCAAAAAATGAACTTTGGGGATGACTTTAAAAGTGAGTGACAACTTGGAGGGTCAAAAGTGACATTCAACCTTTCCTATATTGGCATTTCATATACATTGCTATTTTTTTTTGTAAAAAGTAATATTTTTGTTTAATTTTTTTGATCAATCTATATTTTATGAAAGTTTACGCATTTTTTTAAAAGTAAAAAAATTCTAATGTTTTATTTCTTAAGATAATAATAAATTTTAAAGCTTTTTATTGTTTAGTCTTTAAGAAAAAATTGAATTAGTAAAATTAGGGTCGGGTCAAAATGGGTTGGTCGAGTCAAAATTAGGGTGAATTTCAATGAAATTAGGAAAAAGGAACGGAATTGACACAAAATGTCACTTTAAGGACTCAATTGATGAAAAATAAATTTTAGGGACAACTTTAAAAGTGGGTGACAAATTTGAAGGAATGGAAGTATCATTCAGCCTTTGTCAAGAGAAACATTCAAAGGAATATAAGCTTATGTACACAATTTTCGTGGCTGAGTAAAAAATATTGTTGTCAAAATAATAAGTGTTATTGAAAGTGTTAAATGTTGTTATAATAATTATAAAAATGTTAGAAAAATGTACATTTTTTCTGGTAATATATATTTACCTTTGTGTTCCATTTTCATTCCAAAATAATGTTATTGTTAAGTTTAATAGTTTTGATATGATAAATAATTTAATTGCAATGTTAAATATCTAACTTATATATAGTCATTTTATATTACAATTAATATTTCGCGCGGTTGAACGATTGGATTATACATGCATAATGCATTAGCATTTGAGACATTTAGATATACTAGTTGATAGCCCGTGCGATGCACGGGCTAATTCGAAGAACTGAAAAATCTTTTTGGTCTTTAAACAAAAAAAATATGTTTTATCCACATGACTTAATGACACAATTTTAAAACTGTTCCCAAAGCAATTTAACACTTAATTTTAGCATATAGTGTTATGATTTGATGCAAAGGAAAGAAAGCTTCTTAGTTTTAACCATATATAATAGCTAAGTCATAGGACTTATATAATAGCTAAGTCATAGGACTTGAAATTCATTCATAAGTGAAAGGAATCATAGATCTTTTACCACAGTATATATAAACATTAACACAAAGACCGTTCAACAATTGAACATGATGGATATTGAATAGTAATGCAATTCCACACACATACACAACCTGCTAGCCATGTATCTAAGATCATCATCAGTGCTATATTAAGCAATAAGCTGGCAAAAAGTAAAAGTTTGCATTCACATATTTGCCAGGGCCATCATTTGGAGGAAATACGGAGTCAATTTCATCGACTTCTCCGTTCAATTAAAATCCTCAGTCTTAAAAGTAAGAATGCCCATAAATTAAATCTCTAAAGCCTTTTATCCTGACTCTAAATCAAAATCTGGGTTAAGTGAGGCTTCATCAAGTGCCTCCTACCAATTGCACAACAAAGACAACGGCAATGATTCTCGAACCGTCTTGGCAACAAAATGCCCCCATGGACCATGGCCATCAAATATCCCACAAAACGTCTTGTCATCCTTGCATCCAAATTCCTACCACCCAAAAACAAAAAGATTATGAGCTAAAGGGAAGATGAAGCAAACACCAAACATAACATTAAATCAAAAAACCAACTTACACTGAAAAATATTCTTGCCCCGTTCCAAAAAAAAATAGTAACAAAATTGTAACGATAAACTTTACGATATTATGTCATAACATTTAAAAAATTAAACTCTTCTACGAAACAAAGGAGTAATAAACAGTTGATCCAAAATGGGTTTTGGATTATATTTCTTGCTAAAATGAAGGGCATTTATGGTTTACAATTATGGTATTTGTGTATAAATTATTTACAAATTTTGTATACATGTGTAAACACGCATCCAACATTATCGTTCATTTCAAGTTAAAGGCAGATGCTTCTAAACTATAATAACCTGATGATAGAATTAAGGTGGAGAATATGTGTAATGTAATAATATTCCTGTTTTTTCATTAAACATGACTAAAATGAAAACATTCTAGCAAGTATATTGAGAAATCACATGTTTGTATTTTCTAGCTAGTCACATGTTTGTATTCTCAAGTAATCCAAAGAAACAATATTTTGTGAACAACTCAAATATTAAGCAACATTAATGAGTTTAACTACCTGATATTCTCATATATACAATCAAAGCATAATAGTTATTATTTCAGTATAGAACAAAAACTACATCCTTGAAGGCAATTGACAATAGATAAAATTGATAATTTAAATACAAATACATAAATTAAAATACAGAGAGAGGTACATACTGTTTTGAGAAAAGAGGATTGACACTAAATCTCATAGTTGAATATTAATTTTGGGAAAACTTTGTTTAGTACCATCACATTCCTGCAATATTATCAAAGGACACCAAATAAAATTCTAGAAAATAAAGTTAAAAAATTGAGAATTTGATACATGTATACATAAATTAAAAGGCATATGCTTAAGCCTTTACATCATCTATTGAAATTGGAAAACTCCATCATCAAATTTGAAAAAAAAATAGATGGCTTCTATGGTTATACAAATCTATATGAAATCATGTTCTCCCTTGGCTATCGAGAAGCAAAATGTGGAGAAAAGTGGACAACATTAATGCAAGTCTCTATTTATGAGTGTTTCAGCATCAAATCTTTAACTATGAGTTTCTCTTCTTTAATCATCATCATTTCATGTTTTCCACATTAAAGTATAAAATTCACCACATTAATCAACTCTCTCTTCTCTCTGTTCAGATAAAAAAATGCAATCAAGAACAAATTTTTGTAGAAAAATTCTGACTTCAATATTATCAGCTGCAGAGATCAAAGATTTTGTATCTTAACTACCAAAGTGAACCTTTTAAATTAAACAGATATAAAGAGAGTAGCAGTTCAAAAACTACTCACATTGCTTCCTTTAAAATCTTTTGCAGATAAACAAAAAACCATCCTGACTAATTCCTTGTAAAGCAACACGTATTATTTATCCAATAAAATGTTCTAACTATTTAGATCATCATCATCAGAAGAAACACTGAAATAAAATAAAAAGACATAATAGCATATCTACTTTAGTATGCTAACACATTAATCAAACAATTGTTGGTATTTTACATCTACAGGTCATATAAAAGAATTAACATTTGAATTTTCAAGGTCAAAAGTAGAATGCAAGTAGTACCTGTTCATCCGAATTTTACACCAAGCAGCTTGAAAAAAAATTATGAAGATCCCACTCAGAAAACCATCTATTATTAGTCTAAATTATACATAATATTATATATACAGAGAAATTACTTACTATGGAGATTTTGATTCAGAGATAAATAGTTTTCCAACGCTTGGATAGGGGAAAAAGCTTTCCAAGACATATGCTATAACTGATGTTCAAATTAGGTAGGTATTCTAAAACTCTATTCTATTAGATGCACTAATTTAAAGAAAGGGACTTGACAAATGTAAAGAAGCCGAACAATCATAATCCTCAGAGAAGATATAGATAACACATGCTATACAAATACAACCAATATTGTTATGAATTTCAAACACATAACGTTATTTTGTAGTTTTAAGAAAATAAAAATTTTCCCATTGTAAGGCTATTAAATCCACTCATTTTATTTGGTTGCATTGCATTATAGCCATGAAACTGGAATTGAGGTTGTCCTAGCTGAATTTAAAAGTCAATTTTTCTCCAGTACCAACCGCAAAAGTGAGGAATTATGGTTTCTTCCAAATGCTAGGCAAAAAAGTTGAAATGCAAATAAAAAAGTATAGATTAATTTTTTTTAATTTTAAAAAATATATACATGAAGGGAGGGAAACCTAGAAAAGGGGTCTATCTCTCTGGGCAGTACCATCCTCAACTTTAGCACCTCGAGTTCTCTTAGCTTGTTCCAACTGCCCTTAGCATTCAAAGCCAGACAAAACAAAACAAAACAAAAATAGCGTTAATTAGGGTTTACTTAGAAATCATCAAGAGAAAAAGTACAAAAAAAGAGAAAAGGATGAATCAATTAGTAGTATAATGAAAGTTTAAATCTGGCCTTCGGAAACGAAATAGAATGAATTCACTAATAGTCTAACACTTCACAAAATATCAATGAACACTTGGGCAGGCATGTAAATTTAATCTACTGTTCAACTAATAGTAGTAGTTATACTAAAGTTAATCTGCTGCTAAACTAATAGAAACTATACTAAAGTTGTCTCTAACAGAATAAAATTATGGCAAAAAGTATAAAAATTGGGTCAGAAGCAAATATTATACTCCCAATTAAAATGTTGCATTTAAATACCTATTGTCCAGGCACTAATGTTTCTCCTAATATCCCTTCTCCCTCAAAACAATCATCTATACCTTACATTTGTTAATGTTTGAAAAAAAAGAAACATCAATTTCAATAACAAAAACAAAAAAGAAACGATGATAATAAATAAAAAAGTTTGTTGATACACATACCTCAAAATGCACTGTCATTCTCAAGATCAACCTCCTGAACCAAACTAAAATTAGATAGAAATTTGCTCCACTTCAAAAAGGAGAAATAATAGCCTCCATGTATGTCTAGTTCAGCTATACATATAGGTGAAGTGTGTGCAAAATATGAGAGAAACATTCCAAAATATTGAAAAGTTCGTAAATTTGGAGCGTCAATCACAACATCATTCAGACAACGACATGCATCTCAATAGTATATCTTTTCATTGGAGTATTTCACCAAACAGTTTATATGTACCATGCCAGATAACTCTAAATTAACAAAAAGTAGTGTGAAGTACCTTAGCAAATTATGTGCACAAAAATTAACCAGTTTCAATATAAGAAACTCAATATAAAAGGGATGTGAATTAACAAAATCAAGAAAACTCACCGTACATACATATCGATATGGGTCGATTTCTTGGGTTCCTTCATTCTCAACCAAGACCATATCGAACTTAGCCGATTCCTCATGTCCAGATACTATCCTTCTCAGAGGATATCCATCGTCCATTGAAATCTTCATCAAATGACTCATAAAAAATCTGCAAAAACAGTCAATCCATTAGCTAAGAGGTGAGAAGCAAAGGAACCAATTAAAAGTAACAAAACATACAGAAAACAGATCCTCAATTTGTTTTTTTCATAGACGATATCTATTTGTCACTTCTCAAAGAGAATTTTCGTGAACAATTGGGAAGAGGAAGACTTGATCAATAGGAAGAGCAATCCAATAAATCGGATCGATCGAGCTATTTTCAGCCCACAAAACCAAAATCGAACGTGGTTCGGGAAAGAGAGGGACGAAGTGATGTCAAATCTGCAGCAAAAGAGTAAAATTTAATATAATATAAACCCAATAAATCCACATAAACATACACATATACTGATACATATACATATACATATATATATATATATACATATATATATATATATATATATATATATATATATATATATATATATATATATATATATATTGAAGTGAAAGAAGTGGAAGACGGAGAGGGGGAAGTGGAAGTAGAAGAGGAACTCTGTGGAAGTGGAAGAGGGGTGGAAGCTGAAGAGGATGACCAAACGGATTCAACGAATTCGGAAGACGAAACGCTAAAGCCAGCCGATGAAAATGAATCGATTAATTGAGATTGAACCAAACTCGGTAAATAACTCAGAAAATTGAACGAAATTGACTCAAATTAATTCAGAGTTGACTCCGTTGGTGGATCGGCTGTGATGCCTTTATATATAAGGTATTGATTTTAAAAATCAATAACAAGTATAATTTTAAATTTTCATATATATTACGAATTAAAGGCGGAAAGAGTTTATGTATGTATTGAACACATATATATAATACCTGAATGGAAATTTTTTCTTAATTTGAGCTCAAAGGAGTGAACTATTTAATTGATGAATTGGAGCCCCATGAACCTGGATCTTCCTTTGTTATACTTCTCATCCAATTTTTCTTTAATACATATTTTTTTATAAAAAAATTAGTGAGAATAATTAGCCATAACTAAACTATGTATTGGAAGAAATTGTATAAGGAACAGACTGTAAAACTAATTTGATTCTTGTCCGTGAAGTTATTGTTGATAAACCAACGGTCTTGGCGTTGTTTATTGTGTTTGTTATCGTTGATGATACTTATTTTACTTATTGATATATCTATTCAATTACAAAGAGAAAACATATTATAGGATGGGTTGAGGATATCTTATTTTGGATACTACTATTACTATTTATCATAACAATATATAATATTATATGCACAAACTGTCCACAAAAAATTGTGCGCAAAAAGTAAGATTCATGTATTATTTACCAATGAAAATGTGTAAAACATCTACTCGTAAGTCTTATTTTCTATTTTCTCTCATTTTTTATGCTGTTTGTGCGCAATTTTTGTATATAGTTTGTTTTCCAAACATTACTCTTATCATATTTTGGTTGATGTAAATTCAAAAAGAGAGATCAAAGGAAACAGAGAAGAAAATGGGCGGAAAATTTATTATTTGCAAATAAAGTAAATAAAATATTTTTCAAAAATCATACACGTTAATTGAGAATAATTTTGATTTCTAAACTTTTTCTCCTCTGCCATATATTCTTTTTCCTTCCTTAGTGCGTGGAGGAGGAGGAGAAGGAGGAGGAGGAGGGGGGTAAGGACCCGCATATCCCTGACAACATTCTGACCAACATAATATAGTTGGATCCTGATCCATTCGATCACAACAATCTGGAGTGCAAACATCATAAGAATATTTAGCATCTGACCTCATAATAGTTATTGTCATAATAGTTAAGCATAAAGTCAGGAACTTAAGAAACTCCATAGCTCTCTCACTTAGAATGACTGAGAGATTGGGTTTAATATTTAAAACCTAGCTTGTTGTACTAGATTGTTTTGGTCATTAACTCCGATCTCCAAGCTTTTAATTAGTAAGTTATATTTATAAAGCTACTACATTCATTCTTTAAAAAATTGTCAGTTATAAAATCCTTAGTTATAAGTTTCTTTGAAAGGATTGAACTTTTTAATTGAGGAATAGTTGTCGCACGAACTCGGATCTTCCTCCGTTACACTTTTCATTAAATTTTTATTCAATGCACATTCAATAAATCATTTTTAAAATTTATTGACAAAATATTAGTCGTAGTTAAAAATACTACATTTGCTCCATGTTATGAGATCAATATTGACTTTTTGAAAGTCAATTTTCAATCTCAAAATTGACATGAATTCATTTTGTTTATGTCAATATAATTTTGAATATCATAAATTAGCTAAAAAGTACTACTACCTATAAAATTTATTGTTTTCAAAATTTAAATAAATCATGTTAATTTTAATTTTAAAAATATTTCAAATACACTTTTAAAAAGTCAATAATAATCCTATCATTGAGAACGAATGGAGTACTATTACTAATTACGTATTCAATAAGTCTTGGGGGACCGGATCCTGCCGACCGGTCCCAAATTTTTTTTATGACTTCCAAATAATTTATAATATTTATTGGAGCTGGAATTTTTACAGAATCTCGTAATTTGGGTGTCATTTGAATACTTGTAAAAAATAAGGTATGTAACATCTTATTTTTTACACATATCTAAATGACACCGAAATCATGGTACACGTTGGTAGCCCTTTTGGCAAAATCCGACCCGTAGAAGGAATGTTACGTATTATATGAATGACATGCATCATTGCACAATTAATAGAATTGTACTGACGCTTTTATTTTTTTAAAGTTGTAGTTCCAATGCAAGTTTGATGGGAGTTCATCAAATGGGCAAATGGAGTAATTATTCATCCTCCTAGTTGGGTGATATGCGAATTGTCTGAATGACACTTCTATCCAGTCAAATTGTTATTCACTTTTAAAATTATCCTTAAAGTTTAATTTTCGTCAGTTAGATCCTTAAAGTGATATTTTATTGGTGTTTTCGCTCCTTCAGCTCAATTTGACCTCAACTCGACTCATTTTGACCCAACCTGATCCAGTTTGACCCAACACAAAAATTTAATATTTTAAAATATAATATTATTTTTAAAATAAGTTTAAAATAATAATTAAATTTAATATTTTAAATAAATTATTATTTTTGAAATAATAATTATTTTAATATTTTAAAATAAAATAATTATTTTAAAAATAGTTATTTTTAATACTTAAAAATAAAATATTAGTTTTTTAAAAAAGTCTAAATAATAATTATATTTAATATTTTAAAATAAAATAATTTTTTAAATAATTATTATTTTTAATATTTTTAAAGAAAATATTAATTTTAAAATAATAATTATATTTAATATTTTAAAGCAAAATATTTTTTAAAATAATTTGAAAATAATAATTATATTTATTGTTTTAAAATAGTATTTATTTTTTATATTTAAAATGAAATATTATTTTTAAAAAGTTATAAATATAATTATTATTCTAAGGAAAAAATATTAGAAACTTTTATTTTTTTCAAAAATGAGTAAAGTTTTATAAAATATAGATTCAAAAAAATTACATAAGAAAATAAAACTTATTAAATAGAAATAAAATATAGATTTTTTTCATTTTTTATGAAAAGATTTATTTTAAGAAATTTTTTTTTTAATATCCTTACCATTATTATATGTATTCTTAATATTAGAATTTTTAAAACAAAAAACTAAAAATAGAAATTAAAATACAAAAAACAGTAAAAGATAAATAAAAAAACTGATTCAATATTTTTTAAATAAATAAATAAATAATTTTTTTTAAAAATAATTATTATTTTCAGGAAAAAATAACTTAGAATTTTTTTTAGAAATAATTAAGAACTTTAGGGATTCAATCTTAATTATTTCTAATTTTTTTTCTAGAAAATAATAATTATATTAAAAACTTATTTATTATTTTTTTAAAAAAATTGAATCAGTTTTTTTATTTATCTTTTATTATTTTTGTATTTTATTTTCTTATGTAATTTTTTTGAATCTATATTTTATGAAACTTTACTTATTTTAAAAAAATAAATTTTCTAATATTTTTTTCTTAGAATAATAATTATTTTATAACTTTTAAAAATTTACATTTTACTTTAAAATATTAAATATAATTATTATTTTCAAATAGTTTAAAATAATATTTTATTTTAAAATATTAAATATAATTATTATTTTAAAAATAATATTTACTTTAAAAATAATAATTATTTAAAAAACTATTTAGTTTCAAATATTAAATATAATAATTACTTTATTTTTTTTAAAAAACTAATATTTTATTTTAAATATTAAAATTAAATATTTTTAAATATTAAAATAATTATTTTATTTTAAAATATTAAAATAATTATTTTATTTTAAAATATTAAAATAATTATTATTTTATAAATAACAATTTATTTTAAAATATTAAATATAATAATATTTTTAAAAAATATTAAATACTATTAATATTTTAAACTTATTTTAAAAATAATATTATATTTTAAAATATTAAAATTTTGGGTTGGGTCAAACTGGGTCGAGTTGGTCAAAATTGGTTAAAATTGGTCGGGTTGAGGTCAAATTGGGCCGAAGGAACGGAAACGCCAACAAAATATCACTTTAAGAACCTAACTAACGAAAATTGAATTTTAGGGGACGACTTTGAAAGTGGGTGACAATATAGAGGGACAGAAGTGTCATTCAGCCTATGCGAATTTGTCAACGGTTGAATGACACTTTTGTTCCTTAAAATTGTCACCTACTTAAAGTTTATTTTTCATCAATTGAGTCTTGAAAGTGTCAATTTCGTTCTTTTTTCCTAATTTCATTAAAACTTGTCCAAATTTTGACCTGACCTGACCTGACCAATTTGACCCAACCTATTTTATTAAGGGCAATTATGTTTTTACCATTATTATATGTATTCTTAATATTAAAAATTTGAAAAAATAAAAATAAAAATACAAATACAAAAAATAGTAAAAGATAAATAAATAAATAAACTAATTCAATTTTTTAAAAGAACTAATTTTTTTTACAAATAATTATTATTTTTTGGAAAAAATTATTATTTTTATATTTTTAAAAAAATGAGTAAAGTTTAATAAAATATAGATTAAAAAATCAAGTTTAAAATTTTTCTAAATAAAGTTTAAATTTTTTTATTTAATTTTATGAAAATTTACTCATTTGTTAAAAATTTTAAAAAAAATCATAAGTGTTTTTTTTTTACTTTTTTTTGAATTTCTATTTGATGAAACTTTAATCAGTTTTAAAAAATAAAAAAAAATCTATTTTTTTTCTGAAAATAAACTTTAAATTTTTTGGATCTATATTTTATGAAACTTTACTCATTTTTTTAAAATAAAGCATTTCTATTTTTTGAATCTATATTTTATGAAACTTTACTCGTTTTTTAAAAAATAAAAAATTCGTAACGTTTTATTTATGAAAATAATAATTAATTTTTTTAAAAAATTATTTTTAAAAAAATTTGAATTAGTGAAATTGGGGTCGAGTCAAAATTTTGGCGGGTTTCAATGAAATTGGAAAAAAATAATGGAATTGACACAAAATATCACTTTAAGAACTCAATTGACGAAAAATAAATTTTAAAGACAATTATAAAAATAAATATATAGTAAATTAAATGGATAAAAGTATGATTAAGCCTTTGTCAGGAAAAACATTCAAAGGAATATGAGCTTATGTACACAATTTTATCTGCATCAATTACAAGCATGTCACGTACTTCTGAACATCAATACATCATACGGATGGTTGTTGTTGCTTAATTTCTTTAACTTTGATAACATCTTTAGTATGTATATAACCTGAAAATTTGTATGGAACCCTAAGAAAAATAAATAAAATATAAAACAATTGTTATAGCTTTATAATCCATTTATTGAATTATATTTTAATATTGTTGTATTATGGTATGAAAAAAATATTTTTGTATTAGATTTCTTAATTAAAAGTATAAGTGATTAGATAAAACTCATAGATGTCCCTAAAAATAATAGTTTATAAGTTAAGTAGTGATGACATGCATGATAATGAAATTATATATAATGAATTAATGATATACAAATTTGAGAACATTGTGTTATTTTATGTTATTAAATAAATAAAAGAATAGTCTGTGAAATAAAAAGTTACAAATGATAATTTTCATGAAATAGAGAGAGTATTATTCAGAAAATGAAATTTGTTCCTATGTACTTGTAGTTTGTAGATTTCAAGAAAGTATTAATACTTAATTTCTCATATTATCCCTATATTAAATATTAACTTGTTTTTCTTTCATCTTTTTCAATGAATTTTAGAAGGATAGTATTAAAATTTTATAATTATTTTAGACAATCAGATAAAGTATTAATTGCATTTTTTAAGCGCGTATGTGGTGGACTGTAGTTTAATGCTCCCAATTCAGGCATACGAATAGGATGTGACCAATCCATGAAAGTTCTCTTACATGAATGTACGCATACACAATTCAATTGAAGTATAACATCATCTTCAATAGTCTTTACAATCATTTTAGAATATTTAAATAGATAAGTCACATTAAAAAAATTATCTCTAACAACCTCTCCAATTTTAGTCATTGTTAACGCCAAGTTTTGCTCGGCGCGTCCAATCACCAAATCCGCGCGCTCAAACCTGCACAATAACACGTCACAAGCGAAGCTTGACGGCTGTGGCCGCCGGGTGATGGCTCCGGTGTGAGAATAAGTACAGGCTGGTTACAAGGTTAACAATGGAGGCAGTAGTGTATAGTGCTCAAGTGAATATTATCTGTTACCATTAGGTCAAACCTTGTATTATAGTCATTCTCACCGCCTCTAGAGCCCATGTCCCAGTCGAGTTAGGACTCCTAAACATGGCAGTTACCATTGTTTGGGTCCAACACAATCTCCTTCACAAGTACAAGTCGGTGGTTATCCAACCACTTGCCTTATAAGAGTTGGTATTGGGATAGGATTAGGGTTAAGACTCTTAATCCTTTAGACTCCTTATTGCTTCGGGCTCCATCCGAGAAATAACCTTCGGTATGGGCCTTCCAAAGTGGTCTGAACCCCGTCCCAAAGGGCTCGGCGGTCCGATCCCTATCCTCACCAATCCAGTCTAGACTCCGGCCCGAAGGGTTTGGTAGTCCGACCCCGAACATCGTCATGTTGGCCTGGGCTCCGATCCCGTGGGACTAAGATGTCCGATCCGGATAATACCAGCTGGGTCTGGGTTCTGGCCCAAAGAGCTCAAATACCCGATCCCGAACTCTGCTACCCCAATCCTGGCTTCGGCCCACTGGGCCCGGTAAGCTCCTCTCGGCCGGGCCTTCTATCCATGTAGGGGTCGGTGGATTATGCCCGATCATTGCCCCCCAGTCTCTCATTACAACAAGCTTTTAATGGGATATTTAATGAGAGATTTGAAGAGGCGCCTGGGTAATCCAACCGACCTAATTAATACAGTACACGATACACAAGAAATGAACGGCCCAACGTCATTATTAGCCGCCTATTGAGATTCGTGTAGCATCAGTATAAATACCTCCCCACCCCACGACAACCATTCTTTACGAACTCTCTTTTCTCTAAGCGCATTTCAAAATATTTTCCGGCTAGCACGATTTCCGGCGAGAACCTTCCTTTACTCCGGTCAGCTCTTTTACCACCCAAATCGCCTTATTTCCACCAACAATTTGCTCTAATGGCTGACTCCGGCATCCTTCCAGTTGCTTCCACCACCGCCTTGATCCCCACCACTGAGGTTACCCTCAACTCCATCGAAATGGCCGCCGCCGTTACCATCGCCAGCACTGACTTGGTGCCGGTCGATTTACCGGAAGCTCCCACCGGAGACTCAGCTGATGGAACCGAGGCACGGATCCGGTCTGTCTACCGTTCTGAGACGGAATATTTTCACGTCAACACAATATCTTCCATTACTCCGTCCCAGATTTCTGATGCCCGAGCCCTCTTCAACATCCCCCCAGAATATAAGCTTCGGGTACCCCGAACCGAAGAGAGAATGTTCTGGCACCCCGAAGGCAAATGGGTGGCCATCCCCACTTATGCTCTGAGGTACGGTATCCGCTTCCCTCTTCACGAGTTTATCGTGTCTTTTCTCTGCTTCGTTGGGATCGGGTTCGCACAACTTGTGCCGAACTCATACATCCACTTGATAAGCTTTATAGCTATCTGTCAAGAACTAGGGATCACCCCTGGTCTTGATTTTTTCTTCGTCTTGTTTTCGGTCGGCAAATCCAAGGAGCCCGGTTTTCGTCAACTGAACCGTGTCTCCGGCTGATCCACCTTTGCCAAAACTCCTTCCAGCAACAAGGGTTGGCACAATCAGTGGATCTTCGTCAAAGGGACCGACCTTCAACTTCTCCCCAACTGGGCCACTCCCGAAGATCCGATCGTGAAAGTGACCACCTTCCCCACCGACCGAAGGGAGGAGTTCCGATCTTTCTATCGGAAGATGAAGGAGACCATGTGGAGCCTGGATACTCTGGCCGACGAGGCCTGGCTGTACAGGCACGGATGTGAGTATTCTATCTTAACCTCTTTCGAGCATTAATTTCTAATTTGTTTTTCTAATTTCCTGGTGTCTCTACTTGTTTCTGCAGTGACAATCTTCAAGCCGAAGGGCGCTGATGAGTCTCTTACCCCCCTCCCCGTTCGGTCCGGCCCGATACTTCTACCCCTCGGGGATGACGCGGCCGAAGGGGAGACTATCCCGATTTCTGAGCTCTCAGTCGACTCCTCTCCAACCGTGCCGAAGAATGTCATGAAGATGACTGCAGCTGAAAAGGTGGCTCAGCTGAGGAAAGGCCAGAAGAGGGCTCTCCCGAAGGGCGCCTCTATACAGTCTCTTCCGAAGCCGGCCACCCCGAAGCTGACTCTTGTTCTTGGGGATCCTGAGGTGACCAAGGAGGAAACTCTGAGGCCTCACCCCAAGAAACAAAAGCTGGTAAATGAGCCCGACCTCCAGATGATCGAGGTCCAACCGGATGCTGCCCTGCAGACTCCTGTGGTCCAGTTTTCAGCTTGAGGTCGGGCCCTCTGCCTCCTCCGGCCCTTCTGCACAAGCCGGTCCTTCCGAACGGTCTCCGACCCAATCTTTTTGGCCGAAGAGTCCGATGGAAGCTTTTCCTTTCGACCTCTTGGATTACTTCAAGCTTCCTGCTGATGATGCCCGGTTCAAAGGGTATTCGGTCGAAGCCTTGATGGTGGCGTATATCAAAGCCCAGAGTCAGGTATTCCCGAGCGTTCTTGTATTTTATAAATAAATGTCTGACCATTATTAACCTGTTTCTTTTTGCTTTGATGCAGGCTAACGTCATTCTGGCCCGAGCTATCCCTCCTGTCGTCAAGGCCACCCAGAAGGAGGCTCAGTTTCGCGCCGAGGTGGAATTGCTCGAGGCGTATGTTCGGGGGTTATCGGCTGAATTGACCAAGGAGAAGGAAAATCATGCCGATACCCGCAATAAGGTGACCTTCGCCGAACGTCAAGCCAATGAACACCAGAGGCTCCATCATAATCTGCAGAAGGAGTTCATTGCACTTGACGGATACAATAAACAGCTCATCGAGGAGAGGGCTCTTCTGAAAGAGAAAGATCTGGATCAGCAGAACGCACTTCTGATCCTCCAGTGACAAATTTCTGAGATACACGCCCAACACTTGGTGCTGATGAAAGAGAATACCGCTCTGGGGGCAGAATGTGCCGAGGCCAAGCAGCGAGGTGTGCATGAGTATCAAGAATCGTCTGAGCTCCGTGATACCATTATGGGCCAATTCGCCGAAGGTTATGGAGCTCATAAGGAGCGGGCTCAGGCAAAAATGACGGCTGCTGGGCTCGATCCTGCTATCTTGGACTCCTCTGATGATGAGTCCGACGCCGGAGATGATGCTGATGGCGAGGGTCCTCATCCGTAGTTTAGGATTTCACTTGTAATTTTTGTCTTTATTTCTTTTGTAACTTTGCCCGATCGGATCTGCGTATAACTTTGTCCGATCAGTTCAAGTTGTTTTGTAACTATTCTGATCGGATCTATTTATCGCCAGTCCGAGAGGCTCTGTACATTTTTAGAATATAAATGAAGATCAAAATTTTGTGAAGAGGAATCCGTTTCATTTTATTGATGTATAAAGCAGTTTACATGAACAGAAGTAAATTATATGACTCTTACTGATAATATTTTCTAAGTCTTCCAGCATGTCATGTATTCTTTACCTCTGTACCGTCTAATGCCCGAAGCCGATAAGTTCCCGGCTTCGACACTTCGGTTACTTCATAAGGTCCCTCCCAGTTCGGCATTAACTTGCCCGTGTTCTGGGGGGTTGATGCCTCTGCTTCCCGAAGAACCAGGTCCCCGACCCCAAACCTCCTTTGCTTCACATTCTGATTGTAGTGTCGGGCCGTCCTCTTCCGGTATATAGCTAGTCTTATCGATGCTGTATCCCGAACCTCATCCAACAGATCCAAATTCAATCGTAAACCATCATCATTATATAATTCCTGGTACTGACTGATTCGAAGTGTTGGTGATCCGATCTCGACGGGTATCAGTGCATCAGTTCCATAGGCCAGTCTGAACGGTGAATCCCCCGTTGTGGTCCTCGGGGTAGTTCGATACGCCCATAAGACGCTGAGCAGCTCTTCGGGCCATCTTCCCTTTAATTCATCCAACCTTCTTTTAATTCCTGTGAGCAGGATCCTGTTGGTGACTTCTACTTGTCCATTGGATTGGAGGTGGGCCACTGAAGTCTTTCTGTGTTGGATGCCTAACTCCTTTAAGAAAATTTCGAATTTGGACCCCACAAATTGCCTCCCATTATCCGAGACCAAGACCATTGGAATGCCGAACCGGTAAATAACATACTCCTTAAAGAACTTGAGGCATTCTTGTTTGGTAATCTTATGTAATGGTTTGGCTTCCACCCACTTTGTCATGTAGTCGATTGCAACGATTACGAAAGTGACCTGTCCTTTGGCCTTCGGTAATGGTCCCAAGATATCAATACCCCACATGGCAAATGGAATAGGGGATAAGACCGAGTACAACTCCTCGGGAGGTCGATGTGGGATATAACTATATAACTGACACTTGGGACATTTTTTGACGTAGTCCTTTGCTTCCTGAAAGATGGTCGGCCAATAGTATCCCTGCCTCATGATTTTGTAAGCCAATGACTTGACCCCCATGTGATCCCCACAGATTCCTTCATGTACTTCCCTCAGTGTATACTCAGCCTCCGAAGGCGTCAGACACTTCAGTAAAGGAGAGGTGAATGCCCTTCGGTACAGATCCCCATCAATAAGAACGAAGTTAGAGCTCCTGTGTTTGATTTTTCTAGCGTACATGCGATCCGAAGGCAAAATCCCCTCGGCCAAGTAAGTGATGTAAGGCGTAAGCCAACAGTCGAGCCGATCTAGGGTCAACACATCTGTCCTTTGAATACTAGGTTTGTCTAATACTTCCAAGTATACTGATCCAGTGAAGGAACTTGCTTCGGTTGTGGCTAATTTGGCTAGGGAATCTACTACTGTATTGTCTATCCGATCGATTCCTAGACAGCTGTACGACTCGAAGTATGAGAGTCCGTCCCTTACCTCTGCCAGGTATTTTGCCATTCGGGCCCCTCGGGTCTCATACTCTCCCGATATCTGTTTAACCACCAGCTGGGAATCACTGTACACCACTATCTTTTTCACCTCCAGGCCTCGGGCTAATCTAAGTCCGGCCAAAATGGCTTCGTACTCGGCCTTCGTTGTTGGTGGCCTTGAATCGAAACCTAATGGCCTTGTTGGACCCGGAACCCTTCGGGACTAGTCAGAATGACCCCCGCTCCTGCTGATGTCTGAGGTAGATGACCCGTCCACGTATAGAGTCCAGACAGTTGGTAGTGATCGAGCTTCGGTGACCGAAGCCACATCCGGTTCGCTGAAAGAACACTCCACGACAAAATCCGCTAAGGCCTGTCCCTTAATTGCCGTCTGGGGATGGTATTCTAAGGCGAATTGAGTTAGCTCCATTGCCCATGCGGCAAGCCTACCAGAGACTTCGGGCCTGTGCAATACTTTTTTCAAAGGCTGGTCTGTGTAGACTATTATCAGCTGACCCTGGAAATAATGCCAAAGCTTCCGACTTGCGATGATCAGAGCGTAGGCGAACTTCTCCAGGTTAGGGTATCTGGTTTCTGCATCTCGGAGGACGTGGCTGACATAGTAGACCAGGAAACTGCTTTCCTGCTCTTTCCCGCACCAGTGCTGCCCCTACTGCCATCGAGCTTACGGCTAGGTATAGATATAGTGGATCCGAGGGGATCGGTTTCATCAGCAAAGGTGCCGAGGACAGGTATTGCTTGATCCCCTGGAAGGCGTCTTCGCACTCGGAGATCCACTGGAAACTCTTCTCATTTTTTGGCCCCTTTAGAGTGTCGAAGAATGGCAAACACCTTTTCGCTGACTTTGATACGAACATTCTGAGAGCCGCTATCCGACCTGTCAGCCTCTGCACATCTTTGTAAGACTTCGGGGATTTCATATCCAGTATCGCTTGGATCTTCTCCGGGTTTGCCTCGATACCCCTTTTGCTAACCAAATAACCGAGGAACTTTCCTGATCCCATTCCGAAGGTACACTTTGTTGGGTTCAGGCGAAGTTTGTACTTACGAACCGTTTCAAAGCAGTTTTCCAGGTCCACCAGATGGTCTCGAACTGACACGCTTTTTACAATCATATCGTCTACGTAGACCTCCATGCTTCGGCCTAGCTGCTTTGTAAACACATAGTTCATCATTCGCTGATAGGTGGCCCCTGCGTTTAGTAGTCCAAAGGTCATCTTTCGATAGGCATAGATGGCCCGATGCGTGATGAAGCTCGTCTTTGGGATGTATTCCTTAGCCATTGAGATTTGATGATATCCCGAAAAAGCATCCATGAAGCTCAGCATGCCGTACCCTGAAGTGGTATCAATCAATTGATCAATGTTGGGCAAAGGGTAGAAATCTTTCGGGCAAGCCTTGTTCAGGTCTGTGTAATCAATGCAGATTCTCCATTTCCCATTCTGTTTTTGAACCAGCACCACGTTTGCCAGCCACTCTGGATAGTCGATTTCGAAGATAAACCCTGCCTCCAATAATTTAGCGACCTCTTCATCGATAATTTTCTGCCTTTCTGGGGCAAAGATTCTTCTCTTCTGTATGACCGGTCTCTTATTGGGATCCACTTCCAGTCGGTGTGATGCTATTGATTTATCCACCCCGGGAATATCACTGGGTACCCACACGAAGATATCCGCGTACGCCCGAAGTAGATCGATCAACCCGGTCCGGAAGGGTTCTGTCAATCCTGAGCTAATCTTTATCATTTTCTCCTCGTTCCCCAAGATCAGTTGTATATCCTCCGTTTCTTCGGCTGGTAGAGCAAGTGGTTCCGCACTACCTTCTGTAAAGGGCTCTATCTCAATAGCCATCGTCTGCTTCTGCTTGCTTACCCCGGTTCCTGAAGAGATCAAAGTATTCCGATAACACCTACGAGCGATATCTAGGTCGCCTTTTACCTCTCCAATTACGTTCGGTGTGGGAAACTTGATCTTGAAATGAGGTATGGAGGTGACTGCTTGCAAGGCCGCCAGGGTCGGTCTTCCCAATATGGCGTTGTAAGACGAATCCACCTGAACAACAAAGAATCTGACTATAACCTCCAGCTGTTGGGGAGATGTGCCAAACTTAACCGGCAATTCGATGGTGCCCGACACATGCACCGGGTCGCCACTGAATCCGTACAAGGGCCCTTCCCCCCCAGTTCCATCTTCTTTCCCCCTAGGTCCATCCTCTGATAAGCATGTGTATACAGTATATCGACCGAGGATCCGTTGTCTACCATCATCCTTCTCATGTCCACTGGTCCGACCTGAGCTGTTATCACCAATGCTCCATCATGCGACTCTATAGGATTCGAAGGGTAGTCTTCATCTGAGAAGGAAATAACTGCCCCTGGGAAAACCCTTTCCTTTTTTACCGCGGACCCTGCAACCGATAAGACGGCGTCTAGATGTTCACTTCTCTTTCGTCCTGTCAGGCGCCCTACCGAACCTCCGGATATAACATCAATCACCCCCCGAGCTGGCTGGTTCTGATTTGGCGGCGTTTCCCGGGCCTGAGTCCTGTCTTCTTCTATTGGTTGAGTCCTGGCATCTTCCCGGCCGGCCACATACTGGACCAACGTCCCATTCTGAATATTTTTCTCGATGAGATCCCCCAGATCAAGGCATTCCTCTGTCGTATGACCCACATTCTGATGGTAACTGCAGTATCTATTTTTGCTGCGCTTCCCCGGTTTCGGCCTCGTCCTGCAGGGCTCATAGAAGGGTTTGTCCTTGATGTCTTCCAATATTCTTGCACGGTCGGTGTTGAGGGGAGTGAATACCCTGTTGATGCTTCTGCCCGGGAAAGGTGGACGGCCATTGCCCGGTCCCCCACTGTTATAGTTTCTTTTCCATTGATTATCCGATCTCCCATGACTGTTATCCGATCGCTGGTTGTTCGGCTTGTCTCTGTCCCTAGACTTGTCGTGCGAAGGTGGCTTGAAATTTCCCATGGCCTCTTCAATGGCAATGAACCCTTCGGCCCGATGAAAGGCTTCAGTCAAGTCTGAGGGTGGATTGATCATCAGGTTTTTCATCAACTTCTTTGACCTCCCCATATCCAAACCCGTTGTGAAGAATCCCAAAGCTTGTGGTGAATTCAATTCTGCCACCGATCCCACAGCTTCCCGAAACCTTTTGACGTAGGTGCCAAGAGTCTCGTCCGAACGTTGTTTCACTTGCATGAGGGAAGCTGTGATCTTTCCCCTTCTCCTGTTGCTTCCGAACCTAGCGTGGAATTTTTCCCGAAGGTCGTTCCAAGAGGTAACCGTTCCCGGTGCCAAAGTTCCCATCCACTCTCTGGCACTCTTCTTCAAGGTGGTTGCAAACATATGACACTTTGCTGCGTCCGAATGCCCATAATATGTAATCAACCTATCATATCCATCCGAATGGTCATACGGGTCTCCCATTCCGTCGTATGTCTCCATCGGGGGCATTTTCTTCTTTGGGTCAGCAGTGACTTGATTAATCTCAGGCGAGAAGGGCGAACTGTGGCAGCTCGAGGGTGTTCCCACTTGATTTTTCACGGCCAGAAGCTTCTCCAACTCCGCGACTCTTCGAGTGAGGGGGTCGGTATCTTCCTTACGGGAGGAAGGTCGGCGCCTGTCCTCCTCATATTCGGGAGATCCAATTTTCGCCCTTTGTCCCGATCGGCACAGGCGTTCAGATCTTCGTTCGGGGGAACGACTCTTTCTTTAGCTCCTCCTTTCCCGAGAATGGCTTCTGTATCGGCTTCTGTTCCTTCCTGTCTCACGTTGTCGTGGAGATCTAGATCGGCTTCGATGTCTGTGCTTCTTCGAAGAAGCCTCCTGTTCTCCAGCCACCTTAGCCATCTGCCACTCCAATTCTTCTTGCTGGAGACGCAAGGCCAGCATGGCGTCTTTGTTCTGTTGTATTTTGGTCAACAGAATAAACTGACGCTGGTCCTTGCTGTTCTCCCCCCGATCCTCCTCCCGTCGTTCATAGGCCTGAGACTGGTTTTCTCCCACGTGGGTGTACTGAGGGATCGAAGTATGTTGAACAGGGACGAACAGCTGTCTTCGCGCCGACGGGACCTGCACCGAATTGCCTTCCTGGTTGCTGGGTCCCAATCTATCTTTGACCGATGCCCTCACTAGGGTCGTCGGGTGGGTTTTGGCCTTTTCCTGGTTTGAAGCTACACCGTCCTTACTGGCCATGTCCTTTCTACCGGAAAAGTACAAACGTGATTGATTAGAGCACTAAAGCCCTCCTTCTAGCGCCAATGTTAACGCCAAGTTTTACCGGGGCATCCAATCACCAAATCCGCGCGCTCAAACCTGCACAATAACACGTCACAAGCGAAGCTTGACGGCTGTGGCCGCCGGGTGATGGCTCCGGTGTGAGAATAAGTACAGGCTGGTTACAAGGTTAACAATGGAGGCAATAGTGTATAGTGCTCAAGTGAATATTACCTTTTACCATTAGGTCAAACCTTGTATTTATAGTCATTCTCACTGCCTCTAGAGCCCATGTCCCAGTCGAGTTAGGACTCCTAAACATGGCAGTTACCATTGTTTGGGTCCAACACAATCTCCTTCACAAGTACAAGTTGGTGGTTATCCAACCACTTGCCTTATAAGAGTTGGTATTGGGATAGGATTAGGGTTAAGACTCTTAATCCTTTAGACTCCTTATTGCTCCGGGCTCCATCCGAGAAATAACCTTCGGTATGGGCCTTCCAAAGTGGTCTGAACCCTGTCCCAAAGGGCTCGGCGGTCCGATCCCTATCCTCACCAATCCAGTCTAGACTCCGGCCCGAAGGGTTCGGTAGTCCGACCCCGAACATCGTCATGTTGGCCTGGGCTCCGATCCCGTGGGACTAAGATGTCCGATCCGGATAATACCAGCTGGGTCTAGGTTATGGCCCAAAGAGCTCAAATACCCGATCCCGAACTCTGCTACCCCAATCCTGGCTTCGGCCCACTGGGCCCGGTAAGCTCCTCTCGGCCCGGGCCTTCTATCCATGTAGGGGTCGGTGGATTATGCCCGATCAGTCATCAAATTTGAAACCTCATTCTCTAATTTTAGAACGGATACGTTAATCTTGACTCTTCAAAACATTTATTTTGTTTTGGGAGAATCAAAATAATATGAAAAAAGCTAAAAATATTTATTTTGCTTAATGAGTTTGATGTACATCTCATTTTAAAAAATGAATGTTATTAATTATTTCAAATGTTATCAATTACTACTATTATGGTTTTAAGTTAAATACTACATTAATTGAATTGAAAAGACTGATGAGACACAAAATATTAAAGTAGTAAATAATATTTTTTAAATTATCACGTAGGTTAACAAACTTCAATTTGAAGAGTTATTTTTGCTACTACTATTGGAGATGCTCTAAGGCTATATTTGTTTGCAAAGATTACACTTGGGATATGACTATTAATCCCAAGTGTCTTGTTTGTATTTAAATTTGAGTTTGGAACTATTAATCCCGGGATTATAAAATAACTTAAGATGAGGGATTATTTAATGCCATGTTCTACCTGGTATTATAATCCCTACCATTTGGGATTAAAAATTACTAGACAAAATTAACCTCAATCTTTTTCTAATATGACCATTATATCTTGCAATCTTCGTTATTAATAACCGACAACTTAAAACTTATTGGTACAAAGATTATGTACCAGTAATCTTTATCTAATATACATAATTTAATTATTTGATATTTGTAATTTAAAGCATATATTGACAACCCCCACCCGCCCCCACCCTCAAACCTGCACAATAACACGTCACAAGCGAAGCTTGACGGCTGTGGCCGCCGGGTGATGGCTCCGGTGTGAGAATAAGTACAGGCTGGTTACAAGGTTAACAATGGAGGCAATAGTGTATAGTGCTCAAGTGAATATTACCTGTTACCATTAGGTCAAACCTTGTATTTATAGTCATTCTCACTGCCTCTAGAGCCCATGTCCCAGTCGAGTTAGGACTCCTAAACATGGCAGTTACCATTGTTTGGGTCCAACACAATCTCCTTCACAAGTACAAGTTGGTGGTTATCCAACCACTTGCCTTATAAGAGTTGGTACTGGGATAGGATTAGGGTTAAGACTCTTAATCCTTTAGACTCCTTATTGCTCCGGGCTCCATCCGAGAAATAACCTTCGGTATGGGCCTTCCAAAGTGGTCTGAACCCCGTCCCAAAGGGCTCGGCGGTCCGATCCCTATCCTCACCAATCCAGTCTAGACTCCGGCCCGAAGGGTTCGGTAGTCCGACCCCGAACATCGTCATGTTGGCCTGGGCTCCGATCCCGTGGGACTAAGATGTCCGATCCGGATAATACCAGCTGGGTCTAGGTTCTGGCCCAAAGAGCTCAAATACCCGATGTCGAACTCTGCTACCCCAATCCTGGCTTCGGTCCACTGGGCCCGGTAAGCTCCTCTCGGCCCGGGCCTTCTATCCATGTAGGGGTCGGTGGATTATGCCCGATCAGTCATCAAATTTGAAACCTCATTCTCTAATTTTAGAACGGATACGTTAATCTTGACTCTTCAAAACATTTATTTTGTTTTGGGAGAATCAAAATAATATGAAAAAAGCTAAAAATATTTATTTTGCTTAATGAGTTTGATGTACATCTCATTTTAAAAAATGAATGTTATTAATTATTTCAAATGTTATCAATTACTACTATTATGGTTTTAAGTTAAATACTACATTAATTGAATTGAAAAGACTGATGAGACACAAAATATTAAAGTAGTAAATAATATTTTTTAAATTATCACGTAGGTTAACAAACTTCAATTTGAAGAGTTATTTTTGCTACTACTATTGGAGATGCTCTAAGGCTATATTTGTTTGCAAAGATTACACTTGGGATATGACTATTAATCCCAAGTGTCTTGTTTGTATTTAAATTTGAGTTTGGAACTATTAATCCCGGGATTATAAAATAACTTAAGATGAGGGATTATTTAATGCCATGTTCTACCTGGTATTATAATCCCTACCATTTGGGATTAAAAATTACTAGACAAAATTAACCTCAATCTTTTTCTAATATGACCATTATATCTTGCAATCTTTGTTATTAATAACCGACAACTTAAAACTTATTGGTACAAAGATTATGTACCAGTAATCTTTATCTAATATACATAATTTAATTATTTGATATTTGTAATTTAAAGCATATATTGACAACCCCTACCCGCCCCCACCCTCCACCCCTTTAAAAATAATATTTATTGATTATGTATACACCCTCACCCCGCGCACCCCCACCCGTTCCACACCTCCTCAAAAAAAAATATTTAATGATTATATATACACCCCGCCACCCCCACCCCCACCCCCACCCACCAACCCACCCACCCACCCTTATACCCCTACACCCACCCCACCCACCTTACTCCACCCCACAAAAATTAAAAAAATAAAAATTTACTGATTGCATATACACCCCAACCTTACCCCGCCCACCCCCACCCCCACCCTTCACCCTCCACCCTTCACCCTCCACCCTCCACCCTCACCCTCACCCCATCCCCCCTCCCCCACCCTCCCCTCACCCTCACCCTCACCCTCACCCTCACCCCACCCCACCCCCACCCCCACCCCTTAAAAACAATAATATTTACTGATTATGTATACCCCCACCCCACCCCACCCCAGTCCAGCTCAGCCCGCCCCCCACCCAGCCCACCCTCACCCCCACTCCACAGAAATAAAATAATAATATTTACTATGTATACACCCCCACCGCACCCCGCCCCGGCGCACCTGTGACGTTCCCAAAATAGGTTCAATACACAACTCATTCTGAGTCGTCAACTACATGATACAGACTCCAAATACACATCTTTAAATTTTAACTATTATACGATCGTACAAAATACGACCACACAACTATGAGCGTTAATACAAATATTATGTAAAAAATATAAACGCTCAAATTCAGATCTCATTAATTATAATTATTAACACACTATTTTATAAAATAGTGAGGACTTTTACAGTTCTATCTCGGACCATCACTCCATTCCCCGACTAGTCTTAGCTATATTCTCATTTCTTGATGAGAACAATTGAAGAAAAAGGTGAGCTCAACTAGCCCAGTAATGAATATTATGACTAAGATAATGAAGAATAAATTATCGTTAGCATTCAATAAATCAGATAAAATATTATGAACAACAAGTTTTAGATCAACAACTGCAGCGGAAATAACAATTCATTAGAAGAGTAAAGTAGAGCATAATGCCTACTATCTTCTATGATATAAAAGTCCATCATCAATATTTTATCTCTGTAACACCAATCAATAATATTTTCAATTAACGAATTATCCATACACTACAGGCCAAGGATATTCGTTTGTATCACCAGTGGTCATGATCATGTCAAACACCTGTCCATCTTTGCACTACAGGCCAAAAAGATATAAATCAACAGCTCATCTTTGCACTACGGGCCAAAGATATTCATCAATCAACAATTCATCTTTGCACTACGAACCAAAGATAACTTTCACCACAATTTAAGACTGAGGATGATGAAAAATAATATAAAAAACGAATCCAGTGAAATAAAGGATAAATATTAGAGGATTTACTCAGAGTTCAAAATGAAGATCAAAACATAGATCTAATCAAAGATACTTTTTGGACAGAAAAAAATAACTAAAATTTTTTCGTGAATAGTACCCCGTGAATAGTATCCCGCGAATAGTACCTCGTGAATAGTATCCGAATGGATAGTACCTCGACATAAAAAGATAAAAATTTCATAAGAAAGTTCAGACCAATATTCCAGTGAAATGATATTAGATGAAGCGCAAAACTCAAGGAATTTCTGATCATTTCAGGAATTATAGAAGCAATACTTACCGTAGTAAGTTTAAATTTAGGAATATGAAATAAAATATTATCACTTTCATAATATGGAATATGAAAGAAAATAATATTCTTTATAAATATTGAAAGAAAATAACATCATTTACGAGAAAAATAATATCATTTACGAATACGAAATAAATAATACCCCTTACCTTAATAGAAATTTAGATACTGTACTAGTGTAATAGCAGAATACTCTTTTTCTTTCTCTCTTATTCTCTCTATACTTTCTCTCTCTATAGCTTTAGTGAATTGGTGAGAAAAAAAATAAAGAAATGAGCTTCTATTTATAGGCTTGGCAGAGTAAGGATAAAATAGTCTTTTCGTCATAATTTATGACATCATCGCTTACCTCATCGTTCCTATGACATTATCGCTTACCTCATCGTTCCGATGACATCATTATTTACCTCATCGTTCCGATGACATCATCGCTTACCTCAAAATAATTCAAATTCAATTTGATTTCTTCCACCTCTTTTTACTTTTATACCATGAATTTACTATAATAATGTTACCATTCAAATTATAAAAATTATACTATTATATTATCACATTATAATGTAATATTATAATAATATATTTGAATGAATTATTTTATCGAAAAAAATAAAATATCAACTTTCAACAAATGTCTTATACAAAAAATTTCTCCATTTATATCAAAATTGGACAATATTTACTTATCATATTTATCAACAAAATTTTATTTTATTCATCAATTATTATACACAATTAATATTATAGAATCACAATATTGACAACCAGGTCGTTCTTAGGAAAGAGGGGGCTTTCCGATAAGGATTTCTCCTTATTGACGCGCAATTATATAACCTAATTCCTTTCCTCGATAGAACTTTCTAGACATTACAAATAATGTTATCTAATAATATTATTCAAATAATATGAATTATTGATTTGATAATATGAAATACTGTGCAGTGATTATTGTGACAATTATTGAATCATTAATATAAAATATCAACGTAACAATTATTGAATCAATAATATAAAATATTATGCAATTATCAATGTAATAATTATTAAGTCAATAATATAAGATATTGAACAGTAATTACTGTAACAATTATTGAATGAGTGATTTCTTACGTAAGAAACAATAATTCGAAATACTGTGCAATATCGTGTGCTACTGTGCAACAACGCGTATTACTGTATTTTTATCATCGGATATTCAACAGTTTAACGGTAAAAATTTTACCGTTATTTTTATAAAAATATTATTTCTGTTGCTTTCTATATCCGACATTTATTCCGTTGTGGGGTCCACCAATGACTACGCCGTCGTACGAATATTCTCCGACCAAACGAATATTTCCCGACCAAACGAATATTCCCGACACAACGAATATTCTCCGACACAACGAATATTTTATGACCACTTGCTAACTTTAAAAAATTTACACATATCACCCATAACTTATCACATTTATCAAATCAACACCCTACTATTTAAAATAATATGTAGAGGAAATTAAATCTTATTCATAAAAAATTGGGGTGTTACAGCACCCCAATTTTATCTTGAATTGTGTGCATATTCCTTTGATTTCTACATTTGCACTAAGTTTAAGGGAATATACACACAATTCAAGAGAATATTCCCTTGAACTGTGTGCTTAGCATTTGCCCTTAGGGCACATGTTAAGAAATTCCTAGTTTAAAATATGTTATTATTGGTAAGAGTATAATAGTTTAAACGATATTTTTTAATTCAATCCTTTAATTAATCCTGAAAAAAATAAGCATAACATGAGATTATTTTAAATTATCCCATGAATAATCCCATAAAAATAAACATGTGACTAGGATTGAATTATAATCCCATAGATTATAATCCTTGCAAACAAAGATGACTTAAGGGTATAGCTACGCACATGCACTTCACGCTCTACCAAACGGCATAACAATTCCCCACAATTAATAGGAATAGTAGTACGTTTGTAGTTTGAAGGCTTATGGTTCCAAGGTTGTGACGTTTGGCATTTAAGACCCTCCGAGCCATTCACCGGAGAGTTTTCGCATTAATTCTATCACAAATTAAGCCATGCATGCATGCAGACTACTGGTTATTGAGTAGTAAGTTCGTCATTTTCAAAGTTTGAGGGACAGGAATACGAGTGCTATACACAAACAAATAATGCTACTATCACATAAATATTTTTACATAACCTTCACATACACACACATACATAATGCGGGTCCGCGCGTCAAACAGGGACCCACAATATGTATATATGTGTATGTGAAGATTATGTGAAAGTATTTATGTGATAGTAGCATTGCTCTACACAAACTCTTCTTTTGCAGTTACTTGATTGAGTTTCAAATAAAATTTAGAGATGTATTTTAATTTTTTGAAGTTAATTTATAAAATATTAAAATTTAAAATTGATATATTTTTGTCTTAAATTTTGAAAATAAAAAATATAAAAGGAAATAGTACTATATTGCATACTCCATCACATATATTAGTAATTGGTTTACCACAGATATAATCTTTTAAAAATTTTTTGATGTTCGTGCTTGCAAACCATTAGATGATTTTTTATTTATTTTCAAATCTTAGAATTTCACCAAATGAATTGGATTAAAAAGTCGAAATGAGACTAGATCTTTCAACGAGGAGGAGTTGTATTATTTTATTTTATTTTCTAAAACACCACTACCAATATCCATATTCAGCCATCCCCAGCCTCATAAAACTTCACTTATTTTTTGGTCGAATGGCTACAATTTGGAAATTGACATTAAAATTATTCTCTTTCAAGAGGCAAATGAATCGTGCAAGTATATATAATTGGTTTGTTTGAAATTGTGGTTCAAAATTAAGACACATGTTATATGTTCTGATGTATACTCTCTTGACTTTAATTTCATCGACTGTTGTTTAAGGGATTGGTTGCTATGATCTTTTATAAATTTGTAGTTTGAGAAAGAAAAAAAAATGGCCGGAATTTTAAGCAAATTTGCATGTTAGTAATTAAGGGTGTAAACGAGTCGTACCGCGAAGCGACTAGAGAGTTGTTCGAATTCGACTCGAGACGTTAAATTTATACTCGAATTCGAATTGTATTTGAAAATTTTTACTCACATTCGACTCGACACGAATATTTATTACTCGAATTCGATCAGACTCGGATCGAATTATATTCAAACTACTCGCGAACTTCAAATTCAAGCTCGAATTCGAGTCTCCACATAATAAGTAATTTTATAATAAATATAATTATAAATTGAATTTTTTATTTCACTTAGAAATGAGAAAATATATTTACTATTACACTTTACAAATATAAAATCACAATTAAAATTAAAAACAAAACAATAATAATAATAATAATTAATCATCATAATTTGATTTAATTTTGTATATTATAAGAGAATGTATCGAATATCTAATCGAATCTGTATCAATCGATTATGTATTGAATCACAATCGAGAATTCGAGTAGTTTGAATCTTAAATGAGCCGAATATAATTTTGCTCAGATTTTACTCAGATTTTTATTCGAATTATTTTTTACGCTCAGATTTAGATTATATTATTAACGAATCCGAATCTAGCTCGTATTTTTTGGAGTCGAGTTCGAATCAAGTACTAATGGTTTGGCTCTTTTATAGCCTAATTAGTGGAGTAATAAGTTGAAAGAAAATTAATGATCATGAAGTTGCTTTCTAGCTATAAATTTAATACTAATGGGTCATTCTGATCAGCTCCAGACTTCAAACACTACACATGCATGGTTAAATATTCTATATTTGTGTGGATTTGCTTTCTAGCTATGATCAGTATTCGGCATTAATTACTTAAATAAATGCCCTATACTCTGTTTTCTTTTTATATATATTCTCAACATCCAATTATATATATAGGGAGAGAAGATACGACATCTAGGGGTGGCCCTTCATTCTCCAATTTATTCAAATCTTCTTCCTCTAGTACAAGTTCCAGTTCAGCTTCCCCATTTCAAGCACAGTTTCACCATTTTCGGTTTCACCTTCTCCATTTTTGGGATCAACTTCATGGTTTTTCACTCCATCTACTCGAGCATTTTCATTCCCAACCACTGCATCCTCGACTGCAGCTTCAACTTCATCATTGTCTCTTTCTTCTTCTTGTCCCCGGCCGCCGTGCCAGCTTCCTTCGGCAGTCTCTTCTCGGCCACGGTGGTCTTCTTCTCCTTCTTCTCTTCCAATTCATTGTTTCGTCTTCTGCCGCACCTGGGCTTTCGTTCCCTACTGGTTCCAGTCCAGCATTTTCACTATCAAAGGGGACAGGAAGTTCTGCATTAGTTGCATTTTCTTTCTTCCTTTATTCCTTCCCAGACTCTCTTCTAGCCTTTTTCCCTTAGAATTTTCAAAAGAAAATTTTCTATTAGCTTCTCTCTCATACACTGATACAGTGTTTTGGAACTGCCTGCTTCATCAGTTACTATTACTACTGCATCAACTCCGGTGGTTTACCTTTCTTTTTTGGGAACTTGGCATCTCGTTTCCATGTTCCCCACATCTTTACTGTGTTAATATTTCAGCTTCCAAGTTCCGATTTCTGTTTTTTGTGCTCCAAGCTTAACCTCCATTTCATTACCGTTGCGCTTGAGGGGGGGTGAAGACAAACATACTGAATCCACAGAAAACACAGGAGCATGGGCAGTCCAACTAGTGGAGCATGGGTCTCTCTTGGGCAGTCCAACTAGTGGAGCATGGGCAGCCAGCAGTAGCCTATGCTCCACTAGTTGGACTGCCCATGCTCTTGTGTTTTCTGTTGATTCAATATGTTTGTCTTCACTACCCTTCACCACAATCAAACACACTCTTCTCATTAGCTAAGAAAAAATGGTTAAGGAAATAGTATTTGTACGTCTGTTTCTTTCATTCTGTTTTTAGTTTTCAAACCTCCCAACAGGAGTCAAGGTGGGTAAACTCGTCGACATCATCATTCCCGGATTTCGTCATCACTCCTTACAATGACACCGAGATTCAGGCTGCCGTTATTATATGCACAAAAATGCATCAACTTGAGTTGAGGACCAAAAGCGATGACCACGACTACGAGTGCCTCTCCTACCGCTCCCAGAATAGTTATGTCATCATTGATATGCTCCAACTTGGACAAATCCTGGCCAACGAAACTACGTGGGTCTAAGACTCCAGCCTGCACCCACACAGTTTTGTTGGCTACATTAACTAGGATTTGTATTAAGTTGGAGCATATCAATGATAATATAATTATTCTGGGAGCAGTAGGAGAGGCTCTCGTAGTCGTGGCCACCGCTTTTGATCCTCAACTCAAATTGATGCATTTTGGTGCATATAACGGCAGCCTGAATCTAGGTCTCATTGTAGGGAGTGATGACGACGAAATCCGGGAATTAGGATGTCGATTAGTTTACCCACCTTGACTACTGTTGGGTGGTTTGAAAAAAGGAAGAAATTCAGGAGAATATCCGTCATAAATATGTTGGGTGCTGTTTGCAATTGGGGATTGGGTGGTCATGCAATAGACAAAGTCGGTAGTACGTATTAATATTGGCCTCCACTATGAAAACTAAAAACAGAATGAAAGAAAGCACAAGTGTATCAATATCAAGTGGATGAATGAAGTGTATGAATATATGACTCCTTTTGTGTCTCGCTCTCCCTCTCCCAGGTCGGCTTACTTAAATTATAGCCATAGGGACCTGGGGATGAACCAAACCCAAGGCCCAATTAACTTCTCTCAGGCTAAAGTTTGGGGGAGAAATAGTTTAGATATAATAATTTCGAGAAAGTAAGTAGAGCTAGCGAAGAATCATGAAGAGAGTATGCCTCGCCTCGCCTTGCTTGAAAATGTGATCCAAGTGATTGATATAAGAGCGAGCGCGGTTCTGTATAAGCATTAAACTATTGTAGAATTAATCAAATTATGTTTTTAGTATTAGTTTTCATTCCCTGCGTGTATGTTTTACGTTATCATGCATGCATTGTTGAATCTAGAAATTAAAATCAGTTGGTTTCTTGTGCCACATGCATATCACCATATGAAAATTAAAAGCTCAACTTAATTTGCAATAATTATCAAGTTTTGGGGGTTCGCGAATTAAGCCTAAATATCAATTAATTTTAGTATCTTGCTTCTCACTCTGTCAATGTCACAAACTAGCTAGCTAGCTAGTGTTATTGGCTAAGGACATCCATAGCAAGGATCGATCATGATAGAAACTTCAAGTGTAATTTATCAGATATATATGCGGCTCCGATCCAATTCATTTTTTTTATTATTATTTTTTCATTTCTACCTTAATTTGAATTTTAATAAAATTTACCAAGTATAATGTGGTATACATACATAATTTCTTTCCATCTTTTCTTTGTAATACACATTTTTTGGAAATAACTAAAACTTTTTATTGAAAATAAAATGTTTATATATGTGTGCGCATGTGTGTGTCAATGAGACAACGACAACAAGAACACGTAAAAATTACTATAATTTTTACTTGCAAATTAAAAGTTTAGCTACCGTAAAAATCTTTTAAATATTAAACCTCAGCTCTCAGCCTTTCCATGTGATATGAGAACTATGGAGTTTCTTAAATTCTTGACAATTTAATTTCCTAATTATTCTAACAATTTCTATTATGAGCTAGGTCAAATGCTGATTCTGATTATATTTGAACTACAGAATATTGTTGCCTTCGAATCGATACCGAACCAGATTTGTGGTGCCTCCTCCTCCTCCTCCTCCTCATGAGTCTTCAATTTCCAAAGGTGGAGAAAAAGGGAAGGCAGATGAAAACAAACAATAGAAAAATTATTCTTAATCAATTGGTATGTATGATTGAGATATATAAAAGATTGACATTACTTTCTTCTCTTATAACTATTTTTCCTTCCCTTTAATTCCTTTTCTATTTTCCATTGCATTCTTTTTATAGTCCCAACGTCCAATTATATATATATATATAAATAGAGTTTGCATTCCGCAAGGGATAACATGAACATGTAATGCCTGATCAATTTTTCTGGCTAAAATATTAGTATCTGTCCTAAAAAATATGATTAGAGGTATAATGTTTTTTTTTAAAATTAAGGTACAAAAAGTGAAGAATAAGTATAACATTTAGTGAGATTCATAAAAAAACAAAAAGTATTCATCATGTAAATTTGTGAGACCATTAATTAAGTATAAATTTGAAACTTTTTATACTCTATTTCCTCTATTTTATTTCTGAAATATGTTAAAAATGTATTTTGTTCATGTTTTTAGAGACAAAACGGATGGAGTACCATGTACTACTTAACAATCAGGAAGACAAACCATGCATGTGTGATGGGTTGGCTGTTTTAGATGCGCATAGGCCGGAAAAGCTTTGACGTCCCCTTCAAACTTGTTTTCCTCACAGGATTGCTATAATTTGGATGGCTCCCTCCTTCCATCACACATTCCTTCCAATTCCGGTCAATGCATCAATTATTTCATCTTAACAATTTTGTTAGTAATGATCAAAATATGTTTATGGATAGTTGATGATATTAGGATCAATCCTATAAAAAAAATATTTTCGCCGTTAAAAGTCTAAAAAAAATTCATCCATTGAAATTTTGATGAGAAATCCGCATGGTCATCAAATGGTGTAAAAATGTTAAATTACTTTCATTTTTCAAACAATTATGTTATTCAACATTTGATCCCTAACGATTTCAATTATATTATTATAATTATAAAAATATGGTGTATTGATGGAATTAGAGCATTCACAACAGTTTTTTCAATAAACTCTTTATCCCCAACTTTGAAGAATACATCAATAAATTATTATCTAACAGTTTCCTTATCCTTATTTAACTCTCTATTTTAATCTCTATATAGAATTTTACTCCCCAGAGTGAGAGAGTCAAAAGAGCGTTCTCTACATATGTAAAATGACATTTCATACCCTCATTTAAATAGACAACTCATCAATAATACACATCTTGACATTATTGTCACATGACTTTTTTACTACTCCATTTTCAAATTATAAAATTAATATTGAATTATATTTTAAAAAAAATTAATTTCAAACGTATTCAAATTTAAAATTGATATAAATGTATTTAATTTATGTCCATATAATTATAAATAATATAAAAGTACTATTAATTTTAAAATTTATTATTTTCAAAATTTAAATGAATCATATTAATTTTAAATTTAAAAATACCACAAATTAACCCTTTTAAAGTTAATATTGATGTTATATACATTTTTCGCTACAATCCATTCAATACTCATCCATAAATTAATTAAAATTTAAAATAAAATAAAAGTTATTTTATGGAATACAATTGATAAATTATACTCTCTTTTATAAATTATAAGATTATTATTATTTTTTATAAGTCAATTTGATGCATTCTCAAACTTAATAATTTTGCTAAGAATTGTAAAAATAATAAATTTTATAAGTAATAGTATTTTTTTTCTAAATAAGTTACAATATGTATTGATTAAATTTATTTTAATTTTAAATTTAAAAATATCACATACGTCAAAAAAGATTAATAAATTAATAGCGATTTTATAATTAAAAACAGGAGGTCGTAGTATATTACATCTATTATAAGCTCTAGCGCATGAAGCCAATACAAAGGTCAAATAGTTACAACGGTCAAAGCATGCTTTGACTATTGAAACTTTCAATTTTCATTATTTAAGTAATCAATATAAGAAAATTATTGGGTACATAGTAAAAAATTGAATCCCTATCCTCCACAATTAATCTGCAAAATAAGAATAGAGATAGGGAAACTATTGTTAATGCTCTAGTGCATGTATACTCATTTCGTTCAGCCGAAATATTAATTGTAATATAAAATGACAATATATAAGTAAGATATTTAACATTGCAATTAAATTACTTATCATATAAGAACTATTCCATCCATTTCTAAATAAGTGACGTTTTAGATGGTTACACACTTATTAAGGAAATCATTTATTGTTCTAATTCTGTCATTAAAATTGATATGTATTATCACAATTATCTTTGCATTAATTAAGAAAATATTTATAAGTTTGCCTAGATAAATGAGATAAAAAGATACTTGAGGGCAATAGAGAAAAAATTATAATTAATGCCCTATAAATTTGATAACTTAAAGTATATTAGAAAATTTTAAACTCACTAAAACGTCACTTATTTAAGAATGGAGGAAATATTAAACTTAGCAATCACATTATTTTGGAATGAAAATGGAAAACAAATATAGACGGGTGATATTATCAAAATAAATATATATTGCCAGAACAAATTTTCTGACATTTTTATAATTATTATAACAACATTTAACACTTTTAATAACACTTATTATTCTGACAACAATATTTTTTACTCAGCCAATATCAGCTGCCAAAATTGTGTACATACGCTTATACTCCTTTGAATGTTTCTCTTGACAAAGGTTGAATGATACTTCTGTTAATCCTCCAATTTGCCACCCAATTTTAAAGTCGTACCTAAAATTTATTTTTCATCAATTGAGTCTTAAAAGTTGCATTTTGTCTCAATTCGGTTCCTTTTCTCAATTGCATTGAAACACGCCCCAATTTTAACTTGACCGACCCATTTTGACCTGACCCCAATTTGACTAATTCATTTTTAAAAAAAACTAAAAAGTTTTAAAATTTATTATTATTTTCATAAATAAAACATAAGAATTTTTTAAATTTTTAAAAAATGCATAAAGTTTCATAAAATATAGATTAAAAAAATAGAACAAAAAATAAAACTTTTTACAGAAAAAAATAGATATGTTTTTTTTTAAAATGAGTAAAGTTTCATAAAATATAGATTCAAAATAATTAAATTTTATTTTTAGAAATAATGTAGAATTTTTTTATTTTTAAAAATGATTAATTTTAAAAAAAAATATAGAGTCAAAAATGTAAACAAAAAAATAAACTTTGTTTAGAAAAAAGCTAAACATTAAAAAAATTTAAAAATTTAAACTTTAATTTTTTAAATCTATATTTTATTTAACTTTACACAATTTTTAAAAAATAAAAAAATATTCTTTTTTTTCTAGAAAATGATAATTATTTTTAAAACTTTTTAGTTTTTTTTTAATTTATCTTTTACTATTTTTTGGTATTAGAATTTCTATTTTTTTTTTCAAATTTCTAATATTAAAAATACATATAATAATAGTGAAGACATATCTGTCCTTAATAAAATATGTTTGGTCAAAATGGATCGGGTCAGGTCAAAATTTGGATGAATTTCTATGAAATTGGGGAAACAACGAAATTAATACAAAATATCACTTTAAAGATTCAATTGATAAAAAATAAATTTTAAATACGATTTTGAAATTGAGTGACAATATAAAAAGACAAAGTGTCGTTCAACAGACAAATTTGCATATCACCCAACTACGAGGATGAATAATCACTCCATGCTCATTTGATGTACTCCTATCAAACTTGCATTGGAACTACAACCTTAAAAACAAAAACGTCCGTACAATCATATTAATTGTGCAATGATGCATGTCATTCATATACTACATCTATTTCATAATAATAGTCATTCGATAAGAGTATCTCTAACAGTAGTACAAAAAAAACTCTTCAAATTTATGTTTGTTGACTTACGTGACAATTTGAAGAGTATTATTTGATATTTTCATATTTTGTGTCTCATCATCTCTTCAATTCAATTAATACAGTATTTGACTTTAAACAATAATAAATGATAACATTTGAAATAATAAATAAATAAATAAAAAAGATTGATATTAAATTTTAAAATGAGTTGTACATTAAACCCAACAAACAAAATAAATGTTGTTAGTATTTTTCATATGATTTTGATTCTCCCAAAACAAAATAAATATTTTGAAGAGTAAGAATGAGGTTGCAGATTTGAAAAGTGAGAAGGAGGTTGCAGATTTGATAACTTAAGTTGAAAAGGCTGTTTGAGAGGATTTTTTTGATTTGGCTCACCTATTTGGGTATTCCAAAGTGGTTGCTACTATACTGTTAGAGATGCTCTAAGTCTACTATTACATAAAACCAGTCACATATCACTCAGATACACTCACATGCATATTTTGATGGCCCACATCATGTGAGTGTATGTGAGCGGTATGTGACTGATTTTATGTGATAGTAGACTTGTTGAATAGTCATTTTAACTTCATGCACATGAATTAAGAAAGTTATTCAATACTATCATTTAAAAATTAAAATTTGTATGAAATTTCATCACTACTCTTTATGGAAAGAACTATTAATACAACACACAAAATTATTTGGGAGAATGAGAGAAGTTTGAGATAATATAGGAAAATAAATAATTTATTCTCTTAGAAAGTTATAAGCGACAAATAAATTGGAACAAATTTTTTTTCTTTCTAAAAAGTCAATTATTATCGAATGGAGGCAGTAATAATGATAGGATTATTATTGACTTTTTACAAGCGAATTTGAAATATTTTCAAAATTAAAATTGACATGATTTATTTAAGTTTTGAAAATAATAAATTTTCTTGGTGGCAGTACTTTTGAGCTAATTTATGATATATTTAAAATTATACTGACATAAAATAAATGAATACATGTCAATTTTGAAATTGAAAATATTGGAAATTGACTTTCAAAAAAATCAATATTAATTTAATAACATGGAACGGATCGATGTAGTATTTTTGACTACGGCTAATGTTTTGTCAATAAATTTTCATAACGATTTATTGAATGTGCATTGAATAAAAATTTAATGAAAAGTGTAACGGGGGAGATATGAGACTACTATTCTTCAATTAAAAAGTTCAATCCTTTTAAAGAACCTTATAATTAGGGATTTTATAACTGACAATTTTTTAAAGAATGAATGTAGTAGCTTTATAAATATAACTTACTAATTAAAAGCTTGGAGATCGTGGTTAATGACCAAAACAATCTAGTACAACAAGCTAGGTTTTAAATATTAAACCCAATCTCTCAGTCATTCTAAGTGAGAGAGCTATGGAGTTTCTTAAGTTCCTGACTTTATGCTTAACTATTATGACAATAACTATTATGAGGTCAGATGCTAAATATTCTTATGATGTTTGCACTCCAGATTGTTGTGATCGAATGGATCAGGATCCAACTATATTATGTTGGTCAGAATGTTGTCAGGGATATGCGGGTCCTTACCCCCCTCCTCCTCCTCCACGCACTAAGGAAGGAAAAAGAATATATGGCAGAGGAGAAAAAGTTTAGAAATCAAAATTATTCTCAATTAACGTGTATGATTGAGACACGTGTTAATAAATGACTTGAATTCTATATATTTTATTTACTTTATTTGCAAATAATAAATTTTTCCCCCATTTTCTCCTCTGTTTTCATTTATCCCTCTTTTTGAATTTATTACATCAACCAAAATATGATAAGAGTAATGATAGGGAAAAAAACTATACACCAAAACTGCGCACAAACAGTATAAAAAAAGGGGGAAAAATAGAAAATAAGACCTACGAATAGATGTTTTACACATTTTTATTGGTAAACAATACATGAATCTTACTTTTTGCGTACAGTTTGTGCATATAATATTATATATTGTTATGTTAAACAGTAGTAGTAGTATCCAAAATAAGATATTCTCAACCCATCCTATAATATGTTCTCTCTTTGTAATTGAATAGATATATCAATCAGTATCATCAACGATAACAAACAAAATAAACAAGGACAAGGGCGTTAGTTTATCAACAGTAGTTTCAACGACAAGAATCAAATTAGTATTACAGTTTGTTCCTTGTACATTTTCTTCCGATACATAATTTAGTTATGGACTTATGGCTAATTATTGTCAATAAATTTTTTTATTTAAAAAATATGTATTAAAGAAAACTTGGATGAAAGTATAATTAACAAAAGAAGATCCAGGTTCATGCGGCTCCTATTCATCAATTAAATAGTTCACTCCTTGAGCTCAAATTAAGAAAATTTTTCCATTCAGGTATTATGTGTGTTCAATACATACATAAACTCTTTCCACCCTTAATTCCTAATATATATGAAAATTTAAAATTATACCTGTTATTGATTTTTAAAATATATCCAACTGTCTCAAATGCTAATGCATGTACTCCCTTCGTTCAGCATTGTAATATTGTAAGGTATCTAATTCAATGCAAACACAAACACAAACACAAACTGATGAAAGAAACTTCTCACTTGTTAAATTCAAAGCATAACATTGGCTTTTATAGCCATACAACCAAAACAGAAATTCAAAGAATAACAACCACGTCTAACTATCCTATAAACGTGGCACTACTAGAAGAATATTTCAAAGCAACTACTAGTCCCGTAGAATATGACTTATTAAACAAAATTAACCAAGAAGCCCGAAATATAGGCCTACTTATTCAACAAGCTACTGACTAGTTCAAACATTTCCTCCCTTAAACTGTTCTGTAGTCTGCAGACAGTTTATCTTTGGTACTTCACGTACTCCAAGTTGTTTTCTAAGCTTCTCAAATGCCTCGAGCTTCAGAGCCTTGGTCATGATATCAGCTGTTTGATTCTCAGTTGCACAATGAACAAGTTCAATAATTCCATCTTGAGTTAGCTCACGAAGAAAGTGGTACCTTACATGAATATGTTTGCTCCTTCCATGTAGCACATCATTTTTGGAGAGTTTGATGGTGGAGGCATTGTCAAAGTACACCGTTGTGCTCTCCCTTTGAGAATAATTAAGAGCATCAAGAATCCTCCTCATCTAGACTCCTTGACATGCACATGAAGCTGCTGCCACAAATTCAGCTTCAGTGGGGGATCGAGTCACCACCGGTTGTTTCTTCGATGACCAAGCCACAGCTCCTTCTCCAAACAAGAATGCATATCCTGAAGTACTCTTCCTGTCATCAAGATCCCCTGCGTAGTCGCTGTCTGTGTAGCCAATGAAATTTCCAGCTCCACCTCTTTTATACAATATTCCCAGCTCTAAAGTCCCTTTTATATACCGAAGCACCCTCTTGATAGCATGGAAGTGAAGCTCAGTGGGATTCTCCATATATCTACTAACTAGACCTACAACAAACATCAAGTCAGGCCTTGTTATTGTTAAATAATGAAGGCTACCAACCATATATTTGTAAGTAGTAGAGTTAACCTTGACTCCTTTCTCATCCTTCACAAGTTTCGACCCCGGCACAATGGGATTTTTGACAGAATTACATTCCAACATGCCAAACCTCTCAAGCACTTCATTAGCATATTTTGTTTGAATAATGTATATGCCCTCTTCATTCTGCAACACCTTTATCCCGAGGAAATATCTCATCCTCCCAAGACCAGTCATTTCAAATTCATGCATCATGGACCTCTTAAATTCCTCAAACAATCCCACATCATTCCCCGTAAATATAAGATCATCTACATAAAGGCTAACCAAAAGAATTCTACCCATTGAATTAGACTTAATAAAGAGTGTATGTTCAAAAGGGCACCTTACAAAACCTTCCTTCACGAAGTAGGACTCAATGCGACTGTACCACGTCCTTGGAGCCTGCTTAAGACCATATAAGACCTTCTTCAACTGGTACACTTTGTGCTCTTCTCCTTTCTGTACAAACCCCGGTGGTTAATTAACACAAACAACTCCTCAAGCAACTCTCCGTGGAGGAAAACGCTCTTAACATCTAGCTGAAAAAGATTCCAACCTTTATGTGCAGCAAGAGCTATTACCAATCTGATTGTGTCCCATCTCGCAACCGGCGCAAACGCCTCATTGTAATCAATTCCCTATTTTTGAGCATACTCTTTCGCCACAAGACGTGCTTTGTGCTTGTCTACTTCACCAAACTCGTTGAGTTTCGTTTTGAAAACCATTTTACACCGATTCTCTTAGCACCATCCGACAGCTCTATCAATTCCCAAATTTTGTTTTTCTCGATTACTTGGATCTCAAGGTCCATAGCTTCTTGCCATTTCTCACTCTTCGCAGTTTCTTCAAAATTAATGGGATCTAGAGCAGTAAAGAACACAAGGTTACTAACTTCTACTTCTTCATCTGAGAGCCCCAAACCAGCTCCACTCTCGTAATCTCCTAACCAGACCGAAGCTCTTAGGGTTCTTCGAGTTCTCCCTTGATCTTCAGCACGTGTGTTCGGATTTGTTTGCACTGTTTCTTCTATTGTTGTTGCTTCCTCTTCTTCGTTTACAGTTGCTTCTACTTCGTGCTCACCATCTTCACTTTCACTGTATTCTTCTTCACCATCTCCCCATTCTAGCACCTTGTTCAATTCTTCTAGGCTTGTTTCTCATTCCCAACACTTGTCTTCCTCAAATACAACATCCCTACTTACCACAATGCACTTAGAAGCAGGATCATAAAGTCTATAGGCCTTGGACTCACTGCTTACCCCGAACAACACACAACTGAAGCTCTTGTCACTCAACTTAATTCTTCTTTGGTCAGGAATATGTACATGGGCTACACACCAAAATACACGAAAGTAATCCACTGTTGGCTTGACATTGCTCCATGATTCTTCCGGAGTTTTGTCTTTAACTGCTACTGTTGGGCTTCTATTCATCACATGCACACACCACTGAACTGCTTCGGGCCAAAACTCCTTGGGCACTTTCTTCTCAAACAACAATGTACGAACATAATTCATTATAGTCCTACTCCTTCCTTCAGCTACCCCATTTTGTTGGGGAGTATAGGCAGCCGTCAACTGCCTTCTAATGCCATTCTCCATAAAAAAATCATTGAATTCAAGAGAAGTAAACTCCCATCCCTTATCTGTACGTAAACATGTTATAGACTCACCACACTCCTTCTCAACATATTTCATAAACTTTCTAAACACCCCAAATGCTTCTGATTTCTCACACAAATAATAAACCCAAATTTTTTGGATGAAATAATCAATGAAACTAAGCAAATACCTCTTTCTACTGATTGACATCGGAGTGATTGGTCCGCATATACCAAATGCAGCTTCCTAGTTGCTCTCCACGAACTCTTCTTTGGCATTTTTCCTCGGTGCTGCTTTCCTATCAAACAGTGAGTGCACACCTTGTTAGGAGTTTTGAGTGTAGGTAAGCCAGTTACCATCTTCTTATATTGCATTGTCCGCAGACTTTTGTAATTCAAGTGGCCAAACCTACAATGCCATAAATGGGACACATCTTCTGTAGCATCTTGAAAACAAGTAGGAGTAAAAGATACCAAATTTTTCTTAGGTAAGAAAGAAGCTAGAAGCACAAAAATTCAGTTTGGAGTCATCCTCGTCTGCATGATCAACCCCCGACGTGAATGATACAACTTGCATTCTCCTCCATGAATCAAAATGGCCAGCCCTTTCTATTGAAGTTGTCCCATACTAAGTAGGTTAGTCTTGAGTTCTGGTATGTAGTACACCTCCGTAATTACTTATATCAGTCCTCCAACTTCCAATCTTACATTTCCCTTGCCGGTAACAACCATTCTTGTGTCATTCCCGAGCGTGACAGTCTGCTGAAAGCTTTCATCCAAGTGTGAGAACCCATTTTTCCCCCACACATATGATTCGAACATCCCGAATCCAAGAACAACACATCTTCTCTCTTTGAATCATGCAGCACCACATGTGCCATCTGAAGTAACTCTTCTTTCTCATGTAACTCCGCGTAGTTGGCTTTGTTATCCCAACTAGGACACTCGTATTGGAAGTGCCCCAACTTGTGGCACTTGTAGCATTCCACAAGTTCCTTTTTGAAGGACTGCCTACCTCTGCCTCTTCCTCGTTCGTGGAATGAACCACGACCCCTTCCTCTGTTTCCAAGTTTCTCAATCACCAATTGAAGCTCGCAAAGCTTGATCTTCTTCTCTATCCAACCTCTTGAACTTCTGCTCATGGACTACTAGCGAGCTCTGCAACTCATCAATGGTCATTGTGCCGATATCTTTTGACTCTTCAACAGATACCACCACATAGGTGAATCTCTCCGTCAACGTCCTTAAAATCTCCGCGACCACCTTTGAGTCCGGCATGTCCTCTCCATTGGTTCTCATTTGATTAGCCACTGCCATAACTGTTGCAAATATTATGTGATTGTCTCCCCTTTCTTCATTTCTAGTACTTCAAAATCTCTTCTTATGGTGTTGAGAAGGGACTTCTTCACTCATTCATTGCCACCGAACTTCCGCTTCAAAGAGTCCCAGACAATTTTTGAAGTGCGCCTGTCTAGGACCTGTTCAAAAGTGACCCTGTCAATGGCTTGGTACAGATAGTGCTCGACTTTGTGGTCTTTGGTCCTCGCATCATCGAGCTGCACTTGTTGTGCATCGGTTAGCATATTTTCTACTGTTGGCTCCTCGAAGCCGTTCTCCACCAAGCTCCATAATCCATTTTCCCTGAGTAAGTTTTCCATCAATTCACTCCAATGGTCATAGTGACGACCATCGAAGTGTGGAATCTTCGTCAAGCTACTCTTCTCTTCACTCATCCTTCTCTCTGTTTCTCTCAAGAGTCACAGCTTTTCACTCTTTTCTTTTATCAGACCCAGTGGATGCTTTGACACCAAATTGTAAGGTATTTCAATGCAAACACAAACACAAGCTGATGAAAGAAACTTCTCACTTGTTAAATTCAAAGCAGAACATTGGCTTTTATAGCCATACAACCAAAACAGAAATTCAAAGAATAACAACCACGTCTAACTATCCTATAAATGTGGCACTACTAGAAGAATATTTCAAAGCAACTACTAGTCCTGTAGAATAGGACTTATTAAACAAAATTAACTAAGAAGCCCGAAATATAGGCCTACTTATTCAACAAGCTACTGACTAGTTCAAACAAATATAAAATGACAAATATATAAGGTAGATATTTAACAATTGCAATTAAATTACTTATCATATAAGAACTACTCCTTCCATTATAAAATAAGTGACGTTTTAGATGGTTACACACATATTAATGAAATCAATTTGCTCCAATTCTGTCATGAAGATTGATATATATTGTCTTAATTATCCTTGCATTAATAAAAAAAATATGTATAAGGTTGTCTAGATAAATGAGATAGAAAGATACTTGAAGGCAATAGAGAAAAAAATTGTAATTAATGCTTTCTAGAAATTTGATAACGCCAAATATATTAGAAAATTTTGAATCTCCTAAAACGTCACATATTTAGGAATGGAGGGAGTATTAAACTTAGCAATCACATTATTTTGGAATGAAAATGGAACACAAATATAGACAGGTGATATTATCAAAATAAATATATATTGCCAGAACAAATGTACATTTTTTTGACATTTTTATAATTATTATAACAACATTTAACACTTTCAATAACACTTATTATTCTGACAACAATATTTTTTAGTCAGCCAATATCAGCCGCCAAAATTGTGTACATAAGCTTATATTCCTTTGAATGTTTCTCTTGGCAAAGATTTAATAATACTTCTGTTCCTCCAATTTGTCACCCACTTTTAAAGTCATTCCTAAAATTTATTTTTCATCAATTGAGTCCTTAAAGTTGCATTTTCTGTCAATTCGGTTCCTTTTCTCAATTTCATTGAAACCCGCCCCAATTTTGACCTAATTGACCCATTTTTTGATCTGATCCCAATTTTACTAATTCATTTTTTTTTAAAAAAAAACCAAAAAGTTTTAAAATTTATTATTATTTTCATAAATAAAACATTAGAAATTTTTTACTTTTTAAAAAATGCATAACGCTTCATAAAATATGGATTAAAAAAATTGAACAAAAAATAAACTTTTTACAGAAAAAAATAGAAATGTTTATTTTTTAAAATGAGTAAAGTTTCATAAAATATTGATTCAAAATAATTAAAGTTTATTTTTAGAAAAAATGTAGAATTTTTTTAATTTAAATAATGAGAAAATTTTATAAAATATAGAGTGAAAAAAGTAAACAAAAAAATAAACTTTGTTTAGAAAAAAAGCTAAACATTAAAAAAAATAAAAAAGTTAAACTTTAATTTTTTTTAATCTATATTTTATTTAACTTTACACAATTTTTTTAAAAAAAAATATATTTTTTTTTCTAGAAAATGATAATTATTTTTAAAACTTTTTAGTTTTTTTTTAATTTATCTTTTACTATTTTTTGGTATTAGAATTTCTATTTTTGTTTTCCAAATTTCTAATATTAAGAATACATATAATAATGGTAAAGACATATCTGTCCTTAATTAAATGTGTTTGGTCAAAATGAATCGGGTAGGGTCAAAATTTGGACGGATTTCTATGAAATTGGGGAAACAACGGAATTAATACAAAATGTCACTTTAAAGATTTAATTGATAAAAAATAAATTTTAAATACGATTTTGAAAGTGAGTGAGAATATAAAAAGACAAAGGATCGTTTAACAGACAAATTTGCATATCACCCAACTACGAGGATGAATAATCACTCCATGCTCATTTGATTTACTCCTATCAAACTTGCATTGGAACTACAACCTTAAAAACAAAAACGTCCGTACAATTATATTAATTGTGCAAATTCATATTCTACATCTATTCCATAATAATTGTCATTTTAAATTTATGCACATAAATTAAGAAAATTATTTAATATTATTATTTCCGTCCCATAATAAGTGCTTTTTAGCTTAAATCACACATACCAATACACAAGTTAAAATGGCAAAAATACTCTTAATATACTTTCTTTGTTTTGTTTGAGACTTTTTTTATTGCCTTTTGGTCTCTCTTCCTCTTTCTTCAACCTTTCAACTTCCCAATAAATACCATTGGTTGCATCAGGGCACATATGGGAAAATATTGTAAAAATTATATTGGAATTCTAACACATCACTTATTTTGAAAAAAAATATTAAGCCTAAAAAATCACTTATTGTGGGACGGAGGTAGTATTTCCGTTCCTTAAAGTGTGTAGTTTTAACAAAAAAAAATTGTTTCTTAAGGAACCTAAAGCCTTTTTTTTTCTTCCAAATATGCCCTTGTTTTAATTAATACACTAAATGGGGAAGTTAATACACTAAAGGAAGAGAAAGCTTTGTCATTTTATCCCGCTTATTGGTTTGTGTGCTTTTTGCTACTGCACTCTTTAAGGAACGGAGGTAGTACTATCATTTAAAAATTAAAATTTGATTGAAATTTCATCACTACCCTTTATGTGAAGAACTATTTATACAACGAAGAAAATTATTTGGGACAAGGAGAGAAGTTAGGGGTGCTATAGACAAATAAATAATGTATTCTCCTAAAAAGTTATAAACGACAAATAAATTGGAACACATTTTTCTTCTTTTAAAAAGTCAATTATTATGGAATGGAGGTAGTAATACATAATTAATAATAAACAATACTCCATCAGTTCTGAATGATAGAATTAGTATTAACTTTTTAAAAGTGAAATTGAAATATTTTCAAAATTAAAATTGACATGATTTATTTAAGTTTTGAAACAATAAATTTTATAGGTGGTAGTACTTTTGAGCTAATTTATGATATTCAAAATTATATTGACATAAAATAAATGAATACATGTCAATTTTGAAATTGAAAATATTGGAAATTAACTTTCCAAAAAATCAATATTAATCTCATAACATGGAACGGAATGATGTAGTATTTTTGACTACGGCTAATGTTTTGTCAATAAATTTTCATAACGATTTATTGAATGTGAATTGAATAAAAATTTAATGAAAAGTGTAACGGAGGAAGATCCGAGTTCGTGCGACAACTATTCCTCAATTAAAAAGTTCAATCCTTTCAAAGAACCTTATAATTAGGGATTTTATAACTGACAATTTTTTAAAGAATGAATGTAGTAGCTTTATAAATATAACTTACTAATTAAAAGCTTGGAGATCGGAGTTAATGACCAAAACAATCTAGTACAACAAGCTAGGTTTTAAATATTAAACCCAATCTCTCAGTCATTCTAAGTGAGAGAGCTATGGAGTTTCTTAAGTTCCTGACTTTATGCTTAACTATTATGACAATAACTATTATGAGGTCAGATGCTAAATATTCTTATGATGTTTGCACTCCAGATTGTTGTGATCGAATGGATCAGGATCCAACTATATTATGTTGGTCAGAATGTTGTCAGGGATATGCGGGTCCTTACCCCCCTCCTCCTCCTTCTCCTCCTCCACGCACTAAGGAAGGAAAAAGAATATATGGCAGAGGAGAAAAAGTTTAGAAATCAAAATTATTCTCAATTAACGTGTATGATTGAGACACGTGTTAATAAATGACTTGAAATATATTTTATTTACTTTATTTGCAAATAATAAATTTTCCCCCATTTTCTCCTCTGTTTTCATTTATCCCTCTTTTTGAATTTATTACATCAACCAAAATATGATAAGAGTAATGATAGGGAAAAAAACTATACACCAAAACTGCGCACAAACAGTATAAAAAAAGGGAGATAAAATAGAAAATAAGACCTACGAGTAGATGTTTTACACATTTTCATTAGGTAAACAATACATGAATCTTACTTTTTGCTTATAATTTTTGTGTACAGTTTGTGCATATAATATTATATATTGTTATGTTAAATAGTAGTAGTAGTATCCAAAATAAGATATTCAGTCTCAACCCATCCTATAATATGTTCTCTCTTTGTAATTGAATAGATATATCAATCAGTATCATCAACGATAACAAACAAAATAAACAAGGACAAGGGCGTTAGTTTATCAACAGTAGTTTCAACGACAAGAATCAAATTAGTACTTACAGTTTGTTCCTTGTACATTTTCTTCCGATACATAATTTAGTTATGGACTTATGGCTAATTATTGTCAATAAATTTTTTTATTTAAAAAATATGTATTAAAGAAAACTTGGATGAAAGTATAATTAACAAAAGAAGATCCAGGTTCATGCGGCTCCTATTCATCAATTAAATAGTTCACTCCTTGAGCTCAAATTAAGAAAATTTTTCCATTCAGGTATTATGTGTGTTCAATACATACATAAACTCTTTCCAACCTTAATTCGTAATATATATGAAAATTTAAAATTATACCTGTTATTGATTTTTAAAATATATCCAACTGTCTCAAATGCTAATGCATGTACTCCCTTCGTTCAGCATTGTAATATTGTAAGGTATCTAATTCAATGCAAACACAAACACAAACACAAACTGATGAAAGAAACTTCTCACTTGTTAAATTCAAAGCATAACATTGGCTTTTATAGCCATACAACCAAAACAGAAATTCAAAGAATAACAACCACGTCTAACTATCCTATAAACGTGGCACTACTAGAAGAATATTTCAAAGCAACTACTAGTCCCGTAGAATATGACTTATTAAACAAAATTAACCAAGAAGCCCGAAATATAGGCCTACTTATTCAACAAGCTACTGACTAGTTCAAACATTTCCTCCCTTAAACTGTTCTGTAGTCTGCAGACAGTTTATCTTTGGTACTTCACGTACTCCAAGTTGTTTTCTAAGCTTCTCAAATGCCTCGAGCTTCAGAGCCTTGGCCATGATATCAGCTGTCTGATTCTCAGTTGCACAATGAACAAGTTCAATAATTCCATCTTGAGTTAGCTCACGAAGAAATTGGTACCTTACATGAATATATTTGTTCCTTCCATGTAGCACATCATTGTTGGAGAGTTTGATGGTGGAGGCATTGTCACAGTACACCGTTGTGCTCTCCTTTTGAGAATAATTAAGAGCATCAAGAATCCTCCTCATCCAGACTCCTTGACATGCACATGAAGCTGCTGCCACAAATTCAGCTTCAGTGGTGGATAGAGTCACCACCGGTTGTTTCTTCGATGACCAAGCCACAGCTCATTCTCCAAACAAGAATGCATATCCTGAAGTACTCTTCCTGTCATCAAGATCCCCTGCGTAGTCGCTGTCTGTGTAGCCAATGAAATTTCCAGCTCCACCTCTTTTATACAATATTCGCAGCTCTAAAGTCCCTTTTATATACCGAAGCACCCTCTTGACAGCATGGAAGTGAAGCTCAGCGGGATTCTCCATATATCTACTAACTAGACCTACAACAAACATCAAGTCAGGCCTTGTTATTGTTAAATAACGAAGGCTACCAACCATTTGTTTGTAAGTAGTAGAGTTAACCTTGACTCCTTTCTCATCCTTCACAAGTTTCGACCCCTGCACAATGGGATTTTTGATAAAATTACCTTCCAACATGCCAAACCTCTCAAGCACTTCATTAGCATATTTTGTTTGAATAATGTATATGCCCTCTTCATTCTGTAACACCTCTGCCCCGAGGAAATATCTCATCCTCCCAAGCCCAGTCATTTCAAATTCATGCATCATGGTCCTCTTAAATTCCTCAAACAATCCCACATCATTCCCCGTAAATATAAGATCAGCTACATAAAGGCTAACCAAAAGAATTCTACCCATTGAATCAGACTTAATAATGAGTGTATGTTTAGAAGGGCACCTTACAAAATCTTCCTTCACGAAGTAGGACTCATTGCGACTGTACCATGCCCTTGGAGCCCGTTTAAGACCATACAAGACCTTCTTCAACCGGTACACTTTGTGCTCTTCTCCTTTCTGTACAAAACCCCGGTGGTTAATTAACACAAACACCTCCTCAAGCAACTCTCCGTGGAGGAAAGCGCTCTTAACATCTAGCTGAAAAAGATTCCAACCTTTATATGCAGCAAGAGCTATTACCAATCTGATTGTGTCCCATCTCGCAACCGGTGCAAACACCTCATTGTAATCAATTCCCTGTTTTTGAGTATACTCTTTCGCCACAAGACGTGCTTTGTGCTTGTTTACTTCACTAAACTCGTTGAGTTTCGTTTTGAAAACCCATTTTACACCGATTCTCTTAGCACCATCCGGCAGCTCTATCAATTCCCAAGTTTCGTTTTTCTCGATTACTTGGATCTCAAGATCCATATCTTCTTGCCATTTCTCACTCTTCGCAGCTTCTTGGAAATTAATGGGATCTAGAGCAATAAAGAACACAAGGTTACTTACTTCTGCTTCTTCATCTGAGAGCCCCAAACCAGCTCCACTCTCGTAATCTCCTAACCAGACCGAAGCTCTTGGGGTTCTTCGAGTTCTCCCTTGATCTTCAGCACGTGTGTTCGGATTTGTTTGCACTGTTTCTTCTATTGTTGTTGCTTCCTCTTCTTCGTTTACAGTTGCTTCTACTTCGTGCTCACCATCTTCACTTTCACTGTATTCTTCTTCACCATCTCCCCATTCTAGCACCTTGTTCATTTCTTCTAGGCTTGTTTCCCATTCCCAACACTTGTCTTCCTCAAATACCACATCCCTGCTTACCACAATGCACTTAGAAGCAGGATCATAAAGTCTATAGGCCTTGGACTCACTGCTTACCCCGAACAACACACAACTGATGCTCTTGTCACTCAACTTAATTCTTCTTTGGTCAGGAATATGTACATGGGCTACACACACAAATACACGAAAGTAATCCACTGTTGGCTTGACATTGCTCCATGATTCTTCTGGAGTTTTGTCTTTAACTGCTACTGTTGGGCTTCTATTCATCACATGCACACACCACTGAACTGCTTCGGGCCAAAACTCCTTGGGCACTTTCTTCTCAGACAACATGCTACGAACAGAATTCATTATAGTCCTATTCCTTCCTTCAGCTACCCCATTTTGTTGGGGAGTATAGGCAGCCGTCAACTGCCTTCTAATGCCATTCTCCATACAAAAATCATTAAATTCAAGATAAGTAAACTCCCCTCCCCTATCTGTAGGTAAACATGTTATAGACTCACCACACTCCTTCTCAACATACTTCATAAACTTTCTAAACACCCCAAATGCTTCTGATTTCTCACACAAATAATAAACCCAAATTTTTCGGCTGAAATAATCAATGAAACTAAGCAAATACCTCTTTCCATTGATTTACAACGGAGTGATTGGTCCGCATATACTAACTGCAGCTTCCTAGTTGCTCTTCATGAACTGTTCTTTGGCATTTTTCCTCGGTGCTGCTTTCCTAGCAAACAGTGAGTCCACACCTTGCTAGGAGTTTTGAGTGTAGGTAAGCCAGTTACCATCTTCTTATATTGCATTGTCCATAGACTTTTGTAATTCAAGTGGCCAAACCTACAATGCCATAAATGGGACACATCTTCTGTATCATCTTGAAAACAAGTAGGAGTAAAAGATACCAAATTTTTCTTAGGTAAGACAGAAGCTAGAAGCACAAAAATTCGGTTTGCAGTCATCCTCGTCTGCATGATCAACCCCCGACGTGGATGATACAACTTGCATTCTCCTCCATGAATCAAAATGGCCAGCCCTTTCTCTTAAAGTTGTCCCATACTAAGTAGGTTAGTCTTGAGTTCTGGTATATAGTACACCTCCGTAATTACTTATATCAGTCCTCGAACTTCTAATCTTATATTTCCCTTGCCGGTAACAGCCATTCTTGTGTCATTGCCGAGCTTGACAATCTGCTGAAAGCTTTCATCCAAGTGTGAGAACCCAATTTTTCCCCCACACATATGATTCGAACATCCCGAATCCAAGAACCACACATCTTCTCTCTTTGAATCATGCAACACCACATATGCCAGAAGTAACTCTTCTTTCTCGTGTAACTCCGCGTAGTTGGCTTTTTTATCCCAACTAGGACACTCGTATTGGAAGTGCCCCAACTTGTGGCACTTGTAGCATTCCACAAGTTTCTTTTTGAAGGACAGCCTACCTCTGCCTCTTCCTCGTTCGCGGAATGAACCACGACCCCTTCCTCTGTTTCCAAGTTTCTCATCACCAATTGAAGCTCGCAAAGCTTGATCTTATTCTCTATCCAACCTCTTGAACTTCTTTTCATTGACTACTAGCGAGCTCTGCAACTCATCAATGGTCATTGTGCCGATATCTTTTGACTCTTCAATAGATACCACCACATAGGTGAATCTCTCCATCAACGTCCTCAAAATCTTCGCAACCACCTTTTAGTACAGCATGTCCTCTCCATTGGTTCTCATTTGATTAGCCACTGCCATAACTGTTGCAAAATATTATGTGATTGTCTCCCCTTTCTTAATTTCTAATACTTCAAAATCTCTTCTTAAGGTGTTGAGAAGGGACTTCTTCACTCGTTCATTGCCATCGAACTTCCGCTTCAAAGAGTCCTAGACAATTTTCGAAGTGCGCCTGTCTAGGACCTGTTCAAAAGTGACCCTGTCAATGGCTTGGAACAGATAGTGCTTGACTTTGTGGTCTTTGGTCCTCGCATCATCGAGCTGCACTTGATGTGCATCGGTTAGCACATTTTCTACTGTTGGCTCCTCGAAGCCGTTCTCCACCAAGCTCCATAATCCTTTTGCCCTGAGTAAGTTTTCCATCAATTCACTCCAATGGTCATAGTGACGACCATCGAAGTGTGGAATCTTCATCAAGCTACTCTTCTCTTCACTCATCCTTCTCTCTGTTTCTCTCAAGAGTCACAGTTTTTCACTCTTTTCTTTTATCAGACACAGTGGATGCTTTGATACCAAATTGTAAGGTATCTAATTCAATGCAAACACAAACACAAGCTGATGAAAGAAACTTCTCACTTGTTAAATTCAAAGCAGAACATTGGCTTTTATAGCCATACAACCAAAACAGAAATTCAAAGAATAACAACCATATCTAACTATCCTATAAATGTGGCACTACTAGAAGAATATTTCAAAGCAACTACTAGTCCTGTAGAATAGGACTTATTAAACAAAATTCACTACAAGAAAAGAGGCTATCAGCGACCAAAAATATCAGCGACCGCAAAATACGGTCGCTAGTGGTGGAATCAGCGACCGCCTTTGGCGACCATCATAAAATCTGGTCGCTAAATTATATCTGCGACCGCACGCGGTCGCTATCCGGTCGCAGGTGTGTTTTTGCCGCCTAAAAATTAGCGTGAATTGCTCGCGGGCTTTTCTTCAGCGACCAAGGAGTTACAGCGACCGCATGCGGTCGCTGATATATCCACGTCATTAAACACTAGCGACCGCATGCGGTCGCTGAAAGCGGTCGCTGATGCTTTTAAATGTTCTCAGCAACAGGCCTGGACAACAGACGCGAAACGGAAAGAAAAAGAGGGAGACAGAGAAGGAGAGAAGAGGGAGAAGGGGGAGAAGAATAGGGAGAAGAGGTGCCGCCCATTGCTACCGCCTCACCGCCACCGCCCGCTGCTATCGTCGCCGACATTTAGGTATATATTAGTTATACTATGAATGATTTTGGTATACAATGAATGATTAATTTGGGTAATGTATACATATATGCATTGATATGTTGCTATGAATATATATATATATATATATATATACATATATACATGTTATTATATTGATTTGTTGCTATGAATATGTATATATATATACATAAATTTGATTAATTTGGTGTATGTATACCCCATTGTTAAGAACCCTTAATTAGGTTTAATTTGGATAATTAGATTTAATTTGGGTAATTAGGTTTAATTTGGGTAATTAGGTTTAATTTGGGTATTGTATACTATATATATATTCTTTGTAACATTACTAAGTTACCATTTACTTAGTTGTCAACTAATAAATAAATAAAAATTTGTGATCACATATGGGAGAAGTATGGTTTGAACATGTATGGTTGGAGCTGTGTTGTTGTTTGAACACCCTCAAATAATAACAGCTTACATGTATGTTGAAATGTTAATCATATACGTGTATATGCCCAAGTCATATGTTTACAATTATGCTTAAATGTTAATCATATGCTTACAAGTATGCTCAAGTCATATGCTTACAAGTATGCTTAACGCATATGCTTACAAGTATGCTCAAGTAATATGCTTACATAAGGATACATCTATATGTATTTATATGCATCATAAATGACATTGGGCTGAATTGTAAATATCTAACAAGGGGATACAATAATTCTTGTTTGCAATAGGTACCGTGGTATCATAGACCTTTATTCAGACCGAAGTTGGATGAGAAAACGAAAGTCAAGTTCCCAAATAGGTGCTACAACTGAATTTAGAACTGGTTGTCAAGTGTTTCTAGATTATGCATATAGTCATCCGAAATGTGTGAATGGTCAGAACAAGATAAGATGCCCTTGTTTGAAGTGTAAAAATCAAAATTATATAGACAGAGACATAGTAAACTATCATTTACTTGTTTCTGGGTTCATGAGAAATTATGAAGAATGCTGGTGGGCACATGGGCAGAGAAGAGATAGTGGCTATGCACAAGTACACACTCCGGGCAGCAGTACCCATCGTATGAATGCCATGGTTCATGATATTGCAGGGCCGGATTTTGATTGGGAACAAGGCAGAGAGCAACCTAAGAATTCTGATGCCAAAGCGTTCTTTAAGTTGTTAGACGAGGGTAGCGAGCCGTTGTGGCATGGTTGCACCAAGCACACTACATTGTCTGCAGTGGCGACATTACTTAACATCAAGGCTGATCACAACATGAGCCATGAGTGTTTTGAGTCGCTATTGAAGGCCATTAAGAGTATGTTGCCAGACGATGAAAAATTACCCGATAACTACTACTACTGTAAAAAAATGGTGAAGAAGTTGGGTCTTGGATACCAAAAGATCAATGCATGTTCGAACGATTGCATGTTGTTTTATAAGGAAAATGAACAAAAGACAAGGTGCACGTTTTGCAGTCATGATCGGTTCAGGCCTAATAAAGAGGGTGTGACTACAAAAAAGACAAGTATACCTTTTAAGATTTTAAGGTATTTTCCAATTACGCATCGGTTAAAAAGGTTGTACATGTCTTCAAGAACAGCTGAACATATGACTTGACATGCGAAATCTCCAGCTAAAGATGGAGAACTTAACCATCCCGCAGATGGGCAGGCTTGGAAGGATTTTAACTTAGCACATCCTGGATTTGCATTGGAACGTAGAAATGTGAGGCTTGGTTTGTCCACTGATGGATTCAACCCGTTCGGCCACTCAGCTGTTCCGTACTCATGTTGGCCTGTGATTGTTACTCCGTACAACTTGCCTCCATGGATGTGTATGAAACAATCATACTTGTTTCTTTCACTCGTGGTTCCTAGTCCTAAGAGTCCTGGAAAGAACTTAGATGTTTACTTGAGACCTCTTATAGATGAGTTGAAGGTATTGTGGGAGGATGGAGTACAGACTTGGGATGTTGCAACGAAAACAAATTTTAACCTTAGGGCAGCGGTTATGTGGACTATAAGTGATTTCCCTGCCTATGGTATGTTAGCTGGATGGAGCACACACGGGAAGTTGGCTTGTCCGTATTGTATGGAGCATACAAAGTCTTTCAATCTATCAAAAGGTCGAAAGCCTTGCTGGTTTGACTGTCATCGTCGTTTCTTGCCGGTAGACCACCTGTTTCGAAGAAATAGAGAACACTTCAGGAAAGGGAAAGTAGAGAATGATATTCCTGCACCGCGATTGTCGGGGACGGAGATGCGTGACCGTGTGATGAGATTGCCGGTCATCCCATTTGGTAAGATTGATGCCACAAACATAATCAATGGGTTTGGCGAGTCTCATAACTGGGTTCGGAGAAGCATCTTTTGGGAATTGCCTTATTGGTCTACAAATTTGATTCGTCATAATCTAGATGTGATGCATATTAAGAAGAATGTGTTCGACAATGTGTTTAACACCGTGATGAATGTTACGGGGAAGACAAAAGATAATGATAAGGTACGTTTGGACATGAAAGATATTTGTAAGCGTCCTGAATTAGAACTTTATGAATCTCCTAATGGTAAGATTGTCAAACCGCATGCAAGGTACACATTGTCCAAAAAGCAAGTTGAAGATGTGTGCACATGGGTTAAGTCTCTGAAACTACCAGATGGATATGCGTCAAACATTGCAAGGTGTGTTACGGGTGGAAAATTGCAAGGGATGAAGAGTCATGACTATCATGTGTTCATGGAGAGACTCATGCCTATAGCATTTCGGGATCTGCTTGATAAACCAATATGGGATGCTTTGACGGATCTTAGTCGTTTCTTCAAAGACTTATGTTCAAAAACATTAAATGAGAAGGACATGTCTCTACTTGAGAAGAACATCATAGAGATCACGTGTAAACTGGAAAAAATATTCTCGCCTGGTTTTTTTGACTCCATGGAGCATTTGCAAATCCATCTTCCCTATGAAGCTCGTATTGGGGGTCCAGTTCAATATAGATGGATGTACCCTTTCGAAAGGGTGATGGGAAACCTTAAGAGGAAGGTTAAGAATAGAGCTTATGTCGAGGGGTCGATATGTGAGGCATACAGTTTCGATGAGATATCTACGTTTGTCTCAGACTATTTTCCGGACGAAGTCTTGACAAAGGCCAATCGAGTCTCGAGACATGATGATGGGGGAAATGTTGAACTAAATGGTCGGCTTTCTGTATTTGGTCTATCGGGCCGCGCTTATGGAAAAGGGAAGCGCATATTCCTCTCTGAGCTGGAATTACATGCTGCACATACTTACATTATTCTCAATTGCGAGGAGATTGACCAATTTGTGAGGTACACACGTAAACTTGAAAATTTATCCCTTAACTTTCAATGACATGTAATATGCATTCCAATATATTAATGTTTATAACATTGTATAGATTGTACGATGACGAGTTAAAAGTGAAGCATCCCGGCATAACTGATAAAGATATTCAAATCAATCGTGATAAAAAATTTGCACTTTGGCTAAAGGACAAAGTCAGTTCAATTTCTTAAGCACGACATATATATATATATATATATATATATATATATATACTCCATATTAACGATGACTTCATTTAATAAGATGGAGTTTTTGTAGGCTTTGACTGAGGGATCAACGATTCCGGCTAATGTACAAGTCCTAGCTATGGGACCAGATAGGGACCAAGTCAGCCACAATGGTTACAAAATAAATGGTTGTGAATTTCATACAAAGCCATATGGGCGCGGTAAAAGAACAACAAACTTTGGAGTGTGTGTCCAAGGAGATTGTTACAATGAGCTTGGTCGTGCCTTTTATGGGGAGTTGGAGGAAATCGTAGAGTTGTCGTACAAGGGCACGTACGGGGGTCATATTAACTTGTTCAAGTGTCGTTGGTTTGATTCAAAAAAAGGGATACGTGTTGACAGACATGGAATCGTCGATATTGACCTCCATAGGTCTGCGTACTCCAACGAACCATTTGTTTTACCAACTCAAACAGTACAAGTATACTACACTCCTAGTCCTATTAGGAAAAGAGATAGACCGCCTACAGATTGGCAAGTTGTAATTCATACTCCCGCGCGCAGTCGTGTAGAAGTAGTTGATGGGGAGATTTACCAAGAGCATATGCTTCATGCTCAAACTATAATAAATGTGGAGGACGACAATGAAGTAATCCAGTTAGATGGTGGAGATGAACCACATGAATTAGATCCTGAGTCAATACTTGTGTTAGATGACATTAATACTGAGGAGGAAGAGTTACTAACTGAATCTGACACTGAATCTGAAGCAGATGATGGTTATGAATCTGCAATACGTATACAAGATGATTCTGAATCAGACATTGACACTTGAACAAATGAAATGTATGTTTAGCATTACATGTTTAGCATTTTCTGTCATTATTGTCATTTTATATTCATATATATACATGTAATCAAATATAACTCATACTAACATCTTTATATCACTGACATGTTTATGTACTTAACTATTTAAATGCAATTTCCTGTCATTATTGTCAATTTATATTCATATATACATGTAATCAAATATAACTCATACTAACATTTTGAAATTTGTAATATATAGATGGCTTCTGAAGCAGCGCAGAAAAAGCGTGGCTTGGGTAGGGGGCCTAATCATGTGCCCAAGGCCCCTACTAATCTGGATGATCGGATTCTTATTCAGATTCGTCCTCCTCCGAATAGCACGTACGTCCCGCATCATTTATATATAAGCATTTTAGATTCCATTTATACAAGATATATAACTAATGTAAATTGCTTTAATATATCTACTTATCTTTGATGTAAATTATTGTATATTATAGTGATTTTTCAGATAATAAGATCGTCAAGTGCATATCACAATTGTGCTTACAGAATTGGCCCACACCTGTGATTACGTGGGCGACCACACCTATCGCCCACAAGGATGCAGTTTGGGCTGAATTTCAGGTATTTTTTTTAATTATGATAGATAATATAATATTCTAAGGATAATTGTTTAATAGTGTTGGATTATATGTTCAAAGTATCATTTTAATATTATTATTGTTATTTTATTTGCAGAAAAGGTATAGATGGGAAGACGCGCAGGCTTCAGTGATACAGACACTATTTTGGCAGAAGTGCGCCGCCCGCACCAAAGACAATTTGAACAAAGAACGACAAAAAGCCCTTCACAATGCATCGATCGACCATCCAGGCCAGGGTGAAGATTACATGCATGAGCATAGCCCCTGGTGGTGCACCCAGTCCATATGGGCTGAGATATGTGCCCAATGGAGAGATGAGACCTGGGTCAAAAGACGCAAGACTGCCGCCACTAACAGATCCTCGGGTGTACCTGATGGCGAAAAGGCTAAAGGAACCTACAGAGGCGGCAGTATTTCACAGTTGCAGCATATCACTGCCAGGGTACGTATGAATAGTTTTAATATGTTTGCAATTATAAATTGTAGAATATCACATGTGTACTTAGTAATATTGGAATATATTTTGTATAGGAGTCTCAGTCTCAAGGTCAGCCTATCCATTGGCTGGATGTGTACGTGGCCACCCGTGATGGTCTGCCTGATGCTGTCCACATAGCGGTAATAAGTTTTAACAACTTAATCTTGCTTATCAAGTTTTACGTCATTCTTTAGAATTTTACCAATTTATTTTTAACTATTTAATTGTTAACATGATGACAGGATACTTATAAGCTTTTATTGAATGAGCGCTATCCTGAAGGCACCCCACGTCCGCCAATTGATCAAGAATTGTGGGAGAGGGCGTCTGTTGTGAAGAAGAACTACGTCAAAGGTCAAGGACAACGACGACGCCCATCCTTCAGTGGCTCAGGCAGCTCTGCTACCCAGTCTTCACAGTCATCGAGTCATCCAGCCATTCATACTCCTGCTGACTGTGTGAGAGCTATATGTCAAGATCGCGATCTTCTAAAGATACTGGGCGGGCATTTGGCGGCTCTGAGTGCTGATGAGTTAGCTGATGCAGTGGCGGCAGCAGCAGCATCACAGCATGGGCATGGCGACGAGGTAATCAATCTTATTTATTACAATCAAAGTAGTGACTTATATATATATATATATATATATATATATATATATATATATATATATATATATTGTTGTGTTTAAAAACAACTGTATATTGTCGATCGTAACACCAGTATCAACATATATACTATATTATATGTAATTTGTTTTATTTTTTGTTAATTACAGGGTGATCAAGATCAAGGAGAAACTAATTTGGACAATGATGCTTGACGACTGATTTAGTGTTGTTTTGTAGTTATTTGAGAATCTTATACTTTTATATTCATTCTTTGGATGTCTGTATGTTGCTTAAAGATTATATTTGTTTATATTTATTCAATTTATATCGGTTTTTAAAGGTTTATATAGTTTATATATAGTTTATATACTAGTTTGGTGTATGTGTCGGTAAATGGACGATGGATGTTATATTGTTGTGCATGTTTATGTGTTGGGATAAAGCAGGTACAAAACAGGTATATAAACTGTACCTATACAAAACAGGTACAGTTTTTTGGGAATTCGACAAAACAGCAAAATTCTAGGTCCAATGTTTTTGCGGTCGCTGATTGCAGTCGCTGACACGTGGCACACGTCAGCCTGTGGCCCTGAACCATGCTGACTCATTTTAGCGACCGAAAGGACAATAACGGTCGCTAATTTCGGTTGCAAATAATGCGGTCGCTAATAGTGGTCGCTGATGTGCATTCTAGCTACCAGATTTTATGTGACGCTTATCAGCGACCGCATGCGGTCGCAGATGGTTATCTGCGGCCGCATGCGGTCGCTGATATGCGGTCGTAGATAGGCTTTTTTCTTGTAGTGATTAACTAAGAAGCCCGAAATATAGGCCTACTTATTCAACAAGTTACTGACTAGTTCAAACAAATATAAAATGACAAATATATAAGTTAGATATTTAACATTGCAATTAAATTACTTATCATATAAGAACTACTCCTTCCATTCTAAAATAATTGACGTTTTAGATGGTTACACACTTATTAATGAAATCAATTTGCTCCAATTCTGTTATGAAGATTGATATATATTGTCTCAATTATCCTTGCATTAATTAAAAAAATATGTATAAGGTTGCCTAGATAAATGAGATAGAAAGATACTTGAAGGCAATAGAGGAAAAAAATTGTAATTAATGCTTTCTAGAAATTTGATATCGCCAAATATATTAGAAAATTTTGAACCTCCTAAAACGTCACATATTTAGGAATGGAGGGAGTATTAAACTTAGCAATCACATTATTTTGGAATGAAAATGTAACACAAATATAGACGGGTGATATTATCAAAATAAATATATATTGTCAGAACAAATGTACATTTTTTTGACATTTTTATAATTATTATAACAACATTTAACATTTTCAATAACACTTATTATTCTTACAACAATATTTTTTACTCAGCCAATATCAACCGCCAAAATTGTATACATAAGCTTATATTCCTTTGAATGTTTCTCTTGGCAAAGATTTAATAATACTTGTGTTCCTCTAATTTGTCACCCACTTTTAAAATCATTCCTAAAATTTATTTTTTATCAATTGAGTCCTTAAAGTTGCATTTTGTGTCAATTCGGTTCCTTTTCTCAATTTCATTGAAACCCGCCCCAATTTTGACCTAATTGACCCATTTTTGACCTGATCCCAATTTTACTAATTCATTTTTTAAAAAAAAAAACCAAAAAGTTTTAAATTTTATTATTATTTTCATAAATAAAACATTAGAAATTTTTTACTTTTTAAAAAATGCATAACGTTTCATAAAATATAGATTAAAAAAATTGAACAAAAAATAAACTTTTGACAGAAAAAAATAGAAATGTTTATTTTTTAAAAATGAGCAAAGTTTCATAAAATATAGATTTAAAATAATTAAAGTTTATTTTTAGAAAAAATGTAGAATTTTTTTAATTTAAAAAATGAGTAAATTTTTATAAAATATAGAGTGAAAAAAGTAAACAAAAAAATAAACTTTGTTTAGAACTAAACATTAAAAAAAATTAAAAAGTTAAACTTTAATTTTTTTTTAATCTATATTTTATTTAACTTTACACAATTTTTAAAAAATAAAAAATAAATATTTTTTTTTCTAGAAAATGATAATTATTTTTAAAACTTTTTAGTTTTTTTTTTAATTTATCTTTTACTATTTTTTGGTATTAGAATTTCTATTTTTGTTTTCCAAAGTTCTAATATTAAAAATACATATAATAATGGTAAAGACATATCTGTCCTTAATAAAATGTGTTTGGTCAAAATGGATCGGGTCGGGTCAAAATTTGGACGGATTTCTATGAAATTGGGGAAACAACGGAATTAATACAAAATGCTACTTTAAAGATTTAATTGATAAAAAATAAATTTTAAATACAATTTTGAAAGTGAGTGATAATATAAAAAGACAAAGTGTCGTTTAACAGACAAATTTGCATATCACCCAACTACGAGGATGAATAATCACTCCATGCTCATTTGATGTACTCCTATCAAACTTGCATTGGAATTACAACCTTAAAAACAAAAACGTCCGTACAATCATATTAATTGTGCAATGATGCATGTCATTCATATTCTATATCTGTTCCATAATAATAGTCATTTTAAATTCATGCACATAAATTAAGAAAGTTATTTAATACTATCTCCGTTCCTTAAAGTGTGCAGTTTTAGCAAAAAAAAATTATTTATTAAAGAATGCAGTTTTAGGAATTCAAAGCCTTCTTTTTCCAAATATGCCCTTATTTTAATTAATGCACTAAATGGAAAAGTTAAGGCACTAAAGGAAGAGAAAGCTTTGTCATTTTATCCCACTTATTGGTTTGTGTGCTTTTTGCTAAAACACACCGTTTGCAATCCATCTTGGAAGTACCAAAATGCATCGTGATCTTCGACATACATTTTGGTGGAGCAATATGAAGAGGAGGGATCGCGGAGTTCATCTCGAAGTGTTTAACATGTCAAGGCGGAGCATCATATGCCAAAGGGTCAATTGCAACCACTTTAGATTCCAAAGTGGAAGTGGGAACACATTACCATGAATTTCGTTACGGGTCTTCCCAAGGTTTCTCAAGGCATAGATGCAATTTGGGTTATTGTTGATAGATTAACCAAGTCTGCTCATTTCTTGTCGATACGAGAGACTTATTCCCTTGAACGTCTTGCTCGTATATACGTGAATGAGATTGTGAGATTGCATGGCATGCCAGTATCTATAGTTTCGGATCGTGACCCAAGATTCACTTCACGATTTTGGGTCACGGATTTACGTTTCAGTTCGGCATATCATCCACAAACGGACGGGCAATCGGAAAGGACTATCCAACTCTTGAAGATATATTGAGACTCTGTGTTCTAGACTTCAAAGGAAGTTGGGATAAGTACCTGCCATTGGTGGAATTCTCCTACAACAACAATTATCAGGCAAGTATAGGCATGGCTCCATTCGAGGCGTTATATGGACGAAAATGTCGTTCTCTAGTATGCTGGGACGAGGTGGGTGAAGCAACATTGTTGGGACCGGAGTTAGTACGTATGACTACGAAAAAGATTCAAATGATCCGGCAACGTATACAAACTGCACAAGATCGACAAAAGAGTTATGCTGATCTTCATCGAAGGGATGTGGAGTTTAATGTCGGAGATCATGTATTATTACGTGTTGCTCCATGGAAAGGAGTTACGAGATTCGAAAAGAGAGGAAAGCTCAACCCACGATTCATTGGTCCATTTGAAATCCTTGACCGAGTAGAAAATGTGGCCTATAGACTTGCCTTACCTCCAAGCATGTCTCGTGTTCATAACGTTTTTCACATATCTGTGCTTCGTAAATATGTGAAAGATCCAAACCACATTATTGAGTTAGAACCAGACGAGATAGCCGAAGATTTAACATACGAGGAGGTACCTGTTAAGATCTTGGATATGAAGGAACATGTCCTACTCTCAAAGGTTATACCTCAAGTTAAAGTTTTGTGGAGGAACCATGATATCGAGGAAATGACCTGGGAGTTAGAATCGAAAATGAAAATGAGGTATCCTCACCTTTTCGACATACCAAGTACGTACGTCAATTTCGAGGACGAAATTTCATAAGGAGGGGAGGTTGTAAGACCCCAAATTTTATAAATAAGATTTAATTTTCTTTATATATTATTTTGAAATAGTAAGGTGTTGATTTGATAAATGTGATAAGTTATGGGTGAAATGTGCAAAGTTTACAAAGTAAGCAAGTGGTTATAAAATATTCGTTGTGTCGGAGAATATTCGTTTGGTCGAAGAATATTCTTTTTGTCGAAGAATATTCGTAAGACGGCGCAGTCATTGGTGGACCCCACAACGGAATGAATGTCGGAGATAGAAAGCGACAGAAGTAACCTTTTTATAAAAATAACGGCAAAACTGTTACCGTTAGTACTGTTGAAATACCCGATGGTTAAAATACAGTAATACGCGGTGGTGCACGGTAGCACACTGGTGTTGCACAGTATTTCGAATTATTGATTTTTACGTAGGAAGACACTTACTCAATTATTGTTACAGTAATTACTGTTCAATATTTTATATTATTGATTCAATAATTGCATAATATTTTATTGGTTCAATATTTGCTACGTTGATATTTTATATCAATAAGTGCTACTTTGCTATTTTATATTATTGATTCAATAATTGTCATTGAACATTATTTCAAATTATCAAATTAATAATTCATATTATTTGAATAATATTATTAGATAGTATTATTGGCAATGTCTAAGGAAGTTCTGTTTAGAAAAGGGGTTGATTAATTGCGCGCCAGTAAGAAGAAATCCTTATCGGAAGGCCCCCTCTTTCCTGGGAACGACCTGGTTGTCAATATTGTAGTTCTGTAATATTATTTGTGAATAATTAATTTTTGATATATATGATAAGGAAATATTTATTCAATGTGAATTTAAACGGAGAAATTTTTAACATGTGACATTTGTTGAAAGTTGGTATTTTATCTTGTCCGATAAAATAATTCATTCAAATATATTATTATAATATTACATTATAGTAGTATGATGTGATTATATAATAGTATGATTTTTATAATTTGAATGGTAACATTATTATAGTAAATTCATGGTATAAAAGTTAAACGAGGTGGAAGAGTGCAAATTGAATTTGAACTCTTATGATGCAAACAATGATGTCATCGGAGCGATGAGATAAGCAATGATGTCATAGATCGATGATGTAAACGATGATGTCATAAATTATGACAAAAAGACTATTTTACCCTTACTCTGTCGAGCCTATAAATAGAAGCTCATTTCTTCATTATTTATCACCAATTCACTAAAGCTATAGAGAGAGAAAGTATAGAAAGAATAAGAGAGAAAGAAGAAGAGTATTCTGCTATTACGCTAGTGCAGTCTCCAAATTTTAAGGTAAGGGGTATTATTTCTTTCGTATTCATGAAAAGGGTTATTTTCTTTCAATACTCGTAAGGATTGTTATTTCATTCTTTATTATTCTGTTGGAATAACCTGTCTACGCGGACTACCGCATGTATGATGAAATTCTGTTGTTATTCTATTCTTTATTATTCTGTGGGAATAACCTGTTTACGCGGACTACCTCATGCCTGGTGAATAACCCTTCGTATTCAGTTGTTATTAAATTGTGAAAATAATCTGTCTGAGCGGACTACTGCCAAACGGGTGAAAATTCAATTGCAGTTTCGTATATTGTTTCATTTCAGATTCCTAACTCTAAACTTACTACGGTAAGTATTGCTTCTATAATTCCTGAAATGATTAGATATTACTTGAGTTTTTGCGCTTCATCTAATATTATTTCACTGGAATATTGGTCTGAACTTTCTTGTGAAATTTTTATCTTTTCATGTCGAGTTACTATTCACAAATTACTATTCACGGGGTACTATTCACGATAAAAAAATATATTTTTTCCTTCCAAAGCATCTTTGATTGGATCCAGGTTTTGATCTTCATTCTTGAACTCTGGATAAATTCTCTAATATTTGTCCTTTATCTCACTGGATTCGTTATTCGTATTATTTTTCATCATCCTCAGTTCTAAATGGTGATATAACTGAATATCTTTGGCGTGTAGTGCAAAGATGAATAATTACGTGATGAATATTTTTGGCCTGTAGTGCAAGGATGAATGATTACCTGATGAATATCTTTGGCTTGCAGTGCAAAGATGGACAGGTGTTGAGATGAACATGATCAACTGATGATACAAATGAATATCTTTGGCCCGTAGTGCAAAGATGGATATTTGATTCGAGATGTATATTGATTGATGTTACAGGGATAAAATATTGATGATGGACTTTTAAATCAAAGAAGATAGTAGACATCATTCTCTACTTAACTCTTCTAATGAATTGTTATTTTCGCTGCGAATATTGATCTAAAACTTATTGTCCATAATATTTTATCTGATTTATTGTATGTTAACGATAATTTATTTTTCATTATCTTAGTCATAATATTCTTTACTAGGCTAGTTGAGCTCACCCTTTTCTTCCATTGTTATCTTCAGGAAATGAGAATATCGCGGGTACTAGTCGGCGAATGGAGTGATGGTCCGAGTTAGAGCTGTAGAAGTCCTCACTATTTTTTTTATTTAAAATAGTGTGATAATAAATGTAATAAGGACTTAGTTTGAATGTTAATATTTTCTACATGTCTGTATTGACACTCACAGTTGTGTAGTCGTATTTTGCACGACCGTGTGATATGAAAGATTGTATTTGAATTTTGTTGAGTGTAATTGGTGACTCAAAATGGGTTGAGTATTGAACCTATTTTGGGGGCGTCACAAAGATAGTCGAGGAAAAAGTAAGCAAGGGCAAGCAGAGACATGCTTATTCGATTTAACTCCATTCTATTGATGAGTGAATTCGTCTCTGTATCTCCACCTTCTAGTGATTAAACTCCAGGGTGCACTTTTTGGCATTTAAATTTCCAAGCCGAATTATGTATTGGGTAGGCTTTTGTCATACCATCATGATCTTTGGCCCCTCGCGTTTGAAGGACTTGAGGGGGATCATCCCTATGTCTTCATGTATTTCTTTAGTCATCTTGCTCGTCATGATAACCAAAGTTTTATTGGAAAAATACTTAGGAGCTTGTAAAAGAGTGTGCCCCCTAGGGGCTGAACCCTAAGAGGGGAACCCTTGAGTTCTTCTTCTCTTGCTCATTTCTTCTGTTTTGGTCTTCCCTTTGTTCGATAGTTAGTCTTGTGTCATTCAAGAAACTCCATCGGCATAAGATTGAAGAGTTGAACCCTCCGGGTTTTTCTAGCTTGAGCATCCTTCAGGCTTTCTTGTGGAGTTGCTTCTTGGTCATCTTCAAAATTGAGTTTGTTAACCCTTTCGTATGAATCATCCTCCCACGGGGAGACCATTTGAAAAGGGTTTATTAAACTCGTCTGCCAACTCTGGAGAATTTTTTGTCAAAAACATATGGATATTGTCTTCCCCTAATTTGAAAAGTTGGAATTCGGTCACCTAGGGTGGTCCTGCTGAAGAGCAAAAAAAATTTCTTCGTGTTTTTGTCAAAAAACACCAATCTTTCTTTATGATCCGAGGAAAAAAAACCAAGATATAATCAAGGTAATGGGGCTCGGAATACAAAAGAAAGATTAGAGTTACCTGAAAGAATGACAAGGAAAAAAGCACAAACAAAAGAAGTCATCCGAATGAAAATATATAAAGAATTGTATAATATACTTCCCTTGATTTGAAAAGGTGGAATTATGAAGCCCTCATGCCCCCAGTTTTCTTTACTTTGAGAAATTGAAAGTAAAGAAAACTTCTTGAAATACTTCTTTAAAATTTTAAAAAGGTGAGAGCTGTCTCTCATTCTTCAGCTTTTGAATGATCAAGCTTATGGTCCGAACAAGTGAGGAATATGGGTTCTCCTCCTTTCAATGGTAGTTCGGTCGTTGTAACATCTTTGGGCCCTAGATTTTACCTCCGCCCTCCTTTGGTAGTAATCATGATCCATTATATCTTTTCTCTTGGTGAGATTCAAGCTTCTTTAGATCTTAGCATCATCATATTTATTTAGTTACTATAACTCGAAGAGGTCATTCATGTGGTGATCTGATGCGCCACTTAGTGATCCTCAACTATGTTTGGCGAGTTCCCAATACATTTGTGTCACCTAACTTGATTCCAACTGAAACTTTAATCTCCACAAACTCATATGTATTACCGAAAAAGGATAAAATACATACACAATTGTCGGTGTATTGTTAAATGTCAAATATATATATATATATATATGCGGGTACACCTATACATAAAGTTTGTTAATCATAATTTTTTTTCGGAACCTAAATATAAATATCATTCGTTCTAGCCTTTAATCAAATCAAATCACCAGAGCCTTGATTTCCTTTTTATTTAGGAATCAAATCAAATGTTTTCAAAATAAAAATTAAAGCAAGAAAAATCATCAAATATTACCAAATAAGATTCAATCTAACAAAATCTTTATTTTTTGGTAAATCAAATCTTTCCTTTTTATTTAGGAATCAAATCAAATGTTTCCAAAAATATAAATTAAAATAAGGAAGATCATCAAACATTACCAAATAAGATTCAATCTAACAAAATCTTTATATATATATATATATATATATATATATATTTTGTGGTATATCAAATCTTTCCTTTTTATTTAGGAATCAAATCAAATATTTCCAAATAAAAATCTTATTTTATTTTATTTTTGGAAACATGGTCAACTCCCTTTCTTTTTTTTTTGGGAACAAGAATCAAATCTTTCGTTTATATATATGATTCTGATATCGTATTTACTAATTTTAACTAAATTGTACAATCAATCCATAATTAATATCCAAGCCGAAAATATACTTTAAGATACCAGAATGCAAAGTTTGACAAGATCATAATACTTTATGGCATATCAAAAGTATGTAGATACAATGAAATTTAATATTATAACTAAATTGTTCATTCAATTCAGGATATTCATGTATGCAGAATCACATATTTATTTCGAGTTATACCCAAATAATAAATAATTATTGCTCTTGGTAATAATAAAACTTTATCACATATACATTAATGAGTCGTATATATTAATCAAAGATACATATGGAAATATTTATAATTAGAATGTGCTATTTTTATTTTTATTTTTTTTTAGCCAAGGAGGGTTCGGTCAAGAAGGTTTCGGGACTGGCAGGGTTCGACTAAAGAGCATCCTTCATTCATATATGTAGATAGCAAAGAGGGTTCGGCTAAGCATAATATGAGAAACAAAGCATAATGAAAAAGTAACTTCCATTGACTCTGTAAAGCCATTTTTGATACAACCTATGTAGATAATAATAATAATAATATTTATTATTATTATTATTATTATTATTATTATTATTATTATTTAAAACTGTTATGAAATAGGAATATTAATAAATACGAAAAATGTTAGTCATGGTTAGTTAAACTGTAGTTATAGTTAATATGTGTAGTTAGTGTAATGTTTGGTTACAGGAGTAGAGTTGAAGCTATATAAGAAGGTATTGATATTGTAAAAGGATATCAAGAATTATGATAATAAAATTGTTTCTCTTTCTATATTTCTCTCTCTAGCCATTTTCTTACAATTCCTTATTCTTCCGCCATTTTTGATTTCTTGATACTCTGTTTCTTCTTTTTATTTCTTGAATTCTTCAATTGTGACTGCAAACCACAACAAATGGTATCAGAGCTACTCCTTCCTTGGCCCTAAATTCAGAAATCTTCTTCATCTTTTTCTCTAATTCAATCTCTGTCCATTCCAATCTTCCATCAATTTTTTGTTCTTTCTTTCAATTCTTTTCCTTTATCATTTTAAAAACCCAAAACCCATGACGTATCAACACACTAGAACTCTTATATCAACTAATCGTGATGCTATTCTGTTAAATGGCCACTTGAAACCCTAAAGCCTAAAGCCAAGAAAAGGTATTTTCAACAAGCCATGAATCAAATTGTTGGCTCTCATATGGGCACATGCAGCTCAACTGTCAACAGTTGCTGAAGAACACGCTGGAAGGGCAGGAAAAAATTGTGTGGTAACACTTTCCCTAGATCTTATTTTTTGGTTGCAATTTGTTCTTTCTCAATTTGTACAAGCCCTAAATCATTTCTTCCAAAATTTCTCTTTACTAGATCATTTCTTTCAAATTCTTCTGTACTCTATATTTAGACTTCCATGTTTTCCCTTTTGATCCATTTTTTTGTCAGCAATTAAACACAGTGACATTTTTGAAACTAGAAAATCATTGTCCCAATTCTGTAGACAGATCAATTTTCTCCATCTACGGTTCTAATTTCTATCTTGTTTCATTCCAAAAAGTGGTTCAAAACATAGATGTTGTTTTTAAGTCAATTTTCAGCACACTTGATATTATGTTGGAAATTATAAATGAACATCTCATTAGGAAGGGGTTGGATCCAACTGGGATTGTTAGGCTTAGATTCAATAGGCTCCATCAAGAAGGTTCAGTATTTGAGTATATTGAAAGGTTTCACAAGTTGCTATTGGTGGTTTCAAATCAAAATCAAGGGTTAACAGAAATAATTTTTGTGGAGTGCTTTATAAAGGGATTAAATGAGGAGTTTAGAAGTCGGGTGCAAAAGTTACGTCCAAAATCCCTCTCTATTGCTTATAGCCATGCTAAAATTCATCAATATTATCTTGAGGGTTTGGTGGAACAATCTGAAACACCACAAAAAGCAATTGTTGTGAAGGAAATGGAAGTCAATAAAATGGAACAAGATGCAGAAAAACCTTCCTTGTCCTCTAAAGATGAGGGCCTGTTATGCGACTATGGGCAGAAGTTCATAGAAAGAGATGGCCACTCGGATGTTAGTAGAGTTGAAACTAGTACATGAAAAGAAGAATTCATGGTTTCTAATGAAGAAAATAAGTGCAATAGTGAGGAACTTTTAGAACCAGTAGCTTCTAAGATGTTCAATAGTCCAATGGTGGATGATTATTACAAGGCTTATATGTTCAAATATGAATCTGACCATGGAGTTTTCACAGGATCAGTCGAATTAGTGGATGAGTTCACTTTAAAAATAAATGGGAGGAAGATCAAGGTTGATAGCACAAGGAAGCTGGAAGAGATTCCATGGGCTGATTACAAGGTTGACTACATGGTTGACTTTTCTGGAGTTTTCACTACAGTTGGCTCAAAATTTTTTGATGCACCTGTTTGTTTGGGTCAGTGCAAATATGATGTTGATAAGGCTATGAATGTATTGCTTGAATTCTCTGCTTCCTCCACACATCCATCATCTAATGGCAGATGTACTGATGATAGTGCAAAGGGAGGTGGTTCAATGCTCAAGAAAATGGGACGGAATGGTTTAGTGAAATTCATTTGGAATTGTTGTCAAGAGTCTCAGTGGCTAGTGGTGTTGGCTGCAAAAATTATGGTGTTTGACCGGGAAGGAATGCATTTTGAAGTTGTAACCACTCAACTTTTGGTTCCTTGCAATCCTTGAGGACAAGGATATTTTAAGGAGGGTGGAATGTTATGAAATAAGAATATTAATAAATAGGAAAAATGTTAGTCATGGTTAGTTAAACTGTAGTTCTAGTTAATATGTGTAGTTAGTGTAATGTTTGGTTACAGGAGTAGAGTTGAAGCTATATAAGAAGGTATTGATATTGTAAAAGGATATCAAGAATTATGATAATAAAATTGTTTCTCTTTCTATATTTCTCTCTCTAGCCATTTTCTTACAATCCCTTATTCATCCGCCATTTTTGATTTCTTGATACTCTGTTTCTTCTTTTTATTTCTTGAATTCTTCAATTGTGACTGCAAACCACAACAAAAACTCATTCGTCATGGCTAAGATAATTCTTTTAATGCAAATACGCTAATTTGCACATAAATAATAATCTCAATAAATTTAAAAGCATCATATAGTGTATTTTCCTTTGTTTAAGATGTAGGAATTATGAAGTCCATCTTGCCCCCGATTTTCTTTCCTTTGAGGATGTGAAAAAGAAAGAAAAAATTCATTGAATCGCCTTTTGTGGCTTCAATTTTTTTTTGGTTGTTGTTGTAAAGATGGATAACTTTAAGATCTGGCCTCCAATTGCTTCGTACGATGAGCTCTCTTCAGATCTATCCTTTTTGCAATTATCATTTGTTGAAAAGATCTAAATTTTGTAAATTTTGGCTCATACCTTATCGGTTGTTCTCCAATTTCTAGTTGTATGCAGGCTCTTCACGAATTTTACACCTCCCCAGCAGAGTACCCAATTTAATGTGGGCAAGGAAATCGTACCTTGCTAGGGTTAGGGTTTCGTGTTGACTGAGGAGGAGAAAAATTCACGAAGAGCACGAAATTGATTGATTGATTGAAAAGGGGAGAACGATAGGTGGGCGATTACTCCAATGACGCGTGGCAGAACTCCTAGAATTCGAAAACCGTGTTAGGGTTATTGGGATTCCAAGAGCTTTCTTCTTTAGTCCTTCTACTCCTAGAATCCGAAAATCGTGTTAGGGTTATTGGGATTCCAAGAGTCTTCTTGAGTGTTGAGAGAGAATGTCTTGATCTTTCAAGAGTCCAAGTCCAACGTCTGAAGAGAGGTCTAGCGAGAGGTCCTCTTCCCAATGGAATGAAAGGGGTATTTATTGGATTTTTTGGAAAGTGGTCATGTGCCAGGCACATGCCCTCAGAAAAATTCCAGAAATACCCTTTAATCACCAGAGTAATGCCTAGATCGTCCTGTCCTTTTAGCCACCAATCCAATCCCTCAATCAATTCCCAAAATAAGCCGCCTCCACGAGCCTTCTGCCTCGGGACACGTGAAGGCTTCTCTCGGATCTAGCATATTCATTTCTGGCTTTTCCGTCTTCATTCAATTAGGTCATGCGAACCCTAATTCGTACGTTTAATGAGGTCACCCTAATTGTGCATTTAATTCAATTAGGTTATGTGAACCCTAATTTACACTTGGGCCACAGTGTATATCGTTTTCGTTATCATATTACTGATTATTGATGACATATATAACCAGTAGCCTTATCATATTACTGTTTTTTGTGTTTTTGTGTGTCTGTATCTGTGCATGTATTCTTATTCTGGTTGCAAGCTTGCAACTCGCCTATAGTTGGATTGGAGTTGTTATAACGCATTATTAGGTGATTGATTATAAATAACTATTTGTTGTGCAGTCTTTGTTGATGGAAGCAAAATATATTAACTTAGCAAAATAAGTACATAAAGGCTTAGAGGCATGTATTCAGTACACTTTCCTTAAGGCTTTTATTTGTCCCCTCTTGCTAACGAGATTGTTATGGGTTAACTTTGTTGATGGATGCAAAATGCGATTTATTTTTTGGATTCAAAGCTACAACATGACACTTGTGAATGATTCACTAAGCTAATGTCAAAATCTAAAATGTATAGGTAGTTTGCATATTGTCTTTACTTACTGGTTGCTTGAAACTAGATTTGCTCAAAGCTTTGGAGTTCACACTAATATATTTAATATAATATTTTGATAGTTAATGAATATAATTATATTATCTAAAATTAAATTAATTCCATATTAAAGAAATATCTTAAATATGCCTTAAAATTAATATTATATTTTAGAACGAATGAATTAATTTAATGATTTGATCCTTATTAAAAAGGTGGACATTACAAAAAATATAAGTTTTGGATATCTAATAACATATAACAAAATGAGGAGCTAACTAATGTGTCCAATGGTTCACAGAGGCACAATATCATTTTTTGTGTTCAAGATTTAGAATTATATTAGATAAAGAGTCTACAAACCGTGAAAGAGAGCATCCCGAATAAGGAAATAGAAGCCACTACCTATTATTTTTTTAAGAGTAGCAGTCCCCTGTATCTGAAGTATTACTTTAATTACTAATCTAAGGGACTTATAAGGCTAATTTCACAAAAAGAGAAGTTTTGGATATCTAATAATTGTTTTTGTATGTATACTCCATCCGTTATACATTATTAAATTATTATTGACTTTGTGGTAAGTACTAATTTGTCATATTCTCCCCACAGAATAATCCATTTCATTTCATTATCTCCACTACACACTAACAAACAAACTCTTATTTTGCCCTAACATCCGCCATTCCATTTCCGCCCCAAGCCCATCCGCTATTTCGTCCCTGCCGGCTGCCTCCCTGATTTCCAGCTTGAAGATAAAAGTAGAGATTCTTTTATTTATTCAATCTATATCTTCAAGTCTTCATCTACTTTTTACAGGTACTAATTTCTCTCTTTTTTCTCTAATTTGTGTGTGTATATATATATATATATATATATATATATATATATATATATATATATATATATATATAGGATAGGACTCTGGAACGAACAGTTCGTTTACGAACATATGTAGGGCCAAATATTGAAGGTTGTTGATTGGATGAGAATATTTAACATTAATTACGAATATATAATGGTAAATAATTGGGCCAATCAACAACCTTCAACACTTGACCCTACATATGTTCGTAAACGAACTGTTCGTTCTAGAGCCTTATCCTATATATATATATACATATATATATATATATATTATGTATCTAAGAGTTTATGATGATTTGTTACTGGCATATCACTTCAAAGACAGATTATGTACTCAAGTATAATTTAATTATCCTTATAACAGTTTGGGATATCCTAAATTTAGCCATTCTGTTACACATTTAAAAATTTTAAAATGTTTTTGGATCTTAATCGTACTTCATTTTCTTAAACTATGATATATCAGGTGAGGGACAGTTTTGGTGATTAATCCTTTGTTCTATCTGTTATTGCAGTGAGTTGTTGATGATAACACCAATGTGGAATTTACTCTCCAAACGTGGTAAATCCTCAAAGGAAGGTGAGGAGTCATGTTTTTTTATAATATTGTATGTTTTCATTGCTTTGTGAATCATTGACATATAGAAATTTATTATTTCTGATGTTGATATGTCTAGGTGAATTCATCCACGTTATCAAAAGAAAATGATCCATCTACAATGAATTATGAAATGGTACAAACAATTTCACTGAATGACAGTTTGGTATGCAAATCCAAAAATGCCTTTGAATGACATATCAAATGGTAAGTTCATACATAATTGGGTAAAAAAAAGATGTTAGTGCTCAAGTATTTGGTGTCTATTTATTTCGTCACATATTTTATTATGTCTTCACTAATTTACAACTACTTCATTCTCTCTGTAGGCAATGAGTTGACGATGGCGCCAATGTTATATGTAAGCAAACGTATGAAAATGGCAAACCCAAGTAAGGGATTTTGTTTAAAATAGTATACTTTATTTTCATTGCTTTGACAATGATTGAAACAAATAATTTTTTCTTTTTTGATCAGGTAATAAATCAAAAGCATCAAAAGTAAATGATGCACCATCACATGCCATGAAAATGAATTTAGAACCTTTGCGGATGACTACCAAACTAATGAGATCTGGAAAACATATCATTAGTGATAAGACCATTTTAAAATCACTTTCATTGAATAGTATGCATAGTATATTTATAGTATAGTATCGTTATAGCCGGTTCGTTTTTAGTTCGCTCCCTATGGTTCGCTAGAGAGACGGACCCTATAGTTATAAATGTATAACTTATATTTGTAGTTTATTTGTTTGAAGAAACTAATGGTTGTATATCTGTCTTTTATAGGTATAGCTATTGAAAAAGATTCTCCATCTACGTTGACCAATTGCAGTGGCTTTGCAGAACATCAACCTGCAGATGTAGCTTAAATTGGGCACAAAATTATTCCAGATGGAGTTGAAAATATTTTGACACCCATATATGGGACTGGTAGAAGCATAATCACATTCGATGGCCATCAAGTCCCAACAAGTAGCAGTATACATGCTTTATCTGTAATATCAGAAAAACCTCCAAACACAACAAAGATAAATCAGTCAAAGGTATTGTTCAAACAAGTAAAAGCTGGGAAACATGTTATTCATAGCAGGACCATGCTGCAAACAATTGCATCTAAAGGTATAATAATTCTTTGTATTTAAGATATAATATATTAATATGCATGGAAAATAATCATTGTTTTTGTTCTCATACATTTTTTTATATTTGAGAATAACATGCACAACTTTATTGACAATGGTAAATTTGTGATCTGTGTTCGATATTTTTGTTTTGAGAAATGTATTAAATTAATGGTCATGTAATTATTTTTACAAATTTAATGCAGATGGGCAAAACGATATTCATATGTCGATGCAAATATTCTTGAGTCTGCTGAAGGTATGACTTATATTATATTATTGATTTTGTTAATATGGTAGTAAATTTATAAATTTAATTTAATCAAATGGAACAAGAATGCTGAAGGTGTAGAAGATGTTACTATAAATTATGAATTTCGAGGTACAATTCAAAATTTATTTAAATTATTATATTTGTTAAATTTTTTGAAGTCGTGCAAATTTCTGAATAGACTATAAGATTTCTATTTATTAATGGAGACATATATCATAAATTGTAGGAAACAACCATGGTATGCCGTTAGAAGATTTAGTTGTTGAAACATTTCTTGAAGGTAAATTTATCATGTATATTTGTTAAACTTATTGCTTGAATTTATGTTTTACTATTTTACATCAAAATTTATACACTAATAAATTTTATGTCTATTATTTTTGAAGATGATGATCATTCTGTTCAAATATCCTATAAAGGTTTGTAGTTTCCTTTAAAAATATTAATAATTATATTTTGTTATATTTGTAATAATGAACTTCAACCTGCAGATGTAGTTTATATTGGGCACAAAATTATTTCAGATGGAGCTGAAAATCTTTTGACACCCATATCTGGGACTGGTAGAAGCATAATCACATTCGATGGCCATCAAGTCCCAACAAGTAGCAGTCTACATGCTTTATCTGTAATATCAGAAAAACCTCCAAACACAACAAAGATAAATCAGTCAAAGGTATTGTTCAAGCAAGTAAGAGCCGGGAAACGTGTTATTCATAGCAGTACCATGCTGCAAACAATTACATCTAAAGGTATAATAATTCTTTATATTTAAGATATAATATATTAATATGCATGTAAAATAATCATTGTTTTGTTCTCATGCATTTTTTTATAATTGAGAATAACATGCGCAACTTTATTAACAATGGTAAATTTGTGATCTGTGTTCGATTTTTTTGTTTTGAGAAATGTATTAAATTAATGGTCATGTAATTATTTTTACAAATTTGATACAGATGTACAAAACAATATTCATATGTCCGATGCCAATATTCTTGAGTTTGCTGAAGGTATGACTTATATTATATTATTGATTTTCTTAATATGGTAGTAAATTTATAAATTTAATTTAATCAAATGGAACAAGAATGCTGAAGGCGTAGAAGATGTTACTATAAATTATGAATTTCGAGGTACAATTCAAAATTTATTTAAATTATTATATTTGTTAAATTTTTTGAAGTCGTGCAAATTTTGAATAACATGCACAACTTTATTGACAATGGTAAATTTTTATTTGTGTTCGATTTTTTTGTTTTAAGAAATGTATTAAATTAATGGTCATGTAATTAGTTTTACAAATTTGATGCAGATGGACAAAACGATATTCATATATCCGATGCCAATATTCTTGAGTCTACTGAAGGTATGACTTATTTCATATTCAATTATTTTCTTAATATGGTAGTAAATTTATAAATTTAATTTAAATAAATGGAACAAGAATGTTGAAGATTTAGAAGAAGTTACTATAAATTCTGAATTTCGAGGTACAATTCAAAATTTATTTAAATTATTATATTTGTTAAATTTTTTGAAGTTGTTCAAATTTCTGAATAGCCTATAAGATTTCTATTTATTAATGGAGACATATATCATAAATTGTAGGAAACAACCATGCTATGCCTTTAGAAGATTTAGTTGTTGAAACGGATCTTGAAGGTAAATTTATCATGTATATTTGTTAAACTTATTGCATAAATTTATGTTTTATTATTTTACATCAAAATTTATATGCTAATAAATTTTATATCTATTACTTTTGAAGATGATGATCACGTCTGTTCAAATATCCTATAAAGGTTTGTAGTTCCTTTAAAAATATTAATGATTATATTTTTTTATATCTGTAATGTTTGAAATTGATAATGATTTTATATGATTCAAAATATTTTACTTTTGTCATTTTATTATGATTTTAATTTAATGGATATGTACTAAAATTTATAAAATTTCATTACTGATAGACTATTGTGACAACCAAATTTTGAATGTGAAAGCTGTGGTGCTTTGTTTTGGTACAATGAGAGAATTGGAAAATATAGGCAACAATATAATCCAAAGTTTTCATTGTGTTGTATGGGCGGAAAGGTACAACTTCCATTATTGGAAAAAGCTCCACAGCCATTATATGATCTCTTGCACTTAGGGGATGCTAAAAGCAAACATTTCATTGAGAATATTCGAGCTTACAACATGATGTTTTGTTTTACATCAATGGGAGGTAAGATTGATTCCAGTGTTAATAAAGGACCTAGACCATATTCTTTCGTTCTCAATGGGCAAAATCATCACTTGATCGGAAGCTTACTCCCCATGTTAGGTTCCTCCCCAAAATTTGCTCAACTATATATCTATGATATTGACAATGAAGTTGCAAATAGAATAAGTGCTATTAGGTATGTTAAATATTGAAAAAATTATAATAGAAAAAATCAATTATTAAATTTTTACATTTTTTTACTAATCATGATCTTCATTTAATTGTAGTTTTACATATTTTTCAAGTTGAGTAACAGTTCTCATTCATTTGATCATGAAATAGTTCGTGATCTTAAAAAAATGTTGGTTGAACAAAATGTTCTAGCAAAATCATTTAGGATGGCCAGAGATAGGTTTAATTCAGAAGGTCTTGTGAATATGAAGCTTAGAATGATTCGAAATCGAATATCTGATGGAAGTAGATACAATCTACCCACTGCTTCTGAAGTTGCTACTCTTATTCCGGGAGATATTGGTCCTGATAATTTTGAAAGAGATAATATTTTAGAAACACAGAGTGGATTGTTAAGGCGCATTAGTGAATTACACACTATATACTTGCCTTTGCAATATCCATTGCTTTATCCTAAAGGTGAAGGTGGGTACAGGGATGATGTTCCACTAAATGATGGAAAAGGTTATTCCTTACAGAAGAGGAGTAAAGAAACAATGCGACAATTGTTTTCATATAGGATTCAAGATAGAAATTCTGAAGTTGACACCATATTATGCTCTAGGAAGCTTTTTCAACAATTTATTGTTGATGCTTACACCATGGTTGAATCACAACGTTTGTGTTTCCTTCGTTGCCATCAAAAACAATTGAGAGCGTATATTTATAAAGAATTGTCTGACGCTGTGTTGAGGGGAAAAACAAGTCCTTCATTTATAGGAAAACGAGTGATTCTTCCATCTTCGTTTATCGGTGGAGCAAGATATATGATTCAAAATTACCAAGATGCGATGGCTATCTGTAAGTGAACTGGCTACCCTGATTTGTTTATAACTTTTACATGCAATCCAAAATGGGAAGAAATTGTAAGATTTTGCAATGGAAAAGATTTAAGACCTGAGGATAGACCGAATATATTATGTAGAGTTTTCAAGATTAAATTGAAAGAATTGATGAGTGACTTGAAGAAAAGACAAATATTTGGAGCTGTTAGTGCAAGTAAGTATATTATTTGGAACTTTATTTTTAGAATATATGTTTTGTAATTAACATGTATTTTATACTATTTACTACAAAATTATTAAATCAAAGTTTTTTTTGTAAATGTAGCCATGTACACAATTGAATTTCAAAAACGTGGTCTTCCACATGCTCATATTTTGTTGTTCTTGCATCTGAGCAACAAAGTAGAAAGCGCTGATGATATTGATAAGATCATTTCTACTAAGATTTCAAGTATGGAAAATGATCCTCAGTTATATGAGCTTGTGAAGAAGAACATGGTCCATGGACCTTATGGAAGTTATAACACACGTTCGCCGTGGATGACGAACGCAAAGTGTACAAAGAAATTTCCTAAAAAATTCAATGACAAAACATGCATTGATTCAGATGGGTATTCTATCTACAGAAGAAGGGATAATGGTAGAATAATTAAGAAGAAAGGAATTAAAATTGATAACAAGTTTGTAGTTCCATACAATGCATTCCTTCTGAAGAAGTATCATGCTCATATCAATGTTGGATGGTGTAACCAGTCAAGATCTATCAAATATCTATTTAAATATGTGAATAAAGGTCATGACAGGGTTACTGCTACCATCTATCAAAGCCAAGGAACTGATTAAGGTGACAATAACATAGATGAGATCAAGATGTACTATGATTATAGATATGTATCTCCCAATGAGGCATCTTGGAGAATTTTTACATTAGATCTTCATTACAGAAATCCTCCAATTGAATGCTTGTCTTTCCATCTTCCTAATGAGCAAACTATTGTTTTTCCTGATGATGAAGCAATAGATGATGTTTTGACAAGGAAAGAATCTCAACAATCAATGTTTATGGATTGGATGGATGAAAATCAACAATATGAAGAAGTTAGAAATCTCTCATATGCTGAATTTCAACAAAATTTGTATGGAAACAACAAGAGCGTAAATGATTCCCAAGGAAAAGAGGATTCTCAATTGGAAGGTTGTTTTATGTACATCTAGGTTGTGGTGACATGCATTATATGAGGATTATGCTGAATGTTGTCAAAGGTCCCATGTGCTATGAAGATAACTATCAATGGAGTTCGATACTCTTCCTTTAAAGAAGCGTGTTATGCTTTGGGATTGCTTGATGATGATAGAGAATATGTTGATGCCATCAAAGAAGCAAGCTTATGGGGTTCAGCATATTACCTTAGAAATCTATTTGTTACTCTGCTTTTGTCGAATTGTATGTCTAGACCTAAATTTGTATGGGAACAAACGTGGTCATTGTTCGGAGAAGACATGCTTCACAAACAAAGAAATATTTTACAAAAACAAGGTAACTTTGCAACTTCTTTATAATCCATTTAATCTCCCATTCCAATATTTTACATCAATTTATTTAGTTATTATTGGAAATGAATTTAATTCTCACCCTATACATTTATCTGTTTAATGCATTCAAATTTGCAACTTAGTGATATGGAGGTTAAAGATCTAACTCTTGCAGAGATTCAGAAGTTGTTACAAAGAAATGGAAAAAGTCTTAAAGATTATTCTCTAATGTCGCTCCCAAATGAAACGTATGTCGCTGAAGTTCAAAATAGTTTAATACGAGATGAGCTTTCATATGACAAAGTTTCCTTGGCTGAAGAGTACAAAAAACTTCTTCATTGCCTTACTGATGAGCAGAGGGGAGTTTTTCAAACAATAATGAATGTTGTAGAGGTAAATAATGGAGGCATATTTTTTTGTATGGATATGGAGGAACTGGTAAGACTTTTATATGGAAAACACTATCCGCAGCCTTGCGATCTAAGGGAGAAATTGTTCTTACTATTGCATCCAGTGGAATAACATCTTTGTTGATTCCTGGTGGGAGGATAGGTCATTCCAGATTTGCAATTCCTTTGTGCATCAATGAGGACTCATGTTGCAATATTAGACAAGGAAGTCTTTTGTCTCAACTAATAAGTAAGTGCATGCTCATAATATGGGATGAAGCTCCAATGACTAATAAATATTCATTCGAAGCTTTGGAGCGCACATTAAGGGATGTTCTTAGATTTTCAAATCCTAATAGTTTTCAGCAACCTTTTGGAGGTAAAGTTGTGATTTTTGGAGGTGACTTCAGACAAATTTTGCCTGTTGTTCCAAAGGGGGCAAGACAAGGCATTGTGTTTGTCACAATAAACTCTTCATATTTGTGGAAGTTTTGCAAGGTTTTAAGATTGACAAAAAATATAAGGCTTCTATCAAATGTTGATGACTTCTAATATGAAGCATATAAAAGAGTTGTCAGAATGGATCTTAAAGATCGGTGATGGTGAGATTAGGAGGTCACGAGGATGGTGAGGGAATTATTGAAATACCTAATGATCTCTTTATAAAGGACTCGGACAATCCATTAGCAACAATTATTGAAAGCATTTATCCATCATTGATTCATGAAATGGGTGATGCTAATTATCTAGAAAGAGAGCAATCCTTGCGCCTACACTTAAAATTGTACAGACAGTGAATGACTTTATACTTTCAATACTTCCAAGCGAGAAAAAAACTTATTTGAGTTCTGATAATGCTTGCAAAGCATATGTCAATGTCAATAGTCATGAAGATTTATGCACATCTAAATTTTTAAATTCCATTTCATCATCTGGTCTTCCAAACCATGAACTAAAATTGAAGATTAGAGTTCCAGTTATGCTATTGAGGAATATTGATCAGTCTTTTGGATTATGTAATGGAACAAGATTGATAGTAACTCAATTGGAAAAACATGTTATAGAAGCTAAGGTTATTTCTGGAAACAACGTGGGAGACAAGGTGTTTATTGCTAGGATGGTCCTATCTCCATCAAATTCTCGGTTCCCATTTAAATTTCAACGAAGACAATATCCTCTAGCTATTAGCTTTGCAATGACAATAAACAAAAGTCAAAGGCAATCACTTTCTCATGTTGATTTATATTTGTCGAGGCCTGTTTTTAGTCATGGACAACTATATGTTGCGATCTCTCAGGTAAAAAGCAGAAATGGGCTAAAGTTATTGATTGTTAACAACGATGGACAATTGAGTAATACTACAACCAATGTAGTATTTAAAGAAGTGTTTCAGAATTTGAAGTAAGTATGTCATAATATTATTATTTTTTAATAAAATATTTCAATATATTCAACAAGAAATTTTCATTTTTTTAGTATTGATGTTTATGTTATGTGTCATGCTTATTCTGTGGTCCTTATGCACCTTATAACATTCAGGTATATCTTTCCCTTCATTAGTTGTTTTTGCTAGCAAAGCATTTACCAGGTGATATTATTTCAAATAAACATAAAACAAATGTATTCCTTCTGGTTAATGAGGAAATGGAAGTTTGCTCTCCTTGTGGCTTGCTATGTTTAAAATAGATGGTGTTTTCTGAAAAGATTATTAGATGCAAAGAAACTATTTGTTTTAAGATTTCATTTATTTTTATGGATTAAAAGATTGTACTTTTCATCTTTGATGACGAAGAGTCTTCTCATATTAGATGTTAAGCTGTTGTATATTGTATATTTTTATTTATTAATATTCTATTTCAAGAATCATATTGTGATTTAGATGATAATCTTAATTTATGCATCATATATCATAAAATTCAAATTCTTATGAATTGTATTTTAGTGATCAAATGAAAAGTCCAATTCTTTTATTGAGATTTTTATTTTATAGAGTTGTTACATGTTTAAGCATAAAAAGATATATAATATACATTGAACATATATCCTTTTATTGTCCTTTGCCTTTTTACAGGTACACTAAAACTCTTTTGTGCTTTCTTTGTAAGCTTGGAGTAAGTTTAGCACCTGTGTTCTTATTTCAACTTCCAAAGGTGAATTGTCTGATGTAGAGACTGAGATTAGGGAAGTAAGGTCAGGAATCAGGATGTGAAGATTTGTCTGAAAAGGAGGTAAGACAGACATATATAGGCATATCAACGCATTATATATCCATAATAACGTATTTCTGCCAAATATCTCATGCTGCTTCAATAAAGAGTTAAATTCTTATTATGTTTCTGATAGATTCTTTTTTGCTAATGGAGGAACCTGCGACACTGCCCTTCAGGTGTGCCCTGTGTGAGCTACCATGTGCATGCAATACCCCACAAACAACACACGCCAGGCAAGTCCATAGTAAATTATATTTGGGTGATCCCAAAGAGATTTAGTCTCAGCCTTCACAGAATGAATTTTAGTCTCATGTGAGAATTTCATTAGTCTTATCAAGAAAGGTCATGAGGTCATAAATCCCCAAGGGAAAGAAGTAGATCAATTTGAATGTTCTGTGACAAATTGAGTAGCATCAAACTGAGATCCATACCTTAAATATATTAACCTGATTAAATATTAATAAAAATCTGAAGTTAAAGTCATTTTCTGATATAATAGCAAAAGAGAGTACCGTAATTGGATTCTAGACCTAGAATAAGAACTTTCTTAATCTATGTTAAAGGCGATCCAGAACATCATGAAATTTTTTAATTTTTGTTTTATGTTTGGTTTGGATGCTATTGGATAATGGTTGAAGCAACTACTATTATAAGTATGACTAGGTAGTAATAATTTATTGTATCTAAGTTTGATTTGAAATTGTTGGGTCTTCAACTTTTGGAATATTTTGATGATAACAATAAAATAGCAAATAGGTTAGAATCCTCTTCATAGGTTTTATATTATATAATTGTTTTTATTTAATTTATTTATTTTGACCAAAATTATTTTTCATCCTAATATTGAATTAATTTTTAAATTGACCTTGATAATTTAATATCAAGTGTTAAAAGAGATTAATTCAAAAAGTAACAATTCCTAAGACAAGGAGAATCCCTATTCCTAAAATTGATTCTTTCCTCATCATTTATTTCAAAAATATTATATATATATATATATATATATATATATATATATATTAAATAATAGTTTTTATCAAAAACCTTCCTTAAAGACTTTAGTCTTTATTCTTTACACCATCCTAAAATGGGAAGGCTATTAAAGCTTGGTTCGAAAATGATGATCAAAATTATGGGACCCATGGTAATCAATTATTTGAAGAAGTTTGAAAATATTAACAAAGGCTTATAAGCCTTATGCTGCCATTGATCTGTGAAAATTCACTGGGCCTAAGAAATGAGTATGTTGAGCGAAATTTGTTTTGGGCATGTTGGGCGATTTTTTTTTAACCAAATTAAACATGGGCGAAAAATGAACATGTTAAGTGGGCGGAACTTCATTCCTTAAAGCTGATCCATGTGAGTGTTGTCCGAATTCATCCAAGCCATTTATTCTCAAACAAATCAATCATGGCCATTAATTTTAAATTAATCTTTCAAAATTTCCGAAAATATTTCTGGCCAAAATTTTCTATAAATAGGGAAGTTTTTCTTCATTCTATTTTCACCAATTTCCAAATCAAGAAAAGCTTATACTCTCCTTGCCTACATACTCTCTCTTTAAAAAGCTTACTCTCTCCTAATCAATAGTTCTGATATTTTGAAGAGAAAATTGGTTCAAAATTCTTTGAGATAAGTTAGTAAAATTATTTATTTGTTATTATCTCACATTTGCGTATAGGTATAGATATACAAATAGAAAGTATTATACATATTATATATATATATATATATATATATATATATATATTTTATCTATTCATATCAATAAAAAGCAGTTTTAGGTACCGCTATTTGGAGATATTCATTAAGAATATCATTCAAACGGTCATTAAAATTCTAAGTGGCTCTTTATAAATATATCCTTTATTTATATAAATACTGTAAAGTAGATCAGTTTTAGATACCGCTATTTGAAGGTATTCCATAAACAAGAATATCATTCAAACGGTCATTAAAATTCTAAGTGATCTATTGAAAATATTTATACAAATATTAAATAGTTTCGGTCAGTTTTAGGTACCGCTATTTGAAGGTATTTCTTAAACAAGAATATCATTCAAATGGTCATTAAAATTCTAAGTGACCTTATTTAATATTCACAGAATAGATAAAATATATTATTATATATATTTTTGAGTATAATAAATTTATTTGTTATATCAAGTATTATTATTAAAACTATTTAAATTATTATACTTGATATCTGTCATTATTTAAACATTTATAATATTCATGTTGCATAACACAAAAGTTATTTAAACTTTTATATTCGTAATTAAATTTAAAATTGGTTTCCTTAGAAACACATTCTTTATTTTATAAAGAAATTTAAATATTTATAAAGATCTGAACTAAAGTTATATATCTGCTTATGCAGAAGCACTTTTTTATCAAAACTTAAATTCATATACTTTCTTGTTCAAGAAGCAATTTTTATAAAATATAAAAGTTATTTAAACTTTTATAACAGTGCACAAATTTATATTTGCTTACAAATAAGCTTAGTTTCTTATGTATAAAAGTCTTTGAACTTTTATAAATATATATGCTCTTTAATTGCTATCTGCTTATCTGAGAAGCCTTTTGATATAAAAGTTATTTAAAATTTTATACATCTGTACTAAAATTGTATCTGCTTATTTTAAAAGCAAAATTCTGTCAAATATTTTGTAAAAGAAAAAAGGGTAGAGTTAGTTTATTTTATGTACCTGTGAGAAAAAAAGAGTAATTCTTTGACCAAGATCATAGTCTTAGAGAGGTCAGCTCGGAGTTAAATCTCTAGTGTACTTGTGAGGAAAGGAAAAGATTGTCGTTTCAAGACTAGATCATAAAATAAAACTAAACTTAATAGAAGGTACAACTAAACTTGAGGAGAGGGCTGGGAGGTTGCTGTCCAATATAGGTAGTTGTGTATAGTTAGAAAGTTTATCTATAAAACTTTGTAAAGCCTTCTCAGCCTGTTGAAGGAGTTTTTATTACTGATAGTAATAGGATCTCAAGTTCTAGAGAGAAGCTTGAGACTGGAATGTAGCAATATACCCCGGGATGTATGTTGTGAACCAGACAAATCTCTGTGCATTGTGTGATTGAATTTTTATTGTCTTACATATTAATTTTAACACTGCAAATTAATTAACTAAAAATTCAAGAAGGCCTAGAGTAATTTTTTAAACGGTAATAATCTATTCAACCCCCCTTCTAGATTATTATTGGACTTTCAGAAATGCTTGAATGGTTCATTTAATTTGTTTGCTATATATAAGTTTAATTAGATTTGGACTAATTAATTAACAATATCAGTACTTTGATAGGTATTATAATGGATGAGATGTGGGTTGTGTTTGAATCTCTTATTCTTTCTCTATTTTTCTACACACCAGATCAATTCCAAAGTCCTAATTCTTTTATTGAGTTATTTGTTTGATAGAGTTGTTACATATTTAATAATATATTTTTTCATTTTGAAATATTCATTAAACATATATCCTTTTATTGTTGTTGCCTTTTTCTGGTACACTGAACTCTGTTGTGCTTTCTTTGTTTTATTTTTGGTTTGGAGCTATTAGATGATGGTTGAAGCAACTACTATTATGAGTTAGACTAGATAGTAATAATTTTCTATACCTAACTTTAATTTGAAATGATTGAATAGTTCATTTATTTTTTCCTGTCACATTTGATTTTAACTGATTATTTAACAATATGAGTACTTTAATAAGTATTGGAAGCAGATCATCAAGCTCTGCAGCAAGGGCAAGATGCATTGGAACAGTGACACTGGTGATCTGCCCCACATTGACCAGAGGCTCAACTTTGGCAATTATTCTCTGTTTGAGGAGTTTCACAACTTTTTAACATTCTTTTCATGTTCTTTTTGACGCTGCTTGAAGGACTTCCACTCTTATCTGACATCCCCAAGATAGGTAACGAAGTACAATGTGAAGCAAAATGGAAGTACAACAAAGATAACAATAATCCAACGTAAGTGTACGAAGTAATCCACCCAGATCTTCTTCCTCTTGGGACGAAGCCTCAAGATTTGACATTGTTCGACGCAAATATGCATATTTTGATGTGATATGAAATATAAAGTAGTGAGCTAACAAAAATTACATTTACTTTGCACTTGAGTTGACATATGAGTACTTTAATAGTTCTGAACGTATTCTTTATCAACAGGAATGGATCAACATTACTCTTTTTTGGTTTTGAAACATTATTAGCGGATATTTGATTTTTAAGTACAAACTAAAATAGTATTATATTTCTTTTAATTATCTTGGAGAATATTTATATTGCTTGATCCAAGTTTGGATGGCCAGAATAAATTATACTTTGGTAGGTATTAGAACAAGATGTAGAATTGAACTTTGTTATCCATATAATCTATATCAACAGGAATGGATCAGTATTGGTCTTTTTTGGTTCTGAAACACTATTAGCCAACATTTCCTTTAATGATATTGGAGAATATTTATATTACTTGATCCATGTTTGGCTGGATCGGAACGAATTCTAAAATCTTAGAACATGAAATAAAATGACTAATGTATTTTAATTTGATACTCTAAAAGATTTTTATATTCAATTATTTTGCCTATCTTATTAGTCAAATGAAATAGTTTAATTTTAATTCTCGTGCATCGCACGGGTTCAATTACTAGTTGCAATTAATGCTTCCAAGAAATTTGATAACGTCAAATATATTGGAAAATTTTGACCTCCCTAAAACGTCATAAAAAAACTTTAATTTTGTTGAATCTATATTTTATGAAACTTTACTCATTTTTAAAAAATAAAATATTTCTATTTTTTTCTATAAAAATTTTTATTTTTGTGTAATTTTTTTGAATCTAAATTTTATGAAACTTTATGCATTTTCAAAAAGCAAAAAATTTCAAATGTTTTATTTATGAAAATAATAATTAATTTAAAAACTTTTTAGTTTTTTTTAAATATTGTATTAATAAAATTGGAGTCCGATCAAAATGGGTCGGTCAGGTCAAAATTGGGACAGGTTTCATTGAAATTGAGAAAAAAGAAACAAAATTGACACAAAATGTAACTTTAAGAACTCAATTGATGAAAAATAAATTTTAGGAACGATTTTAAAAGTGAGTGACAAATTGGAGCAACAGAAGTATCATTCAGCCTTTGTCAAGAGAAACATTCAAATAAATATAAATTTATGTACACAATTTTTGCGGTTGCTATCGCCTGAGTAAAAAATATTGTTGTTAAAATAATATGTGTTATTAAAAGTTTTAAATGTTGTTATATTAATTATAAAAATGTCAGAAAAATATAAATTTGTTCTGATAATATATATTGATTTTGACAATATCACCCGTCTATATTTGTGATCCATTTTCATTCCAAAATAATGTGATTGTTAAGTTTAAAAGTTCTTATATGGTAAGTAATTTAATTGCAATGTTAAATATCTAACTTATATATATATATATATATATTTGTAATTATGTAAATAACACACCTAGAGGGGGTGAAGAGGTGTAATTACCCAATATTAATCTACAATAGTCAATGTTTAAAAGCTATGTATGCATATTATAAACGGATACCCTAACATTGTCCGTATTAGTGTATGCTTCGTCTGCTATAAATGGACGGTTAATGACTGTCCGTATTAGTTATAATTTCAAGAACGAACTAAATAAAAATCTGCAAAATGCTGTAAAGACAGAATGTAAAAGACACCAAGATTTTTTACGTGGTTCAGCCCCTATCCTCAGTCTAGTAGCCTAATCTATATCCAATACCAAAAGATATTGGAGACTCGCTTTATTAATATAATATTCAATAATTACACAGTAAAATGAAAACTCACTGTTATGACAAGAATCGTCCGTACACCTCTGCCCCTCCTTGCACCTCTGCAACAGCTCTCACCTCTAAGACTTTGATTCTTCGTCACACAGAATGAATATTATATTAATAAATAAATCCCCCAAGTCAACCTAAACTTAAAACCCAATTACAATATATCAAGAGAACTTAAAACCCAATTACAATATATCAAGAGAAGGTTTACACGACTGCTATTAATCTTAGATTAAATAAATGATAGAACAACTAGAAGATAACTCAGAAAATTTCAGAATCCTTTCAGCTTTGAAGTCTTGTTGTTTTGTTAACCGTACACTGCAAGTATATATATAGTACCCTGCAACGGCTAAATACAATTCAAAAACCATAACAGATAAATGTTATCTCAACAATATGGATAAACAATATGATTTGCTGAATAATAAATAATTTAAATAACGCATATGTTATTCCTAGAAAATCTCCAGAAATATTTGAATTGAAAACTATCTATAGAAACATATATATATATATATATATATATATATATATATATATCTTCAAAAAGATATAATCCATCAATGCAAATCTGTAACAGGATAAGAAACAATACATATTAAAGATAATACTTATCTTACTTACCTATTACCTTTAACAACTCAGATTCCAAGCTCCTTGAAATACTTCATTCCATATTCGAATTTGGTAACATCAAAATCACATATATATAAAAGATACTTCCTCCGTCTCAAAATAACTGCTTAGTTTTGACTTTTTAAAGTCAAATTGACTATTTTTTTAAACTATTTTTTGTACCATTTTTGTCAGAATATAAGTGCAGAAGTTATAACAAAAAAAGTATATACAATTTACTACTAATACCAATTTTTATAATGTTAAAAATATATTTATACATGCTTAATTATTAATTTTAAAAATAGTCAATTTGACTAAAAAAAGTCAAAACTGAACAGTTATTTTGGGACGGAGGGAGTATATTCCAGTTTTGTTGTAACATACTAATATTTAATCTGTTTCAATTTTGTAATTCGGATTCAAAACATACTGCAATTGGATTAGAATGGATCTTCAATCAAAATAGAATTTCAGCAATCTTGGACACTTTAAATGAAGCCACATATTATATAGATATAGCAGCAAAACAGAGTAACTGCTATAACACATGGTTACCTGTATTGCACTAATTCAACCTGCAATAAAACTCTTTTGGACTAACCACCATGCAAAGTAACATATTATATTATTTAATCAATCGATGCAATCTATTAAATAATCAACATGCATAAATATATTAAAAATATATAAAGTCCAAATATATTGTCATTATTAAAATTATAAACCAACAATACTGTCATTTTATATTACAATTAATATTTCGGCTGAACGAAGGGAGTATACATGCATTAGCATTTGAGAATCAATAAGAATATTTGATTCTTATCGGTGAAGTTATTGTTGATAAACCAACGGCCTTGGCCTTGTTTATTGTGTTTGTTATCGTTGATGATACTTATTTTACTTACTGATATATCTATTCAATTACAAAGAGAAAACATATTATAAGATGTGTTGAGAATATCTTATTTTGGATACTACTACTATTTATCATAACAATATATAATATTATATACACAAACTGTACATAAAAAATTGTGTGCAAAAAGTATGATTCATGTATTATTTACCAATGAAAATGTGTAAAACATCTACTCGTATGTCTTATTTTTTATTTTCTCTCTTTATTTATACTGTTTGTGCACAATATTTTTGTATAGTTTGCTTCTCTAACATTACTCTTATCATATTTTGGTTGATGTAAATTCAAAAAGAGGGATCAATGGAAACAAAGAGGAAATTGGGGGTGGGGGTGGGGGTGGGGGTGGGGGGGGGGGGGGAATTTATTATTTGCAAATAAAGTAAATAAAATATGTATCGAGTCATTTATTTACACGTGTCTCAATCATACACGTTAATTAATTATTAATTTTGATGTCTATACTTTTTCTCCTCTACCATATATTCTTTTTCCTTCCTTAGTGAGCGGAGAAGGCGGGGGAAGAGGAGCGTAAGGCCCCGCATATCCCTAACAACATTCTGACTAATCACATAATATTGTTGGATCATAAATCATACGAACACAACAATCTGGAGTGCAAATATCTCCAGAATATTTAGCATCTAACCGCATAATAGATATTGTCATAATAGTTAGACATAACGTCAAGAACTTAAGAAACTCCATAGCTCTCACTTAGAATGAGTGAGAGTTTGAGTTTAATATTTAAATCCTTGTTGTGATAACTTATTTTGGTCATTAACTCTGATCTCCAAGCTTTTAATTAGTAAGTTATATTTATAAAGTTAATACCTTCATTCCTAAAAAAATTCTGTTATAAACTCCCCAGTTATAAGTTTCTTTGAAAAGACTGAACTATTTAATTGAAGAATAGTAGCCACGATCTCCCTCCGTTACGCTCTAAATTTTTATTCACCGCACATTCAATATATATTTTTTAAAATTTATTGACAAAATATTAGTATCCGTTCATGTTATGAAATCAATATTGACTTTTTGAAAGTCAATTTTCAATATTTTCAATCTCAAAACCAACATGAATTTATTAATTTATGTCAATAAAATTTTAATATCATAAATTAGCTCAAAAGTATTACTACCTATAAAATTTATTATTTTCAAAATTAAAATAAATCATGTTACTTTTAATTTTAAAAATATTTAAAATTCACTTTTAAAATGTTAATAATGTTCTTATTACTTAAAACGAATGAAGTATTTTTTATTACTAATTACCTATTATATCATTACTCTCACCATTCCTTAACATAAGTCGTTTAGAGAAGTATTTATGTCATTTAATATAAGTCGTTTGATAATTTCAAGTAATCATTAATTGTTTAGTTTTCAATATTACCCCAAATATTAAATATAATTTTGGTTCTCTTATTATTTTTTGAACAATAAATGACTCTTTTTTTTCTAATACAAGAATAATATAGACAATTGATATTATATTTAATGTTATATAATTATTTTTTTAATATTTGTAGATAATTTTAAAATGACTTATATTAAGAGAGAGAGAGAGAGAGAGAGAGAGAGAGTATATGAATGACATGCATCATTGCACAATTAATAGGATTGTACGGACGCTTTTACTTTTAAGGTGTAGTTCCAATGCAATTTTGATGGGAGTACATTGGTGATATGCAAATTTTTCAATAGTTGAATAACACTTTTGTCTTTTTAAGTTGTTATTTATTTTTAAAGTCGTATTTAAAATTTATTTTTTAGTCAATTAAATTCTTAAAATGACATTTTTTGTCAGTTTCTTTTTTCTTCAATTTTATTGAAACTCGACATAATTTTAACCCGACCCAACTCATTTTATTAAGGACAGTTATGTCTTTACCATTATAATATGTATTCCTAATATTAGAAATTTGAAAAACTAAAAACTAAAATAAAATTAAAAAATAATAAAAGATAAAAAACTAATTCAATTTTTTTAAAAAAAAAACTATAAAGTTTCAAAAATTATTATTATTTACGGTAAAAAAAATTAGGAATTCTTATATTTTTTTAAAAAAATTCTAAATAAATTTTAAAATTTTTATTTAATTTCTTGACTCTACATTTTATGAAAATTTACTCATTTGTTAAAAGCCTAAATATTGATTAATACCCTGAACTTTTAATTTTTTTTTCACTTTGAGAATTGTCTTCTTAATATTTTCAATTAGGGGATTTAACTTTTAATTTTTCCCACTTTGGGGATTGTCTTCTCAATTTTTTCAATTAGGCGATTAAACTTTTAATTTTTTTTCTAATTACATCTAATTGATAGTGTCACGTCAGAAAATTGATGACATGACAGAGCCATGTGACTAAAAAATGCTTATAGTTCAATATTGAGTCTCGTTTTAACATTTATTCAATTACCTTTTTGTACCAAAAAATGTAAATACAAGACCATTATTATTTTTGGTATAAACATTTAATTGTATTGATTATTGATGATTTTGAAATAAACTTAAAGTTTAGGGTATTAATATATATTTAGGTTTTAATTTTTTGTACCAGAAAGGGTAAAATAATCATTATATTGATTATTGGTGATTATGAAATAACAAGATTTTAATTAGTAGTACATTTATGCATTTTAAAATATTTATCGTTATATTGATTATTGATGATTTGTGTAAGCTGAGTTTGTGATGTCTTAAATATACTTTAAAAAATTAATAATGATCTTATATTTATCCTTTTTGGTATAAAAAATTAATGGAATAAATGTTAAAATAAGGCTCAATATTACACATAAGTATTTTTAGCTATGTGTCGCTGTCATGTTATCAATTTCTGACGTTGTACTATCTATTACACGTAATAAGAAAAAATTAAAAGTTTAATCTCTAATTGAAAAAATTAAGAATACAATACAAAAGTGAAAAAAAAAATTAGAGTTTAATCGCCTAATTGAAAATTTGAGAAGACTAATTTAAAAGTGAAAAATAATTAAAAGTTCAGGGTATTAATCTATATTTAGTCCTTTGTTAAAAAATAAAAATTTCTAATAATTTTTTTTAAAACTTTTTTTGAATCTCTATTTGATGAAACTTCACACTTTTTTAAAAAATAAAAAAATTATAATTTTTTTTCTGAAAATAAACTTTAATTTTTTTGAATATATATTTTATGAAACTTTACTTATTTTAAAAAAAATAAAACATTTCTATTTTTTCTTGAAAATAAAGTTTTGTTTCTAATTTGTTAATTTTTTTTGAATCTATATTTTATGCAACTTTACTCATTTTTTAAAAATAAAAAAATTGTATTGTTATATTTCTGAAAATAATAATTTATTTAAAAAAAATTGTATTAGTGAAATTAGGATTGAGTCAAAATTGGTCGGTCAGGTCAAAATTTGGGCGGGTTTCAATAAAATTAGCTCAAAAATAAATTTTATGAAAGACTTTAAAAGTGTGTGACAAAATTAAAGAGAGCAGTATTATTCAGTCTTTTTCAAGAAAAACATGCATTCAAAAGAATAGGAGCTTATGTACACAATTTTATCTAAATCAATTACAAGCATGTCACGTACTTCTAAACATCATACAGATGGTGGTTGTTGCTTAATTGCTTCAACTTTGATAACCTGAAATTTTTCAGGGAACCGTAAGAAAAATAAATAAAATCTAAAACAATTGTTAGAGCTTTTTAATCCATTTATTGAATTATATTTTAATATTGTTAAATTATGGTATGAAAAAAAATATTCTTGTATTAGATTTCTTAATTAAAAGTATAACTAATTAGATAAAACTCATAGATGTCCCTAAAAATAATAGTTTATAAGTTAAGTACTGATGACATGATAATGAAATTATATATAATGAATTAATGATATACAAATTTGAGAACATTGTGTCATTTTATGTTATTATAAATAAATAAAAGAATAATCTGTGAAATAAAAAGTTACAAATGACAATTTTATGAAATAGAGAGAGTATTATTCATAAAATGAAATTTGTTCCTTTGTACTTGTAGTTTAATGTGTATATTTCAAGAAAGTATTAATACTTAATTTCTCATATTATCCTTATATTAAATATCAACTTGTTTCGCTTTCATCTTTTTCAATGAATTTTAGAAGGGTAGTATTAAGATTTTACAATTATTTTAGACAATCAGATAAAGTATTAATTGTATTTTTTAATCTTTGCATCTTTTTTCTAACACGAAAAGTAAAAAGGAATGGAGAGAGTATTAGTTAATTAAGCGCGAATGTGGACTGTAGTTTAAGAGCTTTTCTACGGGGATCGGGATTTAGGGACCGGTTTTACTTGACTACCACAAAAATTATAATATTTTTTAACTCAAATTTTTTCAGAATTCAATGATTTAGGTGTAATTTTGATACATAAACCCTAAACCCATTTTTTATATTTTTTATTTTTTTGACTCCCAAAACATTAAACCCTAAACCCCAAATCCTATTTTTTACATGTATTCAAATTACAAATATATACCGTATGTATAATTCTGTTTTTTACATGTATCCAAATTATACCTAAATCACTGGATTATGTAAAAATTTGAATTAAAATAAATATTATAGCAAATTTTTGGAAAGTCAAATTTTTTTTAAAAAAAATTATTCCGGTCACTGATACCGGTCCCCCTAGAATTTTTGGTTTTTAATGCTCCCAATTCATGCATACAAATAGGATGTCACCAATCCATAAAAGTCCTCATACAAGAATTAATGTACGCATACAAAATTAAGGGTATAGCTACGCACACTTCACAAACTACGCTCTTCTACCAAACGGCATAGCAATTCCCCATAATTAATAGGAATAGTAGTAGTACGTTTGTAGTTTCAAGGGTTATGGTTCCAAGGTTGTGTTTGTCTCCGGTGTATGGCTCGGAGGATCTTAAATTCCAAAGGCGGAGACAGTTTTCGCATTAATTCTATCACAAATTAAGCCATGCATGCAGACTGGTTATATATTGAGTAGTAGTAGTTCGTTATTTTCAAAGTTTGAGGGACATGAATACAAGTGTGGTGTGCTGGCGCATACAATTAAAAATAAATTTTTATTGCTAATAATATTTATGTATTAGTGCTAGTCCTGCTATTCATTAGATGTCTAACATATTCTATAATAATTCATACACCAAATAATATTTTTATAGTAACTAGAAAAATCATAACTGCTATAACATGAACCCAAACACATGAGGCCCAATGCATTAATAAAACCTAAGACCGGGCTACTAATAAATCCCCAAGACCGGATAGTCGTAGTGGTCATTCGTCGAACCCGCAAAAGTATGAGTCAATCATAACATAAACTAATATGCTGATAACGAAAAATAAACTAACGAAATAAATCAGAGAAGCAAACCTTGGATTAAGTTAACTTCACCTCAGAATCTTACACTGATCATTGACTCAAGCATAATCAATTAATATCTTGAATATTCATGGTCGAATTACTTCCGTGTCTTTCCTTAGTTATAGTGAGATAGAAACAAGCAATCTAAATAACCTTGATTACTAAACAATTTTAGACAAGCGCTGAAAATTTAATCTAGTAGCAACTTTAAGATTTAGAAAATCGATAAAGCTAAACAACACAAGCACAAGCGGTTGCATTTAATTTAGTTGAGTTTTCTTCTTAAGATATAATAATCTCATGATCTACAGTGAATTATTAATCTTAGTTGCTTCACATATTAGAATGACCAAACAATTACGAATTTGATATCTAATTTAGCAGTAGATTTCAACGAATAAATAACTAGTGTGCACCCTAACAATTAAACATATAAATTAAGTGCAGAAGAATAATCAATACTCAAAATATAAATTGAATAATTAAAATCAATTAAATTTTACAGTGTAATAATCTGAGGCTTTCGTCTTCTTAATCCAAGAATAGAAGTTTAACCACACATGACCATCAAATCACCAAAAAATAATTGAAAAAAAGTTATAAACAAAGATTTTATTAATTGAATGAAGTGTTGTGTCCCAATTAGATCAACTTTATTCTCTATTTATAATACCCAAAATAATCCTACATGACATGACATGCTTTATCCTCCTTTCCAAATAAGCTTGCTACATTTGCGACTATAAGTTAAGCATGTGTTAAATTTTACATATGTTATGTAGGCCCACTTGAATGATAAATAAAGTAGGCAAGTAGCTGCCCATAAAATGTCTCCTTTGCATGTAATCTAAAATCAATTAGGAAACTCGTGCATTTGAATTGGCTAGTATTAAACAAATTCAATTGGAATTATAGAATCCGTGTGATTGGTTTGTTTAATTGGGTCAGTTCAGTCCCATAAAACTTGAATTGCGCGCGCCCCTTTGGTTCAATAATGCTTAATTTGTCTTCAAATTATTTTTAAGTTACAGAACTCATCAATTGTACTTAAAATAAAAATATAAGAATAATTAGTATATTTAACCACAATAAATACAAAAAACTAAGTATTAAGAAATAAAAATATAACATATTTTATACTCATCAGAGTGCTATACACAAACTCTTCTTTTGCAGTTACTTGATTGAGTTTCAAAATTTGAGATGTATTTTAATTTTTGAAGCTAATTTATAAATGTTAAAATTTAAAATAGATATATTTTGTATTAAATTTTGAAAATAACAAATATAAAAGAAAATAGTACTATATTACATACTCTATCACATATATTAGTAATTGGTTTACCTCAGATAAAATCTTTAAAATAAAATTTATGCTCTCGCTTGCATGCCTAATAAATCCTCTTCGATGTAGCTAAAATTAGTTGATTTTTATTTATTTTCAAATCTTAGAATTTCACCAAATGAAATGACTTAAAAAGTCGAAATGATGATACTCTTTCGACGGGGAGGAGTTGTATTATTTATTTTATTTTCTAAAGCACCACTACCAATATCCATATTCAGCCATCGATCCCCACCCTCATAAAACTTCACTTTTTTTTGGTAGATGGCTACAATTTGGAAATTGAGATTAAAATTATTTTCTTTCTAGAGGCAAATGAATAGTGCAACTATATATAATTGGTCTGTTTGAAACTGTGGTTAAAAATTAAGATACATGTTACTACCTCCGTCCCATAATAAGTGTTTTTTAGCTTAAATCACACATATCAATACACAAGCTAAAATAACAAAAATATCTTAATATATTTTCTTTGTTTTGTTTGAGACTTTTTTATTGACTTTTAGACTCTCTTTCTCTTTCTTCAACCTTTCAACTTCCTAATAAATACGCAATAAATACCATTGGTTGCATAAGGGCACATATGGGAAAATATTGTAAAAATTGTATTGAAATTCTAACACATCACTTATTTTGGGAAAAATGTTAAACCTAAAAAATCACTTATTGCGGGACGGGGGTAGTATATGTTTCGGATCTATACTTTAATTCTTGACTTTAATTTCATCGACTGTGTTGTTTATGGGATTGGTTGCTATGATCTTTTATAAATTTGTAGTTTGAGAAAGAAAGAAAAAATGGCCGGAATTTTAAGCAAATTTGCATGTTAGTAATAAGTTAAAAGAAAATTAATGATCATGAAGTTGCTTTCTAGCTATAAATTTAATGGGTCATTCTGATCAGCTCCAAACTTTAAACACTACAAATGCATGGTTAAATATTCTATTTGTGTGGATTTGATTTCTAGCTATGATCAGTATTCGGCATTAATTACTTAAATAAATGAAATAAAATCATATTTCTTGGAGACCCATATAGTTTGATTCTCGAATTGGGGTGAGTTGAAGCGTAGCCTGAGAAATTAATGGGTTGAATTGGGGTTTTGAGTACTCCATATACTTGAAAATTACGATTGGGTGCTGGAATTGGTGTTTTGTGGTGGAGAGGGAGGGAGCAAGAGGAAGACCAAGAGAGAAATCGTTGAAATCGAGAGACGATTCAACGAGGATTGGAGGGGATTTACAGATTAAAAGGAGGAGATTAAAACGACTGATTAGAGATGGGATTCATACAGGAGGAGGAGATGAAGAGATTGCGATGACGATGTGTATTTACAGATACGTGTCGAGAATGGATCGATGGAGAGACGGAGGAGAGTGAAAGAAGAAATTGGAAAAAAGTGGAGAAGATTCGGGAACAAAGCGAATATATAATGGCAGAGAAATTAAAAGCCGAAGAGGAAGATGAAGTGAAAATCTAAAAATATCGACGAAATGGAATATGGGTGAGTTATCACCGATTAACTCTTAATTAATTAAGAGTCTACGTACTCCGTTGGTGGATCGAATTACTGTCTATTTATATATACTTAGATACTTAGATAGATATATCATGTATTGACAAGGATAAAAATAATTATTATATATAATTTTGTGAGACTACTAAGAATATGATTATTCACAAGCATTTATTTTTAAGGAATTGATATTTTTACAAGTAAATTTGATAGTTGTACAACCTCCTCCTCACATGAATACTAAATGGGGCACACCCACGTGTGAAGGAGTAACCTGTGAAACTACCACTTTTACTTATGAAAATATCAATTCCCTATTTTTAAGGCTTGTAGTTCCAATGCATGGTTCAAACTTCAAACTTGATCATCCGATCCTGCTTGAGTGATATGCAAATTTGAATGGAGAAACATATACTCTATCAGTCTCAAAATGATAAATAAAGTATAATTTGCACACATATTAAAAAAAATAAAAATAGGAAAAAGAGTAAAGAAATTCAATTTTATTTTTAGTAGCCTCACAAGATTATATAAAGTGAAGAGTACTTTTATTTTTTTATACTAATGGTGAAACAACCCGGGTCATATCCTGAGTCTGGAACAAATCTCGGGTCAAATTTCAAGTCCGAATCGAATCAAATTCATCCAAAATAAGGGTTTTAATCATTGACCTAATAGTATCTTCTTGGGTCATCTTAGCCTACCACATGCTCACCCAAAAGTCATGACTAAAGGTACTATTGGTAGTTACTTAATTACTTAAGCATAGACAAATATTTCCTTCATCTTTCGATGTGGGACTGGTGTGTTATATACTCCCCCACTTAAATTTCTGATGTCCGACCCGAGCTTTCGAGAGTCAGCTCTAATAACATATGAAACAACCCGGATCAAATCTTGAGTCCGGACAAATCTCGGGTCAAATTTCAAGTCCGAATCGAATCAAATCCATCCAAAATAAGGCCTTAAACCACTGCTCCAATAGTATCTTATTGGGTCATCTTAGTCCACCACATGCTCACCCAAAAGTCATGACTGAAGTTACTATTGTTAGTAACTTAATTACTTAAGTTAGTTAAGTATAGACAAATATTTCCCATGGGACTAGGGTGTTACAAATGGACTCCACATATTGACTAGTTATCCTTTTCTTTATGTAATTTATCTCATACTTTTAGGGACCAAAAAAAATTAAACTTTCAATAATCTTTTTAAGGACGGTTATCTCATTTTTTTGAGAACAAAAAAAATTGTACCTTTCATCGTCTTTTGGGCACTGCAAGTATGAGCTTATGTACACAATTCTCATCTGTATCAATTGCAAGCATAGTACGTACTTCATATCAGATGTTTGTTGTTTTTTAATTGTTTTAACTTTGATAAGATCTTTAGGATGTGTGGAACTTGAAAATTCTCAAGGAACACTAAGAAAAAGTAAAAGAACTATAAAAAATTGTTAGAGCTTTTTAATCCATTTATGGATTATATCTTAATGTTTTTGTACTATGGTAGCAAAAACAATTGTAGTAGATTTCTTAAAATATGTAGCAAGGAATTAGACAAAAATCATATTTGTCCTAAAATAATAGCTAGCTAGTTTATAAGTTGAGTAGGTATGACAACACGATAATGAAATTATATTATGATGAAAGATTTAAAAATACTTTGTCATATTAATTATATTACTATATATTAATCAATTACTAATAAATAAGTATCTTTATAAGTTAAAAAAATTAGAAAATTTAATTAATTTTGTACTGATCAGAAAAGAACATAAACAATGGTTTCTTTCTTAGTACTCCCAATCCATTCCATGCATATATACAAATAGGGTGTAACCAATCCATGTAAATACTACTCTCTCCGTTCTTAAAAGATTGTCGTTTTAGAAGAAAAAATTATTCCAAAATATTTGTCGTTTACAACTTTCTAAAAGAATAAATTATTTACTTTCTTATATTACCCCTATCTTCTCTTATTGTCCCAATAAATTCTCTTTTTTGTATTAATAATTTTCAATTTTTCATAAAGGGGTAGTGATGGAATTTCAAACAAATTTTACTAGTATTAAATGATTTTTTTTAATTCATGTGCTAAAACTTTAAACGACAATCTTTTAATAACGGAAATAATAATATATGAATGACACGCATACACTATTAATAGGAATAGCTAGTATGTATGCTTGTAGTTTCAAGGCTTATAGTTCCAAGGTTGTGATTAGAATTTACTACGATCCTCCAAAAATTTTACCGGATAGAGTTTTTCTAAAAAAATTATCTCAATTCAAGGCCTATAGCTATTTGGGAAAGTTTATTAGTATTTGGGAAAGTTTCAAAGACGGGAATATATATAATTATACGCAAACTAGTCTTTAGCAATTACTCCACTTCGTGGTGTGTTTTAAAATTAAGATACATGTTACTCCCTCCGTTCCTAAAAGATTGTCGTTCTAAAATATTTGTCGTTTACAACTTTTTAGAAGAATAAATTATTTACTTATCTATATTACCCCTATCTTCTCTCATTATCCCAATAAATTCTCTTCCTTTGTATTAATAGTTTTCAATTTCCCATAAAGGGGTAATAATGGAATGTCAAATAAATTTTACTAGTATTAAATGACTTTCTTAATCCATATGCCAAAATCTTAAACGACAATCTTTTAGGAACGGAGGTAGTATATGTTTCTGATGTACTATAATTTTTGTTCCTTAATATATACTACTCCCTCCGTTCTAAAAGATTGTCGTTTTAGAAGGAAAAATTTGTTCCTAAAAGATTGTCGTTTATAACTTTCTAAGAGAATAAATTATTTACTTTCCTATATCACCCCTACCTTCTCTCATTATCCCAAGAAATTCTCGCCCTTGTGTTAATAGTTTTCAACTTCCCATAAAGGGGTAGTGATGGAATTTCACACAAATTTTAATTATTAAATGATAGTATCCAATGACTTTCTTAATCCATATGCAAAAACCTTAAACGACAATCTTTTAGGAACAGATGGAGTACCTCCGTTCCTAAAAGATTGTCGTTTAAGGTTTTGGACACATGGATTAAGAAAGTCATTTAATACTAATAAAATTTATTTGAAATTCCATCACTACCCCTTTATGAGAAATTGAAAACTATTAATACAAGGAATAGAATTTATTGGAACAATGAGAGAAGATAAGGATAATATAGAAAAGTAAATAATTTATTCTTCTAGGAAGTTATAAATGACAAACATTTTGGAACAAATTTTTTCTTCTAAAACGACAATCTTTTAGGAACGGAGGGAGTAAAATCGTTTAAGAATTTCAAGTAATCATTAATTACTTAGTTTTCAATATTACCCCATGTATTAAATATAATTTTGGTTCTCTCACTATTATTTGTTCAATAAATAAAACTCTCGTTTTTCAATAGAATGGCGATATAACAATTGATATTATATTTAATGCTTTATAATCATTTCTTTAATATTTGTGCACAACTCTAAAACGATTTATATTAAGGAACGGAGGGAGTAGTATTTTATAATTAGTTTATAATTGTTATAGTTATTTGTATTTAACTTTTATATTAATTTTAAATTTTATAATTGCATAGAAACAATTAAAATATATCCCTATATATTTTAAAACCCAAGGAAGTAATTGCTAAAGACGAGTTTGCGTACATACTCAAACTCTCGTCTGAAACTTTCCCAAAGGAGTATTGAACTATCCAATGATCAGCAGTCTGCATGCATGGCTTAAATTGGGATAGAATTAATAGAAAAACTGTCTCCGGTTAAAAGTTTGGAGGTTCATAAATTCTAAACACAACCTTGGAACTATATTCCTATTAATAATGGTGTATGCGTGTCATTCATATATTAGTATTTATATAGTTGGTCTGTGCATGACTGTTAGTTAATTGCTATAAATAAGTTGAAACTGCATGTGGTTCACAATTATGAAGATCGATGCATGTTAGATGTTCTGATCTTCTGATATATATATATATATATATATATATATATATATATATATATATATATATATATACTTTCTTCACAACATCCAATTATATGAACGAGTAAGAGCTTATCTTCATTCCCACTTTCTCTATAATAGAATAGTACACGATCAATCTTGTTTCTTCCCTTCTCCTACCCTTCACCACAATCAAACACAATCTTGTCATTAGCTAAGAAAAAATGGTTAAGGAAATAGTATTTTGTATTGTGCTTTCTTTCATTATGCTTTTAGTTTCCATGGTGGATGGAAATATTAATACTACCGACTTTGTCCACTGCATGGCCACCCAATCCCAAAACAGCACCCGACATATTTATAATAAATATTCTCCTGAATTTCTTCCTATTTTTCAAACCACCCAACAGGATTCAAGGTGGATAAATTCATCCACATCCTCATTTCCGGATTTCATCGTCACTCCGTATAATGAGATCGAGATTCAGGCTGTCGTTATATGCAGCAAAATGCATCAACTCGAGTTAAGGATCAAAAGCGGTGGGCACGACTACGAGGGTCTCTCCTACCGCTCCCAAAATAATTATATTATTATTGATATGGTTCAACTTCGACAAATTCTAGTTGATGTGACCAACAAAACTGCGTGGGTGCAGGCCGGAGCCACGCTTGGAGAGCTATACTATGCCATTGCCCAGAAAAGCCACGTCCTTGCATTTCCCGGCGGTACGTGCCCGAGTGTTGGAACCGGAGGCTTTCTTAGCTGGCGGTGGGTTCGGATGGTTGTTTAGGAAATACGGCATTGGAGCCGACAATGTGTTGGACGCACGTATTGTCGATGCCTATGGCCGTGTACTTGATAGGGGATCTATGGGGGAGGATTTTTTCTGGGCCATTAGGGGAGGGGGAGGGGCTAGTTTCGGGATCATTGCATCTTGGAAACTTAAGTTAGTCAGCGTTCCTCTTACTGTGACTGCTTTTACCAAACATAAATATTTGAACGAAAGTGGCACAGAACTAGTTTACCAGTGGCAAAACATTGCCCCAAAACTCCCCAACAATTTGGTGATCAGGGTTATGGTGAGTGTGCTGGTTCGGGGTCCGGAAAGGGCCATCCAAGTGGGGTTTAACTCACTCTTTCAAGGAAGTAAAGCCCAGTTGATGGGCATTATGAATGAGAGTTTTCCGGCCTTGGGTTTGATGGAGTCGGACTGTTACGAAATGCCTTGGATTAACTCTTCTATTCTCTACTGGGGAAAAATCAAAGGGAATGAATATCCATTGGAGAATATACTCAACCGGACAGACAAGTTTAGGGACCCGTACAAAGGCAAGTCTGATTTTGTCACCAGCCCCGTTATTCCCCAGACTGCATTTCAAGACATTTGGGAGTTGTTCCTGAAAATTGAAGGATCACCCCTAATGATATTGGAACCGTTCGGGGGAATAATGGAAGAACTTTCCCCGTCTTCTCTGCCTTTTCCGTACCGAAATGGCACATTGTATAACATACAGTATTTGATCCGCTGGCTGAGCAAAGATACCGACCAAGGCAAGGCCCAAATCCGGTGGATGAATGAGCTGTATGAATACATGACCCCCTATGTGACTCGCTCTCCCAGGTCCGCCTACTTAAATTACAGGGACCTGGACTTGGGGATGAACCCACCCCAAGGCCCAATTAGCATCTCTTTGGCTAAAGTTTGGGGAGAGAAATACTATGGGTTTAATAATTTCGAGAAACTCTGCAGAGTGAAGAATCAGATTGATCCTGACAATTTCTTCCGGCACGAACAGAGTATCCCTCCCTTGAAAGTGTGATCCAAGGGGTGCCAATTAGGTGGTTTTAAGTTATGTTTTTAGCTTCTTCTTTTTTAATTATCCGTTCCTCCCTTGTTGTTGGCCTACTTTCAGTGTAGGTATGTAATTTATGGTTGAATTATTAATCTAGAAGAATTAATTAGTGTGAATGTTCAGTTTAAATTGACTTGTCTTAGGATTCCATTGTCATGAATGGTTCATCAGAATATGAAATTAAGAGTTGTTCAAAGATTAATTCAGTCAAGTAATGATGAAACAGAAATAGAAATGGGAAGAGAGGAGAAGGAGAAAAAAGAGGGGAATAGTTGAGACTTTAGAAGGTTGGCGAATTAGGCAGTGGGATGGAGTGCCCTCAAACCTCTATTTATTCTTTTTAAAACTAATGAAAAGCGGACGGCAGGAAGTTTTGAGGTTAACTTATTTATTAAATTAAGGTTGCAAAAGCTTTTCAACTTGATAAAGTAGTGTTATAGGCTAATTAAAGTACGTTCATGTCAATAAAGGATGATGAAAACTTAATTGACCAAATTATGTGGCTGAAATTACAAGTCCCTTCTCCATTATAGTTTTTCACGAAAAATAATATACATCTCCACAAATTTCATGACGCGACTAATATGAAAGTCTAAGAGAGAGAATATAGAACATTTATAATGTCTACGCCCCTATTTAATTTTTACATATATCATGTATCCACTTATGTCGACATTTTTTATCAATATAAATTTGTCGTCATGTATTGCATGACTCTTTTTCATACAATTTCGCTTAGGTTCCGTTTGTCATGAATCCTTATGAAAAAAGAGGTGTTTCAGAGTTTAATTCACAGGAGGAGACAGAAAAGGAGAGACATAAGAGAATGATAGTTGAAAAAGGGTAGTGAATTGGGGTGTGGGATGGAGTTCCATGCATGATAATGGGCTAGCTATAAGTTTCCCTCAAACCTCTATTGCTCTTTTTAAAATTAATAAAAATTGATGAAAAAGGGACATGCATGCGTTAGAGCTTTAGAAAAAATAACAAGTTTTGAGGTTGGCTGGATCATGAATCAGTCTGTTTTTCAAATGATGCGGTTCGATGGGGATCTCCTAATTACACTTTTTATGCAACTTCTCTCTTGATACTCATTTAACCAAATATAAAATAAAGATTTTAGCAACATTATTAAATCTATTTTTTTTTGTCATAAATATGTATTGGATGAATAAATTAAAAATCACACAATACTTGATTCGAATGTAGTTGGCACTTATAAGTGACGATTTTATTTAGGATGGAGTTAGCAATAAGTAGTCTAACTTGGGAGTTAAAATTAGCCTGGGAGTTAATAACCCAAATAATCTAACATAACAAAGTTTAAATATTGAAGTTCAACCTCTTATGTTACATTTGGATTGGAGTAATAAAGGTGGGAATGGAATAACTCATTCATATGTAATAAAAAAAATTTATGCTTGGTTGCGATTGGAATGAAAAAAATTGTGTTTGACTCTTTGAGGGTGGAAGAACATATGGAATAACTCATTCCAACTAGAATAGAATGAATTATTCCATTCCTTCAATCCAAACGTAGCATTAGTCATTCCAAGTTTAAGCCATATATGGAGCTTCTGAATTTCTTGGCCTTATACTTGGCTTTTTGTGACAATGTCTATTATGAGGTCAGATGCAGCACCTCCTCCTCCTCCCCCCTTTAAAGGAGGAAAAAGAATGGCCGAGGAAATTAATTAGTTTGTATGACTGAGATCGTTACAAAAGGTTTTTATTTTTTAACTTCATTGTAAAGAGAACTCAAAACTTCTCTAGCAAATTTTGATTCGTAACAACAGCTATTCCAGTGTTATGGGGATTTATGTGAAACTAGTAAGTATTATAAACTCTGCTTCTCCACCATCATTCAAGTTTATTATTTTAATTTTGAATGAGAAAACCAATCTTAACTATGAAATTAATTTTAGATAAAACATGCAAACTCCAAGAAAATACAATAAAATGAAAGCAGTAATATGCTTAGCAGCTCATCAGCTCCACAGTTAGAAAATGAAATGAGGGTCTGTCTGGTCGTATCATAAACTGGACATGAAATTGTTGCAAGTTGGCCCTGCAAATTCATTATATGTCCATTTCAATCTGTTTGTTGGGGTGCATATATATCCTTATATCATCACTTCCGGGTTAAATATTTTTTTGGTCACTGTACTTTAGGTCAACTTATAAATGGATAATTGATATTTTTTTTTTTACAATCAACTAACTGTACTCGATTTTTCTAACACAAAGTTGAATTTCCGTCAGCGGAGTTAAGTTTTTTAACGGAAGTGTGACATGGCAGTGCCACATATACACCAAATCCTAATTGGAATGTTTTTTTAATAATTTTTTGAGTAATGCTACTATCACATAAAACTATCACATAAACATCATATACTGCTGACGTGGCATTATGTGATTTGTTGTTGACATGACCCGCTTAACTCAACAACAAATCACATACCGCCACGTAGCATTATGTGAGCATTATGTGGTAGTCTTTATGTGATAGTAGCATTATTTTAATTTTTTACATGTCATCTAAAATATTTCACCCATAAAACTAAAGGTCTTACCCAAATCCATAAATATCCGACCTGACCCGACCGACCCAATTACTACTACTACTACTATAATAATAATAAAAGCCGTAATTATAACTGAAAATATAACAAAAAAATGATAATTCAAAAATATTAAGGGGGAAAATGAATTAAATTTAAAATAAAAAATATAACAAAAAATTTTAAGCCTGCCAAACAAGCTTTAACAAATTCAACACCTTACTCTTAAATATTAAGGGGAAAAAATGAGATAAAATGGGAATGCTTTAGGCTAAAAAAAACACTTTATCTTCATTTCCTCCCTCTGCCCTAGTGGTGCACAAAAGGCCCCGAGGCCTGCGGCCTGGCCTTGGTCCGGCCTGGCCTTGGTCCGGCCTGGGCCCGGTCTGGTCAAAGCCTGGCCCAATCAGGCCTAGTCTGGAAGGCTTGAAAAGGCCGATATTTTTAGGCAAAAATCTGACCTGGCCTGGCCTACAAAAAAGTCTGGCCTGGCCTGGGGCCGGGCCTGGTCTGGCTGGGCCTGGCCTGGCCTGGCCTGAGGCCTTACATGATTTTTTATCCAATTAATTATTTATAATTTTTGAACTTTAAATTTATAATTATTCATCAATAAACAATAAATTTTAACTTATTTATTATTGTAATTTATAAATTATAATACATTAGTTTTAATTAATACATCAATAAAGTTAAAATTTTAATTATTCATTCTTGATTTCTTGCAAGTACATTTAACTAATATATTAGCTAGTTTATTTAATATTAATAAGTTAGTTGATTAAATTTTAATATTAATATATGAGTTAGTTTATGAATATTAATAAGTTAGTTGATTAAATATTAATATACTACTTAGTTTATTTAATATTCATAAGTTAGTTAATATTGCATAGCATGTTAATTGCATTTAACATGCTAATATGTTAATATGCATATTTATTTAATATGTTAATAGCATGTTTATTGTATATTTATTTATTTAATATTTATTGCATATTAAATATTTAATATTTAATATTAATATTAATATTAATATTAATATTAAATATTGCATATTGCATATTGCATATTGCATATTGCATATTGCATATTGCATATTAATATTAATATGTTAATGTTAATATTGCATATTATAATATTTAAATAGTAAATATTGCATATTAAATATTACATGTTTAATGTTTAATATGTTATTTATTTATTTAATATTCATGTTTATTGCATATTAATATGTTTATTGCATTTTTATTTAATATGTTAATATGCATATTAATATGTTTATTTAGTTAATATGCATATTTATTTAATATGTTAATTGCATGTTAATTGCATTTAAGTTAGTTCATAGTTTATAAATAATAATACATTATACATTAGTTTTAATTAATACATCAATAAAGTTTAAAATTTTAATTATTCATTCTTGATTTCTTGTAGATACATTTAATTAATATACATCTTCAATGAATATAACTAGTTAGTATATTTAATATTAATAATAAGTTAGTTACTTAGTTGATAGTAAACAACTATACATAGTTGATAGTTAATATTAATAATAAGTTAGTTAATTAGTTGTTAGTTACTTCAATGAAACTAACTTTATATTCAAAAAATAAAAGTGTAATCTACAGTATTTTCTACGAAGGGCATAGTAAACAACTATACATATATGAGTTAGTTTATTAATATTAATAAGTTAGTTGATTAAATTTTAATATTAATATACTACTTAGTTTATTTAATATTCATAAGTTAGTTAATATTGCATATCATATTATTAATATAACATGTACATAATATTAATATTATTAATAGTTATTAATAATATAACATTAATAATAGTTATTATTAATGTTATTATTAATATAAGTTAGTTATTTATTTATTATTAGTTAGTTAGTTTATTCATAATATTATTAAGTTAGTTAGTTATTAATATTATATCATATTATTATAGTTAGTTAGTTATTAAATTAGTTATTATAATGCTTTAAAAAAAAAGTTAGTTAGTATACTTGGTAGTTAGTATTACAATATTACATACAGCAGGAGCCTAGCAGGCTGCCTGGCGCCCGCCCCCAACCCCAGGCCCCCGCCCCCAACCCCTAGCCCCCAGCCCCCAGACCGGAGCACCCCCAAGCCACAAGCCCACATGCAAAAAAATTTTTTTTTTTGTAAGTGCTGAACCAGACCAGCCTGGGCCTGGCCCAAGGCCTGGCCTGGCCTACAGGCCTCATCAGGCCATGGTTTGGGGTTTAAGGACTGGCCTGGCCTGGCCTGGCCTGGCCTGAAGGCCCAAAAGTCAAGGCCTGGCCTGGCCTGGTCAACGGCCAAAGCCTTGCAGGCCCAGGCCGGCCTGTTGTGCACCACTACTTTGCTTCCACCCGACCACCACAGCACCAACTGATAGTAGTGTGCATACAAGCCAATCATGTATGATGATAAAGCACGTACTTTATAAACAATCTTATTTATTTATTAATAAAATATTCATTTATTAAAGGCATTTAATTATCTACATGTTGCTGTTTTTATAATATGTAAATAACCCATAGTTTTAAGCAATGCTTTTAGAATCATGATGATGATCATGCTAATGAGATCTAAATTCTTAGAAAGTTTTAAAACTTAAATAGTTCCCAATCGTGGGATTACTAAAAAGGGGATTAGTAAATCCGGATAGATTGGTACATATGTTGCTTGCTCATTGGATGAGGATGATTGATCTCATGATCATTTGTGTGGAGACACTAAAGCAAGTATGTAGGTGCTTATTGGAGAATAAGTTCACTGAACGTGATTCTCTATGGAATACCTAATGGAGTTTTACTCGCATGTCAATAGGAATTCCTAATGTGATAGTAGTACAAGTGATCCTTGGACTTGAGATCATCATAGTATCTTGTATGTAACAAATTATACTTTGACTTATTCCTTAAGACCTTTTAAGGCATATATAGGGTATGCTTGGGTATAATGAGTTACATATGGAGATAATGAATGATCAATAAAGAATCTACCACCTCTAGTAAAAGAGGAGATATGTCCTATGTGATTCGTTAAATGACAACCCAGGAATCCTTGGCCAAGGTGAAATGAAATTAGAAAGGAGTTTTTTAATTTGCATTATTTGGAGTTGTGCATTTTCTAATCGAAATACATATAATTAAATAAAATAAGACTTGACAGTAAATCCATGTCTTATATTTAATTGGGACATTGTATGGTGGAAGAATTGAATTGTATGGTAACTATTAACTCACAGGTTCTTTTATGATTAATGTTGAAATCTATATTATCTGGAAAGTCGTTGATCGCTAGGGAGGCTTATCCCTATTGTAGAATAAATATTATTTATTTAAATAGATTATTAGTTTAATTTATTTATTTAAATAAGATTAAAATTATTTTAATTGATTTATTCACAACCGGTTTAATATGGAGAACCTAAAGGGTCACACCATAAAAGGAAGAATAATTATTTAAGAAGGTAATGGCATAATCGTAATAATGCATTAAGTATAATTAATTTAATCTATGGTGATAGAATAAATTAAATAGCTTAATGTTTATTATTTAATATTTTGGAAATATTAAATATAAATTAATAAGAGGAGTCTTATTAATATTATTACAATTATTATTATTTTAATTTCTAAAGGAGTTTAGTAATTAATTTAATATTTAGTACTCTCATTTATTCCTAATAAGATTAGGAGACAAATTAATTAAATGAATTTAATTAATTATTCCCATGTGGTGGGAAGCCTAAATTAATTAAAGGAGTTTAATTAATTAAAAGAAATCCCATGTCTAATAGGATTAGAAGGGTTGACCAATATCTATATAAGAGGAGTCTTATAATAGATATTGATTGATGCAATTCCAATTGTTGGAGAGTACTCCTTTTCTATAGAGGATAGAACACTAAGCCAAACACCCTCCTTCTTGATAATTTCTCTTCCTTGGTGGATCACCTCTAGAGGCCAAACACTTGGGTGGCTAACGTTGATCAAAGAAAGGAATCTAACCCGGAAATTCAAGGAGATCACGAAGAACAAGGAGTTGAACTAGTACCTGTGGAAGCTTCGTTCTACAAGGGTATGATTTCATAACTTCTTATTTATCGTTTTAAATTAATAATTTGCATAAAGGATGATCCGGGTAATGGTTTTGTAGAAATTTTTTAAACTCTGATATACCATGCTTCCGCTAATTTTTGCAATTTGATTGCGTCACGATTTCGTACAAACCCAACACCAACATCACAACCACCATTGTTCTAGACAAACCCAAGATCCATCCACACACATCCCACCACACCACTACTACAGCCACCACTATTGTATACAAACCAAAGATACATATACATATATAACTATCCCTTTACATGTAACCAATTTTATTTTCCTGAGTTTTGAATCTTGATTGAAGGAGGGAGAGATACCATTGCGATTGGTAAAAGAAACGTAATCGGATCCGTTCGCGGTCGCAATATTGGCAACAAATCTTTCAAAAATTTGAATTTCAAATTCAATTTGTTCGAACCATTTGAAACCCCAATTTGGAGAACATCTCTCTGTCAATCTCTTTCACGTGGGTTTAGAAATCTAATTTGCAAAAGTTCCATGTCAAATTCGAATTCATGTATCCAGAAGATGAGTAGTTTTTGATGATTTTGATCAAAGTTTAGAAGGTGATTTATGGACGGTGACAATAACAAAAAGCAGAAGTGGTGGCCGATGAATTTGGTGGTGGGGATGAACCTGGTGGGGTGGTAGGTAAAGAAGATGGGTATAGTTTTTTTAAAAATATATAAATTAAATAATATATATTTTATTTAATCTGCCACGTGATTTAAATAATCTATATAAGATTTTTAATAATTAACAAAAATTCTTTGCCTAACATATATAAATATTTATATAAATAAAAATTTATTTTGAAAAGATTTTTAATTTTAAAATATTTTTAATTTTATAATATGTATAATTTCCTTAATTATATAAAAAACATTTGCTATTAATTACAAAAATAACTAAATGACTCTTTTTATTTTTTAATTTCTGACCATGTATTTTTTGCTAAATTTTTTGATTTTATTATAAGTTTCTTTCATTTTCCCCTAAATGCATTTCATATTCCCCTTAATTTTAATTAGCACATTTTTAGTTTTTATGTTTTATAAATGACTTAATTATAAATAAAAATTTATTTGATATTAATTACAAAAATAATTAAATACATTATTTATTTATTTTTCTTGTTTTTTGGCTAACTTTTTAAATTTACATTATACTTTAAAATATTTTTTTCATTTTATTCATAAAAAAATTCCTTCAGGTCCACATAATCACTGCTACGTCGCATAATCACTGTCACATCAGTTTTTTTTATAACTCAACAGCTTAGGTGTCATTTTCCGTTTAAAGTCAAAGGACTTAACGATTTTTTTAATTTTGTGTTAGAAAAGTCGAGTACAGTTAGTTGACTGTAAGAAAAAAAAGTTCAGTTATCCATTTGCAAGTTGACCTAAAGTACAGTGACCAAAAAAATATATAACCCCATCACTTTCCTTCTTAACTTTGATTCAGGTCAGGTCACATTATATATATATACTAGCTGTGTCCCGTGCCTTCGACACTACATAGACGATAGACGGTGGGATTTATCCTAAACTTTGAACTGCCCAGATGATTTATTGAGTGAGCGAAAAATTCAAAATCATTTGTATTTTATTAGATATATATATATATAGAGAGAGGTTTCTTAGACTTTTATCATTGTTCTTATTATTATTATTATTAATTTATGCTTCAAACTTTGAACCCAATTCAAGTACTTAAGTGAGTAACTCGTTAAGAAGATTACTTGAATTTGAAAAAGTAGATACTCAAAACTAGGGCTGAACAAGTAACCAAATTAGAATTGAAACCGCACCAAAAATCGCACGAACCGCACCAATTAAAATCGTACCAACGATTCCGGCACATGTGACGGTTTTAGGTAGGTTGAATAACCAAATTTATGATTTCAGTTTGGTTACTAGCCAAAATCGCACGCATAAAATCAAAACCGCACCATGTGTGTGTATGTATGTATTATCTCTAGTAAATTCTAAAGTTACTTTTCACTTGAACACGCTCAGAGAAAACCCTTTCTTGCATTGTCATTTTTTCACCAATTAAAAGAAGATGGTTAGATGTTATAGAGTCAAAAATTAAGTATTTGGGTTTTGGAATTTTGGATTTGTTTGATGCGTTACTGGAGGGGCTTATTGCTGAGGGGTCAAATTCGTTGGTTCGAGCACTTGATGCATTGGTTAAGGTCTATACTATAGTAGTAATAGTCTAATAGATTATTTTTGAAATTAGGTACAGTTAGGATTATATTCTATAAGTTTTTCCTGCAATATATAAGATAGAATTTCATTCTATCTCCAGTATATATTTTTAATTTTTGGGGAACTAGATAAACCTTCTTACTTGTTATCGAATATATGATCTCTGTTGTTTTATATAGCGTATGTTTTAGTTTTAAAGCATCATTCATTTATTATAAACTAAAACTATTTTATGTGTCTCACTGTTTTATGATTTGATGGTGAATTTGACATGTTTGGCAGAAGGAGCTTTGGTTCTATGCTTGATATAATTCTCATTGTCGACTCTGTCACTAAGTTAATTTCTCGATGTGAGATGTGTTAAATTATATTGAAGGCTTAGACCTTTTTGTTGTTTCAATTGGTTTTGGAACCGAAACCGCATCAATTAAAACCGCACCGCACTGTTTAATACCGCACCGTACTAATCACAAGCAGTTTCGCGTGCGGTTTTGAATTTGTCAAACCGCACCTAAGCGATTTCGGGTGCAGTTTGAACTTCAAACAACACCAAACCGCACCATACTCACCCCTACTCGAAACTCCACTTATACCTTTTTCCCCCTAATCTATTGCATCATAATAAAATAAGGGTCCTCTTAACATGTGCCCTAAGGGCACGTACTAAGCACACAGTTCAAGAGAATATTCTCTTAAACTGTGTGCTTATTCCCTTGATTTCTGCATTTACACCAAGTCCAAGGGAATATGCACACAATTCAAGGGAATAATCCTTTGAACTGTGTGCTTAGCATGTGCCCTAAGGGCACATATTAAGAAATTCTATAAAATAAACCGTGGCCGTTTAACTATGTTATGCCCAAGTCAATTTATTTTAAATATTTAAACACTCATTTTGAGACAGAATCTGAGGGCAGTATAATCTAATAATATAAGCTCCAAATAAACCTTCTTATACGAATAATCTAAGGCTTAGTAAATACATATGTGGAAATTACTAATAAGAGCCTCCGTCTCAAATAACATAACATTAAATACTACTTTAATAACTACTGTATTATTTAACATATCAAAAATTTGATTACCCAACATCACCCGAACGAACAGAAATGTTGCTTACCGACATATTTTTAATTTCCTCTCCCTTTGATTTCCCCCAAACCAAACCCATAAACTAGCATCTGCATATCTCTTCATTGCTTTCTACCAAATCAAGTCCTTCAATGAAAGAAGACACAAATCAGAAGTTAAAGTAAGGGAGAGAAACTAAAATCTTCACTAATGGGTTGCTCTGCTTCTCGTTCCCATCTTCTCCCCACACCCAACACTGAACAACAACCCTCAAACTCATCATCACATTCTTCTTCAGATTCTTACTCCGATTCCTTTCTCTATCAAACCCCAATTTCCCACACTATCTCTCTACCAACTCCTCTCATCCACCACCCTCCCCTCCGCAAAGGCGATACCAACCACCTAGTTTCTCTCACCTCCACTACTTACGGCTCTCTCATCCTTATCGACTCGATTACTAACCCTATCCCTAATTTCAATTCCCCCAATCCTGACTCATCATCGTCTACGGACTCTGTAATCAACACCTGGGAGTTAATGGAAGGCCTTGACGAGTTTGATTTCGATATTATTCAGTACCTAATACCTAATAATTCATCAATTTATGAGAAACCTGACGCAGAACGGAAGTTGATATGAAAATTTACCATCGTAAATTTTCAGATAGCTCATTGGAATCCACCTGAAAATTATAAATAATTTGTAAAAGAAGTTTATCAAAATTGTATATCTCATCTATACCCACAAGCCGGGTATATATAACTCACAAACTTTAGGGCCAAGTCACCCTATAATTTTCTTGGAAAGAGAAATAAATCTACTTAGAAATTAGGGAAAACCCTAACAAATTTTCTGACAGATTCCTAAATTTACGAAAATACAGATTTATATAAAATAATTAAATACTAATGATTACTTCAACGCCCTCGAAGCCAAGTCATAGGAAGTTCCGAACGCCGAAGCCATATGCCGAAGTCATATGCTAAAGTCAACTCTTCGGGAATAAATCCACTTACGACCGTCTCTTCGGTTCGATTCTCTTTTCTCGTTTCCTATCCAATTCTTCCTCGAACTCTAGGGCTAGCTGTCCTACATCACCTAAACAGCCAAAGAAACTTGAGTAATATGCACGCTCGATAGACAACCTTTTTTGCAGAAATTCCTCTTGTTCTGAAGCACAAGTCAGGTGTTCTGAATAAGGTAGAAGACGCGTTGAGTCGGCGTGAGAGTCTGTTGGTTACTATGCAACAAGAGGTCATCGGGTTTGAATTTCTGAAGGAGCTGTATTCGGATGATGAACACTTCACCGAAATATGGGAGAAGTGTGTTCAGAGACAAATAGATGGAGAATTTTATGTGGTGGATGACTATTTATTTCGAGGAAATCAGCTATGTATACCTCGGAGTTAGTTGAGGAAAAGACTGGTTCGGGAACTACATGGAGTAGGTTTAAGTGGTCATTTGGGATGTGACAAGACCATCAGTGGAGTAGCAAAACGATATTACTGGCCACAGCTGAAGCGCGATGTAGGCAACATGGTTCGAAAGTGCTATGTGTGTCAGACTGCAAAGGGATAATCTCAAAATACAGGCCTCTACATGCCGCTACCAATACCAAGTGCTATCTGGGAAGACTTGTCAATGGATTTTTTTCTGGGTCTTCCCCGAACTCAACAAGGAGTAGATTATGTATTTGTTGTGGTTGATAGGTTCTCAAAGATGGGACACTTCATTCCTTGTCGGAAGACTCCGGACGCATCCCACGTAGTTCAGTTGTTCTTTCGGGAAATAGTCCGTCTACACGGGGTACCTCAGTCTATCACTTCGAACAAGGATTTAAAGTTCCTTAGTCATTTTTGGATCACTCTTTGGCGACGAATGGATACCGCTTTGAAGTTCAGTAGCACTGCACATCCACAGACTGATGGGCAGACGAAAAATCTTAACCGAACGCTAGGCAATTTGGTTCGGAGTATATGTGGTGACAAACCGAAGCAGTGGGATGTAGCGTTAGCACAAGCTGAGTTCGCTTATAATAATGTTGTCCACACAGCTACGGGCCAATCTTCTTTTGCTTTAGTGTATCAGATGTCTCCTAAACATACGCTGGATCTGGGCCGACTTCCTAAAATTATTGGAAATAGTGTTGCTGCTGAAAACCTGGCTGAACAAGTTTGAGATGTACAGGCCGAAGTGAAAGTTAGGTTGGAAGAAACGAATAAGAAGTATAATGCCTACAGCCGATGCCAAGAGACGTTCAAAGCTATTTAACGAAGGTAATCAGGTTATGATCTTTTTGCGCAAAGAAAGGTTTCTCGTTGGTTCCTATAATAAGCTGAAGCCACAAAAATATGGTCCGTACAAGGTAATCAAAAAGATAAATGATAATGCCTACGTGATCGACTTGCCGGCTGAAATGAACATCTCCCGTACTTTTAATATATCCGATCTTTATGAGTTTCGAGAAGATGTTCCACTTTATCCAGATTATAACTCGAGGTCGAGTTCTTCACATGTGGGAAGGACTGATGTAGGAAAGCTAGCCTTAGAGTTCGAGGAAGAATTGGATAAGAAACGAAAAAAGAGAATCGAGCCGAAGAGACAGTCGTAAGTGGATTTATTCCCGAAGAGTTGACTTCGGCATATGTCTTCAGCGTTCGGAACTTCCCGTGGCTTGGCTTCGAGGGCGTTGAAGTAATCATTAGTATTTAGTTACTTTATATAAATCTGTATTTTCGTAAATCTAGGAATCTGTCAGAAAGTTTGTTATGATTTTTCCTCATTGTTAGGTAGATTTATTTCTCTTTCCAAGAATATTCGACTTGGCCCTAAAGTTTGTGAGCTATATATACCCGGCTTGTGGGTATAGATGAGATATACAATTTTGATAAACTTCTTTTACAAATTATTTATAGTTTTCTGGTGGATTCTAGTGAGCTATCTGAAAATTTACGTTGGTCAATTTATAACATCATGTTCTTGTTTCCCCAACAACTGACGAGGAGAAAAATGTCATTTCACGGGCTTAATTTTTTTAAAAAAAATGGAACGACAACAACTTATAAGTTAGTCAAATGTATTTATAAGTTGTTTTTTACTGTCAAAGTGTTTGAGCTGACTTACTTTTTAACTTATAAGTCATTTATAATAAGAGAAAGAGAGATTATGAGATAAGTATGGTAATTATGATAATTTAAGGGTTTTATAGATAATTAATATTATATTTAATGTTATACAACCATTTCCTCAATTCTTGTGTACAACTCTAAAACGACATATATTAAAGGACGAATGGAGTAAAAAATACTACATTTGCTCTGAATGATAGGATCATTATTGACTTGTTAAAAGTGAATTTAAAATATTTTTAAAATTAAAATTAACATGATTTATTTAGGTTTTAAAAATAATAAATTTAATAGGTAGTAGTACGTTTAAGCTAATTTATGATATTAAAAATTATATTGTCATAAACTAAATGAATTCATATCGATTTTGAAATAAAAAATATTAAAAATTGGATTTCAAAAAGTTAATATTGATCTCATAACATGGAAAAGAAGTACTACCTCCGTCCCTTAATACAAGTGTTTTAGAATTGTACACAAGTATTAAGGAAATGATTGTATAGCATTACATATAATATCAATTGTCTATATTGTCCTTGTATTGAAAAAAGAGAATGTTATTTATTGAACAAAAAATAGTGAAAGAACCAAAGTTATATTTAATACGTGGGGTAATATTGAAAATTAAGCAATTAATGCTTACTTGAAATTATCAAATAACTTATATTAAGGGGGCCAAAACACTTCTCTAAAACGATTTATATTAAAGGACGGATGAAGTAGTATTTTTAACTACGGCTAATATTTTGTCAGTAAATTTTAAAAATAATTTATTGAATGTGAATTGAATAAAAATTTAATGAAAAGTGTAACGGGGAGATATGAGACTACTATTCCTCAATTAAATAATTCAATCCTTTTAAAGAACCTTATAATTAGGGATTTTATAACTGATAATTTTTTAAAGAATGAATGTAGTAACTTTATAAATATAACTTACTAATTAAAAGCTTGGAGATCGGAGTTAATGACCAAAACAATCTAGTACAACAAGCTAGGTTTTAAATATTAAACCCAATCTCCCAGTCATTCTAAGTGAGAGAGCTATGGAGTTTCTTAAGTTCTTGACTTTATGCTTAACTATTATGACAATAACTATTATGAGGTCAGATGCTAAATATTCTTATGATGTTTGCACTCCAGATTGTTGTGATCGAATGGATCAGGATCCAACTATATTATGTTGGTCAGAATGTTGTCAGGGCTATGCGGGTCCTTACCCCCCCTCCTCCTCCTCCACCCACTAAGGAAGGAAAAAGAATATATGGCAGAGGAGAAAAAGTTTAGAAATCAAAATTATTCTCAATTAACGTGTATGATTGAGACACGTGTTAATAAATGACTTTAATTCTATATATTTTATTTACTTTATTTGCAAATAATAATTCCCCCCCATTTTCTCCACCGTTTGCATTGATCCATATTTTTGAATTTACTTCAACCAAAATATGATAATAGTAATATTAGGGAAACAAACTATATACAAAAATTGCGCACAAACAGTATAAAAAAAGGAGAGAAAATAGAAAATAAGACTTACGAGTAGATGTTTTACACATTTTCATTAGTAAACAATACATGAATCTTACTTTTTGCTTATAATTTTTTGTGTACAGTTTGTGCATATAATATTATATATTGTTATGTTAAATAGTAGTAGTAGTATCCAAAATAAGATATTCTGAAGTCTCAACCCATCCTATAATATGTTTTCTCTTTGTAATTGAATAGATATATCAATAAGTATCATCAACGATAAAAACAAAATAAACAAGGACAAGGGCGTTGGTTTATCAACAGTAGTTTCAACGACAAGAATCAAATTAGTATTACAGTTTGTTCCTTGTACATTTTCTTCCGATACATAATTTAGTTATGGACTTATGGCTAATTATTGTCAATAAATTTTTTTATTTAAAAAATATGTATTAAAGAAAACTTGGATGAAAGTATAATTAACAAAAGAAGATCCAGGTTCATGCGGCTCCTATTCATCAATTAAATAGTTCACTCCTTGAGCTCAAATTAAGAAAATTTTTCCATTCAGGTATTATGTGTGTTCAATACATACATAGACTCTTTCCACCCTTAATTCGTAATATATATGAAAATTTAAAATTATACCTGTTATTGATTTTTGAAATATATCTAAATGTCTCAAATGCTAATGCATGTATACTGCCTTCGTTCAGCCGAAATATTAATTGTAATATAAAATGACAATATATCAAGTTAGATATTTAACATTGCAATTAAATTACTTATCATCATATTATTTTGGAATTAAAATGGAAAACAAATATAGACGGGTGATATTGTCATCCTTTGGTGAGCAGACCATCTTCACTCATGTATATGTGATTCAAGTCCTCATTGTTTGGTTATGTTAGGATACTCACATTTCCTATGGAACAGTGAGAAATTGAATCACCTAGAAAGTTGACTACAACTCCCCCTTACACGCTAGCTGGTTGCCTTTATCATAAGGGTAAGGTGTTGGGTAGAAAATTTGTGTTTCATAGTTTTTCTGGTGTTGCAAATTCTAAGGAACGATGTCCCCAGAACAGAGAAAAAAAACTGGAAGAAAAACACCCATCTTATGTGAATCTGGTAATTGGGCAAGAATCTTAAATTGTTTGCACTTTGCATAGTTTGTGGACAATATTGTTGTGTACTAGCGGTAGGTATTGATAGGAAGAGAATTCACAATAGAGAAGTGATATTTTGGCATGTTAAAAATGATATTTCCACATGATCGCTCTCGCGAATTGTGAGTGGGTCCCACTTTCATGTGAGAAAAAATCATGTGGAAACAGTCCCTCGGTTCCATATTAATTGTCTTTTTAGCTTCATGCACATGAATTAAAAAACTAATTTAATACAATCATTTAAGAATTAAAATTTGTATGAAATTCCATCACTACCCTTTTATAGGAAATTGAAAACTATTAATACAAGAGAGAAAAATTCTTGGGACAATGAGAAAAGTTAGGGGTGATATAGGAAAATAAATAATTTCTTATCCTAAAAAGATGTAAACGATAAATAAATTAAAACAAATTTTTTCTTCTAAAAAGACAATTATTATGGAACCGATAGAGTATTATTTTAACACGTGAAAATATAAATTTCCTTTGCAATATGATAGATTGATAGTCATGAAGTTAAATTAAAGCTTAGGGGAAACTGAGCTCCTTTCGCTCGGATCAATTGAATGTTGGTGCATTCACACCCTTTGACATCTCTCTCTAGCCTCGTGTCTTTTTTTATTCACACTATAGTACATCAGGACTCCTGAAACACACGTTTTGCGTTTGTAATGTATATTATGTTATTAATTTTAAAAAATTAAAGTTTTGAAGATAAAAAATAGTAAGATAATGAAAGTTAGAGAAAAAGAAAATTAAAGTAAAAGTGATATAATAGGAATTATTAAGTATTAAAGTTGAATGGCATTTTAGAAAGCTAATAAAGCTTCAAGAAATTATTAACACCAAAGTTTCCTTGTTGAATGCATCTGAAAAAGAAAAATCTCATGAATTTTTTTACATGACTATTGATACAGCATTATAGCTGTAACCAGAAAAATGAAAACTTTCATTTATAGCGTCCCCTTTGGTTCATGTTATTGTTTCCCCAACAACCGACGAGGAGAAAAATGTCATTTCACAGGCTTTTTTTTTTTAAAATAGAACGGCAACAACTTATAAGTTAGTTAAATCAATTTATAAGTTATTTTTTACTGTCGAAGTGTTTGAGCTGACTTATTTTTTAACTTATAAATTATTTTTGATAAGTACCAAATTTTAATTTATTAAAAAATAACTTAGAAGTAATTTTAAAATAAATAAATTTAACAAAATGTAAAGATTATTTTGTCCTTATTTTAATAATTTTACATCTTATTTTAATATTTTATTTCTAACTTACAAGTCAAAAAAATATTTAACACCTTTATTTATAAGTTAGCACTTAATATAATTTATAAATCATTTTAAATTTTAACTAATTTTAAAATAAGTTATCCCAGAACAGGCCCTACATGGCCTGCAGCTGCAAGGTTTGCTTTCTCTAATTCAAAATTTCCATACCTTTTCTTTATCCACTTTTGACATCCCCAATGCCTCCCAAGCTCTGAATTTCTTGATTTATTTATGTTCCAGAAATTGATAAACTCTAGCTTCTGAAGCTCTGCATTTCCACTTCTCGATCTAACCGCATTTCAATTATAAAAATTATGAGTGATACCATTGCCGGAGGCGATCCTCCGCCGGTGACGGAATCATCAAAGAGCGGATTCGATGCCAGCCGAATTGCAGAAGTGAAAGCATGGTTGTGCTCTCAATTCGATGCTGCCGGTAAAGATTCACCTGATTTTGAGTACACCCCTCGGACCATTGCTTATTTATACAACCTTGCTACCATATCTCAATCCAAAACTCAAGCTGCCGCTATTGTTGCCAATGATTTTCGCCAAAAAGCTGCTGAGTATCGCTCCCAAGGTTAATATTGTCCTTTCCTCTTTCAGTTGTGTATGTATTGTCCAGTCCATACGTTTTTACTTTTTCTTCTTCTTCTTCTTCTTCTTCTTCTTCTACCTCTTTTCTACAAAAATAGTCTTATTTTGCAGAATTTTCAAATTTTAAGGATATATTTTTATTTTTATTTTCATATTGACCCGTGAGGATAGTGTATAATTAGCTGTGATGACATAATAATGAAATTGTGATGACAAACTTGAGTACATCGTGTCATTTAAGCCAACTTCAAAAGAAATGGGACTCTTTTATGTTTTGAAAAAAAAAATCAAATGGGAATCTTTTTGTGGAATGGAGAATTATTTGTTTTTGTAGGAAATTTGATTCATAACCAGAATTTCAGGATAGGGTTTTATCCTCATGAAAAGATTGAATTTTTCTAATTCACAATTAAGTTATTAGACAGTTCTTGTTTTGAGCTATTTAGGAATATGGATGAGAATTTTAATCACTTGAATTTGTATATGACCTAAAAAGTTGCCCGGTGATCTAAACACAATTTCTGTTCTTTGGTGAACAACTGAACACATAATTTTTTTTGTTACTGGGATTTTTCAAATATAGATTGATAGATGTGTTAACTTCTGTATTTTCTGATCCGGTTTCTGGTTGTTCATCGCTGAATTTGTGATCTAAGCATTATGGATAATGTAATGTTATGAAAATCTTGTAAGTGTAGCTGCAAGAATTAGGGAGATATTAGAGAATGCGGGATTGGCACAAGAAAGTTTGCCTGCAAATGTGGTGTCATCGGCACAAGTTCTTGCAACTGTTGCAAATTTGCTGAATATTAGAGATACTGAACTAAGTAGGTTGGTGGCCGTTGCACTCTCGCTTCTTTGCATTTGCTTCATTTCTGCTAATAGCCTTACTATCATACATGCATTCAGTTTTCTTGTAGCAATGGGGGATATATCACTTAGAAAAACTGGAGTAGAGGAGAAGAGAGCTAAAGTACAGAAGGAGTCTAAAGTTCTTCTTGATTACACTCGAAAGGCAATAGCGAGGCTGACTTATTTAAAAAGGTAAACTTGTCAATGCAATTGATTGTTTACTATCGAAGTCCATTAGATTTCAATTGTTTTTACCTTTGCACTTTTGATGATCTAGATGTGTGTGTATAGAGTACCCAAAATTTTCTAAAAAGGCTACTCCCTTTATAATATTTTGTTTATTTATTTTTGTTTTGGTAGAACACTTGCACAATTGGAAGATGATGTAACTCCTTGTGAGGCTCAGATGGAAAACTGGAAAACTAACTACTCAATCATGGTTTCAAAAGAGAGGCAATACCTGCAACAACATTCAAACTACAAGGTATTGTCTTTATAAATAATCAGGTTCTTCGCCCATGGTAATTTAAAAAGTTTCAAGGTCGTCCTCTCTCTCAGCTTGAAAGTGTTATCCTAATTTAACAATATCAAAATTTTCTTACATTACTGGCCTTTTTTGTTATGGTAGGACTAGATAGTGATTCTAATGACCTCCCCCAAGCCTGTGTGCCCCTTTCCTTTCACTTTGAGTTTTGTTTTGATTGGCCGTGTACCTGTCCTGTTTGTTTATTCTCGATGTTATTAGTACTTGGTTGTACTCAGCTGAATCTGAATGTTGAATATGCTGATTCCCTTTAATATATCATGTGAGAACAGTAAAACGTCTGGAAAAAAGCTTCTTTTTCTTCTTCTTTTTTCCTTTCTTTTCATCTAAAATCAATTATTTGTTGCTGCATACACACACACACACACACACACACACACATGTATTTGCATGCACTATTAACATTTGAAATGATTATCTAAATTTATTCCTTGCACTTTGGAGTAGGCAATGCTTAATCGAGTGGGATACACCCCAGAGATTAGTCATGGAGTGTTGGTTGAGATGGCAGAGCATAGGAAGGAATTGGAGAAGAAAACAAAGCCCATCCTTGATACATTGAGAAGCTACCAAGACTTGCCTCCTGTAACTACATATTTAATGGATATTTCTTCTTCCTTTTAGTCTTTTCTTCACCCCTTACATCACTTAATGATTCGAGAATCTCCTATCTGTGTGCAGGATAAAGCTTTGGCCACACTGGCGATCGAGGACAAAAAGAGGCAGTATGCAGCTGCTGAGAAGTATCTTGAAGATATACTGCAGTCGGCTCTTGCCACTGCAGAGTGACGTGCTAGTGCGCGAATATGAAAGTTGTTTTATTGTATTTCTTTGACATTCCTTACAGGAAGGTTGTGCACATTTGGATCTGCCGAGAGTTTCTTACATTATTATTATTATTTTTCTTTGTAGCAATGCCAATCTCTTAATATGATGTATTATTTGTAAAACTGACGCAGATTAGCGTATGGTTTCAAAGAGAAATGTGTGCCCTCTCCCAGGAATTGTGTGTTCCGTACTTGAATAAGAATCAAGATTTTCATATTTCTATCAATATCCAAAAAATTCAATAATCTGCAGAATGAATAATACCAAGGTGAGGATATCACAGAAACATTTGAAGGATGTAATTAAGTAAATACATTATTCTGCACATAGATGGCATCAGGGTTATTAATTCTTTCGCGCCAGGTTTGCGGCAAGTCCAACAGCTATAAGTCCTACAACAGTAGCAGTAATGCCGATTCCGATGACACCATCTGTTAATATCCAAATGTTTAAGTCCAAGAGATTAAAAGATAAGAAAAGAAGAACAAAAAAAAAGTGAGGCATTACCTTTGGTGATTTGATCTTTAATTGTCTTCTTTAGAAACAAAGCCTGCCTCCAATCAGGTGCAACCTACAACACCAAGAAATAAGACATGGTTCCAGATTAACCAAAAATTTAATAAAATAATGGCTCAGATCAGTTATGATATCGAAGCTTGTGTGACTGACTGTACTCCCACTTATACAACAGTCAAAGCGTGCTGAAATAACATATGCAAACCTACGGAAACATGCCTTCGGTAGTTGGAAGAAAGGGAAAGCCTGCTCACCTGCACACATACTACATAATAACTGGAAAAAAGGACTAACAAACCTCTAAGCACTGTTCTACAAGCTGCCTACTCCTTGAAAAATCACTACTTCTGTAGTATCCAACAGCCAAAAGATAAAGCTTTTCTCTCTTTTGTAGTGGGCTATCAATATTGGCCAGAGAAGCTGCCAACAAAAAGTTACTAATTTTGAACCAAAGGCAGCAGGTCAACGTATAATCACCATCATACAGAAAAATTGAAAACTTTAAACAAATATTAATTTCAGAAATTATCTCAATAAACAAGCTAGAACACAAAACGTAGCTGTATAATATAAGCACTTTATCAAAAGAAAATGAAAATAAGTTTACGCGAGTTTCTGTTACAAACTGTGAACCAGGTCTTGGTTCAAGTCTACTCTTCTTTTTCTTTCTCTATTGAAAAAATGGTTCCAGTTCATGAAAAATAACCAAAGTAGAAAGTGCATAAAGGAAATTTATATCCTGGATAAATTAGTGGGATGAACCCTTTGAGGAACTTCCACATAACTGACCAAATTACAATATATTTAGTACAGCTTCAATAAGAGAAAAGTTTGTTACCATGTCAAAATTTTAAAAATGGAGATAGAAAGGGAAAACACAGACAGAGTTTAGTTACCAACGCACAGCTTAGTTAACACATTCTACTTGAAATTGTGAGGTTAAAAGCCTTAGGTTAAGGACAAGTGCTGCTAGACTAAACATCCAAGTGAATGGAGCAAGGAAGTAGCATTGCATATAGAACTTTTAAGTAACAAATAAACACAATGGAATTGTGGACATGTGTTTCCAAAACAAAGAAAACCAGCCAAGATGAAAAGTTGAAAAAAGGGAGTAAATGAAAAACATTATAAACATATAAAAAGATTAAAATATAACTCAGAAGAAAAAACTGTGAATGTAGGTTGTTAATGAATATTCCACCTCGAAGGGACCGGAAACCACAAACAAGAATGATAGAAAATTCATGAAATAACTTAAAAATAATTACAAAAAAGTAAACATTCTATTTTGACATTGAATAAATTTTATCACACCTTCAAGCATAGCTATCCCACGTTGCACATCATCTGGTTGTCTAGAATGAACCAGAGCCCAAGACAACCTCATAATCCTTTCACCCTTCTGTTCATCTGAGATACCATCTGAAGCCTCTGTAACCTCTTTCTCACAACCCTGCCAAGAAATTACAGAACTGAGATTAAATACACTAATAAAAGTTACATGTCTCGGTCAATAAAATTCGAATTCAGACAGTGGTAATGATTTCATGTCATTATGTCCACCATTAGAAATGATAATGGCTAGATGGTTATTCAGAACGTCAAGTTCATACTCAAGTAGTCCCAATTTTGCGAGCCATAAAATAAATATGAAAAATGATATTGGTCTAGATAAATCCAGGTTCTTGGAGGATGGACAAGAAACAGCTTTATTTCACAAGATGTATCAATGTATACACGAATTTCACTTGTAATGAAAGCGCTTATAAAAATTGCTCCAACTGATGACAAGTATTAATAGCAAATATATGTTCTACATATTGGATCAAACCCCACCTTACTCTAGGTTGGGAATTTATTAGTAAAGGGAAGGCCTGCTCCTACGTCTAGTCCATCATCTTTGCAAAAAATTTAAGTGAACTAATAAACTAAGAATGGTACCAGTACTTACTCTAAGGCCGATACATATGACGTTGTAGGATGGACAGACTGAATAATCAACAAAATTTGACATTATACGGAATGACTCCTTAAGTCTTGAACTGGTGTCATTAGTCTTGCTCACTCTTGCCTAAACGAGTTTTCATCACTGTGCTAACCTACAAGTATTAGGCCCAATTCTTATTGGGTAATTTAGTCCCTGTTAATCTAGCATGTTGCCACGGTGGATTGGCTACCATCCAATGGAAAATTTTAGCACAAGGCCTAATTGACACTCAACATCCACACTAGTAATGAATTGCAACTAATTATAACTTGTATAACAATAGTAGCAACTTTTTATGTTCATGACATAGTCTAGTGGGTGATTCTGGTAAATCGCACCACTGAAGGGCGAATGAATTTTTTTTGTAGGAGGTGGTAGTGCCAGCAATAACAACATGTTTGTAATGTTAGATAACAAATGATGTGAAGAAGATGGCAGTGAATTACAAGTGACGTAGCTCATATTAGATTTTCTTATGTTACAATAACAATAAGAACAAACAACCCAAACCAAAGCTCTAGCACACACTAACTCAACATTTCTGTAGGACATCTAAAGTAGTCTCCATGCTATTGGGTAAGTTGCTCCAAAGGCTGAGGCCAATAAAGTTAGTCTATAAACTTTATATATACATAAAAGAGATATGGGCATACTTCAGCATCTAATGGAGCCTCATATTACGTTTGGATTGAAGGAATGGAATAGAGAAGGAAATGGAATGGAGAGTGGAATGATTTATTCAATTCCCGACTGGAATGAGTCATTTCATACCCTCCCTTAAGGAATAAAATTCACAAATTTGGGAGGAATGTGAATGGTTCATTCCATTCCAATGGAACAACCAAATACAATTTTTTTCATTCCACAGGAGTGAGTCATTCTATTCCTACCTTCATTCCTACAATCCAAACGTAGCATCAAATCTATCAATACATCTCATATCTTCATTTTTAATTTTCTGTATGTCTTGTTCTGTCAGTGATTGAACAGAGGATAAAGTTCCAACCTTTTCACAAAACCTTTTCGTAGCAAATGCATCATTTAAAAAATCAATTAGTCTTCTCTACAAAATTGATCTCTTATCAATTGAATTTAAACATAAACCCGAACCAGCAGATCCAGCAGATCAGGAGTGTGTAGCTAATTCGAGACTAAAAAAAATTAGTTGTAGCACTTTTAAATTATGAATCAAAATTTGAACCACCTTTGTTCCGTTTAAACAATCTGATTGATAACAAACATGCCTTAATAGTATTTTGACCATAAAAATCCCACGTAAGTTTGATGATAAATTCAATCCTTTTCCAGATATTTTTTCCCTCGTTTTCAAAGAGTTAAAACTGGTGGATTGTTCAAATTATATATAGAGAATTCGGAGAAGGAATGCATACGATGATGACATCGGGATTGCACCAGGGGATCTGATCTCCGCCGCTGAAAAATGCTCTTACTGAATCGAAGAAATTTCGGATCTTCGCCTCCATTTCTGGTTTTAGTTCTTAAGGAGAATAAAAATGAAGATCGGAGAGCAGCAGTCTTAAGAAGAAACGATCCCCCCCGCCCTCCTACCTATTTATATAGGTTTTGGTTTAATAGTTTAGTTGTTTTTTGGTTTTTGGTTTTTGGCCAAAAAAAAAATCCTTTTATTAGTTCTTTTGCTTAAAAAAATAAGTACTTTTGGGGGTTTTCATTATGCTCAGATCACAAACCTGAAAATTGGACAATTTTACAACTCATTTAATCTTTAAACAGCCACGTTTTGATTTTTTAAATTTAATTTGTGAAGTCTGATAATTTAAACTTGACAAGATTAAAAAATTTTGAAAAATAAAATTTGTCTTTTTTAAATTAAATTTAGAAAATTTATACTACTTACAGTAGAATATTTGACTATAATTAAATGACTCACATTATTTTAAATTTTTAAGACCCCTATATATTAAATAAAAAGTCAAAATCAAATTAATTTTGTAACGGATAACTTTTACTTGTCCTCGTTCCGTCTTGAATTAAATAATCAATTATATTAAGTTGAGACCGAGTTTTAAGACTTTCTTTCTTTTAATAAATACTCAAATTTAAATACGTAATACACCATATAACATAAAAAGTACTCGTCTCGTTTGTAAAATATTTAAAAAATTATGTACTATAATCTACTTGTAACTTTTGATCATGAAATTTTGATAATTATTTAACGTTATTTATCTTTTAATTTGACACGAGAAACTGAATTAACATTATTTATGATTTCTTTTTGGTGCCTTGAAAGGGAGGGAGATGCACTTTTTTTTCCCCTTGATTATCACTTGAATGATGCTACAAATACTCATCTAAGTTTTGGCTAGAAGGTGGCCAACTGGCCAAGTATGGTAGTGAAAAAGCATGAGTTATTTCCTGACCTTAAGCCCCAGAAGCAATATCATAAAAGAAGTGATTGATTAGAAGTATCTAGCTAGGGATGAATTGGATTCACCATCTATTTTTTATATTACTATTTCTTTTCATGAATAAAACAACTACAACTCGTTAAAAGGCCTATGCATTTCTATCTCTTGTACTACGAAGGGAAGGGAAGGGGATTCAACCAAATGAGCCGAGGATAGATCTAGGGCAAGTTGAAAAGGCTCTCTCTTTTCTTCTTCATTCTCAACAAGAATGCATCAACAAAACTGCCATAATAGAATTCTACTATTTGCAATCATATTCATATCATTCATGACATTCTTATTCCCCAGCCATTTAAGTTTTGCATACTCAACAAAAACAGATCAAGAAAAAACACTTGATTCCCAACAGTATCATCACATCACAAAATAACCCATATATAGTTTGTTTGTTTTTTTCCTGAATTACTACTAAGTGTTGAGTTTTTTTGTTTGGCCATATTAGTTTGGGAGATGGGTTGAAAGAACAAACTGAAAGCCCTTAATTCAGCTAAAATTTGTTGTGCCACCACCAACCTTGCCGGACCGGCCGCCATGCACCGGCAACAGCCAGGTCCACTTCAAGGTCCTTGTTTCTGCAGGAACAAGCTCTACAACCGTTGTTATCCCGCGTTAACTCCTGGTTGTGAAACTTTAAACAACTTTTTTCAAAAAATCCATGAAGCTTATTATAGGTAAAAGCTTGAGTGGACTGCCTCCAAAGACAAAATTGAGTGATAATATCTTGAAACAAATATAATGGAATTGAGATAGAAAAATTTAACATATGACTGAATTTTTTTATTATTAAAATTGAAAAGTTTACCATACAGCTGTGGTCGAAAAACTCAAATAAATAAATATGCAAGTTACCATACTTGTTATATTTTGTTACTACTACTAACTATACCTATTGTAAATTAATTAAAATATATTAATAATTATCATATTGTTGATTTTACAACTTAATAGGCACTAAAAACTTGATTCACGGAATGTTTGGTTTTTAATAGAGTTTATAAGACGCTGTTTCCTAGCTTTTTAGATATCTAATATATAAAGTTGGATTGGAGTATGATTTTGGTGTAAATAAATTTTTTATTTCTTTTTCTTTTTTGGAAAATACCCTTCAACTTTTATAATAATTTTTATTTCGTCTTTTTTATATTAATTTTTTATTTTTGCTATTTAGTTTTTCAAATTTTATAAAAAATTTATTTTACCCCACATAATTTAGACACACAACGTATATGCTACCAGATACTTAGTATTAATAAATGTCAATCATTTGGATGGAAAAAATATACACAAATATGAGAGTTTGTAATATTTATTTGAGGCCGTAAAGCAATATTATTGTAAATTAAGTATATTTTTTGATGGCACAATATTTATTTATATTTTGGTGTTATAAATTGTTGATATGTATCAATTATCTTCAAGTTATAAATTTATTTACATATATATTGGTAGAATGATTTATTGAGGAGGACACTATTAAGAATCTACATGAGATTACTAATGTATGAGATTTGATGATGAGATATTTAAAGTATATTTATAAACGTAAGTTTTGTGAAATCCTTAATATAATGATGAATGTACAAGGACTTGGAATAAAAAAAGATCAAACATGTTAGGTTGATCTCACTTAGTTAATCCAAGTGAATGTAATATATATGAACGGATTGATCAAATTATACTTATGAAAGATAAGCTTAGTAACGTTCTTAAGAAACAAATGTACAAGGACTTAGAATAGAAAAGATCAAAACTGTTACGTTGATATAAATTGAATTATCATTATCTGATGAACAAATTATTAAAGTATATTTGTAATGATAAGTTTTGTAAAGTCCTTAAGAAACTTATGTAGACTTAGAATAGAAAGTTCAAATTAAAACTGTTAGGTTGATCTTATTAAAGCTTTCTATGTATAGTCGATAGGACTAACTGATAGTAGAGTCACTCTACCAAATCGTAGTGTTCACAAACATTAGAGTCAGCTTATCAACAGAAGTACACAAGACAAAGAACGTAGAGCTCGTCTACGAGCCACAGAGATGAGTTGAAGGTCGAATAAGAGAAAGCTGATCACAGAAGGATATACTCTAAGAATGTTTGAGTATAGTCCCAATCATAAGGAATCTTTGGAATGTATCTACAAAAGCTAAATTGCAATAGTACTCTGCATGGTCATTAAGCATAAGTGATCAGTTCGCAGAGTAACCAAGAGTTCGTAGAGCAGCTGCTGGTATCATAAAGCATCAAGAGACAACCAAATCGTAGAGCTTGTCTTTGGCATCGTAGAGCTGCTAAAGTATTCAGAGAATGAAGAGAAGTCTGCAAAGACTGCCCAAACATCATGGACTACTCATTCGTAAAGCAGACAAAAAAACAAATAGTAGAGCAAAAATAAAGTCATAATAGTATAGCAAAATACAAAGCTTAATTCTACAATTCTCATTAGTCTACTAACATAAAAGTTCGTAGAGCAGAGTCACGTCTGACAGAGAATACTAACAAATGGAACGTTGCCAAAATTGAAGGTCCCGAGGCAACTGATAGTGTATCCTTAAATAAGATCAAATATCAGATCATTGTGTCTAACAACTAGTTTGAAGAGATAAGACATTTATCCGTTGGTAGACAAAGTTGCAGTCTGACGTGACAAGCGGAAAAGCAATCTGACACAAGTTCAGAAAGGCAACTTTAAGGATACTAAGATATATGTGCCATAAATACTCCAACGTACACTTTGCAACGGGTAGTCTTTTGGAAAACTATAAATAACTTCATAAATTCAAATTCAAAGAGTGTTGTTGCACAAAATGAAAAGATCCGAAGTGCTAGCCTAATTGTCAAAGCAAGTGCGATAGAATGCACAAGATCCAAAGTTGTAATGCCAAGAAGACTGCATAAATGTGCAAAGGTGCTGGCTAAAGAGCTGAAGATCTAAAAGTGCAAAAGAGCAAAGAGCCAAGAGCCGAAGATCCAAAGAACAAAGAGCCAAGAACCGAAAATCACATAGTCGAAGAGCCAAATAGCACAGAGTCAAAGAACTGAAGAGCTAAAAGTGTAAAAGAACAAAGTGCCGAAGAGCCAAAGAGTCAAGAGACGAAGAAGCAAAGAGCCAAGAGCCTAAGAGCAGAAGAGTAAATAGCTGAAGTGCCGAGATGATAAAAATTTTGCAGAGCTAAGAGTCGAATGGCCAAGTAGCCAAGAAGCTGATGTAGGTGAAATAAGAGTGGCAGATCAAAAGGCCAATCTCAAGAACCACTCTACGATTCACCAAGAACACTCAGAGCTGAAAAGATGAAGACGTAGAACAGTTGCATTCTATAATCCAACAAGTGTTCAAAATTGTTAAGTACAAAAAGATGTCAAGCTGAATTGCAAAACTTAACAGCACATCAAGAATGATCATGAGTAGCTGCTGAATACCAGAAGAAGTCAAGCATCAACGTCAAATATCATCATCTCCCAAAAGATGATCACAACCAAGTTGCTAAGCACCAGAAGAAGAAATAGCTTAAACGTCATCTTAACAGCACATCCAACACATCAACAAACAGGAAATGAGGTCTGAGTAACCTACTCTTAGTGACCGAATTGGGGTCTGAGTGGCCTGGTCTTAGTGACCAAATTGGATTTTGAGTGACCTTATCTTAGTGATAGAATTGCTGAGACTCATGAATGACTCGATGTCGAGACTTATTGACTCGAAGGAAACTTAGTGGTTCAGTTGTAAGTGGTTTTAGTGACCCTATCCTTAGTGGATGTTCTGCTCGTTAGAGTGGAATAGTGGATTAAGAGATTAAGAGTTGTTCAGTCTCTGAACCACTTAAAATATATTGTGTCGTTTAATTTATGTCATTTACATTCTGCATCTTATACTTTAATATCTGTTATGTGTTTTTACATTCACAAGAATAAATTTAGATCTGAGATTTCCATAATCTTTAATAGAGATTTTTCAAAGAATATTCCATTGTGGTTAATCAGTATTGATTAACTGATTACTTAGTAATACATATTTAATTAATCGAAATTTTTTAAAGATCTATTTAACCCCCTATAGTGTGCCTTCAAAAACCAACATAATGTTTTTACATGCTTTTTATAATTGTAAGATCAATTTATCTAAAACTTTAGAGGAGATTATAACTAAGTTGGATATCTACTAATACTATGTTTGAATTGAAAGAATGAAATTGGTGAAAAATATAATAGAGAAGGGAATGAAATGAAATGGAATAATTGATTTCATTACAGTTGGATTGAGTCATTCCATGCCTTCCCCCAAAGAATAAAATGATAGTAGTGTGCAGACAAGCCAATCATGTATGATGATAAAGCACATACTTTGTAAACAATTTTATTTATTTATTAATAAAATATTCATTTAAGGCATTTAATTATCTACATGGTGCTGTTTTTAATAATATGTAAATAACTCATAGTTTTAAGCGATACTTTTAGAATCATGATAAGATCATGCTAATGAGATCTAAATTCTTAGAAAGCTTAAAAACTAAAATAGTTCTCAATTGTGGAATTACTAAAATGAGGATTAGTAAATCCGAATAGATTGGTACATATGTTGCTTGCTCATTAGATGAGGATGACTGATCTCATGGTCATTTGTGTGGAGACACTAAAGCAAGTATGTAGGTGCTTATTGGAGAATAAATTCACTGAACGTGACTCGCTATGGAATACCTAATGGAGTTTTACTCGCCTGTCAATAGGAATTCCTAATGTGATAGTAGTACAAGTGATCCTTGGATTTGAGATCATCATAGTATCTTGTATGTAACAAATTATACTTTGACTTATTCCTTAAGGCCTTTTAAGGCATATATAGGGTATGCTTGGCTATAATGAGTTGCATATGGAGATAATGCATGAATCAATAAAGAATCTACCACCTCTAGTAAAAGAGGAGATATGTCATATGTGATTCGTTAAATGACAACCCAGGAATCCTTGGCCAAGGTAGAATGAAATTAGAAAGAGGTTTCTAATTTGCATTATTTGGAGTTGTGCATTTTCTAATCGAAATACATATGATTAAATAAAATAAGACTTGACAGTAAATCCATATCTTATATTTAATTGGGACATTGTATGGTAGAAGGATTGAATTGTACGGTAACTATTAACTCATAGGTTCTTTTATGATTAATGTTGAAATCTATATTATCTGGAAAGTCGTTGATCGCTAGGAAGGCTTATCCCTATTATAGAATAAATGTTATTTATTTAAATAGATTATTAATTTAATTTATTTATTTAAATAAGATTAAAATTGTTCTAATTGATTTATTCACAGCCGGTTTAATATGGAGAACCTAAAGGGTCACACCATAAAAGGAAGAAAAATTATTTAAGAAGAAAATGGCATGATAGTAATAATGCATTAAGTGTATTTAATTTAATCTATGGTGATAGAATAAATTAAATAGCTTAATGTTTATTATTTAATATTTTAAAAATATTAAATATAAATTAATAAGAGGAGTCTTATTATTATTATTATTATTATTATTTTAATTCTAAAGGAGTTTAGAAATTAATATAATATCAGTACTCTCTCTCAATCCTAATAAGATTAGGATATAAATTAATTAAAAGTGTTTAATTAATTAATTAAATAAAATCCTATTTTAATTGGATTAGGAGGGTTAACCTAATATTTATATAAGATAGTCTTATATCAGAAATAAGGTACGTGAATTTTTCAAAGGTTGGGAGTACACATATTCTATAGAGATAGAAAACAAGGATTAAGTCAATAACCCATCTTCCTGAGTTCTTCATCTTCCTTGGTGGATCACCGTTAGAGGCCAAATATTTGGGTGGCTGACATTGGTTAAGGGAAGGAGCCACTACAGAGGAATCAAAAGAATCAAAGGAGTAGAACTTGTACCTGAGTAAGCTTGGATCTTCAAAGGTATAATTCATCCTCTCCTTCTATGTATTGATTGATAATTGATGCACAAAAAAGATCATGGTTAAGGGTTTGTAAGAAAATTTTAAAATCTGATTTTTCATCCCTTCCACTGCGTTTATGTAATTTGATTGCATGCTTATATTTCTAGCAAACCTAACATAAAATTCACAAATTTAATAGGAATGAGATTAGTTAATTCTATTTCAGTAGACAAACAAACACAATTTTTTTTTTATTTCATAGAAATAAATCATTTCATTCTCATATTCATTTTAACAATCCAAACGCAACATTCCATTCTATAGTTGTGCCTTTTGAGTTTATAAGACACTACTTCCTTTTATTTCTTATATTTGATAATTTCTTTTTATTTGTAACAAGTTTATTTAAAAAAGGTTTTGGAGAAAAAAAACACTTAGGCATGTTCTCGAACAATTTATAAATTGGTTAAATTAACTTATAAGTTATTTTTTACTATCAAGGTGCTTGACAATCACTTATTTTTTGACTTATAAGTTGAGTTGTAAGTCAAAAAATATAAATAATTATTTGTGACTTATTTAAAAATGACTTATAAGTTATTTTAAAATAAATTAGTTTGACAAAATGTAATATCTATTTTGTCCCTCTATTTATTAATGTCCTTTTTAATAATCTTTTTATTTAGTTTTAACTTATAAATCATTATAAGCTGAACACTTTCTTAATTTGTTTTAACTTAATTTCTAACTTATGAATTAAATTAATACCAAACATTTTTATTTATAAATCTTAACTTAAAATAATTTATAAATAAACTTTTATTTTAACTAGTCATTTTAAAATAAGTCATAGGGAAAAGATTGATAATCAACTGCATACTGATATTTCCTTCTTCTTACCTACCAATCTCTATCCCCTTCGCAGGCAGAGTGACTGAGGCTGAGAGAGAGAAAAAGAGAGGAGGATATGGCGAAATCATCGTCGGACGATTTCTCGGTAGTGGTGTTGGCGTCCGATCTGGGCATTGACGCACGCCCCTTTCTGTCTCCTTCAGACCACGGCCCTGAAGAAGATAACTGGCACGATTGCCCTTCTTATTTAGCTGACGAAGACTTCTCCGATCTTGACGCCTTGCAGTTCTTCCGCCTCGAACCTGCTGCTGACAAATCCGGCAACCGTATCTTCCGCATCGTCGGAAAATACTTCCCTGGTAAATGATTTTGCTTCCAATTAGTGAACTTGTATTTTATTTTTAGCTTTGTGAAATAATTTTATTTTTAGCTTTGTGAGATACTTGGATTTCGTTGTGTGTTTGTTTAGTATTTCTGTTAGGGTTCTGTAATTTTTGTGTTGTCCAAATATATACATGGGTATTGGTGATTGGTTGATGTAAAAGGTTTCTTTTTATTTTTCACTTTATATGTAAGCTTTGTCAATAGATCATATGGAAGGTAAAGGAGGGTTTGTTGGTCCCTTAAACTCACACGCAGAGAGACAAAGATAGAGTTTTAAGCATTATAAAACTATATAAGACTGTTTTTCAATAGAGGATACATAGTGACTTTTTGAAATAAGCCTAAGCAGGAAGTTGGATATCCCGTATGAGTGCTTTAAGTCTAGGCAGAAAGTTGGATATCCCATGATCGATGATAATTCCATAAACAGAAACAAATCAAGGAGTCGGCCATTGTGTGTAAATGAAAAAAGTTTTAAGTATTTTAATAATGGACAACACATTGTGTATACTTAGAAGTTGTATGTTTAAATTATGGACAACACGTATCAGAGTGTCCTCAAGTTGCCAATATTCAGCATTACGCATTGTGTTTAGGTTGATGACTTAGATACATCCTAGAACCCAAGGGGTTGTCCTCGACTAAGGCATCCAATCATGGCAATTTAAGCATCTGGGAGAGTGGGGTGTACATAGGGTCCTCATAACATAAAATGTTACGACTTGCTAGTTTTTGAGCAGCATTTGTATGCACTAGGTGGTATCAGATTGATTATTATTGTGTATACTGGATGTTACTCTTCCCATCCTCTTTCAATTATAAAATCCACAATTTATGCATCTCTTTGGTACTGAAAATATATGATATTGCTTTGGAAGGGGTGAATTGCCTTCTGTTGGAATCCTTTCTGTTTTTCTTTCTGGCAAAAGGTTGTTTTTTAGGATTTCTTAAGGGTAAGTTTGGAATTTGGAAAACGCAGAGGGAAATAAAGGAAAACAAAATTAAATATAAAAATGAGAAAAATTATCTAAATGCACATAAGTCCAATCATCTATACTTTTAAAACTTTTAATAGCGATAACAATATTAAAATGAGTGTTATTGATTTTTAATAATGTTCCAATAAATATTTAGATTTCATTTTGTTTTCGTCCTTGCTTTCCCCTCGGGTTTTACGAGTTCCAAGACCCTAAAGGTCTTTTGCTCCTCTCTTCTTATACTTTCACCCACCACTGATTTATTTTTAAACATAATGGAATCTATAGGCTGTATGTAGATTTATTGGACCTCTTTTTGGATGAACTGATGATTTAATAATTTGTTGGGACATGATTATATTTTGGTATTTATACAATAGCTTAAATTTTTATATTAACTGATTCCATAATGATGCACTTTTTCAACCATTGATATTTAGCCCCAGCTGTAAGTGCCGAACGGCTGAAAAAGTATGTGTTGCACAAAATCTTCTCTGAGATACCGAAAGGCCCATTCTGCATTGTTTACATGAATAGTGCTGTACAAAAGGAATACAATTCCCCTGGCATAAGCATCTTGAGGTGGATATATGAAGAGCTTCCTTTTGACGCTAAGGATAGACTTCAAGTTGTGTACTTCATTCATCCCGGGCTTCGATCGAGAGTTGTCTTTGCCACTCTTGGTCGACTTCTTTTAAGTGGAGGGTAAGTATTTTCTTGTTATCTCTATGGAAATAATTGGAACTTCAGGGTATTTTATATAATGCTCTATAATCTAGAGAATTGTTTGAATTTTTGAAATAATTATGGATTATGCTTCAGTTTATGTTCTAGAATTGTTTGGAAGGATGAGGAAGTCTCAGGAATCTCCTTTAGCATTATTATCACTACATGTTTTGTTACCACTGCCTTTGGGGTAAAAGTTTTTACTTCACTTTTTAATTGGGCATCACTGTTTAAGTGGGTCTGCAGAAATCTTAGGAGCTACTTGTTAGAAATAAATGAAAGACTTAGAAGTGTCCGTAGAAAAAGCCTTACATCTTTGCATTGGTTTTCAACTTCCTAAAACTTTTATTTTTCCCCTTAAATTTAAAAGCTCCGCATGAAAATAGTTGCTTTGATTTTTATTGCTACAAAGCAGGCACTACATTCATCATGGCCTTTTCTGATTAGAAGAATAAAAGTATATAACTTTATTCATCTTTTTGGCCCAGTTAACATAAAGATCACCAAGGAACTTATCTACAATTTAAAACTTTGAAAGTTAACATATCCCCAAAATAAAGAGATAAATGTAAACATTGGAGCTTGATTCATAAGTTTTGCTGCTGCTGCTTTTTATGTCACATTTTTTCCTGTTTTGCCTTCAGTTCTGCTAATTCAACTCAACCCCCAATTCCTCCAAGTCATTCAGCTCCCATCGAACTTGATTTTTTCCATGCAATTATTTTATTTTGAACCTTTTCTGCTGCAAAAACCACTCTGTGTATCATTATATGTTAACAAGCCTTCATGATTTATTTTTATTTTACTAAGGTTCTTTTCCTATTTTCTTGTGGCAATATAGCTTATATTGGAAAATAAAGTATATTAGCCGCCTGCAATACCTATGGGAGGATATAAAGAAGGGAGATGTTGAGATCCCGGAATTTGTGCAGGATCATGATGATGTTCTAGAGCACAGGCCGCTGACTGATTATGGGATTGAACCAGATCATCTAAACTTGACAACAATTCCTTCCATGGGCTACCCGCTTGGGAGGTTTGAAGAGAGATGGTCATCTAGAGAATACATGTCTTAGTAATGCAAGCTTTGTACAGAATAATTGTAACTTTGTATTGCTAGTGCTTTAAAACTGTGTGTTTTAAGGTTCTTGTATGTTTCAGACACATTTTAGTAGTAAACTATAACTAGGTTTGTCATCTTAATATTTCCAGTACGTACAAACTTGAATGGAATTGTCTATTTTTTTAAACAAGGTTAGATTAACTTCAGTATGTACATCTTTTGGGGTTGTTTTGTCCTAGTAAAGTAACGATTAGTACTATATTTGCTTTAATCCCCATCATTCCTTGATTTAGTGCAAAGTTCCTAAAACTGATCATCCCTTGAGAATGTTAGGAAGCAGCATTCTCAGATGGCATCATCATCATTAAGTTATTTATTTATGTTTCCAGCTTGGTGTCATTTCTGCAGCAGCACTTTGACTAGTGATATGAAATGGAGTTACTGGCTATTGTGAATATAGTTGTAGCTCTCGTCTCCTAATCCAAGATGCCATCGCTATTGTATAGTATACCCCAATATGCTGGTTGTACAAGGACCATCCTCTCCTATCCTCCTTGTGGAATAGATAGAAAACTATTAGTTTCATACCATCTTTTTGTTTGTGAAAACTGATATTTTTACATGATGAAAATCGTGCTATACATTTATAACAACATTTTTCATATAAAAATATAAAAAATCATGTGGAATTATCAATTTTCAGTAAGAAATGGTACACCCTTTGATATATTAAATGACTCCTAGAAATAATACATGAATTGTATGTAATACTAGCCATGATAAAATTCTAATGTTGCATTGCATACATCCATGATACTTCTGGGATCAAATGTGAAGCGCGACCAATATATTTTTCTCTCTCCCTTTTTGTGACCTTTTACATAAAAGGGTACGGATGGTGACAGGCATAAATAAGAATTTCTGAGTTTAATTGATAATATCGACCAGGCCCCCACACATTTTTACTCCCTCGATTTCAAAAAAAGAAAAGAGAAAAGTAGCGGAAGACGGAAAAATAAGTCTTTCCTATATATTAAGTCAATAAAGGGGGAACAAAAAAGCAATAGCTCTTGAAAAAGAAGAAGAAGAAGAAGAAGATATATAATCCGATAAGGGACAAATGAATAAAACGACATCTGCATTTAACAAAACGAAATCACTCTCTGCAGGTCTCAGGACCACAATTACGATTTAGGGTTTGGAGTATATATATGTCAATGATTTTTTATTTTTATTACAAAAGAAACAATGCTAATTAATATATAGCAATTTACAATTGTTCTTTCGAGCCGGAAAAGAAAACCTATTAGAATTAGTGCAATTAAAAGTTCCAGGGCTACCTTTGTTAAAATGTGATGCAGATGAATTGAATTGGGAGAATTATATATGTAACAGTTGGATAGTTAGGATCGTTCCAAGTTAAAATAGTCAACAAACTGAATTAAAATTCGATTTGGACTTAAACTCGGTGTTTTCCGCACGGAACAACTGGATAGTCAAGGTGGACACAAGTTAAAATAATTAACAAATTGAACTAAACCCTAATTTAGGCTCAAAACTAGTATTTTTCGCACATAAACGACGTACATTTTAAAAAAACAAGTTACTTCGCAACTCATGTTGTCATTTTTAAGTCAAATGTGCACTAATTCTATGAGATTTTTGCAGTTTTATGTTTCAGAATTTTATTATAGATTTTGGGCTCTTGTCATAAGGAGTTTATTTATTTTACCTAATATGACTTTGAATTTGCTGATTAGAGTTTTCTTACTATAGACTCTATACATAATCACATAATTTTTTTTGGGGTGGGGTGGGGTGGGGTGGGGGGGGGTGGGGGATGGAATAAGGGGTAAGGGGTGTATATACATAATCACATAATATAATTTTTTTTGGGTGGCGTGGGATGGGGTGGGGGTGGGGGTGGGGGTGGGGGGGGGGGGTGGGTGGTGAGGGAGTGCGGGGTGCGGGGGTGGGGTGGGGGGTGAGGGAGTGGGAGGGTGTGGGGTGGGGCGTGGGGGTAGGGGTTAAGGGGTGTATACATAATCACATAATATTATTTTTTTGGGTGGGGATGGGGGTGGGGGTGGGGGTGGGAGTGGGGGGGTGGTAGGTGGAGTGCGGTGGGTGGCGTGGGGTGGGGGGTAAGGGGTGTATATATAATCACATAATATTATTTTTTTTAGGTGGGGTGGGGGTGTGGGGGGGTGTGGTGGGGTGCGTGGGTGGGTAGGGAGTGGGGTGTATAAAATAAATTAGGACGTTTATTTTGGAACGAAGGAAGCATGTAATTAATTGATATTCATAAATTAAAATTAATTAGAGAAATAAAACCATGAGAAATTGAGCTTCTTGAATATGTAAATATGGGTCAAAAGAACTTTTGATTTGGATTTGGATTTGGAATAAAATATGGGTCGAAAAATAGTTAACCGGGTTGGACCTATATTTCTTTTTAAAAATATAGTTCCAAACTTTATCCAACCCAAAAGTAGTTAATCAACCCATTTAGTTCCAGTTAATATGGGTTGACCCGACAGTTAACCAAATATATTGTGAGGTCTACTATAGAGCATAGCAACTTTTGATCAATTATTAAATAAAATTTTATTTTATTATTTTCTAAATCTTGTAAACTTGAGGTTATTTCGTTAACCTAAAATGATATATGAGCTTACTCCTCCTGCGTAAAAAAAAATGAAGCTCAATTCTGGTGCAATATGATATTGAAAGCAGATTTATTTCATAGTAACTTAAAGATAGCTTATTTCGTAGTAGAGAAGAAAAGCTGCGTTGCGTCATGCATTACTATTAATTAATTTCTCCCTGCCTCTCCCTCTCTCTCTTTCTCTCTCTCTCTATATATATATATATAAGGGCTCAATCCATCTTTGGGTCCGGGCCATTTTTTAGCACCCATTTTGTACGGAGGCGTTTTAGAAAAATTAAAGCACTAAATTAATTGTGTAGGAAAAAAATCGTTACTACTCCTTCTGTGTTCCGTACAAGATAAATATATACTTTTCCAAGTCAGTTTAATATATTTTTAAATTTCATCCAAGTTCAACAACAATTATGGTTATTACTAATTTTATAAATTCTATTGGCAACAATTAAATAGATTCATAGAATTTTTAAATTTTAAAAAATATTTTAAATTAACTTTGAAAAGACAATAATATTAATCTTATATTTTAAATTATGATTTGTGAGTGTATACCTCGATAAAACACTAACTAAAGAGCTTATTTCTAACTGCAACAAAAGCTACATCTACCTTATAAAAGCACAAAGCTCTTGAAGGAACATGAGTGGAAAGCAACATGCAAGTAGAAGTTGATGAAAAATTATAAATAAACCATATTAAAAACCTCAGCAAGAGGGTATTATAGGGCTAAATACACTTTTGTTATAATAAATTTCACTCTCATCATAATGAGACTCCTAAATTAATTGGACGTATATATCCGTTATATCACCTACTTCAATTAACACAATGTTCTCCCAAATACAAATTTTAAGAAATTTGTCAAAATACTTAATTTTTCGGCAAGACAAATATTTTTATGCGGTTTGATTTCATTAAATAATAAAATATTATTAATATTACATTACACAAATTAAAATATAAATTAATTAATTCAAACACACTAAAACACCGAGACACGCAATCTCACATATTGATCTAAATCATCATATACATTCCAAAAACACATTAAACCCCCAACCCAATCACCACCAGATGCCTGACCAAATGTCATCTATCACGACCACACATTTATTTTTTCTCTTTTTGGGTATTTGTTTTTCAAATGTAAAACCATTTCTTTTATTTCCTCCTCCATTCCAACAAAATCATTTTCAATTAAATAGGCATAAGAGATCCTTACTTGTCGTTGTCTCTTCTCTTCAGCTTTTGAGCTTTCTACTTGACGATTGTACAATTCATGTATACCAAAAGTTTGTCTACTTTTAGAAAGATTTGTGATCTTAAGCTTGAATAGTCCCAATTTCTAAACAAATCTTCTTGAAGCGGAATTGCACGATTCATCCCATATCCATTCATCACTAATGCAATGCACACCTGTGTAGACTGGCCCAATAAGCATTTTGGATCATCTCCTTACCTAAAAGATTAGCCTATTAGTGAAATATGCCAACTATCTCCAACTTTCAACTCTATTTGCTCTACCGCACACATTAAGTAGCACACGGCCTGCGAATGCTCCACCCTGGAGTGTCAACCTAATACTTGGGCCCGAGCTCTGATACCATTTGAAGCGGTGTAGACTGGTCCAATAAACATGTTGAACCACCTCCTTATCTAAAAGGTTAACCTATTAGGTTAAGACTCCACCATACTTATTAACCCATCTACAGTCTTGAATTTATCCAATGCGAAATTCATGTAAAATATCCCAACACTTGTAAATTGTTATTCACTCACCAAAGATGCAAGCAAATCTTCACATAATTTTCTTGATGTGCCCCTGTTAACGCCAAGATCGTCCACACACTCCAATCACCAAAGCGCGTCCAATCTTGCACAGAAACAGGTAAACACCAAAAGTTTGGCGATTTGGGCCGTCGGGGGATAGCTCTAGTGTGAGAATAAGTACAAGGTTAACAATGGAGGCGTAATGCTCTAGTGCTGAAAAATAATAATTACCTTAAAATCAAGGTAAAGTCTTGTATTTATAATGTCTCCATAGAGTCCTTCTCCATATTGAATTAGGGTTCCCCATAGATATCATTCCATAATAGGATTGCACCAAATCTCGTAGAAATAAGGAAGTTGGCTCAAATCCCAACACTTCTTTCCATATCTAGAATCCAAATATAAATAGGATATTCTATCAGCCCCAAACATCCCCTATTCGGGCCCAAACACACCCAAGAGAGCTTTAGCCCAACATATAACCTAGACCCAAAAATTCGTGGCCCAACAGCCCCCCTTCTTTAGCACCTTGATGCAACTTTTAATTATTGCATACGTTTCGAGGACATCTTCTGTTTGTAAAGCAAGTTCTCTACTCTCAGCTACCCATTTGCCAACTTCTCAGTTTTCCCGTATATTGTCCCCGTCTTTTAAGAAAATATGCATCTCCTTTAGCTGGCGTTGAATTTCTAAGACTCCAGATAAGAATTTAGCTTCAGAGATGAACAAATCTCCAGGCCTTTCAACAGCAAAAGTGACCACAACCTTTGCCATTGATATATATATATCTCTTGAAACAACAAGTAGCGATCGGAGCAGGACGAGGCCAATGTATTGCTCTGTTGGGGCGTCGACGGTTTACGCGAATTGTTTGGATGGACTCGAGCAGTGGGAATGCGAATTGGGCGTCATATGTGACTGAGGCGACGAGAAATGTTGCGAGGAGAGAGAGGGAGGGTGGTGGAAGTAAGAAGATGGAGATTTTGAGTGGTGGATTTGAGCAAATTGAAAATTTTGATGGTTCGGAATGAATCTGGGTATAGAGGAAACACTCAATTTGGATATGGTATACAGTTTGATGAGGAAGAGGATGATCCAAGATTGCTGTTTTGGGCCTGGAACTAGGACCCACTCCATTTCAAATAAAATGGAGAGTCTTCATTCTTTGTATATTTCACATCATCTCTCTTCTATCAGCATGAAATCACATTCCAACATATTTAAAATCTGGACCATGAAATGGGGACTCCTATATTTTTGGAGGCTTTTTCTTATATTTATTCTTAGTTTATTGATAAAATTAATCTTAAATTTTTAATTTAAATTGTGAATAGGATTTATATTTTTAAAGTCAACATTTACTTGGGGTGAATTTTGATTTTGATTTTTCATTTTTAAAGTAATATTATTTGGGGTAAATTATATTTAGAAGTATTTTAATTTAAGATTAATTGTATTTAGAAATATTTTAATTTGAAGTTAATGATATTTAGAATATTTTAATTTAGAGTTTATTGTATTTAGAAGTAATTAATAAAAAAAATTATGAAGTCAATCCTTATTCGAATACGATCAGACCGTATAAATCCATTAGGCTCTAACGGGTTACTGTTTAGGACAGGTATTTCGGCCAATTTCAACTAGAGATTAAATTTAATGGGACATTGTATGAAATTAAGTAGTTGATGTAATAGATGTGCAAGTCAAATTAGTTTAAGGATTGAATTGTAAAAAAGATAGAATTTAGGTAACAAAAATGTATTTAATTAGTCCAAACACTATATATGCAAATATTGTTTTATGAGTAATTGTTTTACTATTGAGCCAAGAGGGACTTGGTATTCTATTACTTACTTTGAGGCTATGATCTTTTTAATTATATGAAATTAAGGGAGCTTAATTAAAAGATTATATATCTAGCAAGGATTTATCTGTAATTCTTTCACAACTATGAGGAGCCAAAAAGGGAAAGGCCGGGACAAGAAACAAGATTACATGACCAGAATCAAGAAATAGATATTACACAATAATATAATATTTTTGCATATATTCAAATATATTATATAGATTAGGGTTGTCGTGTAATGTTGCATTCATGCAGGACAACCAATCAATTTTTCCATAGCCAAATGATGTCCTTTAAATAATTTAGCACCGCCAAAGCCAATCAAAATTCTCCAAAATACCCATTCAAGCAAGAAAAGGGGTAGTAAGTGAAACGGAAGAGACAACTCGTGTCCCGCATTAGAATAAAAAGTCGCTTGTCCAAACAAAGCCCTGAGAAGACTTGAGTACCCCCCCCCCCCCCCCCACCCTTTTCTCCCCCGCGTGATCCAAATTAAATATCCCTCCTCAATTTTTGTTTTTTGTTCAGGTACATGAATATGCATATTGAATGATGAAATATTTTATGGAGAAATGAATATATTATATACCATCCGTGCCTTAATATAAGTCGTATTAAAATTGTGCACAAATATTAAAAAAATAATTGTATAAAATTAAATATAATATCAGTTATTATATTTCTCTAAAACATCTTATATTAAGGAACGGAGGGAGTATATTGTTTGTGGTGGTTGTGAAAAATCATTTGTGAGCACATTTATAAATATATCCGACATTACTATATATATATATATATATATATTATCTAAATATATTTTTCATTAAAGCAGGGTATTTGGTTGAGGGGACAAGAAAATAATAGGTCACAAAGATAGGCCATGGCATTAGATTAACTAATAATGACTAAATAAATATGTACCCGTACAATAAGGTGACAGGCAGGAGTTTTGAAAAGATTGACCTGCGTCCGCTCATCATCTTCAAGAGCAACACTTATATTCTTCTTGTCCCATCCCCATGAGAATTCAAACTCCAACAGTCACACACCAATAATGGTGTATGTGAATATGATCGGAAAAACCCAGAAATTTAAACATCCTCCAAAAACACTCATCCATCAAGAGAGATAAAAGGAGATTAATGATCGTGATAAAGATGTATAAATAATAACCCCGGCCAAAAAGAGTGTCCATTTTCTTGTGCCCCCCGATTCTCTAAATTTCCAGTATTATAAAATAGTTGGTGTAGAGCTAGATAATTAATAATCATGATGACAATGGTGGTGGAACATGGAAGAAGGGTCGCAACCGCCGTGTCGATTCATGGCTTCCCTTTGGCTATCTCCTTCATTCATATGAGCAGCCCCAAGATTGAGATATACCAACCTTGAATCAAGATTCAGGTTACCAATATTCCCACTGGTACTACCTCCACTACTGTGATGATCTTCACTGCTCATAGTAGGAGGCGGATAAATGGCAGTGGAAGAATTAGGTCCACTTCCACCACCACCACTGCCTTCTTCTCGCGAAATGACAAGAGCTGCGGATTGAACAAGCTCGAGGCATAGTCTAAGCTTGTTAGGCTCAATGTGGGATAGCCCCGGGACAGCTCCTTTGAATAGGAAATCGGATGTTAGGGTTCGTAGCACGTCCAGCGGAGTGATTCCGTCTACCATGCGGACGTTAGGGTCCGCATGATGGTCGAGAAGTACGGCCACCATGTCGGGTGACACCATTTCGGCCGCAATGTGTAGCGGGGTTTTGCCAGCCGGCCCAGCTGGGTAGTTAACATCGGCTGCACCGAGTTCTAGCAATGCCTTGACTACTTCTCGGCTGCAATTCTCGACCGCGTAATGTAGGGCTAGTGCCTCGTCGAGATTTAGGCCTTCTCCCATGACCATGAGTTTGACAAGCTCCACGTCGGAGGAGTCGAGGGCTCGTCGCATTCGTCGAATTTTCTGATCCTCAAGGTTGGCTGCGGCAGTGAGGTCGTGGTTGTGGTGGTGGTGGTGGTGGGGCATTAAAGATCGACGGGCAAGGGAGGATTTGAGGCGGAGCTCCTCAATTTTGGCAACCACGTCGATGGGGATGTGCTTAGCTAGGATTTCAGGTGGGAGGCCAGATTTTGCAACCAAATGAGAACAAGTAGTCCAAAGTTGATGCATGTCTTGCTTTCTTGATGCTATTAGAACTTTCATTACATCTTCAATCGAGGCCTTCTCGACTATGCTTGTCAATTGCTTCTGCAAATAATCCAAACAAATTAAACCGAATTATGAAAGCCTAGAGTACTTCTATGTACATTAACGGTTGACCAACACGTAAAGAGAAAACAGTTTTCTATGTACAAATTGTCTTTGAAACTCAATTTAGGGTGCATTTAATTCAAAAGAAAATTTAAGGTACAAATCAATTTTAGGATTAAAGTTTAGAGGTGCAAATTAAATATTTGTCGTTTTCTCGCTACTAGTGCACAGTTAGTTATTAGTGTAGAACTAGTGCACATAGTATTATTTGTCCATGTATAGAGAGAGAGAGAGACTAAGTAGCTGTATTTTTTTTTTTTGGAATTAGTAGTTCTTTTGTACCTACCAATTTAAAAAAAAAACACAAATGAGGAAAGTGGGGTTTGTTTGGGAAGCAGATTTCATGCGATGGATCATATCACTGTGGAAGACAAGACTGGAGAAATGAAGATCTAAATTTAGAAAGTATTGGGTTTTGAACATAAAGATTGAGGAACCCAATTCAAGAAAATTAGTACTCATTCATCACATCCCCCTTACATGAAATCAAGATGATAGATACTAGATGAGGTCTGATCTGGTCTGTCTTCTCACGTCACATATATGATTCTAGTATTTACTCCATCAAAATATGAAACCAAAGACAAAACCAATTGTTTTGAAGCATATAGATACAAACTACTATCAGCTTTTAAACTTTCTTAATTAATGCATTAGGTAGAAAAAAAATGAAAAACAATATATAGTTAGATCAATATATATATATATATATATATATATATATATATCTCTGCAAAATTAAAGCTAGATATATACTAGTTGGCTACTGATTGCAGAAAAAGAGAATAAAGAAGTAGTAGTACTAGATTATTTCACTGAGAGATCAAACTTAACCCAACTGTTTTTAAAACAATTCATTTGTATCTTGATTAATATATAAAGAAAATATTTACTCAAAAATATCATACATCCCACTTTTTCAAATCCAAATCTAAATAGAGTGAGATTTGGCCATATATTCACCTGAGTAAGCAGTGCGAGTTGTTCGACCCCAAAGGATCTAGCGGCCGCGAGAGTTTGAAGAGCAAGATCAACGGCAGCGGTGCAATGCGTATGCCAGCATCCCCTCTCGCCACAATTAGGCCTAGGCTCATGTTTTTGAGGCACAATTGAGACCTGCCCGCTATACAAGAATTGCAACATCAACAAGAATACCTCGTACCCCACCGAATTCACTGGTATCACCTGAGAATTATTATTATTATTCGAACCACCTCCCCTCGGCGACGATGCCAACCCCCCACCACCGCCGGAAGACCTCGACCCATCTCCCACGGAGGACCCATCTTCTGGACCTCCGGCCGGCGGCGTGTCGGTCCCACAGAAGAACTTGCGGAAAAAGAGGCTCCTAGCTGCTAGGATGCACTTGTGGGCATGGACTAAACGACCCTCCACACTGAAGGTTACATCACTGAAAGCTTGACCGTTGATCAGCAGGTTCAGATAATCTAAAGACAGAGATCTTAAAGACTCCTCCAAGGAGGAGTTTGACATGGTGATATATATAGATAGAGAGAGAGAGAGAGAAACAACTATATATCTAGAGAGAGAAAGTTGTGTTCTTGAGCTTAAGATGAGAGAGAAAAAGATGGGGAAGAAAATTTTGGTGTCTTCTTCGTATATTATTTCTTCTTCTACGCTATTAATTCTGATGTACTGTTATGTTTTTTTTTTTTTATGGTGTGGTGCGGCGTGGTGCGGTGTGGTGTAAGATATTTTGTGAGAGATCAAGAAAATTGGGTGGTGGTTCCGGGCGGCTGAGCTAATTTTAAAACAATTACATACTAAATAAATGATTAATTTAATTGAAGATCGAATATAATTATACAAATACTATAACGGAATTAGAATATGGAAATGTGATGACAAGACTAAATGTTCAGTAATTATGCCTACCACTTAATTAATTTATTTGCTCTATATATTTTATCACTCAAAAGATAAAATCTTTCTTGGTGAAAGTGAAAAGAAGAATTAATATTAATTACCGATCAATACAATATTAATCACCGATTCCATGCACAAAATGATTTAAGCATGTGTTACAATAAAAGGCATTTTTCATGTTGTATAGGCATGACTTTGTAATTCCCTTATTAATTTTCTAATAATTATCCACTATATATGTCTGTTAAAAATATTCATTTTATAATTAGAAAATATTTATGTTCCGATTAAAAGATGACGAATTTATTGTAAATATATAGACACGTCATTCAATCACACATCTATTTGTATTAATTTACAGATTATACTATTAAATTTACTAGCAAAATAAATAATTATATATTTTTGTTCCAAAAAAAAAAAAATATATATATATATATATATATATAAGGAAGGACTCGATAGAATTTTTTTTTCAAGTTTGCTATACCAATAGTTGTCTCTCAGTTAAATATATAAAAATCTGTTTTTAATTTGTTTACCGAACTAAAAATACCCCAACTTTTACACGAACATGTATTTACTTACCTTTCGTAATTTGAAGTGGAAAGTTAAAATGGAATATATATATATATATATGGGAATGATCCATACATTAGTTATGGGTACTATTTCAGTTAACTCTCCTACCATCTAATGAAAGATCTAATGGCTGGATTGGGACCGGCCGCTACTCTCTATAGCGGTCAGCAAAATTATTTTATATATGTTGGTCGCTACTCCCTCTAGCGGTCAGCAAAATTATTTTATATATGTTGGTCGCTACTCCCTCTAGCGGTCAGTCAAAACGACCACGTTTTGAGTGGCCGCTAAAAGAAGTAGCGGTCAACATAAAAGAATTTGGCTTAATCAGAGACTTAAAATAATTATAATTTAAATTAAAAAAATATTATTAATTAATACTCCATTCGCTATATAATTGATTCACAAATATAAAGAATTATAAAACGAGTAATAGACTAATATAAGGAATAGTACTTGATTAGGTAATTTTGGAGTAGTAGTTGAATACGTAATTTGTTTGAACAGAAATATTATATAAACTCAATCAATATTTCCTATTTATAATTAATAATTGGCTGATTGGCACTTCTGTCCCTTCAAGTTGTCACTCACTTTCAAAGTCGTCCCTAAAGTACCATTTTCGTCAGGTAGGTCCTTAAAGTGGCATTTTATTGGCGTTTATGTTCCTTCAATCTATTTTAACCTAAATCCGACCCATTTTGACCAAGTTTAACCCAACCCGACCAAGTTTGACCAAACCAAAATTTTTAATATTTTAAAATATAATAATATTTTTAAAATAAGTTAAAATAATAATTATATTTAACATTTAAAAAAATAATATTTAAAATAAGTTATTATTATTAAATAATAATTATTTTATTATTCTAAAATAAAATATTAGTTTTTAAAAAATAAAAACAATAATTATATTTAATATTCTAATATAAATATTTTTTAAAATATGTTTTATTTTTAATATTTTAAAAGTCAAAAATAGTTTTGTAAATATTATTTTTAAAAATAATATTTACTTTTAAAATCTTAAAAATAGTATTTATTTTAGAATATTAAAAATAATAATTATTTTAGAATATTAAATATAATATTTACTTTAGAATATTAAAAATAATATTTTTTAATTTTTAGAATAATAATTATATTTATTTTAATTTTTTAATATTTACTTTTAATATTATAAAATAATTATTATTTTTAATATTCTAAAATAAATATTTTTAATAATTATTGTTTTTGAAGAAAAAATAATATTTAATATTCTGAAATACTTATTAAAAAATTAAAAAATTATTATTTAATAATAATAATTACTAAGATTATTTTAAGTTTTAAAATAATAATTATTAAGCTTATTTTAGTTTTTAAAATAATAATTTTAATAATAATTATTAAGATTATTTTAATTTTTTAAATAATTATTTCATAATATTAAATATTATGTTTCCTTCAAAAACAATAATTATTAAAAATATTTATTTTAAAATATTAAAAATAATAATCATTTTAGAATATTAAAAGTAAATATTAAAAAATTAAAATAAATATAAATATAAATATAATAATTATTCAAAAATTTTTTATAAAAAAACTAAGATAATTCTTATTTTTAATATTCTAAATAAAATATTATTTTTAATATTCTAAAATAAATATTATATTTAATATTCTAAAATAATTATTATTTTTAATATTCTAAAATAAATATTATTTTTAAAATTATATTTACAAAAATATTTTTTACTTTTAAAATATTAAAATAAAATTATTAAAAATATTTATTTTAGAATATTAAATATAATTATTAATTTTTTTATAAAAAAACTAATATTTTATTTTTAAATATTAAAAATAACTATTTTTAAAATAATTATTTTATTTTAAAATATTAAAATAATTATTATTTTAATAATAATAATTTATTTTAAATAATTAAATATTATTTTTTTAAAATATTAATTATAATTATTATTTTAAACTTATTTTAAAAATACTATTATAGTTTAAAATATTAAAATTTTTGGTTGGGTCAAACTGGGTCGGGTTGGGTTAAACTTGGTCAAAATGGGTTGAGTTTAGATTAAAATGGGTTGAAAGAACACAAACGCCAATAAAATGCCACTTTTAGGACCTAACTGACAAAAATGATACTTTAGGGATGACTTTGAAAGTGGGTGGCAATTTGGAGGAACAGAAGTGCCAATCAGCCATTAATAATTATAAGGCGATGATCAGTAATTATCCTTGTACGTACTTATCAATAATACGAATTAATAAAATAAGTACATATAACCAATTACTGATTATCGCCTTATAATTATTAATTATAAATAAAAAATAGTGATTGAGTTTATATTATATTCCTACTCAAATAAATTACGTATTCAACTACTACTCCCAAATTACCTAATCAAGTACTATTCTTTATATTAGTTTACTACTCGTTTTATAATTCTTTATATTTGTTAATCAATTAATTAGGGAATGGAGTATTAATTAGCAATATTTTTTTTAATTTAAATTATAATTATTTTAAGTCCCTGATTAAGGCAAATTTTTTTATGTTGACCGCTATTCCCTCTAGCGACCAGTCAAAACGATCCGCGTTTTTGAAAGTCCAATAATAATCTATAAGGGTGGGTTGAATAGATTATTACCGTTTAAAATTATCTTTGGCCTTTTTGAATTTTAGTGGATTAATTTTATCAAATTAATAAGCAGTTTAAAATTCAATCACATAATACACAAATATTTATCTGGTTCACAACATACAGCCTGGGTATGTTGCCTACGTCCAGTCTCAAGCTCCTCTCCAGGACTTGAGATCCTATTACTCCCTCTAATAAATACTCCTTTAATAGGCGAAGAAGCCTGTACAAAGTTTTAAAGATAAACTTACAACTATCCTCAACTTACTATCTTAGACAGCGAACTCCCAGCTCCTTCCTAAAACTTAGTTGAATCTTCTTTTAAGCTTAGTACTATTTTATACTTTGGTCTTGAAACAACAATCTCTTCTTACTTCACAAGTACACTAGAGATCCAACTCCCAGCTGACTTCTCTAATACTCTGGTCTTGGTCAAAGAATTCTTGTCTTTCTCACAAATATAAAATAAACTAACTCACCCCTTTTTTCTTTTACAAAAAGTTTGTTTGAATATTTACTTCTAATAATAAGCAGATACAATTGTAGCACAGATACTTCTCAGATAAGCAGATATAGAATTTTAAGTATATGATAAAAGTTTAAAGATTTTTATGTGATGTGCTTCTGTGAAAGCAGATGAAATGTTTAAGCACTTGTAATAAAGATTTTCTTTTTCTTTAAAGAATATTTTTTAATGGATTAAGAAAAAGATTTTTCTTTATAAAGAGCGTGTTTCTTTGTTGTTGAATAAATATAACTTTGAATTAAACAACCACACACACACTTATATAATGCAATAATAATTTATGAGCAATTATATGAGCAATATATTTGATGACAGTTTATCAAGTATGACAATATGATTCACTTTAGATAATACTTGAATAAATTTATTTTATCCACTTATATATATATATATATATATTATATTATACTTGATCTACGTTGCGAATAATTTGGCCACTTGAAATTTTAAAGACCGTCCAAAGTATTTCAAGAAAATATCATCTGAATTGCATATCGGTATCCAAGTACTGATTAAATTTTTTTTGATTCACAACTTGATAATCAGATATAGAATATTAAAGAATATTTATATCGATTATTTATATCATTAAAGGGCCACTTGAAATTTTAATGACCGTTTGGAGAATTTTAAAAGAAATAACATCCAAACTACATATCGGTGTCCAAGTATTGACTCTTTACTAGATATGATAGATCATATATAATTATATCTAATTATCTAAATCTATATATTGATTATACCAGTAAAGGGCCACTTGGAATTTTAAAGACCGTTTGAAAATTTCAAAAGAAATAACATTCAAATTGCATATCGGTGTCCAAGTACTGACTCTTTACTAATATAGATATATAGATATATGAATATGTATGACAATTTATCACAGATATATATGTATGAACAAGTATGAGATGATATGAATAATTTTAACAACTTATCTCAAATACTTGAACCAATTTTTCTCTTCCAAAAAAAATTATAACTTTGATTGAGCGAAAAGAGTAAAAGCTTATTTTTATAATCTGTAGACAAGGAGAGTAAGCTTTTCAGTTTTTAGAATTGATTTTTTTTAAATGAATAGAAAAGATTCCTATTTATAGAAATTTTAAAGTTCGGACAAAACGGTAATTTTTGAAAATCAATTTTTGAATTGGAAGGTCCGGATTGCATGATGAAAATGAGGGGCTCGGATCAAATAATATATAGCTGATTGAAATTTGAAATGGCCCAAAAAAAATGTTCCTTACATGTGACTCATTACTTATGCTTTGCAATCATTACTTTTTGGTGCCCATCAATTGAAACAAAGGCATAAGCCTTAGATTTGTTTTCAGCATATTCAAGCCTTTAGGCACAAACATCCACACAAGCATTATGCCATTATCCATGCATACACGCGGCACACACACATTTAGTTTAGGCACACATACTTCCATGCATACACACAACATGCACAAACACCAAGTTCGGCACACACACATAAATATGCACACACGATTTATATATATATATATATATATATATATATATATATATATATATATATTATACACCTTTACATATATAATATATTTTAAATATATATAATTAGAAATAGTTTTTGCCCAAAAGAGTTTTGAAAAATTATTTCAAAATAGGAATCTCCTTGTCTTAGGAAATGTTACTATATGAACTCATTTTATTAACACTTGATATTAAATTATCAAAGTCATAAAATAAATTCAAATAAAGTAAAAAATAAATATTTTTGGTCAAAATATAAGAGATAATTAATAAATCAATTTTAACACTTTAATCCTATGGAGAGGATTCTACCCTTTTGACCTTTAATTCTAATTTGTTATCATCAAAATTAAATACTCAGATATGGAGACCTATCAGTTTTGACTGGCCGCTAGAAGGAGTAGCGGCCAACTTAAAAGAATTTGGCTGGCCGCTAAAGGGAGTAGCGGCCGGTCCCAATCTAGCCATAAAATCTTCCATTGGACGGCAGAAAATAAGTTAGCTGGAATAGTGTCCATAGCTAACGCTTGCTATGGATCATTCCCTATATATATATAGGGAACTAATCCATGGCAACCGGTTACTATGGCACTATTCCCAACAACCAACTTTAGAGCCGTAAATCAAGTTAATTAAAGGCTGAGATTGATTTCAGTTATATCCCAAGCTGCTACTATAGTAGCGGCTTACAATTTTTTTTTTGAGTCAAACCTTCCAATCATGGGTCCCACTTTTGTATTAGATTAATTGAAAACATTGAAAATCGCTACTTGATGTAGCAGCTTATATGTAAGACCCCGAATTTTATAAATAAAGATTTAATTTTTTTATATATTATTTCGAAATAGTAAGGTGTTGATTTGATAAATATGAAAAGTTATGGGTGAAATGTGTAAATATTTTAAAATAAGCAAGTGATTATAAAATATTCATTGTTGTCGGAGAATATTCGTTTGGTCGTGGAATATTCTTGTTGTCGGAGAATATTCGTGCGACGTCGCAGCTATTTGTGGGCCCCACAACGGAATAACTGTCGAATATAGAAAGTGACAGAAATAACTTTTTTATAAAATAACGGCGTAATTGTTACCGTTAGTATTGTTGAAATACCCGGTGGTTAAAATACAGTAATACGCGGTGTTGCACAGTAGCACACGGTATTGCACAGTATTTTGAATTATTAATTTTTACGTAAGAAGGCACTACTCAATTATTGTTACAGTAATTACTGTTCAATATTTTATATTATTGATTCAATAATTGCATGATATTTTATTGATTCAATAATTGCTACGTTAATATTTTATATCAATAATTGCTACGTTCCTATTTTATATGATTGATTCAATAATTGTCACTGCACAGTATTTTACATTATCAACTCAATAATTCATATTATTTGAATAAAATTATTAGATAGCATTATTGACAATGTCTAAGAAAGTTCTGTCTAGGAGGAGTTATTTAATTGCGTGCCAGTAAGAAGAAGTCCTTATCGAAAGGCCCCCTTTTTCTTGGAAACGACCTGGTTGTCAATATTGTAGTTCTGTAATATTATTTGTGAATAATTAATTATTAATTTATATGATAAAAAAATATTTATTTTGTGGATATAAAAGAAGGAATTAGTGCTGATGTGTTTTTATCAGTATTTTGGTGTGAAAATTATCCGTTTATAGATTTCGGATAATTTATGTTTGGAATTTGGAAAAACTTCATTCTACAAAGTTGTAGAGAATTAAATTTCTTATAGAAAGACATAGAATTTGTATTTTTCTGACAAAAGGGGTTATTTATTATTAAAAATATGGGTGGGCCCCACTTTTATTTTTTATGGCTTGTAAATGCTGAATTTTCAATTCCATTGAGGTGTGCGTATGAAGAAGGTTGGAGCCACCGGTAGCAGGTAAGTCTACTTTGGCATCCTAAGCTTTTTCTATAAATAGGGTGCTTAGGTTAGAATTAAAAATTACACCAGAATCAGAAGTTTACTCTCTCTATAATATCGAGCGTATTTTTGTGAGTATTTAGATACTTTGAGTGTTACTATTCAATGCAAGTTTCCTTCAGTATTATATCCGATATTCCAGTCAGAAGTACTATTCTTTTGAGGTAAAGGATGTTAATGTTATTCTTTTCAATATCATTATACCAAAATATTGTCATAGATTATATTATGAAATTCTTACTTTTTCTGTCAGGGTTACTATTCATGTATACGGCACTATTCACGAAAAAATTAAATTTTCTTTTATTTGTCCAAGTTGTTTGTTAAGGTTCATATCTTTGATTAGATCTAAGTTTTGAGCTTTATTCTTGAATTTGCTCTACAATTAATTATTACGAAGTATTTTTAAATTGGATAAACTAAAAGACGAATATTTGATCTCTGTCCTTTATCTCACTGGATTTGTTCTTTAAAATATTTTTCATCATCCTCAGTCCTAAAAGATGATATAACTGAATATCTTTGGCCTGTAGAGCAAAGATGAATGATTACCTGATGAATATCTTTGGCCGTTGTGCAAAGATGGACAGGTGTTGAAATGAACATGACCACTGGTGATACAAATGAATATCTTTGGCCCGTAGTGCAAAGATGAATATTTGATTTGAGATATATATTGATTGATGTTACAGGGATAAAATATTGATGATGAACTTTTAAATCATAGAAGATAATAGACTTCATTCTCTACTTAACTCTTCTAATGAAAGGTTATTTCCGCTGCGAATATTGATCTAAAACTTGTTGTCAATAATATTTTATCTGAACTGTTGAAGACTAACTATAATTTATTTTTCATTATCTTAGTCATAATATTCTTTACTGGGCTAGTTGAGCTCACCTTTTTCATCTATTGTCCTCTTCAGGAAATGAGAATGTCGCGAGAACTAGTCGAGGGACAGAGTGATGATCCGAGTTAGAGCAGTTAGTCTTCACTATTTCTGATAAATAGTGTGATAATAATTTTAATGAGGACTTAGTTTGAATGTTAATATTTTGTACATATTTGTATTGACACTCACAGTTGTGTGGTCGTATTTTGCACGACCGTGTGATATACAAGTTTGTATTTGAATTCTGTACTATGTATTTGACGACTCAGAACGGGTTGGGTTGACTGGACCTATTCTAGGGGTGTCACAGATGGAGTATCATCTAGTCGTATATTCAACATAAAAACTTGACCACATATTGAAGTTTAACAATAATTTATTAGATCCGGTTGTCATGAAGTTAACTTCAAGGTATGTTGGTCAATTGATCAATACAGTATTGACACATAAATTTAAAGATCATCTCCCAGGCCTGCGTGTCAACACTATATTAGTAAATTGATCAAAGTTAACTTCATGTTAACCACTCTCTAATTTATTGAACTTGTGAGAGTCTTTTAATTCTCTTTAGTGTGAGATTGGCTCCGTCATTGAGTTTGAGATTATTAATTGGTGTTTGCAGATACCCTTATGTAGATACGCTTGTGAGCAGACACACAATTTTCTAAGGTTCGTACTCGCTCGACTAAAAGTTCTATACGAGCTTGATTTGAAAATAAACGATTCAAGTATTAGCAAATTTTAAAGTTCGATAAATTACTCGAATGTTTTCAAATTATAATTTTTTGTTGATACTCGGGTTATATTCGTTCGAAAAGTTAAAATTGCTCAGGCTCGATTCGAGATCGTACTTTACTTGGTACCTAAACAAGTCTCTCAAACTTTATTTCAGATTCGATAAATTTTATGAACCAAATCTGAACAAATCAATACTCAACTCGACTCGACTCAATTCATTTATACTTTTCAGATCTTAAAAGTTTATCTATTTTTAGAGTTAAAGACTTGATTTGGTGTTTTCTCTATTTTGAATGTCGCTATACATCTATAGCGACACTTTTCAGATGTAAATAACAAAAAATCATGTGAAAATATCAATTTTCTTAGGCCATGTTTGTTTGCAATGATTATAATCCATGAGATTATAATTCAAAGACTATTAATATTAGAGCATTCACAATAGTTTTCTTATTTCTATCCCTACTCTGCAGTATCATTGAGTCATTCTGCAGGATAGATATTTAATTTTTTCACTATTTACCCAACGGATACCTTATATTGATTCCTTAAATTATGAAATTTTAAATTTAAAAGTTAAAATTTAAAAGTTCCAACAGTCAAAACATATTTTCACCGTTGTAACTATTTGACCTTTGTATTGATTTCATGTGTTAGAGCTTATGATAGATGTAATATACTACAACCTCTTGTTTTTAATTATAAAATCACTATTTATTTATTAATCTTTTTTGAAGTAAGTATGTGATATTTTTAAATATAAATTTAATCAATACATAATGTAACTTATTTAGAAAAAAATAATATTACTTATAAAATTTATTATTTTTACAATTCTTAGCAAAATTATTAAGTTTGAGAATGCATCAAATTGACTTATAAAAATTAATAATAATCTTATAATTTATAAAAAAGTATAATTTATCAATTGTATTTCACTATAAAATATATTTTATTTTATTTTAACTTTTAAGTAATTTATAGAGTTAGTATTGAATGGATTGTAGCTACAAATGTACATAAGATCAATATTAACTTTTAAAAAATTAATTTGTCATATTTTAAATTTAAATTAATATGATTCAATTTAATTTTGAAAATAATAAATTTGTAACATTTATAATTATATGGACATAAATTAAATAAATTTATATCAATTTTAAATTTGAATACGTTTGAAATTAATTTTTAAAAAATAAGTTCATATTAATTTTATAATTTGAAAATGAAGTAGCAAAAAAGTCATGTGACAATAATGTTAAGATGTGTATGATTGATGAGTTGTTCACTTAAATGAGGGTGTGAAATGTCATTTTGCATATATAGAGAATAGTCTTTTGATTCCCTCATCATAGGAAGTAAAATCTTATATAGGGATTAAAATAGTGAGTTAAATAAGAATAAAAAAACTGTTGGATAATAATTTATTGATGCATTTCAAAATTGGGGATAAAGAGTTGATTGAAAAAACTGTTGTAAATATTTTTAGGATTAAATAGTCCTAGTCACATGTTTATTTTTTATGAGATTATTCATGGGATAACTTAAAATAATCTCTTGTTATGTTTGATTTTTTAGGATTAATTAACGAATTGGATTAAAAAATATTATTTGTACTATTATACCCTTACCAATAATAACATATTTTAAACTATAATTTAAACTTGTTTATACATAAAAAATAATAATGAACAATTAATTACAAACTTTTAAATAAGTGGTTATATTATTCGGTAAATATTATTTTAGTGGAGTGGAGTGGGGTGGGGTGGGGTGGGGTGGGGTGGGGTGGGTGGGGTGGGGGTGAGAGTGTATACATAATCTGTAAATATTATTTTTTTTGAGGGGGAGGGGGAGGGGGAGGGGGAGGGGGAGCAGGGGCGGGCGTGTATACATAATCAGTAAATATTAATTTTTTGTGGTGGGGAGTTAGGGTGGGTGGGGTCGGGTGGGGTCGGGTGGGGTCTAAATTATCAGATCTATTGTCAGTGTAAACTTTAAATTATAAATATCAAATAATTACATTATGTGTATTATATTATTGGTACATAGTCTTTGTACCAGTAAGTTTTAAGTTGTCAGTTATTAACAACGGAGATTGCAGGATATGATGATCATTTTAGAAAAAGATTGAAGTTAATTTGTCTAGCAATTTTTAATCTCAAATGGTAATGATTATACTATCAGGTAGAACATGATATTAAATAATCCTTAATCTTAAGCTATTTTATAATACTAGGACTAATAGTTTCTAGCTCAAATTTAAAAACAAACAAGACACTTAGAATTAATAGTCATATCCCAAAAGTGTAATGATCCCTGTTAAATAAACATAGCCTTAATCTATTGTGAAGGTTTTTTTTTAGGGAAAGGAGAAGGCTTGGAAATTTTACATTATCAATAATAGGATCCAGTAAAGGAACAATACAAGCAGGACTTGGTTATGTCAATCAGTAATAAGAAAAATTATACCTAGAACCATTGAGTTAAGTTAGCTAAATCATGAGCAACTCTATTATCCCTCGTCTAATATGAGAGTAACGAAGAGTCTGAAACCAACGATGACCCAACTTACTTAAAATCACCCACAATCAATTCCACTTCTGAAGGAGACTGAAAATTGGATAACCGTAATAAAATAATTCGTTCACAATCACTCTTAACAATAACAAAAGGCTTTTCCACATGTCCGAGAAGAAAAAGACAATTATGATTAAACTTTCTGAGTGATTTACTTTATCAATAAATTACTACTGCTGTGCCTCTTTTCTTGCAAATTTATTCCCAATAGTTACATTCATTTCTCTTAACAGGCCAATGGTTACCACATCAGTCCATCAGCTCTTAAGAGGGAGGTGCCGCATGGCTTACAGATATTTTCAATAGTAGGTTTTAAGGGCTCATTTTTTTAGGTCTATAAGGGATCTAATTTTTGTAAGGTCGAATTCGGGTTCTATTATGCTTTTCAGCCACCTTGGTAGTGTAATTCTGTAAATAAGTACACTTAGAGTGGGTGGATAAGTGTAAATGTCAAAATTGATCAATAGTGATAAAATTTTGAATTTTACTAGTAAATGTTAAAATCGGATATATAACCCTGTCTGATTTTGTGTCTACTTTAGTTTATGTTTTTAGTTCGTTATAATCGGATAGGATACCCTGTCTGGATTAGTATATCTTCAAGCAACGAATGAAACAAGATATGCAGAAACTTAAAATGCAGTTTAAGAGAAATAACAAAAATAAAAATCACACTAAGATTTTTACATGATTCAGTTCATATCCTCTAATCTAGTGGCCTAATCCTCGTCCAATACCAATTGATATTGGAGACACTTTTTATTAAACTTAATACTCAAATGATTACAGAAAACTCCATTTAAAAATAAGCTTGATTCTGACTTTGACACCACTGTCCCCTTGCACCTCTATAATTTTTCTCACCATTGAGACCTTAAGGCTTCCTGTGTACAGACTGACTTCCACTATACAAGCCAAACTAGGTTTGTGTTCGGTTTACAAGAAGTTATGATTTAGAGATTACAAAAACTTTCCAGCTCAAAAGAATTTTTAAGAGTACAATCAATAGCTGTAATAAAACTAAGGGTTCCTTTTAACATGTGTCCTTAGAGCACATGCTAAACACACAGTTCAAAAAATATTCCCTTGAAATGTGTATATATTCCCTTGAACTGTGTGTATATTCCCTTGATTTCTGTATTTTCACCAAGTTCAAGAAAATATGCACACAATTCAAAAAAATATTCTCTTGAACTATGTGCTTAACATATACTATAAGGGCACATGTTAATAAATTCCTAAAACCAATTAAGTTAGCTCTCTGAAGTTACAGCCGAGCAGGATGAGAATTTATAGAATAGAGACCAGCGGCTATATGAAATAACTAGCTAGCTAGCCCGAAAAGCTCACTTTGATAGAAAGAGATAGAAATTTCAGCATCCTGTTACAGCTAATGGCTATAATATATTCCAAATATCAGTCATTCAAAGATAAGCCTAAATTAAAGGAGTCAAAAAAAATATCCAATGCTAAGGTTGTTAGAGTACATACTCTAAACAACTTTAATAGCTAAACTTGCTTCCTTAAAAGATGCAATTCAATTTAAAACAGATTCCTCAGATAAACAAATTCTTTAATAAACTCCAATCTGAAAATTACTTTGACAAAATATATTAAGGAAAGGATTTCCAACATTAATGATATGATTAAAACACTTGGACTTATATCATGCAATTCTATATGTTAGAAAGTGGTTAGCATGAAGTTAACTTTGATCAATTGATCAATACAGAGTCGAAACTGCATGTCAAAAGGCGATTTTTATCTGCGTGTCAGTACTGTATTGATCAATTGACCAACTTATCATGAAGTTAACTTCATAATAACCGGATCCTATATGTTATATCAAATGGACTTATATCTATAGTGGCCCATCATGATAATAAACAAATGATATCATTCTCACAAACTTAATTCAGTCCATTTAAATAACTTAATTACTATCATAATTAAGTATATTGTAATTATTAAAATCACAAAGTATAAAAACTAACCGATAGTATAAAAAGACATTATAAAATTTTGTTGGGTCATTTAGTAGATAATAGGTAATAAAAAAATTCCCTAAAAGTTTCTAAATTTCATATCAAGCATCATAGTTTCGAAATTGTTGATCGAGTCCTCCTTATATTTTCAATTTTTCGTCTGAAGATGAATATATCAAACTGTTTGTAAAGAGGATGGGTAGAGTAAGGTTTCATTATTAATAAAGCATATTATTATTATTATTATTAAGGAAATGTATTTTACCATTCTCAAAGTCAAATGGGATACATTACTTTGAAGGTATTTTTCTTTTAAAAATATTATCCTTTTTTATATGTGAATTAGAAAGTATCATGTGCATAATATATACAATGTTGTTGTATACATGCAGATGCAGATGTCGTTTTCAACTTCTTTTCCGATCGCCTCTCTTTTTTAAAAGACGAACAAAAAACAGACCATCTAGTCTCTAGTGTAGTGTTAAAATAATTTTATATGAAGGTGAAATTCATTTACTATTCATATTCACTTAACAGAGATTATAAGAAAATATCATGTGAAAATATCATTATTTTTTTTAATATAAAAATACTATCAATTCTTTAATTATGGGGAAATGGAATGAGAGTCGAACCCATTTGTGTTTGTGAGGAGGGTCTTAATTAATTACCAACCTTGAGCTCCACAAATCTAATGTAACTCAAGGGTTTGGGTAGTGATTTTGGTAAAGTTGTAGTAGTCATGTTTTTATTTTATTTTTTGGGGGAATTAGGAGTAATAAAAATGTTGATAATTCCCTCCCTCACTCACCCAACCCTTCGCCCCCTCTCCCCTCCGCCCTGTCTGTCAATTTGCTGTACCAAAAAGTCCGTTGGATTGACTACATGTCACTCTCTGTTTCATGATTTGACGTCCTCCGATTGGACGTTTGACTTGTCATTTCCATCCCATCTCTCTCTCAATAGCGAATAAGTCGTACATTCATTCATGTGATTTTTTTTTTGTTGCTATTTATTCATGTGAATTAGACTTATGTAAAATCATTATTTTTATATATAAAATATTAATTTATTATAAATATTGTTATTTATTCTCTTATATATATGTATGTATATATCATTTTAAGGAATTAAGTTTGTTATTTTTTACTTATCATTTATTATATTTTTTTAAATATTAATAACTTAATTTTTCATATATGATCTCTCTATATAAAATATTAATTTATTTTTTTCATCATTTTTAATAAATTTTAAAAAGATAATATTTAGACTTTATAATTATTTTGATCAATTAAATAAAATATTAATTATAATTTATAATTTTTTCTAAAATAATAAATAATAAAAAGAAACCAAGAGAGTAGTTGATGCTATATATTCAGAGAGTCTCCCTCCCACAATAATTTGAATGAGTTGATCTTTGACAACCGCCTGAATTTCCACCATTTAAATAATGAAGTCCAGGAAATTGAAACACCGTCCACTAGCTAGCAAGCAAATTGATTATTAGACAAATGTCCAGCAGCGAAATTTTTTTTAACCAGGAAATTAAATATTTTTCATATAAGTTCAATTGTGCCTTAATTTGTTTGTTTTAAACATTGTAGCACTACTTTTTACTAGAAAGGTCTTTAATTTGGTAGCCTGCCCTGCATAACATTTAAAATTCAAATTCTTCTTTATTATTTTATTATTAAAATTATAACAAGTTGCAAGTCATCTTTTAAAAAAAATAATGCTACTTCTGTTCCAAATTATAAGATTAATTTTTAACAATTTAAAATTTAAAATTTTTTAAAATTAATTTTTAAAAAATAATATTCATTTAATTTTAATTATTATAGTAGCAGATTGTTAACAATCTAAATAGGTATTACTAACTACAAAACAATTATATATATATATATATATATATATATATATATATATATATATATATATATATATATTGTACTTGTATATATACATACACATTAACTTTCTCAATAGGAATTATATTTACCCGTATAGGATTTCATTTAAAGTTTTTCATGAGACAAACCCGGCCAGGATAGGACGATATTTGTGATATTTTGACTTTCGACTCATTTTATGTAACAGCTTTTTGAACGTTAAAAATATGGAACGACCAAAGCAAAAAATTATCGGATAGGTTACTTTCTAATGACATTGCAAGCATATCACTTTATGGGAGGAATTAATGTACCACAAAAAGTAGAAACTAATTTTCTAAGGAAATCTACCCACCTGGCTTCATCATTGAAGATATATATATATATATATATATATATATATATAAGTCCATTTCGGATACATACCCTTTTATTTTACATATCCTGTTCACCATCTTTAACAACGGATTGGACGACGGTTTGATCCGTCGCTATAAAATAGATAAACAGTTTATATGTTATGACGACGGTTCGATGCGTCGTTAAAAATTAAAACGACGGTTCTCTGATACGCGGCGGACCGAACCGTGATCCGGTCCATCACTAAAGATGATGAGCTGAGTATGTTAAATAAAAGGGTATGCACTTGATCCTCTCCATGTGTATATATATATATATTCCCACAAGGATAGGGTTAGGGTGCTTAATCGGATCCCTTTCTCATGGCTATGAATGTTTCTAGTAGTATATTCGTAGGTAGAATTAAAGAGGAAACTAACAAAGTTCATCTAGAAGAAGAGTGGGACTCCAAAATTGGAAGTAATCATTTTGACATATGACTTGTGACTTTTTTTTGCCTTTAGAATCCCCCATTAGTTCTGTCGATCTGTCTGTCTATCATATTGGACATTGATGAGTAAAAACTAGTAGTATGTTATTGGAAAAGGATGAGAGGTTCCATATATGGGAAATGGAAAATTACAATGATTGTCCAATTTTGTGGAGGTTAAATGGTCCATATTTGTATCCATTTTGTAGTGGTGGTTTGAAAAATTGGAGTCACCTCAGGCTCAGACTGAGCCTCAGCTCAATGAATTAAACACTTTCCCTCTTCTTCTTTCTTTTCCATTACTATTAATATTTGGTGATTAAAAAATCCCATTGATTTGGGAATTATGGAATGCAGTCATGCACGTTCCACCAATGAAGGCATTCGAGTCTAGTCTAATGTTAATGGGAAGAAGTTTTGGAGGAGTCACGTTCAATGCCATATTAATGGACGTTCGGCCATCTTTGACTTCAATGGAAAATTAATGATTTTAACACAAACTGACAAAAAAAAAACTAGGGTTTGACCAAATTTTGTACATGGATCATGCATGTACCACTCGTACAAGACCTTGCTAGTTCCATTTGTCCTACGGGGTCTACCCTTGTACTATCATTAAGGGCTTTGACTCATTTACAACTATAAACAAATATGTTAGAGCATTATTCCGAGAATAGAAGTAAAAAAAAAAATTCAAATTGATATTTGTTGATCTATGTGATAATTTAAAGAGTATTATTTATTATTTTTATATATTGTGTTTTATCAGTTTTTTCAATTTAATGAGCTGTACATCAAACTCATCAAGTGTAATAAATATTTTTAGCTTTTAATTGTAGATTTGAAGAGTGAAATTTTTTTACAGATTTAAAAAATGAGAATAAGGATGCATTTGATGACTAAGGTTGAAGAGGATTTTCTGATGTTCAACCACTTTGGGATATTCAAATAGGTGAGCCACATCAGAAAAATCATCTCCAACAATGTGACACCCCCAAATCCGGGTACTTCAATTCCACGGGACTTGGTGTTCACTGTACGAATATCATCTATCTATCTACCTATAGTAAATGCAAACCATACAATAAATAGAATTATATCCTCCCCTTATGGGGTTACAACATCTGAGTAATAAATAAAATAAATCACAGGTCATACTAACCTTAAACATCCGTGCGGAACATAAACAAATAAATAAGTCTTACACAACTCTAATATAAGTCTGAAACATAAACACATAAAATAAACAACAAGTCTTCATCACTTGTTGACCTTGCCCTTGCCTTTGCTAGTAGAAGGCTCGTTGGACCTTTCGTTCTTAACTGCAATGTTATTATTACGCAAGAGTGAGCACGATTGCCCACAAGTATAATAATATGACAACAATATAATAACATGCGAGTGAATCAAAGACATCTGAATAAAGAAACTCAATTTTTGACTCAAGAATGAATAACAAGAATCAAAAGAACGTCTGAGGGTCATAAGACCTTGAACTATGTCCTAGGTTGTAAAGTTTTTATGCTTTAAACCTTTAACAGTCATAAGACTATGGACTCTACTTCTCGTACTTAGGGGGATCAGCCCTTAGTACCATACTGTACACAATATCTCAACGCTAAAGCGTAAATAATCCCCTTTTACAGGGTTGTTCATCTCAGTTTTGACATTAGAGTCCGCACCAAAGGAAGTTTGGTTTGGATAAACTCAATAAGTATTTTAGAATTTAGAACGTTCATCAACTATGGACTAGTCGAATCAATAAGGGTTCACTAGTCCTATAAGGTTTAACAATAACATCGATATTCAACTTGAATAATAAATTTCAAGAGTATACAATCGAATAAGTATTGTATAACTGAATCATGCTTTTAAAAGAGTTACAATATGTAATATGAATTTCGAACTGGAACAATTAAGAACACAAGCTTACTCGATATAGAAACACAAGTCTAAGACTTAATAAATGAATAAATTAGAATTTAGGGAACTTGCTAAATAAATAAGTTAGGGATAGGATACTTGCCTCTTGCACAAGCTACAAATATAATTACAATTCACTTCCTCAACGTCCTACACATTACATTATGTATACGACATCGATTAGTTTTCATAACTACCATGTTTAACTGTTGAACTATTCACTTAAGTTCGACTTACAACTTGGTTTATAATATTACTCAATGGCTAACCACATAACATGAATGTAAACTCACAATATGCATATCACACATGTATAGCCCTTTAAACAATCATAATCAAGTTTTACAATTACGATATTCAAGTTCGCACATAGTTTGTTAACTTGAACCTTCACATTATCTTATACATGTCAATAACTTAATTCATTAATCATGAACTTCAAATCATATAATATTCATGTATGTAACTTAAAACAACATCTTTTATTATCGAGAACACTACACTTGTGTGCGTGCATGTCCGAAGCCCTCCGATTGCATCCGAATACGCATCAGTCACAAAGATGACCATTTTTACCCTATTTTAACGATTTCAAATTGAAAAACTTAAAGAATGAAAGTTGTAGGTCTACTCGTTATCTTTTCGAATCATCTTGAATCGCCTTAATCGGAGTTCGTATGAAAACGTTATGCTTATTTTACTACAGGAGGTCAAAACAGTCTCGAAAATAAAAAAAATAAAGGCTCCCGGACAACCCTTATACCCGCTGGGGCGGGTCCTAATATCCATGAACACCGGCTGGGGCGGGTCCCCCTGCTGGTGCACTCCCTGGTTCGCGATTTTGACAGTTCGTTGGCCCAATTTCTCCAATTAAATGCAAATTAAACTCACACAACGATTTCTATGAAGTACGAACTTCATAGAAACATCATACAATATTACTAACATGTTTTTAACATCTTAAATCATGCAATTACTCGAATCAAATCATTAAATTTCACTGTTCTTGGTGTTCTTGACGGTTTTGAAGAAAATCAAGAAATTCAACGTTACGGATTCGTTATAACACCGAATCCGTTCGTTTAACTTCCGTTTTGTTCGTATAAACGTGTACAATCTTATGCAAATGTTAATTCAAAGTTAAACCATCGATTCATGGTATAAAATTTATACGTAAGGGCCGTAAGGCCATATATACGACTCTGTAATTTTGAAAACCCAAATATAAACAAAAATTCGATGGTTTGATCACAGAAGTTATGCATATATGGCATATAATATGTTATAAACACATATGAACACACATATAGCTATATAATGAACAAATATCAATTTTCCATTCACAGAGAATTTTTAAAGCACGTAAATAGAAAAACTCTGTAAATTTTTAAAAACCCAATTAAGGCCTAATTACATGAATTCGATTATTTTAATTCATTCATACCAAATACAAAATATGTTATAATGATATAATAACACATATATAAGCATATAATCAAAAATTGCTAATTTTTTCTCATACACAGAGAACTCAGAATATATGTTCATGAAGGAAACATAGTACGTGAAATAAATTGGGACAAAGGAATTACCCCTTGTAAACTCTGTGAAGATGATGATATGGGCTTTAATTATTCAATCTCTTCTCTAATCGATTCTTCTCTCAATTTTCTCTCCTAATCTCTGTAAGTTCTCTGATGTTTGTAATATGAAATATAAGACTGATGTATAAGATATATGTATAGCGTAATACGTATAATGTGTATAGTGGGTGAGTGGTCGTCGGTTAGTCCCATAGTGGGTTAACTGATCAACTCCCCATAAGGCCATGTTTGGTTTCTCCCATTCACTCTCCTTTCCCTTTAATTTAATTAACTTACTATAATATAGTTTAATAATGTCACACTTTTAATTAATCAATTAATGTTATTTAAATCAATTAAATAAAATAGCATAAATCCACATTAAATCACATAGTCACATAATTAAAATTCTCATTCATTAATTATGTCAAATCATTAAATCTCTAATTAATTATTAAATTAATTAGAATAACATTATGCTTATTAATTAATATATTAATCAAATAAGCTCAATTAGATTTATACTTTGAATATAAAAATTTACCACATTAATTTAACTAATGTAACACATATAATTAAATTAATCTACCACAATTTTATCAATTAATTATTTAACTCAATAATTAAATCATCAAAAAAAAATATTATTTAATTCAATAAATATTCAAATTAAATTACAAAATCTCGTTCGTCACAAACAGCCTCTTCAACTTTAGTCATCAAATCTTCAACCTCATTTCCACTCTTCAAATCTACAATCTCATTCTCACTATTCAAATCTACAATTAAAGGCTAAAAATATTTATTACGCTTGATGGGTTTGATGTACAGCTCATTAAATTGAAGAGAATGATGAGACACAAAATATGAAAGTAGCAAATAATTTTCTTCAAATTATCACGTAAATCAACAAACATCAATTTAAAGAATTTTTTTTACTACTACTCTTAGAGATTCTCTTAGCATGTGGATATGTTCTTCCACCCAAGTCAATTAATACATGTTGGATCTTGAATTAATCAATTACTCCCTTAGTCTTTTTTTTAAATATAGTTTTAAAAAAATTATTTTAATATTATAATTTGAAAATTTTAATTAAACATTAATTATTTAGTTTCTAATATTACTTCAAGTATTAAATATAAATTTAGTTCTCTCATTACTTTTTTTGCACAATAAATAACACCCACTTTTTTTAATATCAGAACATTATAAACAATTGAAATTATATGTAATATTATACAGTCATTTTCTTAATATTTGTACATAACTCTAAACTCACATATATTAATATACGGAAGGAATACAATTAGCTTGATTAATGGGTATTGTGTCTAATTGTATAATGGGGTGTTTGGTGGGTGGGAATGGAGGGTAGAAGGGAATAGTCATTCATACCAACAATTCTTTTTTAATGTTTAGGGTTGTTTGTTTATTTCTGAATGAGTTTGAATGAATCTGAATCTGAATCTGACTTAATAAGTCATTAAGACTGTTTGTTTAACAAATTTTAAACTTTAAACGTGTTTGAACGTGTCTAAAATGATTCTTCCAAAAAATTGTGGCTGAATGAATAAGAAATAATGTTGAATGATATTTTTACTTATATACTCTCATAAAGAATTAAAAATATCATTCAATGTCCAATTGTTTACTATTGTAAATAATAAATTTTGTTATGTACAAAATTGTTTTTTATTTTTCTTTAACAAATTGGTCATTAATATCCAATTAAATAAATGTTGTTGTAGTCTTTTGTTATTTTATGTACTATAGAATGTTATTAAAAAAAATTAGTGTTTTATTTCAAAAATTATATTACTAATAGTATACTCCATTAAAGATTGTTTAAAAGTTTATATTTAAATTTTTGTAGATAACATTGCTTATTTATAATTTCATAATAAATTTGTACATAACAACACAAAAGTTTAAAATAAGATAATACACATATTTAAATATTTTAGACAGATAATTATCAAACACATCATTTCATTCCGTATTCAGATATTCTACTCAATTCAGATTATTCAAATTCTCTTATACATTCAAAACTTTTCATTCAGTTTTATCAAACAACTACTTAGTATGCTAAGTTTGGTTAGAATGATCATTTCGACGGAAATTAACACGAATTTTTTTATACATTGGAATTATGATTCCTTACCCCCTAAGAAATAACGATTCCAATGAATAAAAAAATAGGAATAAAAATGTTAAGACAAAAATAACCTTGCCCATATATATATATATATATATATTGCCATAATGTATGCGATATTTCATAAATTATATATATTATTGTTTTTTGTAAAATTTGATCTAGCTTTGATTCAAATGTCATTGTAAAACTACTCAAATGTGATTAATTAGGTCTGAATTTGGAGCAGACAGTGTATATGTATTATATTTATTTCGTATTATATTATATTAATAGAATTTATATGACATATATTATATTGTATATTAAATATATATTACTATATACTGAATATATATTTTAATATTATAACATATAATATATATTTAACAATAACATATTTAATATTATATTTTTAATATGTATTATATTATAAGTATATATATATATATATATATAAATATATAGAATATATAATATAATATATACTATTATATGTATTAGTATATTATATATTAGTATAGTATTATAATATTAATATGTATTATACTTATTTTGCATTATTAAATATATTGCGTAATTAGTTAATTAGAAATATTTTGGTCTTAACATTCTACTCCGATATAATTTTTAAATAACATATTAAACGCATGAATCAAGAGCTCGATTATAATTTTATTATGATCTAATTGCGATTACCGCCATCATTTCATTTTGTCTTAAAAGAATTTAATTTGTCCAACTAAACTGTCCGTAAATGTGTATAAACTTTATTTTATATTTTTATTTATCGTAACACCACCGACATTCACTATAGGCGGTCTATATATATAAATCTAAAATAATACATTTCCCAATAATTAATTAATCTATAGATTGATTGATAGATAAATGTACACAACAAGGACTTTATTGTTCGTTGGTGATTTGAATTATTGAGTGTTTGGACAGATACCATACCTGGATAGCGGACAAAACGGTGGTCTATTATATTTATATATATATATATATAATAATAATCAGATAATTAAAGTCGTAAATAAAAAAATATTTTACAGATTAATTAATTCTGTCTAATTTAGCCTGCAAGCCTATTTGTGATCCCAAGTTGCCGCGCAAATGGGGAAGCAAATCATTTCTTGGATGTGTTTGTTTGTGAATTGTGAGCAGAGGGATGAAACAAAACAAAGAGATGGATGATTTAATTAATTAATTAATTTCTTAAAGTTGCTCCATCTGGGTTTCCTAATCGGGGAAAAGGTGGTGGATTAATACCAATATTATATACTCGGAATCAAGAAATATGAATATCTCCCCTATAAATAATTGTGATATATCAATAAAATATGAAAAGTTAATTTCTTAATCATTTTTTTAGGTGGATGAGATCTAGTTGGTGATTTTGGACAAAGCTTGAATAAAGCACAACATGATCTCGAATGGGGGACCTGCTATATATTTTTTTTAAAGCTCAGATTGAGCTAGCTAGCTAGCTAGCCTTCAAAAGTAGCTAGGTAGGTAAATAAATGCCTTAGGTAATCGTTTAGCTTAATATACTACTACTATATTGCAGCACTAGTGCAGTCTGCAACTTTTATTTGCTTGCCACTTAATTCTTACCTTTTAGAAAAATATATAAGTTTTATTTATCCATTATTAATTAGGAAGTAACTGAATGGGGAACACCAGAATTCTGTTTCACATGGTATATATGTCATCTTCCAAATAATGATATATATATATATATATATATATAATGATATAAGATTCTCATATTACATTGTATAAATGTCATTGTAAAACTAGTTAAATGTGATTATCTTCTTTGCTAAGAAATAAAAATAGTATGTAAGCTTCAAGTGTTAAGTCTTGAGCCCTTTATAATCTTGTAATTTGTTTTTTGGTACTAAACTATGCGGTCCAATAACCAAATGAAAGGTAGGAGGCCGCCACTTGGCAAATCCATTAAATAAGAAAAGAAACCAAAGGGGGTATAAAGCATATCATTCTTTGTCACCCACTACTCGCTACTTAATTAAATATAAATATAAATTCATACAATTTATAAGCAACTTTTATATATATATATATATATTCATCATGTGCAACCTTTTTATTTCTTTCAAATTTGATAACGAAGAAGGTACAACAAGAGTGCAACAACTAAAGGTGATTGGTGTTTGTTGGGATTGACTTATATTTCTGCGAGTTCGACGAATGGTCACTATGATTATCCAGTCGAGGGTCTCGCTCTCCGGTGAGCGAGCAGCTGCCCAGCTCGTCGATGAGCTGATATGGTTTCAAAGGGGGCAACGCCCCCTGGAAGCCAAGCGCAAAGTGCAATTGGGTTTGAGAATTTATTAGTAGCCCGATCTTGAATTTTACTAATGTATTGGGCTTCATGTGTTTGGGCCCATGTTATAGCAGCTAGGATTTTTTTTAATTACTATAAAAATATTGTTTGGTGTGTGAATCATTATAGAGTGGGTGAGACATCTAATGAATACATCAGACAAGCAGGACTAGCCAAATTGATAAATCTGGATATATCGTGTGTCCTTATTTTTTCGTCTTTCATATAATATATATGTGATTGCAATATTATTTGATCTTAAATTCTAACAGTGTTCTTGGAACTTGAAAGGTTCACGAGGCTCGAATATGCATTGTATAAATATGGTTTCATAAACCACCTATTATTTCGGATGTGTACCAAATAAATTACCATTGTGTATGCGATATTTCATAAATAACAAATATTTTTGTTTTTTTTTGTGAAATTTGATCTAGCTTTGATTTAAATGGTCATTGTAAAACTACTTAAATGTGATTAGGTCTGAATTTGGAGCAGACAGTGTATTAAGATTCTCATATTACATTGTATAAAGAGAGACCCATGCATGCACTTTATTATGTATATTTTTATGAGATAATGAGATTGATTTGTCATCGACAACCGTGAAATAACTTAATATATATTTGCAAATTGTTTTTATTTCAATTTCTCATTCCTATTATATTTGATTTGATGGACTATTTTGAGAGGGACCCACCTTTGTATAATACTGGAGGTGTTGTGGGGTGGTGAGGTTTTGATGGAAAGAGTACATTTTAGGAGTCTGCTTGCTTTTTGGAGGACATAGACCCATTATGTATGCAAAAGGCAGAAGTTGTGATGATAATCTTACAACTCCACTTTCTTACCGACCGGGTCCTTAATTAATTTGACTTCTACCCATTTAGCCAACCCTAACATCATGACACGGTGAAGCACTTGTAGTTTGAGTGGCCATGAGATTCTACATATAATTAAGCCTACGAAAATAATTCTCCCTCGATCTCACAAACATGATTTTTTTGTCAAGATCTAGAAAAAATTGAATTTGTATTACAAAATAAAAAATGTACAAGTATAGAACGTAATTTTTTCTATACATTTTCTTACTATTCGGATGCATGCATCTTTTATACGAGCATGCATTGACAAATTTACAATTTCACAAAATCCGGATATATCCTCTACGTACACATGAAAGACTTCGGATCTCTCTCCCGAGATGCTTAATTGCATATTTTCCTCGGAACTAATTAACCAGATTAGCATGCAGTTCTCTCTCTCTATCTATCTATATATATATATATATATATCTATATGAAGATGGATCATATAATTATGGACAACTTAATTGCTCCAATTAAGAGCAAGAAGACCCTACTAGGCTACTAGGCACTAACTAGCTAGATGCTCATTTCAGTAGCTAGCTAGCTAGGTCAAAGTCTTTTATTTGCATAAAGATTGGAAGTAATTAGGGTACTACTCATGTCGATGCAACCTGCATTACAGGCAAAGTTTGTTAAGGAATGGCAGATATTGTGTTTCCAACTGTGCCCTTTATATCTGAACATTTGGTCATGTCAATTTCAATCTTTGTTGAAAGTCCGTCTCCTTCATATACAACCCCCCACCCCCACTACACACTGGGTCTTTCTTCCTAAAGTTTTTTACTTTTTATTTTTTTTACAATATTTTACACGAGGCCAGGCCAGAGGGAAAGATGCACGGGGTTAAATTAAACATGAAGAAGAAGTACTTTGGCTAGCTTTTTCATTAATGTTGAGTCCACCTGGTTTTCAAGTACCGAATAGAGTACTGCATGTGCTTTTACTTTTTTCAAATTGAAAGAGCTAGGTTAAATTACATCAAGAGATCGGGTTAATTAACCCACCAAATGGCAAACAAATCAAAATTGATGATTTCTGAGTGAATCTATTTCATTTACCCCAATTATTGAAATAACTAGAGGTATTGATTGATTGACATATATATACAATAATTCTGTTCCCAGTAAATCAATTGCCCGAATAGACTGGTGTCAAAAACTTATTAATTGGATACAAATTTTTAGAAGTATTATACATGTTGGTCACTCTACACATTCGTATATAAATAAATATCATTTATTAAATTGACATGAAAGCTAAATTTATATTAAAATTTAATTAACATTAAAATTAGCTAAACATCAAAACTAACTCAACAAAGTGATAAGAAGAATCCCTAACCCAGACTTTCAAATTAAGTTTAATCAACATTTCTCTTAAAGTCTCTCTCTGTCTCTCCTTATCTGCATCAAATTCCCTTTAAGAGCTGATCTGCACTAAGTTGTGGCAACCAACTACATGTACTCACCATCAGCGATTTCTGCCGCTTCATGCTTTGTATCTTTGGCCCGTCTCCCCTTGCAGCCGCCTTCAGTTAGTTGTTCAAACCACGTCAGTGCCGTAGCCAGAACTCGCCGGGGAAAGGACGGGATTCATCTCCATTATCTCTCTTCTCAACCCGTAACAAAGACAACATGAATTTCAATAATTAGGGCAAACGAAATAAATTCATTTAGAAATCATCAATTTTGATTTGTTTGCACTTCAATTTCATTGCATCTTTCAAATTTTTCGTTACTAATATTAATTTATATACAAAACTTTTAGTTTGTATAGTATATAATTCCATTTTTTTTAATCCAAAACGGGTAGCTAGGTGAGTTGCAATCAATTTTTAGTTTGGCCACTGATACAATTTGGAACTAGGTTGTTAGGTTTGAGATTTCATTTTAGGTTTGAAGTGAGGAAGGAACTAATATTTGAGAATTTTAGTTGGTTGAATTAGTTGTGATTTTTCAGTTAGCTTTTGTGTTTTTTTTTTGCGATCAAATTTAGTTTTTAGTGCGGTAGTATCTATAACAAATTGTGATTTTAACTTTTTATTTTTTTGGTTTAGTATGCGTGTTGTTAAGTACGTTCGTTTTGTTATATTAATAGCCTTAAGAAAAAGATAAAATATTTATTTGGGATCTTATACTCTTAAAATAAAGTCAACATAAAATTTTGATAGTCAAACCGTATCTCAGGTAAGGATCAAAATTATTGTTTTAAAATATTTAAGGATATTATTGATTGATGATTTTCAAATTTTAATGAGGAACAAAATGTTTTTTTGACCAAACTTGAAAGGCAATTTTATCATTAGGCCTAAATTAATTAAGTTGGCATGACTAATGATCCAAAATAGTTAAAAATACACATGTGTAGATCATATATCCTTGTAGCTTTAATTAGGATGTTGCTAATGTGATGCAAGTGGCAATTTACACCATGGTAATTAAATCTGAACCGGACCATCGGTTTGATCGATAAAAATCGAATCTTATCGGCACTCCAGTCCAATTCGAACAAAAATATATTTTTTATTTATTTTCATATTTAGGGTTGAAGAGTTGTTTTTATTACGGATCCGGTTAGTATGAAATTATTTTTTTAATAAATTAATTAATTGACTAATAGAATACTAACACACATATAATTTCATCTACATATTAATATTTTATTAATCAATTAACCAATTAATTTCAAAATAAACTTTCATACTAACTGACTCCCATTTATGACAATGAATGAGTCGGGGGTGTGTGGTAAGTGGTACGTACATGGTGGAAATAGAGAGGGTGAATAATGGTCGTTGGAATTGCAAATGATGTGACAATACAAAACCAAAGAAATTGCTTCCTATCCTACATATCATGTGATGGGAGGAATTGGGATACGACAGACATACATACATTATTGTACATCTTGTACTGTACATACAGAGTTGTGATCTGACGTTTCTTTCACAGCTTCTTAATTCATACTTCCACGCTCCCCCTTTATATATATTGTTTTAGATAATTTTTTAATTATTTATTATTTTAAATAATTTAAAAAAATTAATTATATTTTTTCTAAAATACATCTTATGAAAAAATATTACAAATAAGAGAGTATATAAGATAATTATAAAAATTAAAGATATTATATATAATTAATATTATAAAATTATTTTTTTAATTTTTATGCATAATTTTAAAACTTATCAATCAGCTTTCCACGTGTCAACAACCCATCATCTCCCTCCCTCTCTCCCTCCCTCCGTCCGTCGCTACCTAATTTCTTCTGCTCTCTCATCTCTCTCTGTCACACACACATTCAATTAAACCTTTCTTTCTTTCTTTCTTTCTTTCTTTCTTTCTTTCTTTAGCAGTTAACACCGACTTCCACGTGCACTTAATTTATATATGTTCAAAATCTTACTCTACCCTACCGATACATGAATAAATATAGGGTTTTTGTAACATTTCAATCTCACGTTTAAAGATAAAAAAAAAATTATCTATATATAAAAAAATAAATTATTATTAATAGTATTTTTAGTAAGTATTTTTAGGTGAATTTGTGATCGGCTAAGATTATACAAAAAATATTATTGGATCAGTGATTTAAAACCTTATTTTGAATAGATTTAATTTGATTCAGACTTGGAATTTGACTCGAGATTTATTCCGAACTCGGGATTTGACCCGAGTTGTTACATATGGTATCAGAGCCAACTCTCAAAAGCTCGGGTCAGGTACTCGGGTTGCCGAAGGTGGAAACACAAAGGCCGGTAGTATTATTCCACAATAAAAAGAAGAAGGTCCTAAGGGATCTTTGGACCGTGTGTGTGATCGGTTCTGACGGGAACGTCAGAAATATGAACACTGAAATATAAACATAATAACCAAAATAATAGTTAAAAAAGAAGAAGAAAACAATCACATAAAAAATAAAATTTACATAGTTCACTTAAATATTGAATTAATTTACGGTTTGTGATTGACAATTTTACAATATTTTGAAAATTTCGTACATTTTACCATAGAATTCTTTTCTTATATAACATAATATATATATATAAACTCTTATTCAAGCCCAAAGTATAAAAATATTCGCTCTCGACCTACTGCCCTCCTCTCCAAGAACATGCTCAAACACTTTTGAATAGCTTTATAATTACTTCTAAATTAAAATTCAGATCAAATTTCACTTATAATTAATTAATTAACTAATTAAAGCATTTAAGTACTGGAGATATAGTGAATGGCACATAAAACTTATATTGTAAAATTAAAGAACATACAATTTATGGATGTACTAATTAGCTTGAATGAATAAAATAAATAAGATTCAAAACTAAATAATTAACTACTCGTAGATAATTAATAAAAAAATTATTAAAAAATTAAGGATATTTAATCTTAGGTTTAAAAATTGGGAAAATTAAATAGACTCATTAAAACAAAAATTGAAATTTGAATTTGAAATAGGATTTAGAAATATATAATTGTTGATAAGTGATCCAATTTTTTTTTTAAAGGAGTACCACTTGACCATATTAATAGGTCTATACTTATAGAAAAAATTCAAAAAACAAGGGTGGGCACTTCTTCCCCACTCCCCACTCCGCCCTACCTGGATCCGCCCATGTCACCTGTACAGTACTACTCTCTCTCATATTCCTTTTGCATCTCTTTTTAAGCAACTTGATAATATATAAATAGTGGAGTATGATCAGTTGGTCACTGTAGGTTTCTATATAACGTCTACAGTGTCATTTCATTTCACTTCACGGGTCGTTTGAATACCCTCTCTCCCTTACCTCCTTCCCATCTTATTTGTATTGTTTTTATGTGAATTCGGTTATCACCAAGTTAATTTTATGGTAGGTTAGTCAATTTATCAATACAATAAAATCTCCCGCGTTTTTGAGATTATCTATCGTCTGCGTATCGACATTATATTTGTCAATTGACCAAATTTAATTTTATACTGACCACTCTCTTTTTATCTATTCAAATACTCTATATGTTTTAAATTATAAAATTATTATTAATTTTTTAAAGTTAATTTGATATATTTTTAAACTCAAAAGTAAAATGATTCATTAAAAAAAATAATATTTCAGTGAGTAGTCCTTTTGAAATAATTTATAATATTCATCATTTTTGACTAAAATTTAAAAAAAAATTATGTTAATTTTGCGTTTAAAAATATCTTTAATTATATTGACATTAAAAAGTCAATAATGATAATATATTTTGGAACAAAGGGCATATTATTTAAGAAGAACAAAAACGAAAAACAAAAAACAAATCCCATGTCGAAAGTGCACTCTGAATTTTATACTCAAGGCGACACATTTTCATAAGGGTGAAACCACGAGTAGTTTTTTACTAGCAATTTACCCATTACCTCACCTCTCTCTCTCTCTCTCTCTATATATATATATATATTTGTCTAAAAATAATTAAGTAATTTTCCAATTTACTCATTAATTCGTGGGGTTTGGGGTCTGACTTCGCCCCCATTACCTAAAATAATGCTACTATCACATAAAGTAGTTTACATAAAGCTCATATAAAGTCGGGTGGATATTTTCTGATTTGTTATTGACATGGCCCATTTGACTCACCAACAAATTAGGGGGTGCCACCCAATTTTATGTGAGTTATTTTATGTGATAGTAGCATTACTCCATTACTTATGTTAGCATTATTAATTTGGTTCGATTCGGATTCTTTATTTTAGATTAGTGGTCAAGTTCTTTCAGTTTCACGCTCATGTATAATGGAAGCTGCATAGCAATCCAAACACCTAGCTATCATTTTTTCTATTTCCCTTCAACATTAATCCTTCTCATACTGCTTGGAGCTTCCATTATAGCAATCATTTGTTTTAAATACTATTCCACTAATTAGATTTTCAACCGTCTAATAACACATCTAATAGTTCAGATTAACTTGGGCATAGACTCAACCGCTAATCCTTCTAGCGGTCAAAGCAACTCTTACCAGTGGCCAGAGAAATGACTAATGAGCGGTCATGCAAAACGGCGTCGTTTTATTTGGATACGTTGTCGTTTTACCTGGCCGCTAATAGGAATAGCAGTGAGTCTATTATGTTCTTACACACATCTGATTTTTAACAATTTATTTCATTACGCACCCATTTGCTATAAGTCGGTGCAAAAATATAGTTTTGGAGAGAATTTGCTGAGTTTTGAAAAAATCAGTTGTTCGTGCAATTAATTTTGGTAAGTGTGCATCAATGCTTTCTTGTCTGCTCCAAATATATTTTTATCTAATCCTTCTGAATCTTGGAGTATACAAATTTACAAAAAAATAAAATAATAAGTACTACAATAGTATAGTAACTCTGCAACAGTAGAGTAGCTCTACGTAGCTCTGTTATAGTAAAAACTAAAGTCACTCTAAACTCTACAATCCAAGTCATGACTCTACGATCGTTAAGTCATGGCGCTACCATCATTAAGTCATGACTTAACAATCGTAGTGTAATGACTTAGAGCGTAGAGTAATAACTTAATTACAACCATTGCTAGATAACATCACAAATCTCATAATTATTCAATGTATATATGTAAGCACCAATTATGCTATATTATTAGCCTAAATTATCATACAAACTACTCAATTTGTATGCATATATACTACCCAATTTTTTGTTGTTTCATACATTTAATTCTATTAGTATTTTATGAATTGACAAAAATTCGTAAAATAAGATTCAATAAGAATATTCTTACTAGTAATTGGAGTAGATTAACCGGTTCAAACTTAAATCTTGATGTCGAATAATGCAAGTGTAGCGGCCAGGCCTTATATGTTCTTCATCTCTCTTTGTTCTGCAGCAAACGCACGATAACACTATCAAATTAGATCCAGGCAAAACAGCGCCGTTTTCCCTGATCGCTCGGAAGACCTGCAACTTTTTTGAAAATTCAAATAAAGTTGAGAGCAATTTTATTTCTCTGGGCGCTAGTAGAAGTTGTGTTGGCCGTTAAAAGAATTAGCGGTCGGGTCTAGTGACTATTTTGAAAATCCAAATAAAGTTGAGGGCAATTTAGTCATTTCTCTGAGTGCTAGTGGAAGTTGCGCTGGTCGTTAAAAGAATCAATAAGTCTACAATGACCGGCTAGTTCCAACCGGGGTAGCGACCGACTGGATTTTTTTTTTTTTGCTTTTGACTCCCAAATAATTAATGTGATTTATTAAAACTGAAATTTTTACAAAATGTAGTGATTTTAGGTGTCATTTGGATACATATAAAAAACAGGATTGTACAGTCTATGCAACCCTGTTTTTTACATGTATCCAAATAATACTTAAATCACTGCATTTTATAAAAATTTCAGATCCAATAAATCACATTAATTATTTGGGTGTCAAAAGCAAAAAAAAATAAAAATAAAATCCGGCCGGTCAAAATTCCGGTCTCCATAGAAGGATTCTAAAAGCATTAGTGATCGGTCCATGCCCAAGTCATTAGATCTATTATTGAACGATTGAAGATCTAATTGCTGAAATAGTGTCCATAATAAATGATTGTTATGAATTATTTATATATATATATATATAGTGGGTTCTCATGATCGGAGCTTCATGCATTTTTTTAAGAAAAAGAAAGAGTGAGAGATTTGGGTGATTTATGCTAAGTTTTGGATCATGAAGATGATAAATGAGGAGTGATTAGCATTTGGATATGAGGGTTAGGGTTTGAGTTCGGGGATTTATAAGGTTTTAAATTTATTAGTGCATTTATTAATTTTAAAATATTGTTAATTTATTTTAACATGTTTTCCTATTTTAGCCCTACAAAATGGGATGAATAAAACTTTCAGTCATTTTTAACGAAATTGGGGTGCAAGTTGTTTAAAGAAATGAAAATTGCCTAATTATGTACGTAATTCTGGATATATACAGAGCAATATATGCACGTACTGATAATGCTGCTTTTGTTTCATGATTTGATAAGACATGTTTCACTGGGATTTGACTCAACGAATTAGCAAAGCATAATTAAATGGAAGTAATTAGTATGAAGTTTATTTTAGAATAAATTAGTCAATTGACTAATAAAATTAACACTCAAACAAAATTGTATGTGTGTCGATATTCTATTGATAAATTAACCACCTAACCAACAAAATAACTTCATATTAACTAGATCTTAATTAAATATATAGTTCATGAAAGTTGGTCGAATACATCCTCAAAAACAACCTATTGAGAAACCCGATGTTCCACAATTTGTTTAACGTTATTTTATCGACTAAAACTAAAATAATAATAATAATAATAAAACTCATTCATTTATAATGTAATACATATAAAGTGACATATTGTCCTAGATTTTATAATCACAAGTTCCTTATCATCAAATCAATAGGCCTATAAGATTTTTATTCTTCCCAATAGTAATTGTAGAATTTAAAATTGATGCCATTTATATAAGTTTTGAAAATAACTAATTTTATTTATTGTATTATTTTCTAGATAGTTTACAATAATTATAATTACATTAATTGAAATTAAACAAAATCATAATTCTAAAATTTTAAGTTTTATAAATTGACTTTAAAAGATTAACATAAGTTTTTTTTTTATAAATAAAATGGAGGGAATATTATTTATGCCGTGCAAGTATGCACATAAAGGAATGTTAAAGTCTTTAGCTGGTAGTTGTTTTTCTAATAATTCCTGTTTAATAGGGAATTTGTTTGTTGCTTGACCTGTTCTATAAGAGTATCTCACAAGTCTAGGAGTTGTTAAACGTGGGAGTTATTAAACGTGGGATGTCCTTTACTTATTTTTCTGCTTGTTTTGTTTCCTGTATTCCTATTTAAGTGAGACTTTGAGTCAATAATAATATCTGAAGCACTTTCACGCAAATTACTTTGGTTTAGCAATCCTTTGTATTTCAGTTTATCCAACATCTGGTATCAGAGCCTCACTTGGGGCCTGATAAAAAAAAAAGAAGCAGCAGCTTTCCAGCTTGCAGCAGCAAGATCTCATGGCGTCTGACAGCAACAACAACAGTTACGTGCAACCAGCAATTCCTCGCTTTGATGGTCATTACGATCATTGGAGCATGCTGATGGAAAACTTCTTGAGATCCAAGGAATATTGGGGTCTTATGGACATTGGAATTGTTGAGCCAGAAGGAGTAACCTTGACAGAACCACAGAGAAAGACGCTAAAAGAACAAAAGTTAGAAGATTTGAAGACAAAGAACTATCTTTTCCAGGCAATTGATCGTGCTATCCTGGAAACCATCTTGAAAAAAGACACAGCCAAACAGATTTGGGACTCCTTGAAAAAGAAATATCAAGGATCAGCAAGGGTCAAAAGGGCACAGCTTCAAGCTCTTCGCAAAGAGTTTGAGATTCTCCACATGAAGGAAGGAGAATCAGTCGATGTCTTTTTTGGGAGAACGTTGGCAATCGCAAACAGGATGCGAATTCATGGTGAAAACTTGCAGGATGTCACCATTATTGAAAAATTTTTGCACTCCATGACCACCAAAATCGACTACGTGGTTTGTTCAATTGAAGAATCGAATGACATTGATCGCCTTTCAGTTGATGAGTTGCAAAGCTCGTTGCTGGTACACGAGCAGAGGATAACAAGTCACATCCAAGATGAATAGGCCCTGAAGATGACAACTCAAGGTGAATCATCTGCATGGAGAGGATCTAGAAGAGGTCGTGGTGGAGGTCGTTTCAGAGGACGCGGTAGAGGACGTGGTCGTGATCAAGGGCATTTTGATAAATCAACTGTGGAGTGCTATGGTTGCCACAAGCTTGGTCATTATCAATATGAATGCACTGAAAAGGATGAAAAAAACAACTTTGCAGAAGCTGAAGAAGAATTGCTCCTGATGGCAGCCGTTGAGAAACAGCAGACTAAACCAGACATATGGTACTTGGATTCTAGGGTGCAACAATCACATGTGCGGTAACAAATCCTTTTTCTCTGTCTTAGATGAAACGTTTAGAGAGAATGTGAAGCTTGCTAATAACTCTAAGATTTCGGTTATGGGAAAGGGAAATATCAGAACTCGAATAAATAATGCTATGCAAACTATTACGAGTGTATTCTATGTTCCAGACTTGAAAAGTAACTTGATCAGCTTGGGGCAATTGCAAGAAAAAAGGTATGGCATACACATTCAAAATGGCTGCTGCCAAATTCAACATCCAGAGAAAGGATTGATTGCACAAGTTGAAATGACATCAAACAGGATGTTCCCTTTGCATACACAAAGCGGTGAACTAGTCATGCTTCGCTGCAAAGGTACATGACTCAACCTGGTTGTGGCATTTCCGTTATGGACATCTGAATTTTAATGGACTAAAGACCTTGCAACAAAAGGAAATGGTAACTGGGCTCCCTCCAATCCAATCATTTCTAAGAGTGTGTGAAGAATGTGTCATTGGAAAGCAGCATCGTGATTCCTTTCCTAAAGGAGACTCATGGAGAGCCAGACAAGCACTTCATTTAGTCCATTCAGATATTTGTGGGCCAATCAATCTAACATCAAACAGCAACAAGAGGTACTTCATTACCTTTATTGATGACTATAGCAGGAAGAATTAGGTATATTTTTTGGCAAAAAAAACTGAGGCTTTTGGTGTGTTTAAAAGGTTTCAGGCTCGAGTAGAGAAAGAATCAGGAATGTCCATTAAGATTTTGCGGACAGATCGTGGTGGTGAATTTAATTCACATGAATTTACTAATTTTTGTGAATTGCGAGGTATTCGTAGACAACTTACCATAGCCTACACACCACAGCAAAACGGAGTGGCAGAACGGAAGAATCGCACAATCATGGACATGGTGAGGAGCATGTTAGCAAGGAGGCACATCCCAAAGAATTTTTGGCCAGAAGCAGTGAACTGGAGTGTCCATGTGTTGAATAGAAGTCCGACACTTGCAGTTAAAAATAAAACACCAGAGGAGGCTTGGACTGAACACAAACCAGCAGTGGATCATTTCAGAATCTTTGGATGCATAGCATATGTGCATGTACCTGATCAAAGGAGAAACAAACTAGATGATAAAGGTGAAAGATGTGTTTTCCTCGGTATTAGCGAGGAATCCAAGGCGTACAGGTTATATAATCCTATTGCCAAGAAGATAATTATCAGTCGTGATGTTATCTTTGATGAAGATGATATATGGGACTGGAGTGGTACTGAAAAACAGCAAGTACCAACCAATTTTGATGAAGCGGAGAAGGAGTCTGAACAACAAGTGCAAGCCCTCAATGAAAGTCAGCCAAGTTCCGCAGCAAATGAACCTTCTAATGATGTTCCAATAGAAAATGATCAACAACCAAGTCGTGAAGATCAACGCCCAAGAAGAAGGCCTTCCTGGATGACGGATTATGTAAGTGGTAGTGAACTGTCTGATGATGATACACATGCTCCCTTGGCTTTGCTTGCAGATTTTGATCCAATATCTTTTGAAGAAGCAAGAAAGGAGGAAAAATGGCAGAAAGCCATGGATGCTGAAATTGAAGCTATTGTGAAGAATAACACCTGGGAACTCACTAATCTACCAAGAGAAAAAAAAGTATCGGTGTAAAGTGAGTTTATAAGATAAAGCTAAATGAAAGAGGAGAAATTGACAAGCACAAAGCAAGGCTGGTTGTGAAAGGTTACAAGCAAAAATATGGCATTGACTATCAAGAAGTCTTTGCTCCAGTTGCAAGGCATGAGACAATCCGTTTGGTGGTTTCATTGGCAGCACAGAATTCATGGCCCATCTTCCAGCTTGATGTCAAATTAGCCTTCCTCAATGGGGAATTACTTGAGCAAGTCTACATTGATCAGCCCCCTGGCTATGTAAAAGAAGGAGACGAACAGAAGGTCTATAAACTGAAGAAGGCCTTATATGGACTAAAACAGGCACCACGAGCCTGGTACAGTCGTATAGAGGTATATTTTGAAAAGGCAGATTTTCACAAGTGTCCATATGAGCACACTTTATTCATCAAGACCAAAGAGGGAGGTAAACTTTTGATAGTCTGCTTATATGTCGATGATTTAATTTTCACTGTAAATGATTAAGATATGATTGCTGATTTCAAGAATTCTATGATGGATGAATTTGACATGACTGATCTAGGAAAGATGAGATGTTTTCTTGGCATAGAGGTTGTGCAGACATCTACAGGAATTTTTATCGGGCAAAAGAAATATGCTCAAGAGGTTCTGGACAGATTTCAGATGATGAATTGTAACCAAGTTGGGACTCCAAGTGAACCAGGTCTGAAGCTCACGAATGATCCAGAAGGAAAGAGGATTGACAACACTTACTTTAAACAAATTGTTGGAAGTTTAATGTATTTAACAACCACTAGACCTGATATTATGTATGCAGTATGTCTAATTAGCAGGTTTATGGAGAAACCAATAGAGCTTCATCTCAAGGCTGCGAAAAGAGTGTTTCGTTATTTGAAGGGAACAACTGAGTTCGGGATCTTTTACAAGGAAAATGGAGGATCAGATCTTATTGGTTTCAGCGACAGTGATTACGCAGGTGATTTAAAAGAAAGACAAAGCACATCTGGTCATGTGTTTATATTGAGTTCTGGAGCAATATCATAAATGTCAAAAAAACAGCCGGTTGTCACTCTGTCCACAACAGAGGCAGAATACATTGCAGCTGCATCAAGTGCTTGTCAAGCCGTGTGGTTGAAGAGGGTTCTTGAAGAATTAAAGTGTTATCAGCAGGGTCCTGTACTGATTTTTTGTGATAACAGTTCTTCCATCAAGCTCTCTAAAAATCCAGTTTTACACGGACGAACCAAGCATATAGATTTAAGATATCATTTTTTGCGTAATCTTACAAAGGATGGAGTTATAAATCTAGTCTACTGTCGAAGTGAAGACCAACTTGCAGATATCTTCACCAAGCCATTAAAGTTGAGTTCATTTGTCAAGCTGCGTGGGTTGCTTGGAATCTGCTCAGTTAGCTCTATAAACTGATTTGCTTGAATAGCATTCAGTTTAAGGGAGGGTGTTAAAGTCTTTAGCTGGTAGTTGTTTTTCTAATAATTCCTATTTAATAGGGAATTTGTTTGTTGCTTGACCTGGTCTATAGGAGTATCTCACAAGTCTAGGAGTTGTTAAACGTGGGAGTTGTTAAACGTGGGATGTCCTTTACTTATTTTTCTGCTTGTTTTGTTTCCTGAATTCCTATTTAAGTGAGACTTTGAGTCAATAATAATATCTGAAGCACTTTCACGCAAATTACTTTGGTTTAGCAATCCTTTGTATTTCAGTTTATCCAACAAGGAATACAAATAAAAATTGTTCAGTTTAACGAAAATTTATGTTAACCGAAACAATTTATATATATATATATATATATATATATATATATATATATATATATATGGGAAAAATGTAAGTACCCAGCTGTGTACTGCACAGTAGGTTATAGCGACGGTTTTTCAGGGCTATACCGATGGTTTGTCTGTCGCTATAGACAGAATATCTATGGCGACAGACAAACCCTCACTATAGCCTTAGAAAACCGTCGCTATAGCCTATTGTGTAGCTACATATAGCCCTATATATATATATATATATATATATATATAATACAATTATTTATATAGCTCAAAAAAACGGCATAGAAAAAGAACTACAATTAATGTGTAGTTCAGTAAAAGAAATCCAATGGACATAAATAGAAGTTAAATAAAATATATACGTTGTAGACAAGGTAGTAATAGAATTAAGAATGAAATATACATTTGACCCTCTCTTTTTGATATGAACATTTAACTAATTGAGATTTGCTCTCTTTTTTGGGTTTTTAAGTTAAAATTTTGGGACCAATATCTAAGAAAATTAATCTCAATTAATAAATAAATTAACTCGAAAACCGGACAAACCAAAATAAGAAGAGTGTATAAGAGCGAAGGTATAACGGGGACTGCAATTGCATGTAGCCAGAAGCAGCTAGCAAAACACAAGCCCAACAGCAAGTTCAGGGGTGAGGAGAGGACGGGAAGGGGAGGGGTGGCGTGGGGTGGGGTGGGGTGGGGTGGGGTGGGTGGGTTGGGTTGGGTGGGGTTAATTAGGAAGACGAGAATTTAATTGGAGACCGACAAGCATGGGGTTGTCTTGTCTTATCAACCTTTATTTTTTATTTAATTCTCTCTCTCTCTCCTCTCTCTCTCTCTCTCTAGAGTATAGATAATATATGCAGTCTTTCAGAATAAGTAGTATGTTGTTGCCCTCTCCACCTCCAGGGCTTGAATTCCATGGGATTTGGTCCATTTGGATCATTCACCTCAACCGTTTTATGATTATGAGCTAGTTTGGGTCCAACTTCAATTAACAATGTAGTACTAGTTCAGCCCTAATCTGCCATTTATCTTATCTTCTAAAATAAGTCATAACCAAGAACTGAAATAACATCTAGGTGAACTGGGCTGGTATGGAAATGGAGTGTGCCAAAATAAATATATTTAAAATTATCAACCAATATCTCCACTGTATTGACTAATATTACATAATAATCTATATATCAATTTTGTATTCAAAGTGTCCTAAATTGAATTTCAAAATGTCAGTAATGTTTTTTTTTTTTTTTCATTTACAACATAAGCTTCTCACAAAGTAATCTATGAAGAAAAATTAAATAACTTACCTTTGGCTAACAATGTCAAATACAATTAACCTACATGTCAGTTAAAAATAAAAACCTGTAGTGATGAAACCTCTGCATGTTGTTGTAATGGCTTATGAAATTGCCCAGAACTTCTTTCGGCATATTAACACAGTTTCCATTTGCTGTTGTTCATTTTCCAGTAAACGTGATTCTACCTCCCAAAGGAACATTGGACCAATATTTCTTATTGCTGATAGGATGGAGTCATCGTCTCTAATGATAATAAATCCCTGCACATTGAATAATATTTCATAATCTTTAATCATTTGTAGAGATCAGGTGAACTACTAGTAGAAATTTACCATTCTGTATAAATCGGCTATATTCTATATGGAAAGCTTGGAGCTGACCACAAAAGATGAAAGCAAGAAAAATAAATTCAGTCACTGAGATGCTGAGGTTTTCAAATTTCACGCTTCCATTGAAAATGTGGTTTATGATACTTTGAGTTGGTGAAGAGCAACTTTTAGAATGGTAATTTATCCATAAAAATAGCACTTTTCTGGGGATTGAGTACTTAATGAAGAAAAATAAACAAAAACTATCTATGAATCATGTCTATAATAGAATATTAGTAAAACAAAAAAAAACCTTGTATAAGTGGATTGCAAGGTCCATAAAGCTATCTATGAATCAAAATAAAGTGAAGAGTAAATTGCCTTAATTATGTTTAAGATAAGAGAACTATAGAAGAATATCTACTTAGTCCCCTAACCAGACATGGACCCAGTTAACCACTTTAATTTCAAGGGCATAATCATTTGATAGCCTTTCCAGCACGACGTCATACAAAAACCATTTAATTTATGAAAACTTAAAATGATGCTTACAAAGTCAGACAGGAATGAGGTTATTACTGGAGCTCAGATTTTGAGGGAGGTGTACGAGGATGTGAGGTATAAAACTAGTCAATAAAGAAAAGTAGAGAATACTTGCAAGAATTGGCTACCCTTGCTATGCAGTGGAACATTTGTCAAAACATAATTTTTACCTGAGGTCGTATAACCCGGTCCATTTCCAGCATGATATCCTCAAGTAAGCAATCTGCTTCATTGTTTTTATAGTGAGAAAAGAGATGATCAGCATGCAACCAATCATACGAGCGTGGATACGTTGAGAATGCTTCACACCTACCAATCGCAAAGCAAAGCAAGACTACTATAACAGTTGTCCTTGAAACTTGAAATAGCAAAGAGTGGTGACACTCGTTAGATTTGATTAGACTCACCAGTCGTGGAAAGCACCGACCAAACCCCGGTCATAAATAGCAGCCAATGTATTGTTCATGCTTATTGGAACTACATTCATCACCCAGACAGGCCATGTACTCAAAGCAACAGCAAACCCACCATAGTGGCAATTCAGGTCCATGACATTGCGCACAGATGTCTCATCAGCATTCATTAACCTCCAGTAGTGGCGAACTTGATCTTGCCAGTAGAGGGTATTTGATAGAAATTTTTCTCGATTGATACCTGTGGTCAACATTGGGATTGGTAAATTAGAGCAAAGGCAAAATATATTAAACCTTCCATCTCTTAGGCTATCTTCTACATATTAAGAGTGATGCAGGGACCTATTAAAAAAGATGTATAAGAGTGATGCAGGGATATAGATACGTGGATGGGTGCGATGGTGATTAAACAAGGTTGGCTAGAGAATCCTCATCAATAGGAGATAAATATAGAGAAATAATGATGATAGAAATATTTAAAAGAGGTTTAATTAGAGTTGAACATAATAATGAAGAATTAGAAATAACACAATAAGACATAAATGAGAGAAACCCATCTAAAGTGATCCCGATCACACCGATTACAAAAGTAATTTGATCAATTTTGCAGTATATGCTAGGGGAAGGAGAAACTACAAAATATTTGTATATAGATTGTAAAGAAAGACATGTGATAATGTCTTTAGTAGAAAATATAACACCAAAAGAAAGTAAGATGGAGAAAGAGGATTCATGTAGCTGAAGACCATGTACATTGGACCAACTTTGTTGAGTTGAGATTAGCTGGTTAGAGAATATCACTAATGCAATGCCAGTTCTTTTCGCTGTCATTAGAAGACTAAGAAACTAATCGATGAATAAAGAGTATCAAACTGTTTGCAGGAAATGGAATATTCAGGGGATTAAGTTTTTTCGTTTCAAACGGTGTATAACTTGTTAATTTCAAGGTACGTGACTAAGTGGAAACCATTGTTCCCCACTTCCACACCAAGGTAACATTAAGAGAACCTAGGCGTTCTTCAAGGCTATGAGAGCAGGCGCCAAGGTCTTGTTTGCTAGAAACTGAAGGTTGCACATTTTAGAAGATAGCGTCTCTTAATGTGTGATTGCTGGAGGCCATGCACAGATGTGAAATTTAATTTCATTTCTTGAGAAGCTACCTCTAGTAGAAACAAAATTAATAAAATTAAGAAATTTTCAATTACTACTACTACTATCCTGTTGAGTCTATTTTCCATCATATTATAAATGCACTACAACTATATGCAGTTTTTGCTCAAGACACTGAAAAAAACCACAATCTAATGCCAGTACTCCAGAAAAGAGTACCAAGAACTGTAAACAGTATTTAAGAATTTAGTAAGAGCTAGGACAAACCTATATTATTAAGACTTACTGAAAATTCTGAAAGAAGCTGTGGCCTAGGAGGAAGTTTTTGAGATCCTGATTGCGCACTACTTAATGTAATACAATTTCTCAGAGGTGTTTGCCATGATGGTTTCGAATCATCCACAGAGTTGCATATGCTTACAAGCTTCTTCTCTGTATTGGCAAGGAGACATGACTGATCATCTTTCTTGATCCAGATCGCTGTTTGAACTTTCCGAGCAATTAGTATCCAACACATTCCAGAAGTCAGACTCATCAATTTATCCCAAATTACTGGGTAATCTTTGTCCTTCCTATAAGCAGGTGGAGCAGAATAGACAAAATATCCATTTGGACGTAGAAGGCGATTCACTTCTTTTGTAAGAATACCATCTGTAGGAAACAAATAAAATTAATCCAAAGAGAGAAGACGAACAAATCTAATTTAGCATATATTTATAGTATGAGTCTTAAACTTTTCAGTTGCAATATATCTCCTTTACAGGAAATTATTTCATCACAAAATTCGTACAAGGCTCCTTCAACTACTTGATCAAGAAAAAGGAGAATCATAGTGCAATGTTTTACTCCTTTTGCCCATCAGCTTTTACAAAAAGCTCATAACAGTATTCTTAACATGCACAATTAGATTGTATCAAGAGAAATTTACAGGCCCTCAACAAAAGGTTGAGTTGCAAATGGTATAGGGAATGAATTTGATTGCTCAGAAGTCGATGAGTAAAATGCATTGCATGCAGATTCAGACAAAAGGTTTCAATCTCAATGCAAAAATATTATAATACTTAATACATACAAATATGTAAGACTAATAATATACTATTCCTTAGTTGACCAAAGAAAAGATCTATTCCTTGGGAATGGTTAAAATATCAAACAGTTGCTGGAAGTAATGTTATCAATCAATACTAAATGAAAGGAGCTATTGGTTTGAGTATCATATCAGTGATGTTTCAATGTGTGCTAAAAGATGCATTTAATAATAGTATTAAACTTAAGAAATTGAACCAATGGACACAATACACACACACCGACTCTCTAAATGCATCTGATAGCCAACAGATCAAGTTTTCACATAACTAAAATCCCTATCAGTAATAATTTTCTGAATATTAGTTGGTTTTGAAGCCAATATAATATAATCAGACTAGAAATTGATTTTCTTTTAAATCCTTGAAAACAAATAAATAAATCCAAATTTAATTTATGAGGACACTGCAATTCATTTCCACAATGTACAAACTAGGCAGTTGAAGATTTGAAGTGATATGCATTGGTTTATAACTTTGTATCAAGACAGCAACTTTCTACAAAATAATAAAGATACTTCTGCTTTAGTTATTACCAAATGCATATCTCAATCTCCAATAGTTATACTGTTTGATTGTTTAGTTCAAAGAAACATGTTTGAATTGTTCATACCTTCCAAACTAATTTAGTTCATAGCCATCACTAAATGTTCTAAGTTCTAACCACTCTTTCAATGTTAAGTTCTAGTTTATACTGAATGAAATGATGCAGCACAATAATCTAAAATATACACAAAAAGAATGCCATGTATCTGCCTATATGAATGTGCACGAAGTCCGATTCCAGGGTGAAAAACATACCGTTCTCATGCCAATCAACATGGCACCTTGAACAATGAACCATTTCAAAAGAATGACTGGGATATGGTAGTTGATTGGCACCCAAGGCAGAGATCATTGCACCAATACCTCGCTCCAAAGCAAATTGAATTTGATTCTCATGACCATCTTTGGGAGCGAATGACATGGTCTGTACGTTTAAGGGAAGAAGATAGGCTGAGAAGCTGGCAACTCCACACCCAACATCCAGAACTTGAAATACCCCGGCAGAACGAAGATCACCTGTCTCATTAGTAGTCATATTTCCTAACCTGAATTGATCAAAAGAATGATAATTTTAATGATAGTATCCGAGGACTGGCTTGACATTAACTCCCAAAATCAAGATCTGTGGAGAAAGCTATTGTCAAATGACGGAATCAAATACCGAGTCTACGGCCATATAATTATGTAGCTCTAACCCAAAAGAAAAGACGGCATATGGCATCACACTTGGTCATCATTGAACGTAGTTTGTCTTCTATAACAGTTATTTAATAGACTTTAAGTAAATGGTCATTACAGAATGGTTACCCACAAGAATTTAAGTCAATAAAGCCTCAACCCAACAAATTGGAGTCGACTTCACAAATCACCATTTACTAAATAGGTCTATATTTTCTTTCAGTAACAAGATATCATGCCCTATTTTGTTTATATAACTATCCGTATTCTTCCCCTTATCCTAGTATTCTCTGCAATCTTCATCTGTTCGCAACACTCCGCATTGGTACAGATACTGGTCATGTGGTATGACCCCAACTCTGACATGGTATTCTCTCAAATTACTCCTATCTTGTGAAGGAATGTTTTTCAGTTGTTGATATTAAGAAAGTATAATAAAAGCTTTAGGACAGGAGATTAAGTTCTATAATAAGACACTAGTAATTGAACAGTTACAAAAGTATCTAGTATGGAATTTGTAGATTGAAGTGAAACCACTTTTTATTGTAATTTCATAGTTAGTGATTGGTGTTTCTTCTCCATTTGCTACACAATGCAAATCAGAAGCATATACTGCAATAAATTCAAGGTGAACAATCATTACAGGAGCCTAGAAATGCTATTCTAACTAGCAATATCAAAATTACATAAACTCAATAAGCTCATGCATACATCATCTTTCTTATCCCCAACTCTTCTTCACTAAATTTAACTGCTAATGTAACTAAATGACTACAACCTTATTATTTCCAACCCCCAATTCATTTACTTCCTTGTTTTTTCACTTTTTAAATTAAGTGTACAGCATGTATCCATGACTTCAGGCACACTATCATAAATGATCCGAAAACAAAGGCAATGGCAACATAGTGTAATCAATGCAAGTATGACACAACAATGAGGTGACTTTGATTCAATGGCTACGGAAACATGTGTAGCAAGTAAGCAGCAGTAGTTTTTTACACTTCTCTTCAATGTCTTCATGGAAGTTCTCTAAACAAAAGGTAATGCAGGATATCCCACTTTTTCTCTTTGGGTACACCTTAACAGGGTTCATACAAAAAAAAAGGTAACTGGTTTTAACATGATTATTATTTTGAATCCACCACATCAAATAGTAACATTAAGGTAGAAACTCAATGACACAATAATTCATTTCCAAAACATAGCATACTCGTTGTAGTAAAATACAAGGCACCTAAGACGGTCTTTTGTTCATATTGCCACAATTTGGTTACTATCCTTTCTACAATAAATATGATATTGTGAGTAACAATGATTCCTATTCTCCCCTCTCACAGCATCATCTTGGAAAGTCAAACATGGTCTACTGTACAGAAGTTATGCATGAGTAATTAGTACTTCATTACAAGAGGGTGTTACTCAAATTACATGCATTCACATATCTCCATCCTTTCTTGCACACATGCCTTACTCGCTTTCTTGAGGAATGCATGCCGTCAACATCTTCACTAAAGTGATAACAAGTGGTGCACAACAAGGGTTTAATCCTAAAAAAAATGAATTTGTGCTTTGATGGCAGAAACATCATCTAATACTTTTGCGAAGAAAAGAATAGTATTGTGGAGTGAAACACAAGTTTCATATATTAATAAAAAAGAAAATCAATCTCAAGTACCTCTCAATATATTCAGGAGTCCCCGTGCTTGAAATGAGTACCACCACAGTTGATTTTTCTCATGCACCCAATTTTGTCCTCCTTTTACCTCCGAAAGACTGTGTATGATTCACATTGCTTCGCCACACATAGTCCCTACTTGTTGGCCATCTTATAGGTATCTTATAATCAACAGGTGGAGGGACCAAGCAAAACAAACGCCTTTCAGGTGGAGGACAATGCCTCTCCAATTCTTCCCGCTTAGAAAGATCTAACTTTGGCAGCAACTCTTTAATATAAGAAGCGTCATGACAAGGAATGTACTCGTTGAATTTCAAAGGGCAAACATTTACCCCAGTTTCCGGGATTTGAAGAGGGGTTTTACGATAAGAAAGCACAACTTGGTTTGTAATGGAAGGTATACCTGCTAGCATAAAAGATAAATAAGTGTGAATCAAAAACTTCCAAGGAAAACTCGGTCCAATGCCTAAAATGGAAAATCTGATGTGCCCAATGACTCTAAGCACTACCACAATGCAACAGCTCAGCAGAGTGATATGAAAACATCATTAACCCCCCAACCTCTTGTTATAGTTTTGTGAATATAACTACAGTGGATTGGTAAAATATGGTAAACAGGCCAAGTGAGACTCCAAATCAGCAGTGGTAATTCTGTCTGATCAACTAATTACTTCAATAAATACAAAAATTGTTAAATAAAATTAGAATAAAGGAAACTAAAAAAAGAGTGCTAACACTATACATGAGAGATTCAGTAATTTCATTATAGGTTATTAAAGTAAAAAATAAAAACAAAACAGGAGAGACTTACTTAATAGTGTCAGTCAGTTGATATACATATATACATATATATATATATAGAGAGAGAGAGAGAGAGAGAGAGTACTAACCAGAGGATGAAGAATTGGAGGAGATTTGGTGAGGGACATCGATGAAAGAGTTGCGAGAGAAGAGAGTTCCAGTGTAGAAGGAAGCAATCATTACAAATAGAGGTACCAGGATTATCTGGCCCATCTTCGAATCGAACGCCGATAATGACCACAAGTATCCCCCCATTCTCTCTCTTCCTACATTAGTTCAGAATTAAACATGTACATTTCAACGACATTTTGCTGGCTTGAGATGAGATGTCGATAAATAAAAAAATTACTTCATCACTTTAATTGAAGAAGAAAAAGAAAAAGGAAAAGAGTAATAAGTAAATGTATGTAGCTCATGAAAGAAAAACCAAATCACACTTTGTGCAAGACTGTAGACTGTGTAGTAACGGTACGTATCCTAACCCCTAACCCCCCACCCCCCCCCCCCCCCCCCGCCCCCCACTAAATTATGTTATGCGGGTTAAATGATTGGAAATGGTTAGTGTTAACATTTTCCCACTAAATATTAATATTAAGTTGGTTAGTCTCGCATGAGAAAATATCAAAAATTACGACGAGATATCAGTTTTTTTATAATAAAAAAAATGTCTTAAATAGTGTCTTATAAGATGTGTTATCAAATTACTTTGTTTAGAATATTATATTGATGGAATATGTATTTTTTGGAATTGGTTTTATTATAAATTTTCAATTACCTTATCAAACTTCACATTATTTTTATATACTAAATGTATGCTAAATGATTTGTTCAATTGGCTAGACCGGGATAACTAAAGAATATAATATTTGAAATTACTACTAGTAGTTTTCAACCTTCTTGCACCACGGTTAAGTAGTGACCATTACATACTATAATCTCACACCAACAATTAGATTCTTTAGAGTTATAAAAGCAGCTCTTACACTTGAACTTTACACCAATCTGAGAGATGAAATATACTCCCTCCCTTCTAATTTATAATATTATTATTGACTTTTTGAAAGTCAATTTAAAATATTTTCAAATGTAAAATTGAGATAGATTCATTTAAAATTATAAATCAATAAATCTTTTAATTGAATTTATATTAATTTTGATATTAAAATCATCTCAGTTTGACTTTTTAAAAAATCGATAATGATCTTATAAATTGAATTTATACCAATTCCCAGTAATGTATTCGATTGGAATTTGGTCCCGAAAGTGAACAAGTTAGATAAGAAGCACATATCAAGAGTCCTGCAATTTCCTACTTAAGCACCCCAAAGTTTCACATATTTCAACCACGCGAGGATGTGATCTATCTCCAGCAACAAAACCATGAATTAACCCTTTAGCTTCTACGCAGCTCCACCCAGGCTGCTTTATCAGATTATTGTCTTTCACGGCATCTCTTATTTCTTCCACCTCATACCACCCTTCAACGCTAGCCTGTACTATTGCTTAACAGAGTATAGTATCCTGCATTGTCAGGTTCCAACTCCAAGAGTCTTTCAGCAGCTAATTCCGCATATAATTGATTTTCATAAACTCTAGAAGCTGAAAGAAGTGCCCCCCATATCCTACTATCTGTAACAGCAACCAACTTCACAATTATAGCCAAAGCCTCTTTGAGCTTTCCAGATCGACCCAGGAGATCCACAATACAAGTGTAGTGATTCAAGTCAGGTTCAATACCAAATCTCCATTTCATGGCGTAGAAGACTTTGCATCCTTCTCTCAACATGCCACAGTGGCTACAAGCAGACAGTAAGCCTAAGAAGGTGACACTATTTGGCTCTATTCCTTCCTTCACCATCGAATGAAAAAGTTGCAGGGTTTCGAAACCTAATCCATGGGCACCAAGCCCCGCAATCATTGATGTCCATGCCACAAGATCTCTGGAAGCCATTCTGTCAAAGCAGATTCTTGCAGCAGCAATGCTTCCGCATCTTATGTACATGTTTATGATGGAGGTTTCTAAGGGTACAGTCTTTTCCTTGGAATTCAAAAACAAGTTCCTAATAGTGTACCCATGAATCCCTTTACCCAGAAGTAAGGCACCCATATGACTGTAAGCTAGAATTAGGTTGTTCAGGAGTTCAGCTGCAGGCTCAAGACCCGAAGCCAATATTTTCCGGAACAGTTCGATTCCCTCTCTGAAATACCCATTATGAATGAATGCAGTCATCATAGCATTCCAAGTAATATAATTTGTACTAGGGATTTCGCTGAACAACTGTTCCGAAGAGTCTAGCTCCTTACATTTGGCATAGAAATCCAGCAAAGATGTTTTTAAAATAGTGTCACACAGTCCAGTTTTAATACCAAGGCAATGCACCTGTTTACCATGAATGAGATTTCCACCCTCTGCAAACGCTGAAACGAGTAAAGTTAAAGTCTCAATGCTGGGTACTGCTTCACCCTGCATCACACGGAAGCATTCAGCAACTTTTTTAACATCCCTCCTCAAAGAACAAAAAGAAATCATAATATTCCAAGAAACAACATCTCTTTTGTCAAATTCTCCGAAGAGAATTTCTGCATCATCAACACCATCAATACTAGAATACATTTTCAAAGCTGAATTGTGTACAGACTGATTAATCAAAAGCCCATTTTTAAAAACATAACCATGAAGTTGTCTTCCTCCATAAACATGATCACAACACACCTGCAGCATGATCATCACCGTCACGTAATTGGGTTCAAACTCCATACGCAATGCATTGAACAATATAAAAGCACCAAAAACATTTCTTTCACAAACATAACCAGAAATCATTGATGTCCAAGAAACCAAATCTCTGTCAGGCATTTCATCAAACACTTGACAAGCATAACCAAAAACCCCACCTTTCACATAAACAGTCAATCATCGTGTTGCAAAAATATACATCTGAATTAAACCCCATTCGAATTGCTGAGCAATGTATAAGTTCTCCAAACTGAAAACTATTTTGAAGCAACAAAACCGCTCTGTTCATTATCGGAAACGTAAAAGTATCATGTGCAACACCCAATTTTCGCATACATTTATAAAAAGTAAATGCTGAATCAACCAAATTGTTATCTATATGGGCCTTAATGGTTGAGTTCCAAATAAAGGTATTTGGTTCCGATAATCCCTTAAAGACTAAAACAGCACTATCAAGGTCATTGAATTGAGCATATAAAGATATTAATTTCGAATCATTTGAAATGCTATCTTGAAATCCAGTTGAAGTTATGAGAGAAGCGTGAAATTGTTTGAGTGATCGAAGGTCATTGCAGGAATATTGGGTTTTCAGGTGATGGGTGTGAAGTAGGAGGGAAGGAGGTTTAGAGGTTGAAGAATGGAGGGCTCTAGTACAGAAGTGAGATAATAATCGGAGACGAACCGACCCATTACGAAGAAGAGTAAGAGAACGAATTATGAAGTATGTCTGCTAGATTGTAGAGAGGTGGTTTGGTGAAGAACTTCTCAAAGTTGATGATTTACAGCTCCAAGGTCCAATTTTAACATTAAATAGGTTTTCTTTCTCTAGTTAAATCACTGTCTTTGTTTTACTTATTAGTTATTACTACTATTTTCTCAAGGAAAGCAAAAATTATTGAAATGAAGAGGGTAAACCGCCAAATAGCTGCATATGATTTACTTTTTTAATACTCCCTCAGTTTCATAATAACTATCGTTTTAACTTCCTACACATAAATTAAAAAAATTATTTAATACTATCATTTACTCTCTCCGTTCCTTAATATAAGTCGTTTTAGAGTTATGCACAAGCATTAAGAAAATAATTGTATAGCATTAAATATAATATCAATTGTCTATATTATCCTTGTATTGAAAAAATAGTGCTATTTATTGAGCCAAAAATAGTGAGAGAACCAAAGTTATATTTATTACTTGGGATAATATTGAAAACTAAGCAATTAATGTTTACTTGAAATTGTAAAACGTCTTATATTAAGGGACAAAAATACTTCTCTAAAACGTCTTATATTAAGGGACGGAGGGAGTAATAATTAAAATTTGTGTGAAATTCTATCACTACTCCTTTATAGAAAGTTAAAAACTAGTAATATAAGGAAGATAATTTCTTGGGACAATGAGAGAAGGTAGAGGTGATATAGGAAAGTAAATAATTTATTCTCCTAAAAAGTTGTAAACAACAAATAAATTGGAATAAATTTTTTCTTCTAAAACGTCACTTATTTAGAAACGGATGGAGTAGTAAATGACATAAGAATGAAGTGCCAATCTCTTTTGGTTCTAATTGTGGTGCATCCGAGCTGGCTATCGAGTCTAGAGAACTATTTGAGCGAAATTGATGACGATTGAAGGTACTTCTATGCAGGTTTTAAAACTCGGATCAGACCGGCGGTCTAACCAGTAAAAATTAAAATCGGTCCACCTTCCGATCCGATTTGAACCAATTAATCGATTTTGGTCAAAACTCGGATTGACCCGTTGACCACCAGTTCAACCGGTAGTCTAACTGGTAAGCCCGGTTAATTGAACCGATGACCCGATTTTTTTTTTTTACCAAAAAATTTTTAATATTAAAATTAACTACTTTTATTAATATTGTAACTTATTTTTATTATGTTTTAGTTCATAAAAAATAAGATTTTTTAAAATTTTATTAATTACTAATAATCAACGTTCGAAATAGCGCTCGAGGCGTACGCCTCGAGGCGCGCCTTGTAGCGAGGCGGCGAAAAGCTAAGGCGAGGCGGTAGCTATTTTGGGCTTCAACGCAACCTACGCCTTCTTCGGCCGAGGCGTGAGCCTTGTTTGGCTTAAAAAAATTCCTAAAACGAGTCGTTTCATAAATTCGGTAACCTAAAATACCTCGAGCCTTCTCTTTCACCGTTTCGCGTCAGCCTCTTCTTCTTCTTCCTTCGTTTGGGGCGTCTGGGTCGCCTGGTCGTCTGGGTCTTCTTCTTCGTCTACCGGTCTGGGTCTTCTTCTTCGTGACTTCGTTTACCGATCTTCTTCTTTCTCGAAAGCGTCGTCTGTTTCAGCCTTAAGGTTTTTTTAATTTCTATTATATATTTGTTATAACAGATATATTATACCATATATGTTATATATTATACCATATATTTTAATTTCTGTTATATATTTCTTTTTTAATTTCTGTTATATATTTTTTAATACCATATATGTTAAATATAAATTTAATTTCTGTTAAGGTTTTATATATTTGTTATATATTAACATATATGATATATTAACATATATTTTATATTAACATATATTTTATATATTCTGTGATTAACATATATTTAACATATATGGTATTCTTATATTTGGTTTTTTTATTACAGAGTTACAGTGAATTAAGATTATGGGTAAGAAAGATCCTGCATAGAAATATGGCATCGCAGCCCCTGGAGTTAATAAAGCTCATTTATATGTGGAATGCAATTTTTGTAAGAAAATTTGTAAAGAAGGGATTACAAGGTTGAAAAATCATCTTGCGGGTAATCATAGTAACGTTGAGGCTTGCAAAAAAGTACCAAGCGAAGTGAAGGAAGAGCTTGCTTTATATATGAAGAAAAATATGGACTCCAAGGAGGAAAGACAAAGAGATGAAGCTGAAAAAATACAAAGTGGGTCTTATGGTCATCCATCCTTAGGAATGGGAGGTTCAAGTGTGGGTAGTGCCTCCGAGAGAGGAGTTCGGGGACCCATGGACAGATTTATTGTGGATGTTGATGCTGGTGATGATGATGCTACTACAAGGCATACCGTATTTTCAAATGAGGCTCGTAATGCAGTCTGTCTTGATATAGGTAGATTCTTCTTTGAAAACGGCATTCCATTCAATGTTGCAGATAGTCCTTCATTTATAAATATTTGTCGGTCTATTGGAAACTATGGTCGTGCTTTGAAACCCCCTACCCCATACGAGCTTAGCTCTTGGATATTGAAGGAGGAAGTGAAGACTACAAAGGCCTTTGTTGAGGAGGTAAAGAAGACTTGGGCACATACGGGGGTGTCAATCTTGTCGGATGGTTAGAAAGATATTAGGGGAAGACAGCTAATAAACTTTCTTGTAAACAACCCCCATGGAACTGTATTTTTGAAATCTGTTGATGCATCTGATGCAATTAAATATACTAATTTGATATTTAAACTACTTGATGAGGTTGTTGAGGAAGTGGGAGAAGACCTTGTCATTCAAGTAGTCACTGACAATGCATCTAATTATAAGGCGGTGGGGAGGATGTTAATGGAAAAAAGGCCACGTATGTGGTGGACACCGTGTGCCGCGCATTGCATTGATTTGATGCTTGAGAAGCTTGGAGAGTTGCCTCAACATAAAAATGTTTTGACAAAGGCAAAGAAGGTAATTATTATTATTATTATTTGGTTATAATTTTTTTTATTTAATGAATACTTGAATTATTATTATTTTTTGATGAATGTCATTATGTAGGTAAGCAACTTCATATATAATCATGGATGGGTCTTGGCATTGATGAGGGCAAACACTAATAAAGACCTTGTTCGGCCAGCCGCCACTAGATTTGCCACTGCTTATTTAACTTTGCAGAGTATGCATAGTTTGAGACAGCCTTTGGAGGCTATGTTTACATCTAGGAAGTGGGCAAATTGTGTTTGGGCAAAAAAACCTGAAGGTAAGGAGGCGAGAAAAAACATACTGAGTGATAGAAATTTTTGGGGTAGCGTGGGATATGCAATTAAGACCACAAAACCTCTAGTAGGTGTATTGAGGATGGCAGATTCAGAGAAGGTGCCGGGAAGTGAAATTTTTATATGGTGCCATGGACAATGCAAAAGAAGATATTGCAAAAAATCTGGATAATGAGGAGGGGGCCTATAAAGAGATATAGAGCATAATAGATGCTAAGTGGGATAATCAGTTGCATCGGCATTTGCACGCTGCTGCATATTATTTGAATCCTCATTTTCAATATGAAGACAATTTCTATGCCAATGCGGAAGTTAAGGTGGGATTGTACTCTTGTATGGACAAGCTTATACCTAACACTGTGGAAAGAGAGAAAGCTGATTTGCAAATGGATGCATTCCGATTGAGGCAAGGGTTATTTGGCTACACAAATGCCAAAAACACATGTAAGAAACGTGCTCCCGGTAAGTACCGTTGATTAATGTATGGTTATGCTTTCATTTTGATTAAACGTGTACCGGTAAGATTGATATATGTTTTAATATTGATCCAGCTGATTGGTGGATCACATATAGAGATGAAGCTCCGGAATTAAGAAACTTTGCAGTGAAGATTCTGAGTTTAACTTGCTCATCTTCGGGGTGTGAGCGTAATTGGAGTACTTTCAGTCAAGTATTTATTAGATATAAATCATTTATTAAGATTTTATGAGATCTGACATTGTCACTAATGCTAAATTACTTGTAATATAGATACATACAAAGAGAAGGAATCGACTGTCCGCATCTAGGCTTAACTCATTGGCTTACATTATGTACAATAAAAAATTAAAAGATCGACATATCAAGAAAAAGGCACTAACGGAAGAAGAAGATCCATTGGTTGTTGAAAATGTGCCATCTGATAATGAGTGGGTTGCGGGGGGAAATGATGAAAATATCTCGGGACTGACTTCTGGGAATGATGATATTGAGGAGGGTGAAAGGACTCATGGGAATGAGAAGACAGTTGGGGGAGAAGAGACTAATGTGAAGGAGATTACACTTGGAGGGCAAGGGACTCGGGGAACAAGTAGTAAACAAGGAAGTCAAAAGAGAAAGAGAAACACTTTGCCGTCAAAAACTATGTTAAAAGGTTAGTGTCATTACTTAAGTTGTCTTTAAAGTGTTCTTTATAAAAACATACTCATTTGGATTAAAAATATATTCACTTATTTATTTATAGATAAAGGGAAGGGATTGCAATTGGTTGATGAAGAACCTGAGTTTGAGGATCTTAGCACCGACAATGAGGAGGATGACAGAGCTATTAGATACGATAATGATTCTATGGAGGATCCTCTTAGTGATGATAATGATGATGATGATGGTGATGGGGATGATGATTTAGGATTTGATCAATTATTCAAGCCGCTAGATACGAATGATACAATACTTACATAGTGATGGATGATCACTATATAAGTACTTAATGATATTATGTTGTTTTGATATTTTGTAATGATACATTACTGTGACGTTGGTTATTTATGTCTTCTATGACCTAAATAATAATGATGAATTATTTTATGGTTTTATTAATATTTTTTCATAATTTTTTGGAGACTTTTAGGTCTTTTAATCAAGGCTTCCGCCTCGCTCCGCCTCGAGGCTTACGCCTCGCATAGTTAAGAAAAAAACGCCTCGTACCGATTTTAGTTTTTTCGAACATTGCTAATAATATATGTTTTTATATATTAATGACGTCACTGGTTCAATAACGATTCGACCACTGATTGAACCAGTGACTCATCCACCCGATACCTTTTTCGGATGGATGAATTGTCCGGATCTGAGATCCTTACTTGTATGATTCTTGGTCTCGGTACTTTTTTATTCTCAGTTTTGTTGTTTTCGTTTTTGATTTTCTGTTTTGGGTGGTTGCATATTTGTTAAGATATTGTTTTTAGTTTTGTTGTGATTTAAGTTTTGTTTTTGATTTTTGGAAGAAAAACAATTACATGTATTTCTTGGAAAGTTATGTATTCAGGTGATATGCATACATTCTTATAAAGTAATTATTATAAAAATAGTCAAGGTGTATAAAATACCACATGTGATTGGCACATGCTAATATATCGGCAAGAAATTGACCGGACCGACCAAAAGGAACAAAATTATTGTTTGGATATTGATTGACGATTTCTAAACTTTGAGAGATAAGTTGATTTTCAGTCAAACTTTGAGAAACAGTTTTGTCATTAGCCCATAAATCTATGTATCCAAAAACACACCCACGGGTAAAAGACTTGAGTGTATACACAAGTATGTCCGGTGGGAATACAACTTCTTATGCATAGCCCCAGGGTCAGAAAAGACTTGTATCCATCCACCCACCCACCTACCTCTTATACCATAAGCTATTGACGAATGGTTTTAGCCTTTAGGTTTGAGAAAGACAAGCTCACCAATAATCAATTCCTAGGTAAGATTGAAGTTTATCTTGTAACATCAATTCTATGAGATATTAAACTTTGCCAAAGCATTTTTTCAATGGAACTTGCTGGGGCGTGCCAATTGTTTGACTACATATATGGTCTAAAATATGAATTACATTTACCCACTACCTTGTGAGTATATCTGAATGTATTAAGCTGCAAACCTGTAATCCAACTTCACTTTAGTGAAGAAATATAAAACAATTTCTTGACTTAAAAATTCAGAACAAAGAGGCAGTACTAATCAATCACACTATGGAGCAGCAGTCACTCTGTCCACATCCACAAATGAGGTGCAGTCAATGTCTTGGAAAGTAAGTTTACCCATGTATAATTCACTTATATGATCAGAACATAAAGGGAGGCACTTTCGATTCAAACTTTCATGGATTGCACCCATCCCTGAAACACAATTCTTGGGTGGCTTCACATAAACATGGTTTTGCAGTAGGCGAATCCTATAAACAATAGTGTCTGTCCTGTCACAAAAATGAGCAACACATCGATACAAAGGCTCATCAGAAGCCAATCTGATCAAAGTCATTGTTAATGCTCCATCCACAGGTTTTGGATCCGAAAGATTATTATCTCCCATCATCTTGATCTCCCTTTCTGTGGGGAAGTGTACTTCTTCAGTACCATCAATATCAAAAACTTTTAAATCCTTAGTGTAATGTTTGATAGCCTCCCGCTTGGTTGATTCATGTTTCTCTGCTAAAGTCAGAATACAAGAAAACCTTAAATGATATGTTACAACAGTTTTCACCATCTTGATGTTGTGACAACAGCAGAAGAAATTAAGCCATCTTCTACCCACACCAGCATACCACTTGATAATATCAACATCTTCAAGAACCGTGAGTAAATTGATCGGCCTAGGACGACCCATGTTATTAGTAAACCCAGCCATCTTAACAGCCTTTCTAACAAGTTCTATCGGTGCGTCAACTTTTATACAGAGCTTCGTCAAATCCTTAACTGTTCTTTCAGCGTATCTTTGTTCCTCTTGTTCTTCTGCTCTTCTTTCTTCATCTTCCAATGCCTTTCTAGCTTTTACTGGATTTAAATGCTTGTCAACTTGCTCTTGAAAGTTGTCATAAGCATCAACAAGCTCTTGGGGAAGTTGATCCCTAATCCTTTTCAAAGAGAGAAAATCACCTGCTGAGAGCTTCCGATGCCAATTCCAACGCTCTTCTATAGATCCAAAAAAATCTTGCACTACTTCATCAGACCAGGTTTTAAAAAAAATTCTGACTTCATTCTCAATTTGGAAATCAAATTTGAATCCGTTACTCTGCTTCATCTTCTTAAATACATGACTCAGTATTTTCAACCCCAGTTTCTTCCTATTACTCTCCCTAGCATTTCTCAATTCCAGAGATTTAACTTCTTTTTGTCTGAGGTACTTCTTCCGTGCCCTGATAGCCTTTTCTGACATTGGTGGGTGCAAAACTGAAGGCGTAACTGCACGAAGTTCCATACCCAAAAAATCAATCTTTTCAGAAACTGCACTATGAATAGCTGTTTTCACTCTATCCACCTTCAATTCCAAATTTTTTTCCAAAAATTTCACAATCCAATTCTTCAAATCCATTGTCAACAACTTTGTACCCGATGTGATCACAAGAATTTCATCCAAGTACCTAACAGCATATATCTCTAATGGCTTATGAAAAACATTATCATCCATTGAAACAAGCTCATCTGATTTTAATTTAGGGTTCTCCCTATTCATTTGAAGCCGCATTTCTTGAATTTCTTTATCAAACCCATTAAAGTAAACATTAATCAAAATTGAACTCAACCCACATTCTTCCGGAAACCCTCTTCCTAAATAAAAAGCACCCAATTCAATTCTCACCGTCCCAGATTCAAACAAACGCTTTATCATATCAATCAAAATCTCGTCTTTTATTTTCTCCTCAATAATCAAGCATAACTTATCAACATTCTTCGAATCAAACTTTCCAGAATTGAAAGAAACATTAAACCACCAACTGGGATTTTCTATAGAATTCTTAAGGTACCGAATAGCAGTGTGCCGGCCCATATTAACACGGCCACCGTAGGCAAAAGTGACAAACCGATCATCATACACAATTTCTAAAATAAATCTAATAGCTTCAATCAAAACCTTGAGTTTCAAATTGGGAACAACAAGTGACTCACCTCTGTGCCTACACGGTGGCACAGTGAAGCAACACGATTCGAGGTTGAAACGGTTCTCGGCAAGCTCTTGAGCCATCTCTTGGATTGAAAAGAAGTGGGTTGAGATTGAGTGGAGAGTGAGCGAGTCGGGATTAGCACTGGGCTTGAGATTGTGGCAGGCGGCGAGGAGGACGGAGGGTATAGCGGCGACGTTTTGAATAAGGTTGGAGAATTTGCCATGGCTGTACTGGGTTAGGACTAGAGTTTTGAGCTGGGGTTTAGTGAGGGGGTTTATTGGGTTTGTAATGGGGGTGAGAATTGAGAGGAGTCTTTGAGGAGAGAGAATCGAAACCCTAAGATGATCAAATATGGTGGCTCGTCTGAAGCTTAAGAGCATTGAGTTGAGTTCTGCAGCCGGCAGGCAGGCAGGCGGGCTTGCTTCAGAATCTGTTTAATGTTTAAGGAGAATTTGGGAACTCAACTTCCCGGCAACATATTTTCATCATTATGTTTGTTGTAAAATTGACAACCTTCATATAAAATTTATTTAATTTTAGGTAATTACAATATTATAAATCATTTTACAAATGTTTTTAATTACAGTGTAATCATATTTTGGAAAAGAAAGAATAGCTTCTTGTTTTTTTCTAAAATTATAAGCTTCTTTTTTTTCGCACTCAAAAAAATGATAAGAGAGAAAATAAAATATTAAATATGAATCAGAAAATTTTAACTATGATAACGAGTTTTTTAAGTAACTGGTAAAGAATTACATTGAAATATAATTAAATAGAAAGTAATAATGAATTAATACCAAAAATATGAAAGAAATAAGACATACTGCTCTAAAATCCTTGTGTTTTATGAAGCCTTCCAGCATTGCCCGAAAGACTGGGCAAGTCTTCCAAGTTCCAGGGGCCTGCCTTTCAAGTGGCTTCTGTTTCCTGGCCCTATGAAAAAAAGCCTAATAAATACTTGGTTGCCCAACTAACTTTTACTAATTACTCCCTCGGTCACTTAATATTAAGATTTTTTAGAGTTATGCACAAGCATTAAGAAAATAATTGTATAGCATTAAATATAATATCAAATGTCTATATTGTCCTTGTATTGAAAAAAGAGATTGTTATTTAAGAGACGGGCTGCCGTCCCTTAATATAAGACGTTTTAGAAAAGTTTTTTTGTCCCTTAATATATGACGTTTTAGATTTCCAAGTAAGTATTAATTGGTTAGTTTCAATATTGCCCCAAGTATTAAATATAACTTTAATTCTCTCACTATTTTTTGCCCAATAAATAACAATTTCTTTTTCCAATACAAGGACAATATAGATATTTGATATTATATTTAATGGTATAGCAATTATTTTCTTAATACTTGTGCACAACTCTAAAAAATTTTATATTAAGGGACGGAGGGAGTACTAGTAATGCACAAATTCAAGAAATCCTTTAGGTGATCCGTACACTACTTTTGTAATTTAATTTCTGAAAGGTGCTTAAAGTTATTGTACTTATAAATATTTTAACGTTTACTTTACTTGAAAATATAAAATAGACATGTTTCAAAAATACAAAACTAAAATAGTATATAATAGATTTTTTTTCCCGCAAAAAAAAAAAGTAACTCATCTTTCATATTATCATCATCAGAGATTTTAAAATTATATAGGCTTATTTGGTGTAGAGTGTTTGAAAGTTTATAGTATTTGAAATGTAGAAGAATAAATAGAGAAACTTTATCATTATACTTATCATGTTTGATGTTCGGTTTGGGAGATTTCTTTGTTGAGCCTAACTTAGGCGGCTGTTTATTAAAATTAAACAATTAAGATAGATATGAATGATTAAGTATATTTTAATAAATTAGATTATTTGACTTAAATGATATCTGAACTTTAAAAGTTGTTTGATAACTAAAAAATTTAAAATAACTGAATGTCCTTTTAAATTTAAAAATATTAATTTTAAATTGACTTTTCAAAAATGAATAATAACCGTTAAAATTTAGAATGGAGAGAGTACAATATTTATAGACTCTTTAGATTTAATTTTTTCATTAAGAGATATTTCTTAATAATTTAGATTTACATCTCCTCTTACTAATTAAGAGACAAATTAAATTTTACTAAATAATTTTAATCTTTTATCGATTTAAATATGAAAACTGTTAAGATGTATTAAGAGATAAATAAACACCATGCAATAGTCCTAATAAGGGTAAATACAAATTAAAGAACGTAAAATCGGTGGAGCAGAAGTTTCTTGGAAAAAGCATCAGAAATGTGAAAATAGGGCACGGGAGTACGGCACGGCACACAAATTGGGTTTCTTTTTGTCCAAACATGACCTATTTTAATTTAATTATTTTTCTATTTTTCTATTTTAAGTGTTTGTCTACTTATGTGTGTACGAATGACAAATCATGAAATAAAAATATTTAAAATAGTAATTTTGTACGTAATTATTTTTCAGCTATTTTATAAGTAGTTATTGCATTATTTTAAATTATATAAATTTATACTGCTTAGATTTATTAAAATTTAATAAATTAAGTAACTAAGTTCTTTTTATGCAACAGAAAAATATACTCTCACTGTTCTAAAATTAGAGATACAGTTTGACTTTTTAGGTCAAACGATGATATATTAAAATTTAAAATTAGTAGAACTCATAAAAATATAGAATAAAATAAATTTTGTGATTAATAATTTTTATTATATACTGTGCAATTATAATAATTATATCAACTAAATCAACTTAAAATTTAATACATGTTAAAAGTTAAATTATATCTCCAATTTTAAAATAAATAGAGTATATAATACCCGTCCGGTGCACATGCATGTCTGTTGATAGCAATTTACAAAGTTTGTCTTGAGAAACTAGTTCCCCATTCCTTCACGCCAAACCTTCTGTAGTGTAAATGATGACTTTTATACCAAACATGGGCTGGCTTTTGATTTTATTTTTTTTAATGAAATATTTATAGCAAGGTTATCATATTCGGATCGGTAATTAAATTGAAAAAAGTATCGGATGAATAAGTCATTAATTTAATCAGTAGTCGAACCGTTATTAACTCAGTAACGTCATTAATATATAAATATATATATATTATTAGTAATTAATAAATTTTAAAAAATTCTCATTTTTTATGAACTAAAACATAATAAAGTTCAGTTACAATATTACTAAAAGTGGTTACTTTTAATATCAAAAAAATTTTGTACAAAATAAAATAAAATAAAAACTAGCTCACTAGGTCGATTAACCAGTTTTACTAGTTGAATCACTGGTTGGACCTGTGATCAACTGGGTCAATCGATTGTTAACTAACTCAATAAAATCGGACTAAACTAGACCTGAGAACTGATCAATTTTAATTTTTATCGGTCCAATCCAATCCGAATTTAATAACCATAATGAAAGTATAGTAGGATCTGGTAAAAAATGCAAATATAAAAGACAAGTTTTAGAATTTAGACTATCTAGCGGAACATTGTGACTAAAATTTATAAATATAAATTTAATATTTTAATAATGATTCTCCAAAATATAATTTAGCTGAGTATAAAAATTTGCCTCGACGTACTTTTGGTGAAAGTAAAAAAATTTATACTTAAAATATTACAATGACATCATAAATTTTTTGCGCCTATAAGTTTGTCTTTAATTATTTTTTAAAATTGTTTTACAAAATTTTAGTAAAAAAATATTTATTTTTCTTGTAAAACACTTTTATTAAACTTTCTTTAATTAAAAACATTTTTTGTCTTACTTCTCAAGAACACCGCTTCACCAAATGGGAGTTGACTACAATTTTCCTCTATCCATGATGACTTTTTTATTATTATTGATTTTGACGATTGAGATGACGATTGAATCTCTCTATGAATGAAAAAGGAAGAATCATGCTACTATCACATAAAACAATCACATAACTTTCATATATTGTTAAAGTGGCAGTATATAATTTGTTGCAGACATGATCCACTTATAACTCAATAATAAATTATATACTGTCATCTCGCAGTATGTGAAAGTTATGTTACTATATTTATGTGATAGTAACATTATTCAAAAAAGAATGCTTTGGATCGAGAGTAACTACTAGTGATAAAGCAAATATCAAGGGAAAGACAGAGGAAAAAGTGACGCTTACATTTCAATAGGATAAACATAATGGTTAAATTCTCTCCCGGAACTATCCCATCTATTTTAAGCCCACATTTATCACGTCGCATTGATATGCATTTTGTAGGTCTGATATAAATTTTAAGTGACCTAAGTTACTATGTGATAGTAGCGTTACTTTATAATTTATTCTCATCCGTATAATTTTATAAGTATTATTTGACGTTTTATTTTTCTGACACATAAGAAAAAAGTGACATTATATTAATTGGAAAAGAAAACCGTGTCCGATGCGTGTGTGCGCTAGGCTGCAGGCCCATCGTTTGCACAAGTGTCGACCTGGCTTTGGCTACATTATTTTACTCAAATTAGATTAGTATCCATATAAAATTAATTAATCGTCAGGCATGAGCACTTCTTGTTGACGCTGTATGTATTTTCCGCCAAATGAGATGTCATCGAATTTAGTCGTGCTCGTAAGAGTTTTTGAAACACTCCCTTTGTGAATAGCAAGGGAGGTCAGGCGCAAAGTTCAACAAATTTTAAAATAATTAACAGAATATTAATAATTTAAAATATTTAATAGTTGACAATTTATTAATATCGAATTAAATATAATTTTCTAAAAATTGACAGATTAATCAAAATTTAAAATCAAATAAACATATTAGGTCGAATATAGAAGAAAGCATGAGTCAAATACTCAATAATAATGAATTAAAATAATCAACTCAATTAAATGAACCGAATTAAAACCAACAAGACTAAGACCACGAAATGATATAGAACAAAACCCACCACTATATGTGAGGACCACAAACCTTATTTTCCCTACCCTTAATTTTCTCCGTTAAGTGCGTCTGTCATTACATAAGTAATTAATTAATGACAACCAAATATAACCTTTTTCTTATATTAATAAATAATAATAATGATAATGAACCGCCCCTCTTAGCCTATATCTAATTATTTAGGTTAAAAAGATAGAATTAAATACTAAGTTATAAAATCATGCAATTTAACTCTTAACATATTAGCAAGAATCCAAATTAGGCGCCAAGTGAATAGACCATTGAGGCCTCAGACAATTGAAATGAAGACTTGGCTACATTCAGCCAAAAACAAAAAAAAACAAAAAGAAATGAAGCAGCCACACCTTTAATTAAATATTTAATCTGTTCCACCAAAAAAGCTCATTTATTATTTTCTTAAATTTAATAAGAGACTTTTCTTTTTAAACAACAGTACTATAAAATAATAGTACAACCACTATTAAATGAACAAGAGATTTTGGGGAAGCAAAAGTATATTTTTAATGTTTGCAGATGAGTCTTTAATTTACAGTAGAAAGGAAGGAGTATAATTGTCCTAAAATTATAAATACATTTTAAAATAATAGTGTAATAAATAAATAAAAGTACATAGAGGTGAGAAAAAAAGGAAGAAGAGAAAAAGAAAGAATTAAATAATAGTGTAATGGATTAGTATAGTTGAGCAGCTGACAACTGATTTTAGATTTGTGCTACTACATAATTAGTCAGCAATATCCAATTAATATGCATTGACTATGATAGTTGCATGGAGCTGTTGACCTGTTAGGAAATGATATAGTAGTATCATTGTTTTTATGGATCATATTTTTGTTCTTGATAATTAAATATGAATAGTAAATGTCTTCAAGAAATACAATAGAATAGAACACTTATAATTTATCAAATCATACCTATTGATCTATATATTTTGTAATTGTGATCTGTCAAAAAAAAAACTTGCATAGTTGCATACAACTCTATTAATAGTTATTCAAGACTTTTCTTTTGAAAACATTGCTTAAAGCTAGTGTAGGTTATCGTTTAGTAACTGGTGGAGAAGATCCGGATAGAGTGAAGTTGATGGTAAGTTTTATAACTTATTATTGTATTTGGTACAGGAAAAATTATATTGATAAATTTTATGTTGCGTTTGAATTGAAGGAATGGAATGGAGATTGGAATGATTCATTCCATTCTAGTTGGAATGAGTTATTCCATACTCTCCTTATCTCAAGACCCTCATGACTCAATGATAAAAAAAAACTACTCATAATATTTTGGGTATGAAATCTTGGACAAGAATATTAAATTTCACTCGAAAATAACAAAAAAAAAAAAGGACGATTCAATTCATTTCAATCGCAACTAAACATAATTTTTTTATTTCATAAGACTGAGTCATTCCATTCTTACCTTTATTCCTTCAATCCAAACGCAACATTATAATTTTTAATTGTAATGCTTAATGTCAATTTCACCCTAACCGAATCCAACTAATGAACATGTATAACTATTATACCCAAGACGTTATATATATAGATAATCACCCATAACATATACTCCCTCATCCCTATTTATTTGACGTTTTAGAGAACAAATTTTGTTTCTATTTATTTTACGTTTATAAATTTTGAGGAGATATTGATTATACATTATTTTCTAAATTATTCCTAAATATTTAATACATTCTTTAATTCTATTCTATTTTTTCAAAGCTATTTTTTCTCCTTTTTTAATATCTTAATGATATACTCTCTTTCTCTCTCTTATACTCCCTATATAATATCTCTCCTCTAACAATATTTCTCTCTCATCTTTTAAATAAAAACCAACTACCAAAATTAGAACCGAAATAATTACATTCCCTACTAATACTAGCAAGTTATGTGTAGCATAACTATTATTTGCCTTTTTTGTGTAGCATAACTATTTTTATTTTATTTTTATTTTTATTTTTTAAAAAACACGGGTTGAAATTAAATGATACTACCATTAAATAAAAACATAAGAAAGTTAAGATGCACTGCTGATTGATTTATGCATAAAAAGATGATTCTTCTCATTATATATACGTGCACATATTTTGCATCAATCCAAGCCGTCCAAATTGAACACCAAATCTCAACCCCCAGATACACGTACACCCCCACAATTGCTCAAAGGACAAAAAAAAATGAAATGAAAAAAGTGCTTCGTTGGGATTTTCATCGCCTAAACTACAATAAGAGCAGCTTCATCATGATATTAATTCAACCAATCACCTCTGCTGCCCCATCATTTTCGTGAAGTCCTCGAAACACACAAACCCATCGTTATTCTTATCTACGCCGCTTATCATCCGACGGCAGTCCTCTAACGTGCACCGCCCATCCCCAAGGGACGTGAACACACACAGTAGTTCCTCCGCCGTGATCTTCCCGTCGTGATCCGTGTCAAAAAAATCAAACGCTTCCCTCAGTTCGGCGTCGCAAGCCGGCGGCCCAAAAGCCGAGCTTATCGCGCCAAACTCTTCCAAGCTTATACACCCATCACCGTCCCTGTCAACCTCGCTCAGCATCATAGTCAGCTCCTCTTCACTCAAGGGCTCAGCTCCGACTCTGCTCAGCAAGGCGCCAAGCTCGGCTCGCGTTATTTTTCCATCATCGTCTCTGTCAATCACTTTAAAAGCCTGTACCAGTTCGTAAAAATCGGAAGACGACTCGGACCACTCTTGGGTCGAAATCGAATGAGTCGGCAAAACGCTGGTGGGCGTCGCGGAGCCGTTGGTTTTCGAGCCGGCTCCAGACTTGTGGTGGTGAGTGGAATCGGACGAGTCGGAGGAGGAGGACGTGCCGGAGCTGAACGATGATTGGTCGGATCGCGAGACGGATCGGGACTTTTTACCGGAGCGGAAGATGTTTTTAGGATTGATGTTAGCTATTTTCATGGCTGAAGCGAATAATATATCCAGGAGAAGGAAAGAGAAATGGAGAGAGAGAGAGAGAGAAAGGATGGGATGAAGGAGAAAGGAGGAGGAAGATGGGGAGGTTAAATGGAGAAGGGAATGCCACATCCATAGTGAGCTTCCAGGAAGTTTCGTTTCAGGTTTTGTAGGAGTATTTTTTGTTTGAATTTGTTTTTTATTTCTACTCTGTGGATTGTGGAGTGCATGCTGTTGTCTATTCTATTCTTGGTGCTTATAATAATAATAATTATTTTTATTATTATTATATATCTCAAAACTTAATCTTTTTCCAAATACACTAGAATCCCTTTTACTTTTCTACCGCAAGTTAAATGGTAATTAATAATAACAAATAGTCATGCTGTGCAGCAGGTTATTAAAGAAATTATTAAATATATTATCCATGGTATGGTAAATTAATAAAATTATAATTAATTACAAATCTACACGTGGTTTTGTAAATAACTTTTTGTAAGTATAACTTAATTGTACATTTAATATTAATCCATTGATAAATTAGTTAATCCTAGTGGTGCACAAAAGGCCCGAGGCCTGCGGCCTGGCCTTGGTCCGGCCTGGGCCCGGCCTGGTCAAAGCCCGGCCTGGTCAAAGCCTGGCCCGATCAGGCCTGGCCTGGAAGGCTTGAAAAGGCCGATATTTTTAGGCAAAAATCTGGCCTGGCCTGGCCTACAAAAAAGTCTGGCCTGGCCTGAGGCCTGGCCTGGCCTGGCCTGAGGCCTTACATGATTTTTTATCCAATTAATTATTTCTAATTTTTGAACTTTAAATTTATAATTATTCATCAATAAACAATAAATTTTAACTTATTTATTATTGTAATTTATAAATTATAATACATTAGTTTTAATTAATACATCAATAAAGTTTAAAATTTTAATTATTCATTCTTGATTTCTTGCAAGTACATTTAATTAATATATTAGCTAGTTTATTTAATATTAATAAGTTAGTTGATTAAATTTTAATATTAATATATGAGTTAGTTTATTAATATTAATAAGTTAGTTGATTAAATATTAATATACTACTTAGTTTATTTAATATTCATAAGTTAGTTAATATTGCATAGCATGTTAATTGCATTTAACATGCTAATATGTTAATCTGCATATTTATTTAATATGTTAATAGCATGTTTATTGCATATTTATTTATTTAATATTTATTGCATATTAAATATTTAATATTAAATATTTAATATGCAAATTTAAATTTTTTTTTTTTTTTTTTTGGTTAGTGCTGAACCAGACCAGCCTGGGCCTGGCCCAAGGCCTGGCCCAAGGCCTGGCCTGGCCTACAGGCCTCATCAGGCCATGGTTTGGGGTTTAAGGCCTGGCCTGGCCTGGCCTGAAGGCCCAAAAGTCAAGGCCTGGCCTGGCCTGGTCAACGGCCAAAGCCTGGCAGGCCCAGGCCGGACCAGACCAGGCCGGCCTGTTGTGCAAGCCTAGTTAATCCCTCCGTCTTTTAATATAAGTCGTTTTAGAATTGTGTACAAGTATTAAAAAAATAATTATATAACATTAAATATAATATCAACTGTCTATATTATTCTTATATTAAACAAAAAGATATTATTTATTAGACAAAAAATAATAAAAAACTCAATTTTATATTTAATATTTGAGATAATATTAAAAATTAATTAATTAATGATTATTTAAAATTTTCAAACGATAAATACAGTAATCAGTATATACTATACATTTGAAGATATTTGAGACTTTGATTTCCAAAATAAAATATATAAATATGACAAAAAGAAAATTACACCAAGACTTTCTGTCTGTTTTCCCAAATTACTTACAAAGCATATCACCATCATGGCCTCACAAGCCATATTTCACAAGCGGTATTAACTTGTTAATTATATCCGACAAAAAGTGGATTTGATTTGGTTATGGATAGACCGGCAAAAGAAGCCTGGGTCCGTGGGCCGGCCCGGTCCGTTCAAAAAAAATGGGCTATAAGCTTTATTATTTCAGTTCATGTAAAGTTGGGTCATTTTGGCTCAGCCCGCGAGTGGCCCGGCCCGTGGCCCATTCATGAGTTTTTTTTTTAAAACAATAATGCTTATGAGGGTTGAACACAAGACCTCCAACTTATTAAATAAGAGTTAAACAAACTGAGCTACAACAATAACTTGTTTGAGACTAAATTTTTTTAGATCAAATTAACCTCAACCTCTTATATCACTAATTCACTATTATTTTGTAAGCATATATTTTTAATCAATTTATAATACATTTTATAAACGCAAAAAATGTATGTTTTCATTAATTAAGAAACAAATATTCATGTAAACATACATTTGGTGCGTTGCATTTTATAATACATTTTATATTTATTAAACATACATTTTACATTTATAAAATAATAAAACGTAAAAATATAAATATTACTATGTATGGGTGTATGACATTTTACATTTATTATAATTAAGATTCATAGCAGATCTGATAAAATATGCATTTTATTAATTAAGATTTCATATAGATAATCAGAAGCAAACTTTTTGTAATTTATAAGAATCATTTATATATATATATATATATATATATATATATATTTATATTTAATACTACAATGAAGCTAACATATTACAACAGTGCTATAATTTATTAGTTTCATTATAATAATATATTAGTTTCATTATATTATATTATAACAGTGCTATAAAAATATGGAATTAATATCGAATATATTTAATATTATAACGAAACTAATATATGAATAAGTGATAACAGTGCTACTGAGCAATTATGTTATTATTGGTAAGGAATAATAGTCGTCCAAACGTTAATCATACAAATGTTAAATCCTACTCCCTCCGCTCCTAAAAAAATAGTCAATTTGCCTTTTTTTTTGTTCCAAAAAAAGAGTTCGATTTGTTTTGATAGTAGCATTAACAAACAACCTTAACTCATGAAGCTAAGGGAATTTGAATTTTGCAAAATTATGACATAGAAAGATTGTGTAAAATAAATTTTACAAAAAAAAAAAAAAAGGGTACAGCCCGCGGGCCGAGCCGGGTTGGGCCACGGGCCGTAGGTTTTTAGCTCATAAAAAGTCGGGCTGTTTTGGCTCAGACCCAAAAATGGCCCGGCCCGCACTCGGCCCCCCGCCTGTTTGCCAGGTCTGGTTATGGATTACAAAATATGATTATAGTTTTATTAAGAATTAAAATTATATTAATATGAGTTATGTGGGTTGGAATCAAATAGTTATGAGTTCGATATACGTTAATCTATATTTCAATTTTCAAGTTTTTTATTATTATTATTATTATTATTATGATCCAATGAAATAAATTGCTTAATATATTATTTTTTTAATATTTGTTTATATTTTATCTCTATTTTTTATACTTTCTCTCTCTAAAATATTTACTCTCTCTCTCTCTAAAAATGTTTTACTCTTTATAAAATTAGCACTAATGATGATGCTCAATCAATCAAAATAAAAGACATTTTAGGAATTTCAAGTTAGAAAATTTAAAAAAAAAGGTGTCTCTAAGAATAGTAATTACAAGAACTTTTTTTTATTATAAAAATTAGTTGAATTACATCAATTTTAAATTTAAAAGTATTTCTAATAATTTGGAACACATGACGCTAAATTATTTTGAAGTACAATTGATTTTTTTTGTTTAGTTTCTAATTCATATCAATTTTAATTGGTATTGACGTAATAGGAATATTTCGTCTATTAAGGAGGATTCTCCGAATACCTGAAATAGAGATAATCATAGAAAATATAAAATATTTGATAGGATCTTTTGTTGTACAATGTGTAACTATAACTTAATAAATTTAGGAGTATACATGAACACAAAATAAATAAAATTTAAACATTTTATAAATTAGAAATTTTTATAAATTAGATGAAGTAAAATATTAAAAATGCGTTGATAGAAATAACTACAAGGAAAACACTTATTTCTGACATAATAAATTTGGTTGTAAATAAACTATTCGCGATGGACTTTTTGGTCAGACTTAATTTCGTTGGACATAATGTAGTATTTACGATAGAATTCATCGGAATTGGAGAGCACCATTTGTGTCACCTTTCCTGCCAACGGGAATCGCATTCTCGACGAATTTTTTTTTTCCGAAAAGAAGCATAAGTCAGCAGAATATTCTGTCGAAAATAAGTTTCTTTTTTTTAACTTACTTCGCTTCCCTGTTACGCCGTAGTTGAGACAAAAAGAAAAAAAAAACCTATAGGCTATAGTCCCTTTGATCCTCCTCTCTCCCTCCAATCCTCACCTTCACCGCCGATCTCCCGTCCCCACCTAACGACCTCCTGCTGTCGTCAAATTAAGCCGACTAGGAAAAAGAAAACAACCCCCTTGCCACGCGGTGGCCTTTTGGTGGTTTGGGAGAGTTATTGTGGCGTTGTTTGTGACCGCCCCAGAATTGGTCCAATCAACCCAACTCATTCTGAGTCGTCAAATACACTCAACAAAATTCAATTACAATTTTTTATATCAAACGGTCGTGCAAAATACGACCAAACAACTGTGAGTGTCAATACAGACATGTAAAAAATATAAACATTCAAACTAAGTCCTCATTATATTTATTATCACACTATTTTACAAAAAATATAGTGAGGACTTCTACAACTCTAACTCGGACCATCACTCCATTCCCCGACTAGTACCCGCGATATTCTCATTTTCTGAAAAAAATAATGAAGAAAAGGGCGAGCTCAACTAACCTAGTAAAGAATATTATGACTAAGATAATGAAGAATAAATTATCGTTAGTTTTCAGCAAATCAGATAAAATATTATAGACAACAAGTTTTAGATCAACAACTGCAGCGAAAATAACAATTTATTAGAAGAGTTAAGTATAAAATGATGTCTACTATCTTCTTTGATTTAAAAGTCCATCTCAATATTTTATTCCTGTAACATCAATCAATATACATCTCGAATCAACTATTCATCTTTGCACTATGGGCCAAAGATATTCATTTGTATCACCAGTTGGTCATGTTCATCTCAACACCTGTCTATCTTTGCACTACGGGTCAAAGATATTCAATAGGTAATACAGGCCAAAGATATTCATCAAGCAATCATTCATCTTTGCACTACAGGCCAAAGATATTCAGTTATATCACCATTTAGGACTGAGGATGATGAAAAATAATACGAATAACAAATTCAGTGAGATAAAAGATAATATTAGAGAATTTATCTAGAGTTCAAGAATGAAGATCAAAACCTGGATCAAAGATGATTTGGAAGAAAAAAATAAATTTTTTTTACCGTGAATAGTACCCCATGAATAGTAACTCGTGAATAGCAACTTGACATGAAAAGATAAAAATTTCACAAGAAAGTTCAGACCAATATTCAAGTGAAATGATATTAGATAAAGCGCAAAACTCAAGGAATTTCTGATCATTTCAAGAATTATAGAAGCAATACTTACCGTAGTAAGTTTAGAGTTAGGAATCTGAAATGAAACAATATACGAAATTTCAATTGAATTTTCACCCGTCAGACGGTAGTCCGCTTAGATAGATTATTTTCACAATTTAATAACAACTGAATATGAAGGGTTATTCACCAAACATGCGATAGTCCGCGTAGACAGGTTATTCCCACAGAATAATAAAGAATGGAATAACAACAGGATTTTACCATGCATGCGTTAGTCCGCGTCGACAGGTTATTCTAACAGAATAATAAAGAATGTAATAACAATCCTAACGAGTATTGAAAGAAAATAACTCTCTTCATGAATACGAAATAAATAATTCCTCTTACCTTAAAAATTTGGAGACTGCACTAGTGTAATAGCAGAATACTCTTTTTCTTTCTCTCTATACTTTCTCTCTCTATAGCTTTAGTGAATTGGTGAGAAATAATGAAGAAATGAGCTTCTATTTATAAGTTCGGCAGAGTAAGGGTAAAATAGTCTTTTTCACCATAATTATGATATTATCGCTTACATCATCGATCCTATGATATCATTGCTTACCTCATCGCTCCGATGACATCCTTGTTTACCTCATCGCTCCGATGACATCATTGTTTGCATCATAAGAGTTCAAATTCAATTTGCACTCTTCCACCTCGTTTAACTTTTATACCATGAATTTACTATAATAATATTACCATTCTAATTATAAAATTCATACTATTATATAATCACATCATACTACTATAATGTAATATTATAATAACATATTTGAATGAATTATTTTATTAGAAAAGATAAAATACCAACTTTCAACAAATGTCACTTGCTAAAAATTCCTCCGTTAAAAATTCACATTAAATAAATATTTCCTTATCATATATATCAAAAATTAATTATTCACAAACAATATTACAGAACTATAATATTGACAACCAAGTCGTTCTCAGGAAAGAGTGGGCCTTCAGATAATGATTTCTCCTTACTGGCGCGCAATTAATCAACCCATTTTCTAGACAGAACTTCCTTAGACATTGTCAATAATGCTATCTAATAATAATATTCAAATATTAATTTGATAATTTAAAATACTGTGCAATGATAATTATTGAATCACTAATTTAAAATAGCAAAGTAGCACTTATTGATATAAAATATCAACGTAGCAAATATTGAACCAATAAAATATTATGCAATTATTGAATCAATAATATAAAATATTGAACAGTAATTACTGTAACAATAATTGAGTAAGTGTCCTTCCTACGTAAGAATCAATAATTTAAAATACTGTGCAATACCGTGTGCTACTGTGCAACACCGCGTATTATTGTATTTTAACCACCGGGTATTTCAACAATACTAATAGTAACAACTACGCAGTTATTTTATAAAAAGATTATTTCTGTCGCTTTCTATATCCGACATTCATTTCGTTGTGGGGTCCACCAATGGCTGCGCCGTCGTACAAATATTCTCCGACAAAAAAAATATTACTCGATCAAACGAATATTTTATAACCACTTGCTTACTTTGCGAACTTTGCACATCTTACCCAGAACTTATCACATTTATCAAATCAACACCTTACTATTTCAAAATAATATATAAAGAAAATTAAATCTTATTCATAAAATTTGGGGTCTTACAACCTCCTCTCCTTATGAAATTTCGTCCTCGAAATTGACGTACGTACCTGGTATGTCGAAAAGATAAGGATACCTCGCTTTCATTTTCGATTCTAACTCCCAGGTCATTTCCTCAATTTCATGGTTTCTCCATAAAACTTTGACTTGAGGTATAACCATTGAGTGTAGAACATGTTCCTTCCTATCCAAGATCTTGACAGGTACCTCCTCGTATGTTAAATCTTCGACTATCTCGTCTGGTTCTAACTCAATAATGTGATTTAGGACTTTCACATATTTACGTAGCATGGATATGTGAAAAATGTTATGAACACGAGACATGCTAGACGGTAAAGCGAGTCTATAGGCCACATTTCCTACTCAGTCAAGGATCTCAAATGGACCAATGAATCGTGGGTTGAGCTTTTCTCTTTTTCTGAATCTCGTAACTCCTTTCCATGGAGCAACACGTAACAATACATGGTCCCCAACATTAAATTCCACGTCCTTTTCGATGAAGGTCAGCATAACTCTTTTGTCGATCTTGTGCTGTGTGTATACGTTGCCGGATTATTTGAATCTTTTCTGTAGTCATACATACTAACTCCAGGTCCCAACAATGTTGCTCCCCCCACCTCATCCCAGCATACTGGAGAACGACATTTTCGTCCATACAACGCCTCGAATGGAGCCATGCCTATACTTGCCTGATAACTGTTGTTGTAGGAGAATTTCACCAATGGTAGGTACTTATCCCAACTCCCTTTGAAGTCTAGAACACAGAGTCTCAATAGATCTTCAAGAGTTTGGATTGTCCTTTCCGATTGCCCGTCCGTTTATGGATGATATGCCGAACTGAATCGTAAATCCGTGCCCATAGCTTTCTACAAGCTGGCCCAAAATCGTGAAGTGAATCTTGGGTCATGATCCGAAACTATGAATACTGGCATGACATGCAATCTCACTATCTCATTCACGTACATACGAGCAAGAAGTTCAAGGGAATAAGTCTCCCGTATCGGCAAGAAATGAGCAGACTTGGTTAATCTATCAACAATAACCCAAATCGCATCTATGCCTTGAGAAATCTTGGGAAGACCCGTAACGAAATCTATGGTAATGTGTTTCCACTTCCATTTCGGAATCTCAAGTGGTTGTAATGGACCATTTGGCACTTGATGCTCCGCCTTGACACGTTGACACGTTAAACACCTTGAGATAAACTCCGCGATCTCTCTCTTCATATTGCTTCATCAAAATGTATGTCGAAGATCACGATATATTTTGGTGCTCCCAGGATGGATTGCAAACGGTGTGTTGTGTGCCTCCATCATTATTTTATACTTAAAATCAAAATCGTTAGGAACACAAAGTCTGGAGTTGACTCGAAGTATTCATTCTTCATCGATTCTTGCTTCTGGAATAGTATCTTCTTGCACCTTCTTCCTCATATTCATCAGCTCCAGGTCTATAGCTTGAACAGCTTTGACTTTATCAATCAAAGCTGGTTCTACGCGTATACTTGACATCATCGCATGGGTCTTCGAAGTCTTGAACTCTATCTCCATCCTTTGTAAGTCACACCAAATAGGCCTTGACAGTATCGCATTCGTTCCCGCATATGATCTTCTACTCAACGCGTCAGCTACCACGTTCGCTTTACCAGGATAGTATTAGATGGTATGGTCGTAATTTTTAACAGCTCAAGCCAACGTCGTTGCCGCATGTTAAGTTCCTTCTGGGAGAAGAAATACTTGAGGCTCTTATAATCCGTATAAATCTCAACTTTCTCCCCATATAGGTAGTGTCTCCAGATCTTTAACTCGAAAATGACTGCTGCCAACTCTAGATCATGAGTAGGATAATTCCTCTCATATTCCTTAAGTTGTCGCGAGGCATAGGCTATGACTTTCCCATGTTGCATGAGAACACATCCTAACCCTTTGCCCGAAGCATCGCTGTAAATGACAAATCCATCCGAACCAGATGGTATCGTCAGAACAGGTGCCGAAATGAGTCTCCTCTTGAGCTCTTGAAAGCCCTTCTCGCATTCCTCGTTCCATACGAATTTTGTATCTTTCCAAGTCAGCTGAGTTAATGGAGTAGCGATTCGAGAAAATTCCTTCCACGAATCTCCGATAATAACTAGCTAAGCCCAGAAAGCTACGTACTTCGGTCACCGACTTTGGTTGCTCCCAACTTTGTATTGCTTCAATCTTCGTCGGGTCAACAGATACTCCATATTTTGATACCACGTGCCCAACGAATGCTACCTCCTCAAGCCAGAACTTACATTTCTTCAGCTTGGCATATAGCTTGTTTTCACGAAGCCTTTGAAATACCAGCTTCAAGTGGTGCTCAAGATCTTCATGGCTTTTGGAATAGATGAGGATGTCATCAATAAAGACAACCACGAACTAATCTAAATATTCCTTGAATACACGGTTCATCATATTCATAAAAGCAGCAAGGAGCATTAGTCAATCCAAAAGACATGACTAAAAATTCATAATGCTCGTATCAAGTTCTGAAAGTAGTCTTCGCAATATCCTCAGTTTTAATCTTCAGCTGATGATATCTAGAACGAAGATCGATCTTTGAAAAGAATTGTGCACCTTACAACTGGTCGAATAGGTCATCAATACGAGGTAACAGATACCTATTATTGATGGTGACATGGTTCAACTCCCGATAGTCAATACAAAGTCGCATACTCCCGTCTTTCTAAGTCGCAGGAGCAACCTAAGGAGATGTACTATGACGTATAAAATCGATGTCTAACAACTCCTGTAGTTGGACCTTTAACTCCTGAAGTTTAATAGGAGCCATTCGATATGGGATTTTAGAAATGAGTTTTGTACCGGGTTCAAGGTCAGTAAAGAATTCAACTTCACGTTCTGGGGGTAGACCAGGAAGTTCTTCAAAAAATACATCAGAAAACTCATTAACAACAGAAATATCATTCAAACCTGACGTATTCTGGTTTAGATCAGTGACATGGGCTAAGAAAGCTTAACATCCTTTTTTTAATAAACGAATAACTTTATGACTTAAAATAACATTGATTAATTTTAGTGGTTTGGTTGTTTGAATTCGCACAATAGGTTGGTTAGGAATATGAAAACTAACAACCTTACGAAAACAATCAATTTTGGCATGATAAGTGGTCAACCAGTCAATTCCTAAAATTACATCAAATGCAATTATTTTCAAAGATATAAGATCAACAGGTAGAGTGTGGGTACCAATTTGAATCAAGCAAGATTTGTAAACTATAGATGTAACGAAGGATTCTTCAACGGAGTTTCAACAGATAAGTTAAAGTCTAATTTCTCAGGTGTCAAGTTCAAAGGTTGAGCACAAGTAGATGAAATAAAAGAATGGGTAGCACCGGTATCTAATAAAGTGTAAACTTCGCAAGATTTTATTATCAGCTTACCCATAATAACCTCGTTCGGGTTCCTTGCTTGTTGGGCAGTCACGACAAAAGCTCTTCCAGGAACCACTGACTTTGACTTGTCAGCGATAGCCTTTGGAGTCACCATCCCTACTAGACTTGGTTTCGCTACAGTACACACTCGAGCTATGTGCCCTTCCTTTCCATAGTTATAACACACCTTCAATTGTTGTGTGCAGTTAGGGCTAATGTGTCCCTCTTGCCCGCATTTATAGCATACGACCGGCGGTTGTTCTTCTCCCCTAGAAACAGTTGATGTTGGTACTGCTATCGATGCTTTCACGTTCTCATTGCTTGTACCTTCTCTTCTTGAAATCTCTCCCCGACTCACTTCTTTTATTATCATGGCCACGATTACCACCGGAGTGTTTACCGCTTCTGTCATAATACTTTCCTCCCTGCTGGTTGTCATTATTCCGATGACTGCTGCAACCGGTACGACCTTAGTTGTTGTCCTTTGGTTGAACATAATCATTACCTCGTTCTAATAACTGGGTCCATGTTCAATACATCCGAATATAAAGAAAATTTGTGAGAAATGAGGTATTGACGAATTTTTGGTTTCAAACCTCTCAGAAACATCCGCGTCATACGTTTCTCATTCTCCACCAAATGAGGTGCAAACCGGGATAACTCCGCGAACTTAGCCTCGTACTGGGACACAGTCATGTTATTTTGTTCCAGTCTGATAAACTCTACCTCTTTCATGTGACGAATACTTTCTGGAAAGTACTTGTCATTGAATAATTTCTGGAACACCCCCCAAGATATCTTGAGTGTGGCAGACTAGGTATGCTTTACAGATTCCCACCAGTAATCTGCCTCTCCACGGAGCATAAAGGTGGCAAATAGAACCTTCTGTTCCTCCGTGCATCCCAAGACATCAAATATCTTGGTAATTTGCTTAATCCAATTTTCTGCCTTGTTTGGATCTGACTTTCTCTAAAACTCTGGTGGTCCCAACTCTTTAAACTACTTGGCAGTGACAAGTCGCGAGTTGTTATTTTCACATGTACTATGAACACGAGTCCCCCTCGTCTTGTTTTGCATGAACTGCAAAAAGCTTCTACACATCCCGTCATTTATCATTTCTTCGGTAGGGTTGTTTATAGGAGGAATATAGCCTTCCTGCTGCACGTTCTCCTTGTTGGTGATTAAAGGTGTCTCAACGGTCTCATTCATTCCATTGTTTAGATATTCAGCTGCCATTCTCAAATACTACCACAAAATAAGGGTTAATCAAACAAATTAACATATCACATATTAACCCTATGTTTCAACCGACCAATTAAATAACAATTAAGCTTAGGTAGGTCACACTAACGAAGGTTTTACTCGTCTCTCCCCTCATGGTTCTATCCCAGATCTCCGCCAGAGATCATATCCCTAAGCTCTGAATATCAACTGTGACTCATGTCCCAACCTTGGACAGCACCTCACAATGATACCTATCAGTTTGCCACCGCAGAACGGCGTCCCCTACGGAAGAGTCTGGCTTCGGTGCATCCCACATAGGGAGTCACCAGATAGAGGCTCGGAGCTCTTTACTTATGGCTTTGATACCAACTGTGACGCCCCCAGAATTGGTCCAATCAACCCAACCCATTCTGAGTCGCCAAATACACTCAACAAAATCCAAATACAATCTTTTATATCAAACGGTAGTGAAAATACGACCACACAACTGTGAGTGTCAATACAGACATGTAAAAAATATAAACATTTAAACTAAGTCCTCATTACATTTTTTATCACACTATTTTATAAAAATATAGTGAGAACTTTTACAACTCTAACTCGGACCATCACTCCATTCCCCGACTAGTACCCGCGATATTCTCATTTTCTGAAGAAAAAAATAATGGAAGAAAAGGGTGAGCTTAACTAGACCAGTAAAGAATATTATGACAAAGATAATGAAGAATAAATTATCGTTAGTCTTCAACAAATCAGATAAAATATTATGGACAATAAGTTTTAGATCAACAACTGCAGCGGAAATAACAATTCATTAGAAGAGTTAATTAGAAAATGATGTCTACTATCTTCTTTGATTTAAAAGTCTATCATCAATATTTTATCCTTGTAACATCAATCAATATACATCTCGAATCAACTATTCATTTTCGCACTATGGGCCAAAGATATTCATTTGTATCACCAGTTGGTCATGTTCATCTCAACACCTGTCCATCTTTGCATTACGGGTCAAAGATATTCATCAGGTAATCATTCATCTTTGTACTACAGGCCAAAGATATTCATCAAGCAATCCTTCATCTTTGCATTACAGGCCAAAGATATTCAGTTATATCACCATTTATGACTGAAGATGATGAAAAATAATACGAATAACGAATCCAGTGAGATAAAGGACAAATATTAGATAATTTATCCAGAGTTCAAGAATGAAGATCAAAACCTAGATCAAAAATAATTTGGAAGAAAAAAATAAAAAAAAATTTATCGTGAATAGTAACTCATGAATAGTAACTTGACATTAAAAGATAAAAATTTCACAAGAAAGCTCATACCAATATTCCAGTGAAATGATATTAGATAAAGCGCAAAACTCAAGGAATTTCTGATCATTTCAGGAATTATAGAAGCAATACTTACCGTAGTAAGTTTAGAGTTAGAAATCTGAAATGAAACAATATACGAAACTGCAATTGGATTTTCACCCGTCAGGCGGTAGTCCGCTCAGACAGATTATTTTTATAATTTAATAACAACTGAATATGAAGGGTTATTCACCAGGCATGCGGTAGTCCGCGTAGACAGGTTATTCTCACAGAATAATAAAGAATGAAATAACAACATGATTTCACCATGCATGCGTTAGTCCGCGTAGACAGGTTATTCCAACAGAATAATAAAGAATGGAATAATAACCCTTACGAGTATTGAAAGAAAATAACTCTCTTCATGAATACGAAAAAAATAATACCCCTTACCTTAAAATTTTGGATACTGCACTAGTGTAATAGCAGAATACTCTTCTTCTTTCTCTCTATACTTTCTCTCTCTATAGCTTTAGTGAATTGGTGAGAAATAATGAAGAAATGAGCTTCTATTTATAGGCTCGGTAGAGTAAGAGTAAAATAGTCTTTTAGTTTATGATATCATTGTTTACATCATCGATCCTATGACATCATTGCTTACCTCATCGCTCCGATGACATCTTTGCTTACCTCATCGCTCCGATGACATCATTGTTTACATCATAAGAGTTCAAATTCAATTTGCACTCTTCCACCTTGTTTAACTTTTATACCATGAATTTACTATAATAATGTTACCATTCTAATAATAAAAATCATACTATTATATAATCACATCATAATACTATAATGTAATATTATAATAATATATTTGAATGAATTATTTTATCGAAAAAGATAAAATATCAACTTTCAACAAATGTCACATGCTAAAAATTCCTCCGTTAAAAATTCACATTGAATAAATATTTTTTTATCATATATATCAAAAATTATTTATTCACAAATAATATTACAGAACTACAATATGGACAACCAGGTAGTTCTCAAGTAAGAGGGGGCCTTCCGATAATTATTTCTCCTTACTGGCGCGCAATTAATCAATCCCTTTTCTAGACAAAATTTCTTTAGACATTGCCAATAATGCTATTTAATAATATTATTCAAATAATATGAATTATTGATTTGATAATTTGAAATACTGTGCAATGACAATTATTGAATCACTAATATAAAATAGCAAAGTAGCACTTATTGATATAAAATACTAACGTAGCAAATATTGAACCAATAAAATATTATGCAATTATTGAATCAATAATATAAAATATTGAACAGTAATTACTGTAACAATAATTGAGTAAGTGCCTTCCTATGTAAGAATCAATAATTCAAAATACTGTGCAATACCGTGTGCTACTGTGCAACACCGCGTATTACTGTATTTTAACCTATCGAGTATTTTAACAGTACTAACGGTAACAACTACGCCGTTATTTTATAAAAATATTATTTCTGTCGCTTTCTATATCCGACTATTCATTCCGTTGTGGGGTCCACCAATGACTGCGCCGTCGTACGAATATTCTCCGACAAAAAAAATATTCTTCGACCAAACAAATATTTTATAACCACTTTGCTTATTTTGTGAACTTTGCACTATCTAACTCATAAATTATCACATTTATCAAATCAACATCTTACTATTTTAAAATAACATATAAAGAAAATTAAATCTTATTCATAAAATTTGAGGTCTTACATTGTTGGTGCTCAATCAAGTGGCTATTAGTAGACAAAAATGTTCTAAATTTTCTCCATTGTTTCCTCTGGAATTGAAGGTTAGTATCATTAATTGGTTTAATAGCTTTAATTTATATTAGATATATACACCAACGGGTGAATGAAAAACTTATTTGAGAAAATAAAATTGATTCTGCTAGTTGGTCAAATTTAATTCGAGAAAACATCATTTAATTTTAATTGGGTTTGGTTGAATCTGCTGTAATTGAATTTTTTTTTCCTTTCAAAATTGCTTAATGTAATTTGAAGGATAGTTGATGTTTTCCAACATTATGATTATGAGAACTCATATCTTACAATATTGTTGTTTTGTTGGATCCACTGTAACTGGTTTTTATACTAAAAAATTGGTATAAATTGCTTAATGTAATTTGAAACATACTTGTGTTGATTGAACTTGGATATTTTCAGAACTCGATAGCTAAAAATTGCTTTATAATGTTATAATTTCTTTAGATTCTTTATTGTTTTGAGTGAAATATATTGTTTTGGTTCATAATTATGACTTTGCAAGGCTTATTAGTTGCCAATTGGGGGTTAATTTATTTTTGGCGGAATTTCCCACAAAAATTCCGTTGAAATTATTAAAAAAAATAAACAAATCAATACTTAACTATTATAAGTAAATTAGGACTTAGTCTAGAAAAAAAAAATTAACTAGCATTTACTTCATTTGGTACTCCTAAAATAATATAAAAGTAAATATAATATAACAAAAGTATAAATAGTAAAATAAGAGTATAAATAATATAATGTAATATAAAATAATATACCTTAACAAAACAAAAGTACAAATAATATAATAAAAGTATAAATAATATTATTACTTATCCGTGCTTCCTTAGTAAGTGCTTCCTTAGTAAAATCAACTAAGTAGCATTTATTTAATTTTCACAAATAAATTAAAAATCACCCAAGTAGTATGTACTTAGTTTCCAATACTCAAAATCACCTAAATATTTACTTAGTTTATTACTAATAATATAACATAATATAAGATAAAATATTATATTATATTACCAAATAAAATATATAAAAAATAACATAGCATAACATATTAAATAATATAACATCACAAAATAAAATAATATATCATAAATGAGATAAAATAAAATAAAACAATATAATATAATATAATATAAATAAAATAAATAAGATTATAGGTCATGAGAATGAGCTTGGGTCGACCTCCTACTATGCTCGTTTTGGGATAGAGTTCATACGCCAAATGATTTTACTATGTCTCCCGCATCTTTAGCTATACGGGTAACAATTGTTATTGTCATAAATAATTTCAAATATTACGTAGTTAATAAAATGATTTAATTAACTAATATATACATAATAAATTACAGATCTGATTTTAGAAACTTCGAGACCAGTGAGTAGCTGAGTTGCGGGTTGCTAGGAGAAATTTCAAGTCGTTAGATTTCACAATCCCTTCGTCCGAGATTAACTTATATCAAGATGAGAAGATGACTACTTGGGTCGCGTCTCAGAATCCCCCAATGGCAACCAACAGGTATCGAGTATTGGGTCAGCGTCCGTCTATTTTGTTATTCCTGTATAGACGTCCGTAAATAAATAAGATTCACATGCATTATTTTTATTTCCGCACTCTAGTCATTGTTAGGGTCCGTGTGCACATGTTAGATCATCTCATACATGTGCTATCTTGGATGACGAGATATTCCAGAGGGTTATGACTTATGACGTAAGTGTCGGAGACGTTTGGTGGACTTGATATTCCGTCAATAGAACTTACCTAGTTGTGCTCACCTACATCAGCTTGCTCAGGACATTACGGTAAGGGTAACCGCCAATAGTACAGGTATTTCTCCGAAAAGTTCACTGCGATATGTGACAAAGTGGTACGGATGGTGGTTACCCAACTGTTGGAGGCTTTTGCGCCAATCCTGAGTAAGCCCCCGAATACTCCTGAGGTATTTTATTCGTTTTAAGGTCTATATTATACATGTTACTTAATTATCATCTAGTTGTTTTTTTAAATCATATTTATGTTTACTAATAATTTATATTTTTAATTGTATCAACAGAGTGGCAATACCGAGTGGAGTGACGATGACGAGCGGGGGGATAATGACGATAATTTTGAGACACCGGAGCAGCACCGTCGACCTACGCCCGATGATAGCGATAACTAGTTTTAACTATACTTAGTTATATTGTCAATTGTAGTTAGGCTTACTTTACGTTGTACATCATTGTTGATTACGATTTTAGTTGAACTTATATTTGTTATACGTCATAATTTAATTTATATTTGTTTTCTTTCTTAGCTTAGCTATTGTTGTTGAAATATGTATTTGTGTTGTTTGAAGGATTATCCATTTTGAGGTTTATAAGGTAGTTACATTTATATGTATCTGTTATTGTTGGGAATTGTTTGGAGGATTAACCATTTTGACGTATTTGTTGGTCGTTGCAATTTATATGTATGTGTTATTGTTGAGAAAAACAAACTGAAAACATATACATGTACAACTTGTGGTTTAAAAGTCTGGAAATTATAAAAAAAATAAAATATTTTGGAAGGAATAAGTTAATTCCAACAAAAAATAATCTTTCCAAATTCAATTAAAAACTAACACGTGAAAATATATTTTTAACGAAAATTTCGTCAAAATTAATTTCTGTCGAACCTATTGTATTGTCGATGGAAATTCCGTTAGACATAATTTCGTCGAGAATATTTGTTTCCGATGGATTTATCCCCGACTAAGGTATATTCGACTGAATTTTCAACATAATATTTCATCGAAAATAATTTATTTGACGGAATATTATGTTGGAAATAAAAAAATTTCTTGACTTGTAATTGTAGAAATTGGTTTTTGGATATTGTTTAATAGTTGGAAAAGTATAATAAATTCTTAAAGTTTTTTAAAAAATTTGTTTTCCAAAGAAGGACAAAAGAAAAAGAAAAAAAAAAAACTGAACCATTTTCCTTACATATTGGTGGAACAATTTCACCGTTCACCGTTTTCCTTACATCCTTCCGTTCTGTTAGTAATGGAACTGGAAAGAAAAAGGTCCAAATTAGTTAATTGATTTGGGTTATGTTTTTTTTTTATATAAAAATATGGTTATAAGCCCATTCAAATAATTGAAAATAGTTAACCAATCTAATAGTTCTAATTAATTTGATTTAGCCCATGAGTTTGTAAATTAAATTAGGGTCCTTTACAGTACTATACAACAATTAAAAAGTAAATTACAACATCAGTACATCCACAAAATAATTACAAAAATTAGACAATAATTTCAAACCATTCAATTTCACATTAATAAGGAACTCTAAAATTAAGGAGAAAATAACTGTCATAATTAATAATTTAAATTCAAATATTTGGGATCTAACAACAAAAACAAATTCATAATTCAAAATTCATATCAAAATGTGGAAAAACAAAAATTTATCTTCTCTATCCTAATCTTCATCTCTCTCATCATCTTCCTCCTTCGCCTCCGCCTCGAATATCCGCCTGTAAACCGAACAATATGCCAAGTAAACTGAAGCAAAAGTAAGAAATAAAAAGAACAATATACAAGTATGATGCATAACAATATTTTATGATATGGCACAACAGCCATAATTATATTTTACAACATAAGTTCAACAATTAAAGCGCAAAAGAACTGACGTAATTGAGGAAATATTTGACTGGTGCGTATGCAAGTTGATGAAGACAACGCGCGAAATTCTACCTGCCAAAACCAATTGTATCACTGACACATGAACAAAAAATAAAAACTAAACTATAAATAATTATAAAAGATGTAAACATTGTGGGCATAGCTTGCTAAGTTTCATCATGTTTCCACTAGGTTGGTATGAAAGTTCGGTTACCTTGGTATCAAGGTTTGGTTACCAACTGCACTATGAAAAAACTACAAGTGTGGAGGTGGATTGGTTACCTTGGTATGAAGGTTTGATTACTTTGGTACGAAGGTTTGGTTACCTTGGTATGAAGGTTTAGTTACCAACTGCACTATGAAAAAATTGCAGGTGTGGAGGTGGATTGGTTACCTTGGTATGAAGGTTTAGTTATCTTGATATGAAAGTTTGGTTACCTTGGTATGAAGGTTTAGTTACCAACTGCACTATGAAGATAACCTAATAAAACTGAATTGGTTATCTTGGTATGAAAGTTTGGCAACCAATTGCATGAAAGTTTAGCTACCAACTGCATCACATTCAAAATAAATTGGTAACCTAATAAAACTGAATTAGTTACCTTTGTACGAATGTTTGGTTACCAACTGCACTATGAAAAAACTGCAGGTGTGGAGGTGGATTGGTTACATTGGTATGAAGGTTTGGTTACCTTGGTATTAAGGTTTGGTTACCAACTGCATTATGAAAAAATTACAGGTGTGGAGGTGGTTTGGTTACCTTGGCATGAAGATTTGGTTACCTTGGTATGAATGTTTGGTTACCTTAGTATGAAGGTTTGGTTACCAACTGCATTATGAAAAAACTACAGATGTGGAGGTGGTTTGGTTACCTTGGCATGAAGGTTTGGTTACCTTGGTATGAATGTTTGGTTACCTTGGTATGAAGGTTTGGTTACCAACTGCACTAGAAAAAAACTGCATGTGTGGAGGTGGATTGATTACCTTGGTATAAAGGTTTGGTTACCTTTGTAAGACCCCAACTTTTATGAATAAAGATTTAATTTTTTTTTATATATTATTTCGAAATAGTAAGGTGTTGACTTGATAAATATGAAAGTTATGGGTGAAATGTACAAATATTTTTAAAATGAGCAAGTGGTTATAAAATATTCTTGTTGTCGGGGAATATTCGTTTGGTCGTGGAATATTCTTGTTGTCGGGGAATATTCGTACGACGGCGCAGCTATTTGTGGGCCCCCACAACGGAATAACTGTCGGATATAGAAAGCGACAGAAATAACTTTTTACAAGATAACGGCGTGGTTGTTACCGTTAGTACTGTTGAAATACCCGGTGGTTAAAATACAGTGATACACGGTGTTGCATAGTAGCATACGGTATTGCACAGTATTTTGAATTATTGAGTCTTACGTGAGAAGCCATTACTCAATTATTGTTACAGTAATTACTGTTCAATATTTTATATTATTGACTCAATAATTGCTACGTTGATATTTTATATTATTGACTCAATAATTACTGCATTGATATTTTATTGACTCAATAATTGCTACGTTGCCATTTTATATAATTGATTCAATAATGACTACAGTTGATATTTTGTAGTATTGATTCAATAATTGTTGTTGCACAGTATTTAATGTTATCAACTCAATAATTCATATTATTTGAATAATATTATTAGATAGCATTATTGACAATGTCTAAGGAAGTTCTGTCTAGGAGGGGTTATTTAATTGCGCGCCAGTAAGGAGAAGTCCTTATCGGAAGGCCCCCTCTGTCCTGGGAACGACCTGGTTGTTAATATTGTAGTTCTATAATATTATTTGTGAATAATTAATTATTGATTTATATGATAAGGAAATATTTATTTTGTGGATATTAAAGAAGGAATTGGCGCTGGTGAGTTTTTATCAATATTTTGGTGTGAGAAATTATCTGTTTTTGGATTTCGGATAATTTATGTTTGGAATTTGGAAAAACTTCCTTCTGCAAAGTTGTAGAGAATTAAATTTCCTATGAAAGGATATAAAATTTGTATTTTTCTGACGAAGGGGCTATTTGTTATGAATTATTGAAGTTTTGGAAAATAAATATTTTTTTAATAAAGGGTGGGACCCACTTTTGTTGGTTTGTTGAAAAATCAGAATTTTTGGGCAGCAGCCAGGCGGCGGAAGAAAAAAAAATAAAATAATATTATTTTATTATTTTAGTCTCCTTTGGCATCCTAAGCTTTTCCTATAAATAGGGTGCTTAGGTTAGAATTGAAAATCACACCAGAAATTAGAAGTTTTCTCTCTCTATAATATCGAGCGTATTTTTGTGAGTATTTTAATACTTTGAGTATTAGCATTCAGTGCAAGTTTCTTTCGAAATTATATCCGATATTCCAGTCAGAGATACTATTTTTTTGAGGTAAGGGATGTTATTTCTTTCGTAAATGATGTTATTCTTTTCAATATCATTATACCGAAATATTGTCATGGATTTTATGTTGAAATTCTTACTTTTTCCGTCGGGATTACTATTCACGTATACGGCACTATTCACGTATACGGCACTATTCACGAAAAAATTAAATTTTCTTCTATTTGTCCAAATTACTTGTTAAGGTTACTATCTTTGATTGTATCCAAGTTTTGAGCTCTATTCTTGAATTTTGCTCCATAATTGATTATTACGAGGTATTTTTGAATTGGATATACTGAAATACGAATCCTTAGTCTTTGTCTTTTATCTCACTGGATTCGTTTTTTTTAAATATTTTTCATCATCCTCAGTCCTAAAAGGTGATGTAACTGAATATCTTTGGCCTGTAGAGCAAAGATGAATGATTACCTGATGAATATCTTTGGCCTGTAGTGCAAAGATGACAGGTGTTGAGATGAATATGACCACTGATGATACAAATGAATATCTTTGGCCTGTAGTGCAAAGATGAATATTGATTCGAGATGTATATTGATTGATGTTACAGGGATAAAATATTGATGATGGACTTTTAAATCATAGAAGATAGTAGACTTGATTCTCTGCTTAACTCTTCTAATGATTTGTTATTTCCGCTGCGAATATTGATCTAAAGTTGGTTGTCCATTATATTTTATCTTATTTGTTGAAGACTAACGATAATTTGTTTCCCATTATCTTAGTCATAATATTCTTTACTGAGCTAGTTGATCTCACCCTTTTCATCTGTTGTCCTCTTCAGGAAATGAGAATGTTGCGGGGACTAGTCGGGGGACAGAGTGATGGTCCGAGTTAGAGCAGTAGTAGTCCTCACTATTTCTGATAAATAGTGTGATAATAATTGTAATGAGGACTTAGTTTGAATCTTAATATTTTCTACATATTTGTGCTGAGACTCACAGTTGTGTGGTCGTATTTTGCACGACCGTATGATATAAAGTTTGTATTTGAATTCTGTACCATGTATTTGGCGACTCAGAATGGGTTGGGTTGAATGGACCTATTCTGGGGGCGTCACAGTTGGTATCAGAGCTTAGGGATATGATCTCTGGCGGAGATCGGGGAATAGAACTAGGAGGGGAGAGACGAGTAAATCCTTCGCTAGTGTGTCCTACCTAAGCTTATGTGGTATTTAATTGGTCAGTCGGAGCATAGGGTTAATATGTGATATGTTGACTTGTTTAATTAACCCTTGTTTTATGGCAGTATTTGAGAATGACAGCTGAGAATGTTAACAACGAAGTGAATGAGACCGTGGAGACACCTTTAATCACCAACCAGGATAATGTGATGACAGAAGAAGAAGAAATTAGAAATATCCATGTGGTGAGTGAAGAATTAATAGTTGCACCCGAGCTAGTAGCAGAGGTAGCAGCTGAGAGTGAGGAAGAAGAGGAACCTGAGGAGGAATATTTATTAGGAGAACTTTATGATCAAAATGTAGAACTGCAAAATCGTATTCTTGAGTTAGAAGAGCAGGGTGAAGAACAACAGACAGCCGTGGAACAAAGGGATACAATAATTCAAGAAAGGGATATAGAAATTCAAGATTTTGCTACTCGTTATGCGAGGCTTGAACAGAAGTTCTCTCTGGCAGAACATATGATATTAGAGCTAGAATCTAAAAATGCAAATGTCAACAATCAGCTGAAAGAAGAAGCAACGGAACGAGTGAGAATTGAAGATGCATGGGTAAAAGCCGCACGACGCGTTGATATTTTAGAAAGAGACGTCCGATCTAAGAAGGCCAAAATAGACGAAATAGATTTTACTTTTTGGACAGCAATTGGGAAAATCAAACATCGAGTTTGGAATTACCCTGTGCATAGCGGTCAACCCCAATTCGATATGGATCGAAGAGTAATGATTCAGATCATGGATCAGGAGTGTGACGAAGCCGTTGAGGGTGGAATGAGCTGTATAGCAAAGTCAAGACCAGTTGGGATAGTGACACCAAAGACTGTCCCAGACAAATCAAAGTCGGTGGTTCCATGAAGAGCGTTTATCGAGACTGCCCAAAACGCGAGGAACCCGAATGAATTTATCACGGGTTAGTTAATCATAAATTTTTGCGAAGTTTATACCTTGTTAGATACCGGTGCTACCCATTCCTTTATTTCACCTGCTTGTGCTCAACGTTTGAACTTGACTTCTGATAAATTAGACTTTGACTTATCTGTTGAAACTCCGTTAGGAGAAACCTTTGTTACATCTACAGTTTACAAATATTGCTTGATTCAGATTGGTACCCATACCTTACCCGTTGATCTTATATCTTTGAAAATACTTGCATTTGACGTGATTTTAGGAATTGACTGGTTAACCACTTACCATGCCAAAATTGATTGTTTTCGTAAGGTTGTTAGTTTTCATATTCCTAATCAACCTGTTGTGCGAATCCAAATCACCAAACCACTAAAATCAGTCAATATCATTTCAAGTCATAAAGCTATTCGTTTATTGAAAAACGGATGTCAAGCTTTCTTAGCTCATGTCACTGATCTAAATCAGAATACATCAGATTTGAATGATATTTCTGTTGTTAATGAGTTTCCTGATGTATTTCCCGAAGAACTTCCCGGTCTACCCCCAGAACGTGAAGTTGAATTCTTTATTGACCTTGAGCCCGGTACAAAGCCCATTTCTAAAACCCCGTATCGAATGGCTCCTATTGAACTTCAAGAGTTAAAGGTCCAATTACAAGAGTTGTTAGACATCGATTTTATTCGTCCTAGTACGTCTCCTTGGGGTGCTCCTGTTTTATTCGTAAAGAAGAAAGACGGGAGTATGCGACTTTGCATTGACTATCGGGAGTTGAACCATGTCACCATCAAGAATAGGTATCCGCTACCTCGTATTGATGACCTGTTCGGCCAGTTGCAAGGAGCGCAATTCTTTTCAAAGATCGATCTTCGTTCTGGATATCATCAGCTGAAGATTAAAACTGAGGATATTCCAAAGACTGCTTTCAGAACACGGTACGGGCATTATGAGTTCTTAGTCATGTCTTTTGGATTGACTAATGCTCCTGCTGCTTTCATGGATATGATGAACCGTGTATTTAAGGAGTATTTAGATCAATTTGTTGTTGTCTTTATTGATGACATCCTCATCTATTCTAAAAGCCGTGAAGATCATGAACACCATTTGAAGTTGGTACTTCAAAAGCTTCGTGAGAACAAGCTATACGCCAAGTTAAAGAAATGCAAGTTCTGGCTTGAGGAAGTAGCATTCCTTGGGCACGTGGTATCGAAACGTGGAGTATCTGTTGACCCGGCGAAGATTGAAGCAATACAAAGCTGGGAGCAACCTAAGTCGGTGACTGAAGTACGGAGCTTTCTGGGCTTAGCTGGTTATTATCGGAGGTTCGTAGAGGGATTTTCTCGAATCGCTACTCCATTAACACAGTTGACTCGGAAAGATACGAAATTCGTTTGGAGCGAAGAATGCGAGAAGAGCTTCCAAGAGCTCAAGAGGAGACTTATTTCGGCACCTGTTCTGACAATACCATCTGGTTCGGATGGATTTGTTATCTACAGCGATGCTTCAGGCAAAGGGTTAGGATGTGTTCTCATGCAACATGGGAAAGTCATAGCCTATGCCTCGCGACAACTCAAAGAATATGAGAGGAATTATCCTACTCATGATCTAGAGTTGGCAGCAGTCGTTTTCGCGTTGAAGATCTGGAGACATTACTTGTACGGAGAGAAAGTGGAGATTTATACGGATCATAAGAGCCTTAAATATTTCTTCACTCAGAAGGAACTCAACATGCGGCAACGACGTTGGCTTGAGCTGTTGAAAGATTACGATCATACTATCCAATACCATCCTGGAAAAGCGAACGTGGTAGCTGACGCGTTGAGTAGAAGATCATATGTGGGAACGAGTGCGATGATGTCAAGTATACGCGTAGAACCAGCTTTGCTTGATAAAGTTAAAGCTGCTCAAGCTACAGATGCGGAGCTGATGAAGATGAAGAAGAAGGTGCAAGAAGGTGCAATTCCAGAAGCAAGAATCGATGAAGAGGGAATACTTCGAGTCAACTCCAGACTTTGTGTTCCTAACGATTTCGCCTTGAAGTATAGAATCATGATGGAGGCACACAACACACCGTTTGCGATCCATCCTGGGAGTACTAAAATGTATCATGATCTTCGACATACATTTTGGTGGAGCAATATGAAGAGAGAGATCGCGGAGTTCATCTCTAGATGTTTAACTTGTCAACGTGTAAAGGCGGAGCATCAAGTGCCGAAGGGTCCATTGCAACCACTGGAGATTCCGAAATGGAAGTGGGAACACATTACGATGGATTTCGTTACGGGTCTTCCCAAGGTTTCTCAAGGCTTAGATGCGATTTGGGTTATTGTTGATAGATTAACCAAGTCTGCTCATTTCTTGCCGATACGAGAGACTTATTCCCTTGAACGTCTTGCTCATATGTACGTGAATGAGATTGTGAGATTGCATGGCATGCCAGTATCCATAGTTTCGGATCGTGATCCCAGATTTACTTCACGATTTTGGATCAGTTTGCAGAAAGCTATGGGCACGAATTTACGCTTCAGTTCGGCTTATCATCCTCAAACAGACGGACAATCAGAGAGGACTATTCAAACTCTTGAAGATCTATTGAGACTTTGTGTTCTAGACTTCAAAGGGAGTTGGGATAAGTATTTACCATTGGTGGAATTCTCCTACAACAACAGTTATCAGGCAAGTATAGGCGTAGCTCCATTCGAAGTGTTGTATGGGAGAAAGTGTCGTTCTCCAGTATGTTGGGATGAGGTGGGTGAAGCAACATTGTTGGGACCAGAGTTAGTACGTATGACTACAGAAAAGATCCAAATAATCCGACAACGTATACAGACGGCACAGGATCGACAAAAGAGTTATGCAGATCTTCATCGAAAGGACGTGGAATTTAATGTTGGAGACCATGTGTTATTACGTGTTGCTCCATGGAAAAGAGTTACGAGGTTCGGGAAGAGAGGAAAGCTCAATCCACGATTCATTGGTCCATTTGAGATTCTTGATCGAATAGGAAATGTGGCTTATAGACTCGCTTTACCTCCAAGCATGTCTCGTGTTCATAACGTGTTTCACATATCCGTGTTACGTAAATATGTGAAGGATCCAAACCGCATTATTGAGTTAGAACCAGGCGAGATAGCTGAAGATTTAACGTACGAGGAGGTACCTGTTAAGATCTTGGATAGGAAGGAGCATGTCCTACGCTCGAAAATTATACCTCAAGTTAAAGTTTTGTGGAGAAACCATGCAATTGAGAAAATGACCTGGGAGTTGGAATCAGAAATGAAAGCGACGTATCCTCACCTTTTCGACATACCAGGTACGTACGTCAATTTCGAGGATGAAATTTCATAAGGAGGGGAGGTTGTAAGACTCCAACTTTTATGAATAAAGATTTAATTTTCTTTATATATTATTTCGAAATAGTAAGGTGTTGACTTGATAAATATGAAAGTTATGGGTGAAATGTGCAAATATTTTTAAAATGAGCAAGTGGTTATAAAATATTCTTGTTGTCGGGGAATATTCGTTTGGTCGTGGAATATTCTTGTTGTCGGAGAATATTCGTACGACGGCGCAGCTATTTGTGGGCCCCCACAACGGAATAACTGTCGGATATAGAAAGCGACAGAAATAACTTTTTACAAGATAACGGCGTGGTTGTTACCGTTAGTACTGTTGAAATACCCGGTGATTAAAATACAGTGATACACGGTGTTGCATAGTAGCATACGGTATTACACAGTATTTTGAATTATTGAGTCTTACGTGAGAAGCCATTACTCAATTATTGTTACAGTAATTACTGTTCAATATTTTATATTATTGACTCAATAATTGCTACGTTGATATTTTATATTATTGACTCAATAATTGCTGCATTGATATTTTATTGACTCAATAATTGCTACGTTGCCATTTTATATAATTGATTCAATAATGACTACAGTTGATATTTTGTAGTATTGATTCAATAATTGTTGTTGCACAGTATTTAATGTTATCAACTCAATAATTCATATTATTTGAATAATATTATTAGATAGCATTATTGACAATGTCTAAGGAAGTTCTGTCTAGGAGGGGTTATTTAATTGCGCGCCAGTAATGAGAAGTCCTTATCGGAAGGCCCCCTCTGTCCTGGGAACGACCTGGTTGTTAATATTGTAGTTCTATAATATTATTTGTGAATAATTAATTATTGATTTATATGATAAGGAAATATTTATTTTGTGGATATTAAAGAAGGAATTGGCGCTGGTGAGTTTTTATCAATATTTTGGTGTGAGAAATCATCTGTTTTTGGATTTCGGATAATTTATGTTTGGAATTTGGAAAAACTTCCTTCTGCAAAGTTGTAGAGAATTAAATTTCCTATGAAAGGATATAAAATTTGTATTTTTCTGACGAAGGGGCTATTTGTTATGAATTATTGAAGTTTTGGAAAATAAATATTTTTTTAATAAAGGGTGGGACCCACTTTTGTTGGTTTGTTGAAAAATCAAAATTTTTGGGCAGCAGCCAGGCGGCGGAAGAAAAAAAAATAAAATAATATTATTTTATTATTTTAGTCTCCTTTGGCATCCTAAGCTTTTCCTATAAATAGGGTGCTTAGGTTAGAATTGAAAATCACACCAGAAATTAGAAGTTTTCTCTCTCTATAATATCGAGCGTATTTTTGTGAGTATTTTAATACTTTGAGTATTAGCATTCAGTGCAAGTTTCTTTCGAAATTATATCCGATATTCCAGTCAGAGATACTATTTTTTTGAGGTAAGGGATGTTATTTCTTTCGTAAATGATGTTATTCTTTTCAATATCATTATACCGAAATATTGTCATGGATTTTATGTTGAAATTCTTACTTTTTCCGTCGGGATTACTATTCACGTATACGGCACTATTCACGTATACGGCACTATTCACGGAAAAATTAAATTTTCTTCTATTTGTCCAAATTGCTTGTTAAGGTTACTATCTTTGATTGTATCCAAGTTTTGAGCTCTATTCTTGAATTTTGCTCCATAATTGATTATTACGAGGTATTTTTGAATTGGATATACTGAAATACGAATCCTTAGTCTTTGTCTTTTATCTCACTGGATTCGTTTTTTTTAAATATTTTTCATCATCCTCAGTCCTAAAAGGTGATGTAACTGAATATCTTTGGCCTGTAGAGCAAAGATGAATGATTACCTGATGAATATCTTTGGCCTGTAGTGCAAAGATGACAGGTGTTGAGATGAATATGACCACTGATGATACAAATGAATATCTTTGGCCTGTAGTGCAAAGATGAATATTGATTCGAGATGTATATTGATTGATGTTACAGGGATAAAATATTGATGATGGACTTTTAAATCATAGAAGATAGTAGACTTGATTCTCTGCTTAACTCTTCTAATGATTTGTTATTTCCGCTGCGAATATTGATCTAAAGTTGGTTGTCCATTATATTTTATCTTATTTGTTGAAGACTAACGATAATTTATTTCCCATTATCTTAGTCATAATATTCTTTACTGAGCTAGTTGATCTCACCCTTTTCATCTGTTGTCCTCTTCAGGAAATGAGAATGTTGCGGGGACTAGTCGGGGGACAGAGTGATGGTCCGAGTTAGAGCAGTAGTAGTCCTCACTATTTCTGATAAATAGTGTGATAATAATTGTAATGAGGACTTAGTTTGAATCTTAATATTTTCTACATATTTGTGCTGAGACTCACAGTTGTGTGGTCGTATTTTGCACGACCGTATGATATAAAGTTTGTATTTGAATTCTGTACCATGTATTTGGTGACTCAGAATGGGTTGGGTTGAATGGACCTATTTTGGGGGCGCCACAACCTTGGTATCAAGGTTTGGTTACCTTGATATGAAGGTTTGGTTACCAACTGCACTATGAAGGTAACCTAGTAAAATTGAAAAATTAGGATTCTCATTTTCGGACAGAGAACAAGTAATATGTTTGTATAGAGTATGAGAAGGCATATCATCAAAGGCAACAAAGAAGATCAATGTCAACTGAAAATGCTACTTGCCTCATAAATTATTGGGAGAAAGCAAGAGATCACGTGAAGCAGCAATAAGACCTCCATTTATCTCTTTCATGCAACATCATTGGCAATAATGCCTACTTCAGTATCAGTATGCCATGAAGTTTCATATTGAAATTGCACAGACTATGTCATCTGATCACAACATATCTTTGATGAAATCAAGGTTTAGTGTGTCAGAACAGCCCAAGAACTGTAACAAGCATGATTCCTGATGACATTATCCCTTGCTCTATTTCTGAAGGGAGTTTTCTCCCACCTCTGGCTGCCTCTACGAGTATCAAGGCCAAATAGGGCAAGAGAGAAAGAGATTGAGAGTGAAAAGAGGGCAAGAGAGATATTAGAGCAAGTCTGCAACGAATTGGCCAGAGGTATTGGAGAAGACAGAGCTGAAGTTGGAGAACTAAAGATAGAATCAACAAACGTTCCAGAAGAAGTGGCGAAAAAGAGAGAAATGCTTCAGTTGACGATAGAGAATGGGAGAGAGAAAATGACGATTGACCAGCCTAAATTAAAAGAATCCTAATTGCATTAATTGTGTAAATAAATATGGAAAAATATATTATTTTTATAATTATTTTATCTATGTACTGTTGTTGTAATTATTTTTAAAAATGTACTAGTACATATAATTATTCCATTAAATTATCAGGTCTATTATTAATCCGTTTTAAAACTTGGTTGACCTAACCACGAGGAGATGTTTAATAAATACGCTAATTTAAATTTAAAAAAATGAGTAACTAAAATACTTTCAGACAAAAATAATCTCAGATTTTAGTAGGCGGGTCTCCTAAATTTAAAAGGTAAATTTTTTACTATGGAAGTGTTGGATAAAAATTGAATGATATGAATCTGAATCTGAATGCAAAAATTTGTTTGATAATTAATATGTCTGAAATATCTGAACGATATAATTTTATTAGTTTACCCCTCTGAAAAAATTCAAAATTGTTATAAATTTATTTAATATTACTTAATATAATAGTTAAAAAAAATTTAAATTTTATTTTATTTTATTCAGCTGCTCATTCAGGAAAAAAAGCTGACTTAACAATTCAACTCAATCATCTGACCGATTCAGTCATTCAAACAAATTTCTTTCAAAACAAACGCACTTAATGGCTGACCGATTCAATCATTCAACCATTCAGATGTATTCAGTCCTAAACAAACAGCCCCTAAGACTATGTTTGCTTGTAAGTAGTACTCGGTATTATGAGTATATTATAATTTTTTACTACAAATATTATTTTAGGGAATTGATATTTCCACAAGCTAATTTGATATTTTCACAAGCGAGTCCCATTTTTAACTAAATCAACCCTTTGTGCAGTAAACTAACTATAGAATTTAGTTCTTATGTCCAAATTACCACCACTTAATAAATAAGTAAACATCTGGTTGCTTAATTTTATTTGATTATTAGTTTTACTCAATTGAAGACAACTTTTATTTATTTAATTATTATAATAGTAATAATATTAATAATAATTAGAAAATAGTTATGAAATAAGTGAGAAAAATTATTTACACATAAAAATTAGGATCTAAGGCTTTCTACTCCCACCAGGGAAAAAATTATTTTCAGAATTTCTATTATCATATCATATTACTAAATTAAGATTTTTATGAAACAAATTATACTTCAAATGTGTAAACTTTATATACAAATAACTAGATGTTTAGTTATTTATCAAGTGGGGGTAATTTGGACATAAGAACTAAATCCTATAATTAGTTTATTGCACACATGGTTGGTTTAGTTAAAAGTGGGACCTACTTGTGAAAATATCAAATTAAATTGTGAAAATATCAATTCTCTTATTTTATACTAATTTCATTTTTTAATTTACAAATTTATTTATAAAACAAAACGTCTTTTTTTTAATAAAAAAATTGTCAAAGAAAAAAAAATAAAAATTGGTTTTGAGTTTTAGTGTTTAACAATCTCTCACTAAATTGGATTTTGGATTCCCTCCGCAACACATTCCCTCCAATCTCATCCAATACATTATATTTTTATAATTGTGAATAGTATAATTAAAATCGATACCGGTCAATTATTTTATTATATTGAATAACATAAATATTGTTTCACAAATAAAATTAATCCGACACAAATTAGATTTCAAACCTGCCTACCTTAGGGGTGAGACTTGTATGTATACACTGAATATTCGTGCGCGTGAGAGGGAGGGAGGGAGGGAGGGAGGGAGGGAGACAGAGAGGAGAGAGAATGTATATATACACTGAATAGTTTGGGGAAGATAGAAGATGATGACTTGCCTACGTTAGTCCTTAGGGGTGAGACTTGGGGAAGCTCAAACAAACAAACATACAAACAAACGGGAAAGAGAAGAGGACGACGGGTGCACTGGCACGCACCCAACGCCCAGCTCAGTGGCCTCAATTAATTAATTAATATGATCAGGTACTGCTCCTTATGTTTCTTAATTCTTCCCTTTCTTACTACTACTAATTTATACTCTACTTTAATAGCTAGCACCTGAAGAAGTCAAGTGCTGGTTAATTTTAATTAACCCACGGAATTAAATATATATATATATATATATCAACCATCTTGATTATTTTTTCCTTCACAAGTGCGTTACTTGATATATTTACTCATCATTTTCAATCATTTGCATATGTAAAAATATGATGAGTAGACTCGCAAGCGGCAATTAATTAATTATTTGTGTTGGGAGCTTCAAAATCATAGTAAGTGTTGATTCATTCATTGTAACAAATTGTATGATTGTTTGATTGATTATTTAATTATGTGCTCAATTATGTAGGTCGAGTTTAATTTTTCTGACTTGCACTACAAAAAAAATGGCGTAGAGTTGGGATGGTGAAATGTTGTATACCGCACCTTTCCTTCTTTAACGAACAACCTAGAGGATTTAGATTCCCCTCAAATCACAACCACTCCCCACCAGGCCACCAGCTGAACATCTTATATAGTGCAAACATTTGTGTGTATATATATATATATATATATGGGGATGATCCATTTATAATGTTGTAAAAAAAGTGTCTATCATGAAACTCCCCATATATCTATAGTTTCACATATATAACTTAATAGTTACTGGTAAAACATTAGGTGAGAGATAGAGAGAGAAATGTGAATGTAGCAAGTTGGAAAGAAAGTTGGGACAAGGTGTAGGGCCGACAAATAGTAGCACGCGGAAAAGACACAAAAGATCGATGAGGCAACAAGATGCATGATTTTATAAAGCAGGCCAGGAGGTAAGTAGGTTCGTTCGTTCGTTCGTACGTAAGCCCTCGCTAGCAGACATCCCATGCGAAGCTGAACTGTATGATTTGGATTTTGGATCACTAACAATTATTCTTAAGTGGAGTACGTAGCAGCAGCAAATTAAGGATATGATAATCTACCACCACCGCTAATTGTGGTGGTGCGGTTTATTTTAAATTAAAATGTCGAATAAGCCGTGTTCACAAGTAATTAATTCTTGTGAATAACTTTTTATTTGTTAAAAAATCACACAAATGCTAGAACTCCCTTTTTTCTTCACTCAAATTTAAATATTTTAATTTTTTTTTGTTACAGATCTAAAATTGTCCATCTATATATCGTTGAAAAGTTCTCGTTAAAATTAATCTTCTAAACAAGATTCATCGTTGATTATATATTTTTAGTTAAAATGATCAAAATTGAGGTTAAAGTTTTGTATTTTTAAATTCATCATTGTAGAATTTGTTTGTAAATTTTGATTTTTTAACTCCGTGAAAACTTATCAATTATAGATTTTGTTTTGAAGATCTTTTGGAGACCTTTCCAATGATATATAAATTAAAAATCTTGAATTTATAATGAAAAAAATATTAAATTTTGAAGTCTGGTTGAATATAGAGAAACTTTTATTTTAGGAGAGTAAAAGTGTTTTGATACTTGCAGGATTTTTTAACGTAAAGAGTTATTTGTAAGGAATGAGTTGCTATCCACTAGAAAGACTTGCTGATATTTAAGTAATTGATAAATAATGATATGTATTGATAAATAATGATATATTTTTATGATAATTGTCGCTATAAATCCTATAGTAATGATTTTTACTGTCGTTATATATATATATCACGACACTCTTCGTGTAAAAATATTAAAAAATATTATGAAAATATCAATTTTTTATATTTATTCAACTCTTTTGATATGGGCCATTCCTATTTGAAATAAACAGTAGAAGATGCTGACAAAAGACTCATCCAACGGTGATTGTAGATCATCTCTTATATACATATACATATATATATATATATATATATATATATTTATTTATTTATTTATTTACAAGAGTGACATAAAATTAAAGTGAAATGATGTTGACTCTCTTGATTGTTTACAAACTTACTCTATCCATCAATCTTCAGTCTGTGGCTGTCCGATTTCATCTGTATCAAATGCCATACTCATTCTAGTGGCGGGGATGGCCCACTTGACCCTGTACGAATGGTAGAGAGGGTCACTAAACCAATTATTAAATTTTCAGTCTCCTGAAAATAAATTAACGTCCACATGTTTATGTCAGAGCTGAGAGATGTTTGGGGTCTTTTTTTCCTTCTCTGACAGCCATTTCCCACTCCCTTGTGAAGCTAAGTAACTGAGTTATAAGAAGTTAAAAGTATACTCCCTCCTCCGTTACAAAATATAAATAAATTGAATTTACAAATATTGCAAATATTATGTATGTAGTTTGTTAGTATATGCTTACTTTTGAAATCATAAATGAGTTAAGTACCATTATAATGAAATTATAAGAAATTTTTTAGGACATTGCATCATTTTTAATGAAAAGAGGAAATAAAAAAAATTGCAAATGAAACTCTTTTTTTAGACAGAGTGATTTTTTTTTGCTCCAAAAATCTCATAGTATATATATTTTTTGGTTATCAAATTCAATTTTTTTTTATGGAGAAATAAATACTCCCTTCAATTCAACTTTTAAGTCTACTTGAAATATTTTCAAATTTAAATTTAACGTGATTGTTTTTACTTTGTAAACAATAAATCTCATACTTAGTACGTAGTGTGATTTTGTTCTAGTTACTAATTACTCCACTCGTTCCAAAATTAGAGATGTTATATTAAATTTTAAAATTAGTACGAATCATAAAAATTTAGAATGAAATAAATTTTGTGATTAATAGTTTTTGTTATATATTATACAATTATAATTATTGTATCAACTAAAATTAAGTATATTTATATTAATTTGAACTTTAATATATCGTTGTTTAATCTCATCAAAAGCCAAATTGTATCTGTAATTTTGAAATCGACAGAAAAAGTATAATTTTAGATCAAAATTTAATTTTACCCCAGTTTTTCCTAAGGCTTTGGAACTAGGCCAGGCCTAATTGGTGGTGTTGTGGTGGAGGCCTTCTCAAGAAGTAGGGCGGATAATTTGCGGGTCCTTTACAGTAATATATAATAATTAAAAAGTAATTACAACATTAGTGCATTTACAAAATTATTACAAAAATAACGCAATAAATTGGTATCCCTCAATAACTACCATAATTAATAATTCAAATTTTTGTGATCTAACAACCAAAACAAATCCATAATTTCTAATTTTCATCATCCTCATCGAAAATACCACTGATAATAGTAGAGGTTGTTTCATATCCCGCAACCAGCAGAGCCACCAAGAAATCCACAATATCCTCGTCGGCAGTGGCAAAGCCACCTTGAAGGATGTGGGGTCAAGCGACCCTACTGGGAAAAAAATTATTTTATAATATATGATAAATTTAGAAAAAATTTAAGTGTAATGAATAAATTGACCCCACTAAAATTTTATAAATTTTTTAATATACGGGGTCAAATTAAATTTTTTATAACTTTCTCAACTCCATATTACTTCTACACCTTGATGTATGCATTTTTCTCTAATATTTTTAAAATAAATAATAATCTAATTTATATTATTTTTATAACATAAGAAATTTAAATATTTATTAACAAATTTGTGATTAGAAAGACGTATTATGGGTGAATAAGGGGGTGTGTGTGTGTGTATATATATATATATATATATATATATATAATGTTATTACTTGTTATATTAATAATATTGTAACCAAATACATGTTTTACATGTGCAATCGGCCAAAAAGCACAAAATTATCTTTAAAAATTGGCTCGGGAGAGCTGCCCCTAAACCCCTGCCAAATTATTTATAACATCACAATATTTCGACCCTACTAAATAAAATTCATGCCTTCGCCACTGTTTGTCGGAAAATCCCACTCCTCCACCTTCTCCGCCCAACAGCGCTGCCAGCATATCATTCTTTCTCTCTCCTATCTCCTCCGTACTCTCTCTCACCACCAAACCCAACGCTTCAGCCACTTTTTCTCTAGCCTTCAACAAAAACATGCAATATATATTAACATGCATATATATATATATATATGTTAGTTCATTTAATTTCTATATATTTTCTAATTACAATATAAACTCTAGTTTTAAAGAGAGAGAAAAACAAAAAACTAACTTGAATGGCTTTGCAGTAGGTGGGAGAGAAGAGAGTAAAACGAATAGAGAAGAAACCTTCAATGACAAACATATATTATTTCATTAAATTCTCAGTCCACTCGCATGGATCAAAGCTCATCAACTACTTCACTATTAACTCAAATGTAATCTTCTCTATCACTGTTAACGCCAATGAGAAGAAGGAGAAGATTCGCCCTACAAACATAAGTTTGAAAACAAATAGATGTAACTCTTACTGTTCCGAAGTTTTTTTATGACTATTTGGTTACCCACAAAAACTAAAATGGTTACCTTTGTATAAAGGTTTTGCTACCAACTACATCATATTCAAATTAAATATATTTTTAAAAGGTTATTTTTAAAAGGTTATTTATAAGTAACCAATTAAGTTTTATTAGGTTACCAATTGCATGAATGTTTGGCTACCAACTGCATCACATTCAAAATAAATTAGTAACCTAATAAAACTGAATTGGTTACCTTGGTATGAAGGTTTGACAACCAACTGCATGATTGTTTGGCTACCACCTGCATCACATTCAAAATAAATTGGTAACCTAATAAAACTGAATTGGTTACTTTGGTTTGAAGGTTTGGCAACCAACTGAATGAATGTTTGGCTACCAACTGCATCACATTCAAAAATAAATTGATAACTTAATAAAACTGAATTGATTACCTTGGTACGAAGGTTTGGTTACCAACTGCACTATGAAAAAACTGCAGGTGTGGAGGTGGATTGGTTACATTGGTCTGAATGTTTTGTTACCTTGGTATAAAGGTTTGGTTATCAACTGCATTATGAAAAAACTGCAGGTGTGGAGGTGAATTGGTTACTTTGGTATGAAGGTTTGGTTACCTTGGTATGAAAGTTTGGTTACCTTGGTATGAAGGTTTGATTACTTTAGTATGAATGTTTGGTTACCTTAGTATGAAGGTTTGGTTACCTTATTATGGCTGAAAAGTTTGTTAAGTAGCCACCACGTTTACAACTTTGTTGGGTTGTGCTGCACTTTGTCTTAATGAAATAAGAGTACGTTCGTAGTACCATTGATATTTTCCTTATTTGCTGCTGCCATGTATCCGGGCCTTAGAATGGTCAATTTGCGATTTCTGAGGTTCTAGTTGTTTTTTAGACTAACTAGATCTCTAAGGCTTTTTCAGAGAGGAAAGGAGGATTAGAAAAGGGAGAAAAATGATTGGAGTTGGAGGCAGTGATTGGAAGCATTATGTTAGGAGGAAACCTCATGTTGTCAAACGGATGAATAAGAAAAGGAATCCCTGATTGGAAGTATTATGCTAAAAGACGACGAAGATGACGAGAAGGCTTTTCATTTGAGAAACGATGAGAGTTGCAGAGTTGCTCCGGTTGAAACTATTTTCGGGGGAGAGAGAGCGAACAGAGAATGAGGATAAGTAAGAATGGAGGACTGGGCCACTGGCCATGTAAACTTGGAACAATTACAGTTCAAAAAAACCAATCCGATTGAAAAAAAACTAATCCGAACGAAAAATATGGGAACAGTTTTTTTAATTGAAAAACTGATTTGCCATGTCAACCCCATTATTAATCACTTAGATTAAAGGAATACTAATTACATTAATTTTATAAAGAAATTATTAAAAATATATTATTTTTATAAATATTTGCTGGATGCGCCGTTATTTTAATTCTTTTTAAAAATATACTAAAAAATGTAATTGTTCCATAATTTGCCCGGGATTCTACAAAAATGGGCCATATACTACTACAAGAGCTAGGTGAGATGGGCTATAGGTACTACTTGATAGATCAATTTGTTTTCATTAGATTGATGATTTAATACATTTGCTAATCAAAAGGTAATCAATTATTTGCCTACTAGGAATGATAATATATTCAATATTGTATTCTACTGAAAATGAGAGCTTTGTTTTTATTTTTGTTGATTATTACTTTTTCCAATACTGGGATTTGTATTTACATAATTTGATATAATATTTTTATTCATATTTTTTAAAGCTTAAATATAATTTACTATCCTAAACTATATGTCATATTCCACTTCGGTGATTCACCTTTCAATTTTGTCAATTAGATGATTGAACTATTAATTTTTTTTAATTCCATTCAATTGAGTCTGCCACGTCATAAATTGCTGACGTGGCTGTATGGGTGGGACATAACTAAGCTAATGTGTTTGAAAAAAAATAATTTTTTATTTTGTGATTAAACATTTTTGATATATTAAAGGGTAAAATCGCCACACCACTTTCTTATCATCATAATCTGAACCTACAGCCACCAAGCTCAGGCTTGAACTTCATTACATCTTCCACGACAGCAGCCCTAAACAAGCCAGTATCAACCGCATTGCAAAACCAGCCAAACAAGCCCCTCCTCCTTTCCCACTTTTTAGCACCCCCTTCTCCGCCGTCCTCAACACTTCTCTCATTTTCTTATGCCCGGGTCCCACAACTACCCTTATGCTCGCACTCAGATCCAACAGCCCCATCTGTATGCAATCCACCACGTCCACCTCCGCGATCTCCTCGATTTTGACTCCATCTGACACATGATAAGTTGCCCTTCCTCGTAATTGCTTAGATATATACCCCGTGTCGATCCCGTAGTCCGAAGCCTTAACCACCGTGTGGACCGATCCACGGACTCCATTACGACCTTTCGGGCTAATTTAGGGATGTCGATCATGGGGAACATAATGATCTAGGGGGCCCAAATCCTGGGCTTTCTTGGCCTAAGTTGCACACGACTCCGAAAGGCGGAGGATGGCGGGGGTGCAGGGTGGGGCGAGGGCGTGGAGACAAGGGAGAGTTTCAGGAGACGCCGCCATGGTCGTGCTCCATGTCGACGATAACGAAGTCGTAGCTGGAGAGGCTAGCGATCTCGACGAAGGTAGGTGAGAAGCTGGGAAGAAAGAAGGCGTAGAGTATCACAATGATTATATTTTTCTCATTGTTTTTCAATATTCTTTTGCTGAATAATTGTTATTTTAGTTATTAAATGCTTTTAGTTTTGTTATTATGGTTTGACGAATTTACCCTTGACTAAACAATGAATGTTAATAAAATATTAAAAATAACATTTTTTAATTACACATCAGCTGAACAAAATCCTACTAGAGGGCCACGTCAGTAAGTTATGACGTGAAAAACTCAATTGGCTGGAATTGAAAAAAAATTAATAGTTCAATCATCTAATTGACAAAATTGAAAGATGAATCACCGAAGTGGAATATGACCTATAGTTTAGAGTAGTAAATTATATTTAAGCCTTCTTTTAATAACAAACTTTATTTATTAAATTAAATTAAATATTACTCTCTCTATTCCTAAAAGATTGTCGTTTAAGGTTAATTCACATAGATTAAGGAATATAATTAATACCTATAGAAAATACTATACTACCCTTATTAATTGTCTCAACCAATTATTAGCTTTGTAAATTCCAAAAAGGGGTACTATTTTTTTCGCCAAAAACTTACTATACTAGTACTTTGATTATACTAGTATTGAATTGAATAAGAAGCATTGGGAAGGAAAGAAAACTTTAAATAGAAGAAATCTTTAAATAAGGATAAAGTAGAGAAAAAATAGTTAGGTGGTGTTTGTTTAGGTCTTAATGGCTCTTAATAGATATGCCTCTGATTCGGTCAATTAGAGGCACAACTTGTTTGTTAAAATTTTTGATGCCTTTTAATGCCTCTTAATCGGTAATATTCAAAAATGATGCTAGACCATTCAGAGCTACATCTGAGCGAGTTTAAGTTTTTTTTGGACAAAACTAACCTCAATAATATTATAAAATCTCTCTTTTATCCTCATCTCTTGTCCCTCTTTTCCCCTCTCGATTGACAAAAATGGAGTCTCAAACCCCTGATAATCTTTCCGATTCCGAGCTCGTCACCTTCGGAGATTACATAGTGAGGTCCAAACTCGGAGCAAGTCGACTGGCGACTGTATAGAAAGTCGAGCACGGAATTTTTGGCCAAGTTGTGGCGTTGAAGCAAATTTATCTCTCAAAACTCATGACCCATCTCAAGAAATGCTTAGACCCATTTCCGGCCAAGTTGTGGCGAGCTTTCCATCTTGTCCTCTGTAAATCACCCTAACATAATTTGCCTTCTTGATTTCTTTCAGGTATGATCCCTTGCCCAGTTCATCAATTTTTATTAATTGGGCTTTGTCTTTGAAAATTTTGGAATTGAACTGATTTAATGAAGTATTGTATTTTTTTTCCATTTTAAATTGTTTATAAACATTTTATTTTCTGATGATTGTTGGTTAGATTCAGTTGAAACGGGGCTTATTTGAGTTCTTATATCAGTTAAATGTTATTTATCTTCTTTTAACTTGCTATTATAAATATATATTTAAAATACTATTCAAAATCTTTTTTATTATCAAATATGTTTTGCTTAAACTGTTCATAGGGCTAAAATGATAAAATACTGTTATTCAGACATTTTGAAAAAATTAATTATCAAACTAACATTTTTTCATTCAGACACAATTTTGGACAGAGACTCTTTATTATTCAGATATCTAAATTATTCAGATCTTAAAACTCAATTTTATCAAACACCACCTTACTTTGTATTGATAAACTCAAAATGACAATCTTTTAGGAACAAAAATTACTTTTTAAAACAACAATTTTTTAGGAACGGAGGTAGTACATTCTTTCTGAAATATAAGAACCATTTTTGACCTTTTGAAGTCTATTAATTAATTTAAGAAATTCTCAATTTAAAATTGATATAAATTCATTTAATATTATATAGTATAATTATAAATATCATAAAGTGTCTAAGAAATGCTAGTAATTACAAATATTTGTTAATTTTCAAATTTAAATAAATCATGAATCGAAAATATCTTAAAATGATTTTAAAAGTCAAAATTACACTAACTTTCTGTACTCACCCTTGTTGCACCAGTAGCTTCCGTAGGTAAAGCTCTCCGTGTTACTTTGTTCCAAGGGAAGTGTCCCAGTAATTGTTTCAACATCAACATGCTGTGGAAATTCAATTATATATTGCCAATTTCGTTATATATACATTGTATAATGTTCACGCATCCGATCCAGACCTGAATCAGGCAAATACCATAGACTTTAATATTAATTATGATATTTATCCAAATCATTATGTCAACAATCTTGAATTGGCACAAAATTGGACCATCCTTTTCGAGTATTATATTGAAATGAAATGCACTATAAATAGCAAGCATAATTCCATATATTGTCCACAAATCACCAAAATAAGAAATCAATGAATAGTCTACCCTCTTCCCTACTTTCATTTATTTTTCTACTTTTCCTATCAACATTTTCAAGGGCAACTAAAGAAGATTTTCTTCAATGCCTCACCATTTATTCCCAAAACTCCACCACCATATCCACCCTTATTTACACCCCAACCAACTCTTCTTATACTTCTGTATTGCAGTTTAATATAAACAACCTAAGATTTGCATCACCAGACACCCCAAAACCTTCAGTCATTGTTACTCCCGTAGACGAATCCCAAATCCAAACCGTCATTTTTTGCTCCCAAAAACATGGAATTCAAATCAGAATCCGAAGCGGAGGTCATGATTTTGAGGGTCTTTCTTATAGTACCACATATGACATCCCATTTGTGTTACTCGATATGATTAATTTTGGATTAGTCAATATTGACCTTACAACTGAAACCGCATGGGCTTCAATCCGGTGCAACTCTCGGTGAACTTTATTATGCAATCTCACAAAAAAGTAGAACCCTTGGGTTTCCGGGTGGTCTTTGGTACACTGTGGGAGTTGGTGGACTCATTAGTGGAGGAGGATACGGCACGTTGAGACGAAAATATGGGCTTGCCGCGGATAATGTTATTGATGCTCGTCTGATCGACGTGAAGGGAAGAATACTTGATAGACAATCAATGGGTGAAGATGTCTTTTGGGCTATTAGAGGAGGGGGTAGTTCTAGCTTTGGAGTTGCTCTTTCTTGGAAGATAAAGTTAGTTCAAGTCCCAAAAAAACTGACTATTTTCACAATTGAAAAAACACTAGAACAAAATGCAACTGGGCTCCTTCACAAGTGGCAATCTGTTGCTGCCAATGTTGATAAAGATCTAGATATCAGAATTCAAGCAAATAGTATACTAAGCAATTCGAGTATTCGTGAAGATAAAAGAACAATTCGGGTCACATTCGAATCCTTGTTCCTCGGTGGAATTGATAGACTACTCCCATTGATCCAACAAAGCTTCCCCGAGTTGGGATTGGTAAGAAAAGATTGCTCAGAAGTGACTTGGATTCAATCAGTGCTATTTTTCTCCGGCTTCACAACCGAAACTTCTCCTAATGTTTTGCTAAACAGGACTTATTTGCCCAAGTATCCTTTTAAAGTAAAGTCAAGCTATGTAAAAGAACCAATTTCTGAAGAAGGCTTGGAAGGGATATGGCAAAAGCTTTTTATGCTCGAGCCACAAACAACTAATATAGTCTTAACACCATATGGAGGAAGGATGAGTGAGATTTCAGAGTCAGAGATTCCATTTCCACATAGAGCAGGAAACTTGTATATGGTGTACATGGGGGTGCTTTGGGCGGGGGATACCGAACGAGCATTGAATTGGATCAGAAACTTGTATGATTACCTAGGTCCTTATGTTTCGAAATCTCCAAGAACTTCATATGTGAATTATAATGATCTAGATTTGGGGGTGAATAATCAACAAGGTCACACAAGCTACGTACAAGCAAGCCTATGGGGTAAAAAATACTTCAAGGATAATTTTGACAGGTTGATTCAAGTGAAATTCAAAACTGATCCTAGTAATTTTTTCAGGCACGAGCAAAGTATTCCTCCTATTCCGTTATGATAGTTAATCGGACATTTTAACTTATAGCTTGGGGGGTTGTAATTTCTTTGGTAATAAAAGTTGTCCTGTTTCAACTTCAGTTAAAACCAACTTCTTATTTGATATATATATGTTTATTTGCTGAACTGGATCTAAAAGAAATGGATCATAACATTGACCTTTATAGAATCCCATATTGATATATCAGTCATTACTTGAAAATGAACATGAGATGAGATGAGATCAAAAATCATACTTCTTTAAGCGTTCTCTTATTCCATTGGTGCAAGGAAACTTTACAATGATTAATTCACTTTAAAATTCCTTTTTTTTTAATTTGTTGTTGCTAATTTAGGCTCCTAACTTCTTGGGTTTGCTAATCATCAATAGAATCTATGTAATAAAAGTCATGCTTACTTTGAAGGTTATATATATATATATATATATATATATATATATATATATATATATATATATATATATATATAGATAGATAGATAGGATTCATAACATGTATTTACAGACATACATTAATAGTAGCGGACACTAATCAGAATAAGAGTTTATTAATCAAGATTTAGGGTTTATTAACCTCTTATTAATAGACTCTAAACCCTAGTTAATAAATCCTAAACCTTGATTAATAAATCCTAGTTAATAAACAGTAAATATTTATTAGTGAATCTTAATCGTTATTCTAATTAGCTTCCGCTTCTAATAGTAACTGATGGATTGTGTTTTGTCGATTTCTGATCGTTCCTTCTTGTTTTCGTTCATTCTTGTTTTCAATGGTATAGATGATGTATACCTCGTTAAAATACATACTAAATATATACTATGAATCATTACCATATATATATATATATATACACACACACACACACAACGTCTCACAAACGGACTGTTTGTTTACGAACAGTCCCGATTTGATATATTTGACATATTTTTGATATATTTGTAAACATATATTTTGATATATTTACATATATATTTTGATATATTTGATATATTCACATGCACATTACCGATTTTGATATATTGTGAAATCAAATATATCAAACTATATCAATATAGATTGATATATTTGATTTCACAATATATCAAAATATCACAATATATTTATATATTTTTGATATATTGTGAAATCAAATATATCAAAATTGTAATATTTTGATATATTGTTTGCAAATATATCAAAAATGTATCAAATATATCAAATCCGGACTGTTCGTTTAGAGAGACTTATCCTATATATATATATATAGTCCCCTTCAGTTGAGGGATCCCTCAAATAGTGTTATTTGAGGGATGACTCAACAACAGTTGAATCTGTTTGTGGAACCGTTGAATCTGTTTGTGGTGGGCCAGGAGTGTGAAAAACAGTTAAAAGATGTAAAATAATCTCAGCCACATAAAGGTTCCACAAACAGATCCAACGGTTGTTGAGGCATCTCTCAAATAACACTATTTGAGGGATTCCTCAACTGAAGGGGATTATATATATATATATATATATATATAACATAATCTTGGTAGCACCGTTTGTTTATAAGTTATCTGGTGGGGTTGGGGCCTAACGCTTCAAACTTTGCATTCATTAGTAGGCTGGCAACCATCCAATGAGCCCAATATAAAGATTTGGTTTTCTATTTTTTATGTGCTTAAATTAATACATGCGCAGTGTTAGGTTGGGTTGGATTATGGGTATTAACCACAATAATTTGAATGTTTTATTACAACATTATCATAGATTATATTTTTTATATTACTAATATGTAATGTTTATGACAAATTTATTTATTTTGATTTCTTGTGGTCAATCTGTTTTATTAGTTTGTGATATACAATTAAAATTCAAAATTTGTGGGAAACAATATGTATAAGCACGAGTTCTTAACTTAGATAGGAGATTGGTACTAATTGGATGTTAACATGATATTCATTGTTGAGCCCCTCTCTCAAACAGATTAAACTTTTGGATGAATTGATTACTTGATATGGTGTTGGAAGTCTTAGTGTGATGATTTTGGGTTCAAATAAGTTTTTAGATGAGTTAGTTACTTATATATCATTGAATATATATGTTAAATTAATATTTTAAAACTATCAACTTTATTTCATTGATCTTTAAAATTCACAAACTTTATAAAAAAAGAAGAAACAATTACAAAATTTATGTTTTCATTTCATTCATTTTGATTGTGAATTTTTTAAAGTGAAAAAAAAAGATGAATGAAAATTTAAAAAAATCTGATAAAGTTTTTCCGTTCATGAATTAGAAGGAAAAAAACAAAAACTTGAGTAAATCTCTTGTAATACTCGCATAATTTTTCATAGTAGCATATTAAGTACTTTTATGTTTGTTGGCTCGTAAAAGTAATTGATATTTTCACAAGTGAAATTGATATTTTCACAAGCCTCACTCATATAAATGTGGATCCCATTTATTATTTATGTATGAAGAGTCTTGTGAAAATATTAATTTTCTTGTGGAAATATCAATTCCCTTTTTTTATCTTATAAAAAAACCATTTTTTAGTGATAGTACTTATATGAAATGGCACACTATACTCAAATGTGTTGTCATAATTTCATATCACATTATTAAACAAACAGCTTATTATTTTTAGGGATATACATGAATAAAAGCTTATCATTTAAATTTACAAGCTTTGTAAATGAAAAAAGTATTATATAACGAATTGAGAAAATATGATAGTATAAGATAATTTTATTTTTAAAATATAAGATAATATACAATACAATTTGTATACTCTGAATTAATTATACAATACAATTGTCCCACTTGCAACAATTGTTTAGCCTGCAAAGATAATGCTGGCCATGGTCCCCCCTTAAGCGCAAGCTGAAAAGCAAAAAAGCACTTACACCGGGCTGGGGAGACTAGTCGAGTTGCGACCCGAAAACTCCATATTAGCAAAAAAAAAAAAAAAAAAAATAGAATTAAGTAATGCAAATTATTAAGCAGAGAAGATAAAGCCATGAAGGAGAGAGTTGACATCGATTTGAGAAAATACTGTAGCTAATAGCCACGCCATTTCTTTAATTCACATGCATATATATATATATATGATGTTCACCATCTTTAGCGACAGACCGGGCTACGGTTCGGTCCGTTACTATAGAACAGATAAACGGTTTATATGTTATAACGACGGTTCGATTCGTCGCTAAAAATTAAGACGACAGTTTTTTGATATACGTGACGGACCGAACCGTAGTCCGGTGCATCGCTAAAAGTGGTGAGCAAGGTATGTAGGATTAATGATATGTTCTTAATCTTTTTCGTGTGTGTGTGTGTATATATATATATATATATATATATATATTTTATTATAAGCATGAGCAAGCATATACTATTAAGAAAATACTTAACCTAGCTATTAGCGAACCTCGTACATATAAGTAGATGAATCTAGAACTCTTTTGACTGCTTGGTAAGGCCGATTACACGAGTGAGGTGATAAAATTAATTGATTAAGATCTGAATGGTTAATACATTTTAATAAATTAGATCATCTGAATAAATATAACATCTAAATTTTAAAAATTATTTGGTAACTGTAAAACATCTAAAGACACTATTTTACCATTTTAACCCTATAAGTTTTTTAAAATTTTATTTGAATGATCTTAAAATTTGAAATTGAAAGATTACAATATTTATTGAGGCTATTTTTGTACATAAAAAGATTTGAGTTTCTGTCTTAACGATTAAGAGACAAAAAAAATTTAGCAAACAAGATTTGTCTCTGACCGAATCAGAGGCATATGAATTAAGAGGTATTAAGACACAAACAAATATCACCTAACCCATTAAGTAAAATTTAATTAATATTCAAAAATCAAAATTAATAAACGTGTTAATTATTATGGTACGTACCAACGTTTAAAGAAAAACAAGTGGCAGGCTCAAACTATGTATAAATATGTTAATTACATGGGGATCCTTAATTAATTAGATGGATCATTAAGTCATCGTGTCAGACACTTGAACAGAGAGACAAATAGTATTATAGTGACTAATATAGTATAGAATATAAATTTTGATTTGAACAATTTAATACTATCTAAATTTCAAAATTAGATATATATTTTGATTTTTTAAAATCAATTCACGAAATCTTAAAACTTAAATTGATATAAGTTCGTTTAAGTTTTGAAAACAACAAAGATAATAATTTATAGTGTTTTATAGTTAGTTTACAATTGTTATATTTGTGTATTCAAACTAAATAACTTCATATCAATTTTGAATTTTAGGATTTTGCGAATTGACTTTAAAAAGTCAAATGTATCTCTAATTTTGGAACGAGATACTCCCTCCTTTCCATAATATATGACGTTTTAGAATTGTGCACAAAAATTAATAAAATGATTGTATAGCAATATCATACTATATATAAAAATAGAATACACTTAATTTTAATTGCTTAATTTTTTTCCCCCAAAACACAAAATAATTCCCTCCAAAACAAAACAATTTCCCCACTTTGCATTTTTCCTCTCAAAAAAATAGATTATCTTTTTACACGTTTTTAACAAAACACTTTTTTCCCTCTCACTTTTCCCCCTAAAAATCAGATTATCCTTTTACATGTTTTTAACAAAAAAAAAAAACTCTTCATTATCTCACTCCCCTTCTTTAATGCAATTTATTACCATCAATAATCAATAACAAATCCCTCTAAAACAAAACACGTATAAATCCAAAAATCAGATTATCTTTTCACACATTAAAAAAAAACTCTTCATTTTGTCACTCCCCTTCTTTAATGCTATTTATCATCAGCAATAACAAAAAAAACTCTTCATTATCTTACTCCCCTTCGTTAGTGTTATTTATCACTATTAATAATCAATAACAATTCCCTCCAAAACAATAATTACACACCCAAATATGTAAATGTGATTGAGATTCTCCTAAAATTGAGAAACCAATTAACAAATTTACTGTATCAATTTTACCCTTGAGTTCTATAAGAAAGAAAATCAGTTGTCAAAGTCAAGCAAATACACCTTTAACACTATAAATATAGTAATATTATATACTCTATATTGTAATATATTTATTGTAAATTTAAATAATTACAGCCTCAATACTATAACATATAATACATTGTTGCATGTTAAATAATACTTATAATTTAATTTAAAAAGAAAAAAAACTACATTCATCATCAAGTTTAATTTAATCTAATTATGAAAATATTTTGTTATAAATATCTAAAGTTAAGTTAGGTTTAAGTTAAAACTACAATAAGTCTAGGGAAAACATTAGTTTTGTGACATTCTAGCTACTTTTTTTGTTTTTTTTAGTAACTCCCAAAAAATGTATAGTAATTAGTTCAATTGAAATTTTTACTAAAAACAATATTTTAGGTGTAATTTGGATACATACAAAAAACAGGGTCTGTATAATCAATTTAAAAAATAAAATAAAATAATGTTACGTAACTTTATTTTGAAACTACTCATAATTTCTTTTTTGAACTAATTAGACGCACTAATTTTGGTACTTCTATTGTCAAAATCTAATAATCAACTTTGATCAAATATATAACTAATTTATCCTTATTTATTTTAGTTATATTATCTTTGACCCCTTATTAGTTCTTAAAACATTCCTTTGTAGTAATTGAAACTTAAAATAAGTAGTAAGTAATTTTCTTTTAAACCAAACACTTCTTTATCTATTTTACTAATCAAGTGTTTTTTCTTATCAAACACAAACTGATTTTTTAAACTACTAAAACAAAATTAATAATTAGAATCAATAATCACATTATTGATTATCCTTTTACACGTTTTTAACAAAAAAAAACTTTTCATTATCTCACTCCCCTTCTTTACACTCTGTTTCTGAGTTTTAAAATGGACAGAAAAGAAAAGAAATGAACATAAAATTTAAATTTTCTTTCCAATTCCTATGTTTCTTAGTTTTTTAATAAACGGAAAAGAAAAGAAATGGATAGAAATTTGGCAGCTTTTCCAAACAAAGTTTTCCGTTCAAAATTGGTCTGATTTGGACGGAAAAAAAATTGAAATAACTAATATTTTTATAATTCTCCTATTATCCCCAACTTTCAATATAATAAATTTTAAATTATAACACATGTTCTCAATTTATTTTTATCTACTAAAGCTAAGTTGTCCCCAATTTATTTTTATCTACGACAAATTATCAGTTATCATTTGGTCCTTTTCATGGTTACTGATGGCAGCAACAATCATTGGCAACTTAGGTAAACCCTAGAATCGTGTGGATGTTTATTTCTTTTTCTTTGTAGTATATGTTATATTTATTGTGATTTATTCCTTAGAGGGACATAAATGTTCAGACTTCGTTATTTCACTTTCACAAAATGTAAATTAACTGCAATGCTTGAATTTTTTTTGAGAATCATCCAGTTTTCCAATGCTTTGTAGCTTCACAAATTATGTGTAAATTATAGTTCCTCAATTCCCTATTTGGGACCACAAGGAAAAAAATTAATATTTGCATAAGATCTCACTTACTTATATGAAGTTTTGTCCGTTTACTATTAATGTGAGGATAGTCTTACGGAAATATCAATTTTCCCTTTTCCCTTTTGAAAATATGAATTCCCTATTTATATGTTTTTGGCTAATTTAAATTTATGCTTAGCTTTCCTACTTTATTAATGTGAGGGACTAGAATATATCATTGATACTTCGAATTGAAGATAATAGAGGGCTACAATTATATGATTCATATGCAAATTCTTAATCTTGGCTTATTGTGTATGCAGACTTGTGAGAATAAGATAATGCGCAACAGTTTCAGTTGCAAATCTTTTTCAAAGTACTATTGGATTACTAAAAAATCGATGAGGCTTATTTATGGCTATTAGAAAATCAAGATAAGACACGAGTAGCATTTGGGTTACCATTAGATATGAAATTGAACTTCTTGAAGAATTTGATGAATAATCTCTGTTAGTATTAATAATACAGATTATATTTGATGACTTTTGGGTATAGTATGACAATAATTTTGTAGAAGTAGTTTTTGTTTAACATTCATTTGGATATCTGTATTTGATTATGAAATTTTTTTCTTTGATTAAATTTATCTTGCATATTTTTATTCATGGTTCAATAGTTATAATTAATAAAATGGTAAATTTGTAAAAGTGACATTTTTCTTTTCTTTTCATTTGGAACTCAAAAACGCAAGAAAAGAAAATTTTTAAATTTTCTATTCTTTTATATTAAAAACTCATAAACAACATAAAGGAAAACTTCAAGTTTTCTATTCTTTTCTTTTCTGTTCGAATTTAAGTTTTCTATTCTTTTCTTTTCCGTCCAAAACTCATAAACAAAGTGTTAATGCTATTTATCACCATCAATAATCAATAACAATTCACTCCAAAACAAAACACGTATAAATTCAAAAATCAGATTATCCTTCTATTAATTAATGCATGTAATGATTATTTATTTAATCTAACAATTAAATGTTATAGACTTGTGAGTACTGAAGAATCTCAATCTCAAAGGATTAGCCAATTGTCTGGACCATCTACATATTCCCTTGCTGATGATTTTCTGGTCCTCACAGAGAAAAGGACAATTGATGAGATTCTAGAGAGCAAAAAGGTAGTTAAAATAGATTTTTTCTAATCTACAAATAAATAGTTACTAAATTGTTATATTTTTAACAATAGGTTGGGACATTTGTAACATGTGCGTAATTAAAATTGATAGTATATATGGATAGTTTTATAATTCTTGCAAGAAATGTCCAAGAAAAGCTGAATCGGCTGGCCGTCCCTGGTATTGTGACAGGTGTGAAGATTTTGTACGCTACCCATTGCAGAGGTTTGTATTAAATTTGTTTCTTATATGATTTTTTGTAATTAAAATATTTTTTTATAATTCAAATATGAATCTATGATTTATATTTGCAATTTACATGTTTAAAATTCATGTAAAGGTTATTGATGAAACTGGATCAACTTTCTTTTTGTTGTTTGATCGGAAGGCTGTTCAGCTTTTAGGAAAGACAGCAACAGATGTCATGTCAACTGATTTAAAAAAGGTTATATATACTATTGTTTAGTTTGTTAGTCAGTATTACTTATTAAGAACACTAAAGATTGTTTTTTTAATATTGTAGGATCTTGAAAAGAATGAACGTGATTATCATGTTAAATTGAATTGTTTGCTTGACAAGCAAATGTTGTTCAAAGTTAAAATTAAGAAAGCAAATTTAAGTAACAGTTGGGATATATATGCTATTCAAAGGGTGACAGATGATGATACCCTCATTGAAAAATTTATTTCTTCCTTAATTATTGAGCAGGTTGGATTACTTAAAAACATTGGTGTTGTTTATATATATATATATATATATATATATATATATATATATATATATATATATATATATATATATATATTGTATGTTGATATTATGAAAATCAGTGCTTATAAGATGTCTTTATTTGTTTCAGGAGCCAACAGATTGTATTGAACCTAATCAGGAAGTTGATGTCATAAACAAGGTTGAGTTTTGAATAGTATAACTATTATTTTTTCATTAGAACTATTATTTTTTATTACTTTTACGCTACATAGTTTTTATTCTTATTATAAAAAGCTTTTATTCTTATATGATCATTCATCTTCTTTTTTTGAATGTATCAGGATTCTTTTTCAGATGAAACAGATGGTATCTCCCTAAATAAAACACCTTTAAAGAAAACTTTTAATAATGAAATTGTGGAATTAAGTGATTTGGGTGATGATCTTCAGTCACATCTTTCAACAAACAAGATGAGGAAGAATATCAAAATTGAGAAGGAGTAATCAGAATGAATTTCGAGCTACAGTTATGGAATTTTTTATGTGTTTATCTTAATAGTGAATAACAGTTTGTTTTGAGCTTTTTTTGGTTGTAATGAATCTTTTGATGCATAATGGTTGTAACGAATCTCTTTGATCAATTACGGTAGTTTTTATATTATAGTTACATTTTTGACTTCTTTGCATAGCTAAATGGTTAGTGTATGGAATGATTGAATCATAGTGTATATCTTTTTCGTTATCATATTAGGAGTTTTGGAGAATTCTTATTAGGAGTTCTGTGTGCTGTATTTTTGCATTATGTTTTGATTCATGTTATCATCCATAAAAATATTAATTATATGCTAGAGCTTTTGTATATGACTGGGCAGACAAAACTTTGTTTTGAATTACTTTTATGGCCAATGTGATATTTAGAAATTGACATCACAGTTGTCTACTCTAGAGTATCTGGGAGTAGTCTCAAGTGTATTATGTTTAACTATACATAAATAAACTTAGTCTTATGTATCAATATTGTGTATTTCTTTGGATTAAAATATCAATATTGTGTATGCCTTTGTATATAATGTGTCCGAACACTTGGTTTGTGTTCATTTTTTCTCTCTATTCTCTGTGTTTCGTTTGTGTTCATTCTTTGTATATTTCTCATTATCACTCTCTCTTCTATCAATGTGATATCACATTTCAACACATTTTAAATCTGAACCATGAAATGAAGACTTTTCATATCATTTGAAATGGAGAGTATCCTAATTAAGGTGAGGTGTGCTTCTTCTAATAAATAAATAGTACTTACAAGAATCTAAATCATTAAATACCCTTGATAGCAGTAGTTTGCAACTTCGATAGACAAGGCATTAGATAAGAGGGGATTGTCCTTTTAATTAGTGGAGTAATACTTTATAATTAGTTTGTAATTATTATATTTGTTTGTTTGTATTGTATTTTTTTTCTTTACAAAGTATATAGTATGATAACTGTAACTTTCAAATGTCAATTTAAGATATTTTTAATTAATGGGATTCATTTAATTATTGAAAACAACAAATTTTATATTTAATATAATATTTTGATAGTTAATCTTCATATTTATTACATCTAAAATTAAATTAATTCCATATTAAAGAAATATCTTAAATATACCTTAAGAAGTCAATATTATATTTTAGAACGAATGAATTAATTTAATGATTTGGTCCTTATTAAAAAGGTGGACATTACAAAAAAGAGAAGTTTTGGATATCTAATATTTTCTTTTGTATGTATACTTCATCCGTTATACATTATTAAATTATTAATGACTTTTAAAAGTCAATTTGAGATAATTTTAAACTTAAAATTGTTATGATTTATTTAAAATTATAAAATAATAAATCTTACATATTTTTCAGATAGTGAAAAATATTGTAAGGATTAAGGCCCATTTGTGATGTGAGATTATATTTGTGCTTTGTGGTAAGGACTAATTTGTCATTTCCGCCCCCCACAGAATAATCCATTTCATTTCATTATCTCTACTACATACTAATATCCAAACTCTTATTTTGGCCTAACATCTCGGCTGCCTCCTTAGTTTTCAGTTTTAAGATAAAAGTAGATATTCTTTTCTTTATTCAATTTATATATTCAAGTCTTCATCTACTTTTTACAGGTACTAATTTCTCTCTTCTTTCTCTAATTTTTTTTTTGTGTATATATATATATATAAATATATTTATTATGTATGTGCAGAAATAAATTGAAATTGTTGATAATTCGATCTATGTTTGTTTCTGTGTTATAATTTGTCATTGACGAAGTAATCCACCCAGATCTTCTTCCTCTTGGAACGAAGGGGGGTCCTCAAGATTTAACATTGTGCGAGACAAATATGCCTATTTTGCTGTGACATGAAACAGAAAGTAGTGAGCTAACAGAAATTACATTTACTTTATATTTGAGTTGACATATGACTATTTTAATAATTCTGAACATATTCTTTATCAACAGGAATGGATCAATATTACTCTTTTTGGGTTTTGAAGCATTATTAGCGAATATTTAATTTTTAAGTACAAACTAAAATAGTATTATATTTCCTTTAATTATCTTGGAGAATTTTTATATTTCTTGATCCATGTTTGGATGGCCAGAATAAATTATACTTTGGTAGGTATTGGAACAAGATGTGGAATTGAACTCTGTTATCCATATAATCTATATCAACATGAATGGATCAGTATTAGTCTTTTTTGATTTTGAAACACTATTAGCCAACATTTATTTTGTTAAATACAAACTAAAGTAGTAAAATATTTCCTTTAATGATATTGGAGAATATTTATATAACTTGATCCATGTTTGGATGGTCGGAACGATTTATAAAAACTTAAAACATGAAATAAAATAAATAATGTATTTTAATTTGATACTCTAAAAGATTTTTATATTCAATTATTTTGCTTATCTTATTAGTCAAGTGAAATAGTTTAATTTTAATTCCTGTGCATCGCACGGGTTCAATTACTAGTTAAATATAATATTAATTGACTATAATACCATTAAATTCTCATAATTATCATACTTATCTCATATTTTCTCTCTTAACTCATATTCTCCCTCATCTGTATTATTTTTTCATGAGGGATTAATTTTGGAAAGATTGTAGTTAATTCTCCTAAATTATATAAAACGACAAATAATATAGAAAAAATGAAATAATCTAAAACGTCATATATTATGGGGCGGATGAAGTAATATTTTTCAATCTAAACTTTAAAATTTTTATTAAACACCCTAAAATTTTACTTTTTCTTTTTTAACCCCTGAAAATTCAATAAGCTCAAATTGTCCCCTTGCCCCTAATCTAGATCCACCCCTGCTAGTAAGTGTGTAAATGAACCGAGTCGAGCCGAGTATTGAGTTGCTCAGATTTGATTCACAAAATTTATTGAGTATAAAACAATAGTTTGATTGGGGCTCGTTTAGCTACCGAGTCAAGCACGATCTCGAATCGAGTCTGAACAGTTTGAACTTTTAGAACGAATATGATCCGAGTATCAATAGAAAATTAAAATTTGAGGAGGTTCGAGTAATTTATCGAATTTTAAAATTTGTTCATATTTGAATTATTTATATTTTGAGTCGAGCTCAAATAGAACTTTTAGCTGAAGCGAGTATAAATTGAGTCCGAACTGTTTGCTCATTTTATAACCTTACCTGCTAAATTCCGATCAAAATTAAAATTAGTCTTATTTGATCTTTTTAATTTTTTTCATACGTATTTATTTAGATAAGAATTTAATTAATAGGGTTCGTGTCATGATGCTAATTAAAAATGATAATAACAAAATAGTGTCAAATTAGTAATATCACCCTACTTTTTAGTTCTAAAATAAAATTTATGTATTTCTTTTTTTAGAAGGAACTGAAAAAATAAATTATATCTCAAATTTTGGAAAAAAATAGTGTATTCAATTAGACACAATTGATAACTTAATAAAAGAGAATTAATCCATAACAAATACCGACTATAGAGTCTGTTTATATTTTTATTTTTTATAAAACTTATATTATTAAAAAAATTCAATTTTGGAGATACATTTCATATTAGGGGTAGCGCCTATTGAATTTAAACACAATTTTTGTATGTTACTAATAACATTTATTTCAACTTTATTTTATTATTAAAAATGTTTAAAACATGTTTTGAATCTTTTGATGAGTTGTTGCACTAATTTATATGGCCTTGGCTTTTCAATTTTTTAATTTAAAATAGTAACATAGTACATAACTTTTTCGGAAAAAAGTTGCACTGATTACACTAGCTGAAAGAAATTACATAAAGAGATCTAAGAAATCTTTAGACACGACCTTTTTTTTTGGCTTTTTTTTTACTAATTATGTAGCAGTGTTTATTAAGCCGTGTTAGAGCATCTTTATGAGTAGTAATAAAAAAAATTCTTTAAATTCAAATTTATTGAGCTACGTGATAATTTAAAAAATATTATTTGTTATTTTCATATTTTATGTTTCATTAGTCTCTTCAATTCAATGTGCTGTACAACAAACTCATCAAGCGTAATAAATATTTTTAGCCTTTAATTGTATATTTGAAGAGTGAGAAGGAGGTTGCAGATTTGAAAAGTGAGAAGGATGTTACAGCTTTGATGACTAAGGTTGAAGAGACCATTAGAGATGATTTTTCTGATTTGGCTCACTTATTTTTGTATCCCAAAGTAAGTAGTTGAAGAGACTGTTGGAGATGCTCTTATAAAGAAGAAATTATAAGAGCATCTCTAATAGCATCTTCAATCACTTTGGGATACTTAAATAAGTGAGGTATATCAGAAAAATTATCTCCAACAACCTCTTCAACCTTAATCATCAAATCTGCAACCTCATTCTCTCTCTTCAAAATATTTATTTTGTTTTGGGAGAATTACAATCATATGAAAAAGTTTCTTCAACCACTTTGTTATCAATTATTATTGATTCAAGTCAAATACTACATTAATTGAATTGAAAAGACTGATAAAACACAAAATATTAAAAAACTTCAAATTGAAGAATTTTTTTGTTACCACTATTTATGATTCTCTAAAATTCTAAAAGTCCCGGTGTGGTTATGAATATTAACGAATTAAAAACACATGGGCATTATTGAAAGATGACGAAATAGAGATGGCTGTAGATTGTAGAATCCTCCCCGATCAAGATTATTGCAGTTACTTTTTGGGCGGTGCCGACTGCCATGTCATCCATTAATTGTAAATCAACCGCGTTAATTAATTAATTACTACTACTATTGTTTAAGCACATATTACACATCCTTAGCTGATCGGTATCGCGACAAATTAAATGGTAATGATTCACAAACAAATCTTATCTGTATAAAAATTTATTACAAAACGTTATTTTTAGTTATTTATTAAAAGTAGTATAAAATCACATAACGTCTTATGATGTCATCATTGTTAAACTAACAATTTATTATTTTAGGGATAAATATATAACAACAATACATTAATATTATTAGTGTTTGTAAATTTACAATGAGCCTTATTTTAATTTTTGGAACGGATCGATGAAGTATGTTTTTTTCTTCATATTAGAGTATACTTTATGTTTCAAAATTAAAAATATGCTTTTATTTTTTAGTCCGTTTCAAAATTAATTAGAGTTGCATTTATGTTTAAATTAAAAATAATAAAATGACAAGATATTTTTAATTTGTCATTATTTTTTGTTACCTTTATTTCTATCTCAAACCATAACTACAAAAGATTTAACTAATATTAAGGGTATGTTTAAAAACATGAAAAATTATCCTTAAAAATTATATTTTTAAAAATATATATCTAATTTTGGGAGGGAGACTGATAATACATTTGATTCTTTAGTGTTAGACCTGCCACCTCCTAAGACACAATTGGCATATTAAAATTTCTTTTATATGTGCCCTCCATACTTCAATTAGGGTTAAAGGTTCAGATTTAAAGTTATTAGATCTAAAGTCTAGAAGTTGCCACCTTATTTAAAATTCACTAACTTAACTCTAACTACCTCATTTAAAATCCACTAACCTAACTCTAGTCACTTCATTTAAATGTCACTAACCTAACTATAGCCTTTAATTTAATATAACACTAATATATTATTATTATTATTATTATTATTATTATTATTATTATGAGCACTTTATTATGTCCCTCATTGGTTTTTTAATAATTATGTTATTATTATTATTATAATAATAAAATTGTTTAACAAATTAATATTATTATTAAAATTATTATTATTTTAATATAACACTAATATATTATTATTTTTATTATTATTATTACAATAATAAAATTATTTAACAAATTATTATTATTATTTATTATTTTATGGAGGGAGGCCTGCCTATATTAATATCTATCTAATAAAATACAAATAATTTTGAATTTTCAGCTCATTCCATAAATTATCTGGGCCGTCCAAAATTTGAGATAAATCACACCGTTAATATAGTGCCGGAAGCACGGTACACCGCTAGTAATATTATATGGAGGGAGGCCGCCTATATTAATTTCTTACCATACAAACTAATTACTTTGTCCATTGGAATTTATATATCCACAACTTAAGAAATCCCATTCCCCTGTACAGAGCATCACAAGTGCCTCCTTATAAGTATTTATTCATTGCCTCGTGACCAAACCTCCTTATAAGTATTTATCTTTGTTGTTGTTATTATTATTATTATTATATAATTATTATTATAATATATTAGTGTTATATTAAAATAAATAATAATAATAATAATAATAATAATTTGTTAAACAATTTTATTATTGTAATAATAATAATAAAAATAAAAATAATATATTATTATATTAAAATAATAATAATAATAATAATAATTTTAATAATAATATTAATTTGTTAAACAATTTTATTATTGTTATAATAATAAAATAATAATTATTAAAAAACCAATGAGGGACATAATAATAATAATAATAGTGTTATACTAAATTAATGACCAGAGTTAAGTTAGTGACTTTTAAATGAAGTAACTAGAGTTAAGTTAGTGGGTTTTAAATGAGGTTGTTAGAATTAAGTTAGTGGTTTTTAAATGTGGTGGCAATTTCTAGACCTTAGATCTAATAACTTTAAATCTGAACATTTAAATGGAGACTCTTCATTTCAAATTAAAATGGAGAGGATCCTAATCCCTTCAATTATGATAGCAATGCCTACTCAAATTGTAATTGTCCTACCTTTTTTTTTAAATTTGATTTAAATACTTCCCCTATCTAGAATTGTAATTCTCCTACATCTTTCTTTCTTCTTTCTTTCATCATTAAGGGGGAGGGGGAAGTAGGATGGAGGGAGTAGACCAACTTGATCAGTTTGGTAAACACCAAAGATTAAGTACTAATTTCTATTGTTGAGATTTCACAACTGTGTGTCAATAATTTAAAATTAATAATAAAAAAACAACAAATGTGAATCAAATGCTTACAGTTGTCCAATCAATTACTCTATTTTTGTTATGGTAAGTAACCTTACTATCATAAATGAAGTAGAAGTATTGCTTTTATTCATAATAATGTTTAAGGATAAAACATTTAATTAAACTAAGAAAGAAATGTAGAAAAGTTTGAAGGAGATAAATCGATATTGTTATTATTAATATATTTTTTTATATAATGTCATTAATTGATTGCTGATTTATCACCCGCTCTCTCTCTCTCTCTTATTTTTTTTTTTAGTTTTTTTTTTTAATTATTGGTCAAAACTTTGGGCTTTGGCTGATGGATTTTCTAAGATATGGTCTCATAAAGCAGGTTGTACGAACGGTGATCAAATTAATTAAGAAAGGTATCTTTCATCTAATCTTGTGGTGACAATAATTTTCAGTATTTAATTAATTAAGAGGACTACGTTGCTTGAGAAACCGATGGTAAGAAACAATATAGTTAGACAAATATTCAAAATGTTTCGGATCAATGAACCAATTTTTAGAGAAAAATTTTCCGTTTTCTCCAGAGGGTTGAATTGCGTAACTGGTTGATTTTCTTCTTCTTTTATTTCCCTTTTTTTTTTCTGGGCATGTGAAGAAACACGAAATTGCATAATATGTCAATTATCTCTTAACAGTACGTACTAATTGTTTATCTTACATCTTTCCAACAAAATTTAAAAATATAACATTGAGATTTGATGCCTAATTTATTTAATAAGACAAATCATTGATTACATTTAATTTATGTAATTTTTCCTTAAAGGACAATTAAAAAGGATAGATCATGAAGTATCAAATAAGGCAAATTAAAGTTGCAATCCAGCTCAAGCTAGCTATACAAATGTCAATTTTTTCTTATATTAAACTTCTCAACTCTCTAAAATCTCAAATTCGTTGAGTTAATCCAGACCCTTCAAAAAAATCTTTTCTTACTAACCTTGCACAATTAATAGATGAAGGGGAAAAATAAAAAATTAGAAAAGGGTGACTGTCTAATAACAATTGAGACTAGCTAGAAAATGTACTGTTGAACAGAAATGATAAGCTAGAAGCTCGCTGCAATAAGTAATTTTCTGATGAATATGTTAATTATCGTACTAATTAAAACCTCTAAAATCTGAAAGCATATTAATTGTTGATTTAATTAATGTATATTCTGTTCATAGTCAACTTCGTTTCATTTCAATAACTTTAGCGCATTCACTCGTACATTGGGATTAGGGAAATACTTTATTTAATTAAATTGTCATCGTACTAACACATGCACTACCACAATTATTAAGGGCAACGAAAATAAAAACCCTAAAGACGGGTCTCTTTTTCTACTTGCGTGTTGCATGAAAAACCCTATAAATACCGGACTTCTCTAATGCAGAAAAGCAAGCTTAGCCAAAGGAAAAAATCATAATGAAAAATCCATCTTTTCAAATGCTTTTGCTAGCTATCTCCCTTCTTGTAGTGTCCTCTTTTGCGTGGCTGGATTCATCTGACCCTAATGGCTTCATAACATGCCTCCGAAGCAACTCTGTCCCAATATCTAAGTTTATTTGCACCCCAGCCAATTCTTGCTTCACACCTACCTATGTTTACTCCATTCGAAACCCTCGATTCTTGCCATCAGATTCAGACCGTCGTACTCCTTCAGTCATTGTCACACCCAGAGTCGATTCCCAAGTCCAATCGGTTGTGCATTGTGCCAAAAAATATCACATACGGATTAGAATTCGAAGCGGTGGTCATGATTTCGAGGGTCTTTCTTACAGCAGCACGTATAACCTCTCATTCGTGTTACTTGATATGATCAATCTTCGAAACATCAATGTCAATGCAACAACTAAAACCGCAATTGTTCAGGCTGGTGCCACTCTCGGTGAAGTCTACTATTGGATCAACCAAGCAAGTGGCACACTTGCTTTTCCAGGTGGCGTTTGGTCCACCGTGGGTGTCACTGGACTAATTTGTGGTGGAGGGTATGGCCCATTACGACGAAAGTACGGTTTTGCTGCTGATAATGTTATTGATGTCCGTCTGGTTGACGTTCATGGAAATATTCTCGATAGAAATTCAATGGGAGAAAATCTATTTTGGGCCGTTAGAGGTGGTGGTTGTTCTAGCTTTGGAATCATTCTCTCTTGGAAGCTAAACCTAGTCGAAGTCCCGGAAACAGTCACTTTCTTTACTATTGTTAGGACTTTAGAAGACGATGGTGCAACTGACATTATATATCCGTTCCAAACAGTTGCTCCGGTTCTTCCCAATGAACTCGACATCAGGGTCCGAATAAGTACTATAATAAGCAATACAAGTACTCGTCCAGATGGAAAAGCTATTCAGCTAGGGTTTACTGGGGCATACCTTGGTAGAGCAGAACAATTAAAAGCAATTATGGACCAAAGATTTCCCCAACTAGGTTTGGCGAGTACAGACCTAAAAGAAGTCGGTTGGATCGACGCGGTTATGCTGTCGTCGTTTTTCGAACTTTTCTCGAACAATTACACTGCCAAGGATTTGCTTAGACAGAGCCTTTTTGCATGATATTCCTACAAAAGCAAAATCCGACTTCGTGAGAACTCCGATACCTGCATCAGGTCTAGATGGTTTATGGGAGAAGCTTCTAGAAGTCGGACCAGGAGAAACAACCGTGATCTTTACTCCCTTCGGGGGAGTGCTGGATAATTATAACGAGTCAGCGATTCCGTTTCCAAATAGGGCGGGAACATTGTACATGGTGTACGAGAGGGTGCTTTGGGCTGGGAACACCAGACAGAAGTTGGAATGGATTGGAAGCTTATACGATTACTTGACTCCTTATGTTTCCAGCAATCCACGAAGATCATATTGGAATTGTGATGATCTTGACTTGGGAATAAACAGAGCCACGGGCATTATTAGCAATAAAGCGGCACGAAGATGGGGTAGGTCATACTTCAACAAAAATTTCGAGAAGCTGATTCAAATTAAAACCGCAGTGGATCCGCTTAACTTCTTCAGATTCGAGCAAAGTATTCCTACGTTTTCACTCTTTTCAGACATGTGATGGAGGTGGTGTGTGCAACTTTGTTTCCTCAATAAATTTTAAGATAGTTCGTAATTACTACTAGTCTCCATCTATGTTGAACTATATGATCGATTGTATGGTGTTTGATTTAAAGATCCTGTTGTTAGTTTGTTTTTGGATCTTTTTGTTTGTTTTTGCTAATAATGATCTCCTTTGTATCTCTCAAGGATTGATCCCTAGCTAATATATGGAAACATTTCAAGATTGTTATTTGTTAGAATTCACTACACCAAAAATGGCCTCTAGTGAAGGACAAATCATTCACAAGACATAATATATCACTCACAATAGATTTATTGCGAAGAAATATTTCCTTCACACAAGTGCTTGCATAAGACTTCCTCGCAATTGGGTATCCTTCGCCTAAGTAGTGACTAAATAATTTTTGTGAAGGATATATTATGAATAAATTTTTATTCACAAATTATATTTGGTAATGAAATATTGTTATTTAGTGAAAAAATAATTTCCTTCACAAATAATATTTTAAGGACTATTAGAAATTAGTGAATAACTTTATTCCCTCACAAATAATATATTATGAAAAACAAATTTATTTAACGAGAGAAAATTTTCCTTCACTAATTATAAATCGAGAATGTATCTTCAAATTAGTGAGGGAAATAATCTTTCATAAATTATAAATTTTTAAATAAAAAATTAATTAATAAATAAACAAAATTCATTGCAAATTATAATTAATTTTTAAATCAGTGATTTCATATTTATTATTATTACTATAATTTTTATTAATTGCTATAATAAATATTAAATTCAATATTTCAAGTTAATATAAATGTCATACTTGTTTCAAACTAATTGATAAACTAATGCAAAAAGAGCCAATAATTAAAACTATAAAAATAGATAATGCTCAAGTCACGATAAATACAAAATTTGTTATTATATCTTGATCTCCCAAGGACCATAGTACTTACAATATTTAATAACTAACATAAGAAAACTGAAAGAATAACAACGAACTAGAAGGAATGAAGTGTACATTATGTTATGTCCACTTTATGTTATGTCCACTTCATCATCATGTTTTCAAGGAAATCAAAGTTGAGCATGTAAGCTTCATGTTTCAAAAGAAACACCAAAATTCAATTTCAATAGGAGGAATAAGAAAAAATGAACTTGATGAACTTAAATTAATAGGGAGAGAGAGATTAATCAATCAAGCATAATCACATATTAAAAAATAAGAAATTTTGTAGATAACAGTGTCATCGAAAAATTGAATTTATATGTGTAAACTTCATTTACCTTGCAGGTAAAATGTTCTCCATAACTTCCAACTCTTCTGGATTCAGCGGCATATCAACTCTATCTGATTCCTGACCTATATGCAAATCAACCTGAAATAGTAAAATAGTGTTAGACTGTTAGCCACATGCTTGGGTCTCGGCTACATACTAAAATCTGTGATCAGACCTAGCTCATTTTAGACTCTATAACTAAAAGACTGTTGGCTTCTCTTCTCAACTTGCCAACAATGTAAATGAATTAAAATTATTTTAGCAGAATACACCAATGTGCAGCAAAATGCAAACAAATTAAGATGTATGTCACTGAACATGTGTCTGTCATATATTGCAAGTAAATAATATAGCTGCAAGACTACAATTTGCATTTTCTGCTACTAAGAGACTTGTAAAATCAAAATAAAAGTGGGGAAAAGCCATTTCAAAACTGAATATTCTTTCCAAATATTAAAAACTCCATTCGGATCCCACAAAAAGCCATTTCAGTTGGTAAGAATTCGCCAAAACAACTACCTACAAGCATCGCATCGCATTGCTCATATTTATATTTATTATAGAAACCAGGTAATCTAAAATGAAAACAGTAAATAGTTCAAGACGAATTATAGCAGTAAATAGTTTAAGATGAACTACCTTATAGTTTGGTTGTTCTGGTTGTTGACCAAACACATCTCCATATAAAGCAAAATAAAAAAACTAAATTAAATGAACTAATGCCAAAGACTATAAACAAAACCAAAATAAAGATTGAAGCTAGAAATAAGGACCACATGATGAAGGGAGCATATAACTTACTTCATCAACATGTGGTTTACCCCAGCCTCCAGCATGATAACCAAATAGAGCTTCATGTGGAATGAGAGTATCTAGTCCAGGGATTTTCAATTGTGGATAAGAAGGTGGAAGACCATACCTCTGGATAAAGTTATGCTTCAGACATAACAAGATTGTTAAAATAAATTCAGTTTTCGTCACAAAATTATTAAATCTAGCTCAAACCATGAACATCAAAATCAACAAAAATCTAATCTAACCAGAAAAGAAATTAACAATAACAGGTCACAGTCAAACTATTATCTTAACTACCTGCATATTGATGAGTCATGGAGGAGGAGCACAAAAGTTACGAGTCATGCGTTGGACCAGCTTTGCGAAGCTTCTCCTACCATTTGGAGTGATACCTATTGTACATGGAACTGTATCAGAATCCAGCATAACAATTTCAATCAGAAATGTGAGAAGGGACTAACAATTGACCTGAGTGATCTTCACTAGGCACATTAGAAGACATGATGACCGCCAAAAAGTTGCATTGTCTTTGAAGGGTTGCAACCCACCATTGTGCACTGTGGGCAAGGAAATCGTACTTTGCTAGGGTTAGGGTTTCGTGTTGGCTGAGGAGGAGAGAAATCCACGAAGAGCACGAAATTGATTGATTGATTGAAGAGGGGAGGAACGATTACTCCAACGATACGTGGCAGAACTCTTAGAATCCGAGAACCTAGTTAGGGTAGCAAGGATTTAGAGAGCCTTCTTAAGTGCTTCGGGTTGAGAGAGAATCTCCAAGTCTCCTAGTCTTCCTAAAGGTCCAAGAGTCCAAGAGTCTGAAGAGAGGTCCCCTTCTCAATGGAGTGGAAGGGGTATTTATAGGGTTTTTTGGAGAGTGGTCATGTGCTAGGCACATGACCTCGGGAAAATTCCAAATTTACCCTTAGTCATCAGAGTAATGCCCATATCGTCCTGCCCTTCTAGCCACCAATCCAATCCCTCAATCAATTCCCAAAATGAGTCGCCTCCACGTGTCTTTTGCCTCGGGACACGTGGAAGATTCTCTCAGATCTTGCTTCTTTATTTTCGGCTCTTCTGTCTTTTCATTTAATCATAATGCGAACCTTAATTTGTGCATTTAATTCAATTAGGTCAAGTGAACTCTAATTTGCACTTGGACCCACATGCACCAAAACCGATGCCAAACCTGAGTAACGGCCGATAAAGGTTCTGGATTGCACTCTCATCATATTTTGAATGTTCCACCCAGGTAACCTGTAATATAACGTTTTAAAATAATAATGGATTCTAATTGTTTAGTAAAATGTAAAATTTACAATCCCATACTAGCACAATGCAATACTCCAATAGCACTGATAAGATTTCAACTAGTTGAAACAAACTTAAATTGCATTTGGGAGTGGAATTTTCAGTTAGCCAACACTGGAAACTTGAGTAGAAAATTATTCAACAACGGAAGTAATCAACACTTCAGGAAACTCCACCAAAATTGTTAAACTTGCAAACAAATTTTATATTAATTTTTACAATGCTATCATTTGAATTAATTTTTTAACACTTGGGTGATGCTGGGGGATTGGATTCCCCAAACAGCCCTGCAGCATCAATTCATTTCAGTAAAAACTTTCTACATAATGTTGAGTATTGGTCAGTGAAATCTGCACATCACATTCACATGTAAAGCACATGCACAAACGATATATTAAGCATCTAAAAAATTGTTTGCATTTTCTAAACCATACATTTTCCATTACTGCTCTTAATGTTTATGTATTCAATCATTTTTCCTTACTTCTCTTCAAACTCTTATCATATTCCAGATTAAGAACATATGAATGGCACCAAAGAAATTCATATTCCAGATTAAAAAACAATTCATTGTGTCAGTACAACTGTGCATACAGAATTTATCATCTAGATAGGAAGGGTTGAAGAAATCGCCTGCAGGCATAATCCTACACGCTTTCAAGGAACACCCACTTTATTCTGATAAAGATAATTAAGACCCCAAACATGATATCCACTAAAACGAATAAACTCTCTTTAAGATATATTAAAGCCTGCCACAACAAATTTGTAGCGAAATAAAATGCAGTAAACAGTTTAAAAAAAACAACTGCTTAACTATTTTGGTAAAGAAGCTAGAAATCCATTCCATAAAATATTAGTTAAGTACACAGATTTGTTATGCAAATTTAGTTGCTACTTAGAATTTTTTTTCAAAAAATTAATGAATTTTTTCGAAATTCAAAAACTTCACCTATTATGGATCTTCTTGCAACTAGCAAGCCTTTTAAGCTATAATTCTTGCATCTTAGTATAATTTAATTTACAAAACTTACAGTGATCAAAAGAAATCCTCAATAACAAAAATATGATATCCAAATATAAAAGAAAATTTTTTTATTTTAATTTCTTCAGCTAAATTATTTATGTACTACCAAAATAAAATCTTAATTCAACAAAAATAAACCTTCAAACAGTACTCTAAAAGTACATAATTCATGTTTTCAACAAACAGTTCATACTTCAAACGTTATACATCGGGAAGAACTTCAGCTTTTCTAATTCTCTAACTATACAATACCTCAATTTCTTTTGTTTTTTTTATATATGTCATGTTTAATCTCTTTTGATTAATGTAGGCTTGGTTGTGTATCCACATGCAGCAGCAAGAAATTACGGATTGACTGAGATGTCACCAGATTTCATCACAAGTTTACAACTTCAAAATAATTTCATCCATTTATCAAAATACAATGAACTATTTTTATGTTTCATGGTCATATGTACAAAAATATCATAATAGATAAATAGAGACATGTAGTATTCCCAATTTGTATACCATATATATCATGCAATTTAATGCATCCACGTGATTGAGTAAGGCTTTGAAGAGCCATGGTATTTTTTCCCCCACTTGCAAAAACTCAAGATAGCAACCCAATATAACTGATATGATATAATACATTTTAGGGATCAGAGATAATGACAAGTGAAATAACTCAATCCTAAATGCCAAATATATATATATATATATATATATATATATTGGCACATAAGAACAAACAAGTGAGCTTCAAAATTGGTCTAGCATGCAATTGTTCTTAATGAGTATCAAACATGCTACTCATCAACATTCAGATATCCATGAAGGTACTAGGCTGTAGAAATGCCAACCAACCTCCGTCTCTATTTTTTAAATTACAAATCATATGTCCAAATGGGACCAAACATGAACATGTTACAGAAGACATGACATTATTTTTAAATAATATATTAACCAACCAAAACTAACATCATACACCAGATTTTCATAACCTCAAAACTGCTCTGTTGGGCAGTTTTTCCAACTGAGCCTCCTTTAAACCCTTGCTTCAAAATAGGTTTTAAATTCCATTTAACATGCACAATTTACTTGAATTACTTCAACATACATATATTTAGTCTTTCTTGATAGCAACCTTGCCTAATTCTTTCTTTTTAAACTAAACAGCTTTAAGAGTAATTTTATCAAACACGACTTGTGCATTCATTTTTAGGGTAAAATTCATAGACGTTAAGGGAGGTTTAAACCCAATTTATCAGAATCAATATTATTGAATTTGACGTAACTGCTCGTCCAATATGCGTTATCAGTCAAAAGAACTCTTCAGGTTATAATATAAGAAGAAAGAAAAAACATATCAAAAAGCTAAAGTTTATTGCTAAAAACAACAAAGAGCTAACCTTCATAACAATACAGTTCCCCAAATTTGGTGATGTTATTCCTTAATCCATCTGTATCAATTTCCCACGGAATGCCTAAAACCTAAAACAGAAACAATCACATCATAAGGTAAGAAATTTACCAAAAGGCAAGAAAAAAAATCAATGTAAACAATATGAAAGGCGGAGAGGCATACATCAAGTTTTCTGTCCGATATAATTGAAGTGATCGAATGAAGAAATTAGGTAAGGAAACACTCAAATTCTCTCTCCTCTTGGCTCTAAGCACTCACGATCTCTTTGATTGAAACATCCCTATATGAGTTTGGCTCAAGGTGGGGAGGGGAAACCTAAATTGGGCTCTGTTTCACGTTAAACTCCTTTTCGAACCAAGTACACAACTCCTAAATTAGGAACTCTGTTCCAAAAAAATAGTTTGATTTTAACTTATAAAAACAACTAATGTTTGTAAACTCTTTAAAAAGTATTATTATAAATAAAACTATTATTTTAAAATTTTAAATAGATTTAAGTTTAAACTTTAGGATGTTACAAATTAGTTAATAACAAACTGAAATATAACTTTTTGTAGAACAGAAAAGTAATAATTTAACATATTTTTCCACAAAAAGAGTCTTAATTATTATAATTTTTTTATTTTCAATTTATAATTTTTTAAATTTTGAATTATTGTAACTTAATATTTTAATTAATAAAACTTTTAATATTATAATTTATTTAAAACGTATTATTAAGAATAAAATTCTATGTAAAAAATAATTATATTAAAATTTGAGTTGTATGATATCATAAATTATTTAAGAAAAACTCAAACTTAACTCTATCTGCAGTATAGATGAGTATTTTCTTAGCATGTGTGAGCTATTCCACATAAGAGCCTTATTATTTTTTTTCATGGTCAATGTATGAAATTTCAAAGTTTAAATTATTATAATTTATTTACTTTGATTAAAGAAATAGTCAATATTGTAAGTTACTTAAAAAATTATTAAAAACAAAATTTTTATTGTAAAAAATTAAATGTATTTATATTACAATTTATATTCACCACAATTAAGTCTAAAATTTTATTTAGAACAAAACAGTGACCAATTTTATCTCTTGCAACAAAACTATTGAACAATAATATATAGTGAGTACTAATTCCTTCATTAATTTTTTTTCCTCGCAATTTTTCATCATAAATTGACGCCAAATATCATTCTACCACTTCAATTTTGCAAAAGAAAAAATATAAATTGTGAAAGATATTTCTTTCGCTAATAACTATACTGTCACTATATTTTTTCCTTCACTTTTCTTTCGCTAAAAAACTCCTCATGTGAAGGAATGAATTCCTTCACAAAATTTCTTTCACTACATCTCTTATTTCTTGTAGTGATTTAAGAACGAATAATATTGCAATCACACATATATCATATGAAAGACAGATAAGTAAGAACGAACAATATCGAGGTTCATCAATTTGACTAGTCCTGCTTATCTGATGTATTCATAAGATGCCTCGCACACTATACAATGATCCACACACCAAATAATATTTTTATAATAACTAGAAAACCCTAACGCTATTATAATGCGAGCCCAAATACATGAGACACAATTAATTAATAAAAGTGTTACTAATAAATCTTCAAGCCTAATTCCTTTTGTTTCCGGCAATCCACGAAGAGCTTATTGGAATTATGATGATCTTGACTAGGGAATAAATAATGCCACGGGCACTATTAGCATTGTCGAGGTAAAAAATGGGGTAGCCCATACTTCAACAATAATTTCGATAAGCTTATTCGAATTAAAATCTTGGTTGATCCACTCAATTATTTCAGATACGAGCAACGTATTCATATTTATTCATCATTTTGTGCGCGCAGTTTTTCTTGTTTATTCAATAAAGTTTAAGATAGTAATTACTATACTAATACCAATCCATGTTGAATTATATGATGGATCGATGTATGGTGTTTGATTTAAGATCATGTTGTTAGTTTGTTTTTGAATCTTTTTGTTTCTTTTGTTAATAATAATTTCCTTTGTATTACAAGGATTGATCCCTAGCTAATATATGGAAACATTTTAGAGTGTATATTAACAGTGGCGTAGCTAGCCTAGGGCGGGAGGCACCGTAGCCCCCACCCCCCTCCACCCCAAATTTTATTTATTTTTACCTACTAACTTGTCTATTTTGTAAATAATTTATCTCTGCTTTGAAAACATAAATTTTTACTATACTATGCCCAAAATAATATATAAAATTAATTTTCAGGTTTCAATATGGAGTAAATTTTATTGTAGTTTTCAATGTGTACCCACCTCCCTTCTCCCTTCTTATCGTAAATTATCTTTTATTGAAGTCGACTTTACATTCTTACACAAGTTACATAACTATACTATAGATACCCACAAATACATGTACGTAGAACGCTAATTTGTTTACTTTTTAATTATTTTTTTTTGCAATTCAAGTAAAATGTAAAAATTTCTATTCTTATTTAGCGATCTTAAAAAAGTTAAATATTATGTTTGTTTGGGACTCAGAATCTTGCAAAGATCTGGGTGGGTTGGGGGGCCGGGGGGTTGGCGAAGGGGATGGAAACACAACAATGAATACCCAAATCAAGAAAGCGAACCTTTAAAGAAGTTCAAAGGGAAATGCTATAATTATAACAAGATACCCAAAAAATAAGAGAACTTCAAAAGAAAAAATGCCCAAGCAAACATAGCAGAAAAAGATGAAATATCTACTAAAGTTTCTGACATGTATCTTTTGACAGTCGTCTCGGAAGCCAATTTGGTTGGAAATCCTAAAGAATGGTGGTTGGCGCTACACGCCACAAATGCTCAGACAAAAAAATGTTTACTACCAATTAACCAATAGAAAATGGTGAGCAACTATTCATGGGTAACTCCTCCACTTCTAAAGTTGATGGAAAGGAAAGGTCATGTTAAAGATGACTTCGGGCAAGGAACTCACACTCAATGATGTACTACATGTGCCGGACATTCGCAAGAATCTAGTCTCTTGATCCGTATTGAGCAAGAAAGGGTTCAAACTAGTGTTTCAAGCTGATAAATTTGTACTTACTAAAGATGGAATGTATGTTGGGAAAGGCTATATGTGTGATGGGATGTTCAAAATGAACGTCATGACTATTGTACCAAATGTTATTGATAATAATAATAAAAAAACATCTTTTGCTTATATGCTTGAGTCTATGAATGTTTGACATGGTAGATTAATTAGGACATGTAAACTATGGTACTTTAAGTAAATTAATTAATTTATAATTAATTCCAAAATTTAGTATTGACAAAATTCATAAATGTGAAACATGTGTAGAGGCTAAATTAACTAGAACCTCTTTTCATTCTGTTGAAAGAAGTTCAGAACCTCTAGATTTAATTCACACTGATATATGTGATTTAAAATTTGTGCAAACTAGAGGTGGTAAAAAGTACTTTATTACTTTTGTAGAGTGCACAAGATATTGTTATGTCTATATATCTTTTAAGGATAAAAAATGAAGCAATTGAAATGTTTAAACATTATGAGAATGAAGTTGAGAATCAACTTAGCAAAAAGATTAAGGCTATAAGAAGCGATAGAAGTGGCGAATATGAATCACTATTTATAGACTTTTGTTCAAAAAATGGTATTATTCACCAAACTAACGCTCCTTATTCACCTCAATCAAATGGTGTTGCTGAACGTAAGAACCGAACTTTAAAAGAAATGATTAATGTTATGTTAATAAGTTCTAGGTTACCTCATAACATGGGGTGGGGGAGTGGGGGGGGAGCATTGATATCTTCAAATTTTATTCTCAATCGTTTGCTTCATAAGAAAACAAACAAGATACCTTATGAATTATATATGGAAAGGTCGAAAACCTTCCTATAAATATCTACGAGTGTGGGGGTGTCTTGCGAAAGTAATTGTTCCTGATACTATGAGGGTTAAGATAGGTCCTAAAATAATTGATTGCATATTCATTGGTTATGCAAATAACAGTAGTGCATAGTGGTTTCTTGTGCATAAATCAGACATTCCTGATATTCATGTCAATATATTTATAGAATTAAGGAATACATCTTTCTTTGAAGATATTTTTTTCCATATAAAAATACACAAGAAACAAGTTTTCGTAAAAGACCTCATGATACTACGACTAGTAATCATCAAACTATAATAGACCAAGAGTCTAATGAACAGGGATATGAAGATGAACCTTGACGAAGTAAAAGGGTTAAAATCTCCAAGTCTTTTGGTCCTGACTTTCTAATTTATATACTAGAAAGTGAACTTCAAAGTGTGAAGGAAGCATTGTTTACTGTAAAAGCTTCATATTGGAAAGAAGCAATCAATAGTGAAATTGAATCCATTATGCAAAATTATACTTGGGAATTGGTGGATCTTCCACCAGGAACCAAACCATTAGGATGCAAATGGATCTTCAAAAAGAAAATGAAGGCCGATGGATCAATTGATAAATACAAAGCAAGACTTGTAGCCAAAGGTTTTAGGCAAAATGAGGGACTCGATTATTTCGACACTTATTCTACAGTTACAAGGATAACATTCATTTGAATGTTAATTGCAATAGCTGCAATACATAATTTAGAAATACATCAAATGGATGTTAAAACTGCCTTTCTTAATGGTGAATTAGAGGAAGAAATTTATATGGAGCAACCAGAAGGATTTATTGCCCCTGGAAAAGAAAAGAAAGTTTGCAAGCTAGTTAAATTATTATATGGTTTGAAACAAGCACCAAAGTAATGGCATGAAAAATTTGACAATGTTATGATATCACATAATTTCAAAATAAATTAGTGTGACAAATGTGTATATGTCAAAAGCACTCAAAAGGGATATGTAATAATTAGTCTATACGTGGATGATATGTTAATCATTGATAGTAATAATGATGTCATTAATGCTACCAAACAAATGTTAATTAGCAAATTTAAAATGAAAGACATGGGCCTAGCAGATGTTATTCTAGGAATCAAGATTTCTAGAATATCTAATGGACTTATTGTGTCTCAATCTCATTATGTTGAGAAAATACTTGCAAAGTGTAATAAATATGAGAAAAGTCCAGTAAGAACACCTGTTGACCCAACACTTCATCTCACTACTAATCGTGGTGAAAGTATATCTCAATTAGAATATTCTCGTATAATAGGCATTTTAATGTATTTATTAAACTACACTCGACCAGACATAGCATACTCAATAAGTAAGCTAAGCCCATATACGAGTACTAATCCTGGAAAAGAACATTCGAAGGCCTTAGTAAGGGTACTTAGATATATATCTAAGATACACTTTAACTGACGGATTGCACTATACCAGATATCCAGCTATACTTGAAGGGTGATGCAAATTGGATATCTGACTCCCATGATACTAAATATCCACAAGTGGATACGTGTTTACTCTAGGAGGTGCAGCTGTATCATGAAAATCCTCTAAGCAAATATGTATTGCAAGATCCACTATGGAATCTGAATTTATTATATTAGATAAAGCAGGAGAAGAAGTAGCATGGCTTTGTAATTTTTTAGAAGATATTCCAATTTGGCCTAAACCAGTGCCACCAATAATTTTTCATTGTGATAGTCAATCAGCGATTGGTAGGGCACAAAATAGTAATTATAACGTTAAGTCTAGACATATACGTCGATGACATAAAACCGTTAAACAATTACTCTCAAATGGTATAATATCTATTTACTATGCGAAATCAAAGGATAATATTGCGGATCCACTAACGAAAGGTATACCTGGAGAGCAGGTGAGAAATTTATCAAGGTAAAATCCTAAAGAGTCGCCATATAATATAATGGAAACCCAACCTAAATGATTGGAGATCCCAAGAAATAAGTTCAAAGGGACAACCTAAATACTTCTTCCCATTCCTATGATGATACAGTGCACAAACTGCCGGATGAAACAGGATAAACTTTGTTTTTAATAATTTCTATAACTTGAAGCAGGATACTCTTTATAAAAATTACCTATGTGAGTGAGAAAGGGGCCACTTCTATGAAATTGACGAAAGGCTAAATTCTCTAGCACACTCATGAAACTAGGAGGTGTCCAAGGCCAAAATGGACACAACAATGAGAATTAATATAATAAAATAAAAAATGATATGTGAATTATATTCTCTCGGTTTACACTAAAAGGTTGAAACAGTTCAAGACATCGCGTTCAATGATCGGCCAGTAAATTTGATAGTCTTTCACTAGGAAAGGTTCAAGGCCACAAGCTACCTTCACCGATGCAGTATTTTTCACTGATACTCTCTCTAAGTCTGTCTGCATATTTATTTGCATTAATTCACCCAAATTTCATTCATGTGGGGGGTTGTTGGAAAAATAAAAATAAAATAAAAATTGGTAGTTAATACAAAATTTTATGTTTTCGTCTCCGCAAGAAGATTAACGTGGTATATTTATTTAGTCAAAACGGACAAGAAATGAATGAGAAATTTAGGTTCAAAGTACCCTATTTGCACATGAACTAAGTAGTTTAGTTGGTGTAGAATGTTGGGTTATTTGAGATATTATTTTCTAATATTTGTAAACGGTTATAAATTTATTATCGTTGTAGGAAGTCAATTTTTTGTAACTGATCTGCTAAATTAAAGCTATAGGTTGTGACTCTTCAAATGGAAGTTTTTCTTCATAGACATGACTATTATGAAATGGTTTTTCAATGCCTATATAAGAATAGTCTTCCTCCCCATTTTAAAAAAAGATTAAAAAAAATCATTTTGTTTATTCATTAAAAGTCAGGGAGAGTAATCATATATTATTGGGTGGAACTCTTTCATTGAAGTGTTTCTTGTGAGAGTTGAAGACCATTTCATCATGGGAAGTAGACATTCATTGTTCCATCCGTAAGCAACGATAGCAGTGACGAAATCTGCTTTAAGTAGAGACTGTCCAACAGTCGACTTGGTTATAAAAATTTGTCAATTGCATCTAGTAAGTCACTATTATAACATTGTTTATCTTCTATTTCTGTTTATTCAATTAGTATATAATATTACAAGGATAACAATGATTTTATTAATGTCAAATGGTATGTTGAGTAGCTAGTATTTGAATGTTTTTTTATAATAAGAATCGGTTTTTATGCAGTTTACAAAGCACGAGTGAAGAGACTTTGTGTTTGTTTTGTCTTACATTTAGGATCGGTAGATCCTAGAAATGTAATCAGGATGAAGGTCAATGTACTTTACAAAAACCAAAGTTTCTTTGGATTTTTTTTGTAAGAAATAAAATTACTTTTGCCTTTGCTTAAAAAAAAGTAGTTTTTTTTTTAAAAAAAAAATTTATTTTCATCTTAGGGTCGGTACTAGCTTAAGAGAATAAAACAATCTAGTAGGGAGATCATTTCTTTACTTCTTGTGTAAAAGATGCTTCTTAAATTCAGTGAATGTAACAGATTTCAATCATTAATGAATTAACAAATCTCTTGAGAATCTTTGATTTTGTAAATCTCTTGATTCTAGCTTAGGTGATTTTGTAAACCCTTTGATTCTAGTTTAGTTGGTTTTCATACATGTGTATATATAGGACAACTCTTGATTCTATGCTTCTCTCTCAAACCCACCCCTATATCACTCTGAAAATTAACTTCCTCTAACTATTTCCTATAGCGTACACAAATTGAACCATACCTGCAAGGCCAACATTTATTTGGCTATGTCACTGAGGAGTTTGCACGTCCTCCAACTTTTCTGTCGTTCAATTCTTAAACAATACAAGAAATATAATACAAAGCTTAACTTTCTCTGAGTTGCAATTTTGTATCAGAGCCTATTCCTCAACCGTTACTCCATTCTCTTTATAATGTCCACCATAGATTATGACTCCACCTCCTCTACTATAATCGTCAATCCTCCATCATCTGTGTTTCTCTCTCAAGCCCACAACAATATCGCTCTAAAATTAACTTCCTCTAACTATCTCCTATGGCGTACACAAATTGATCCATACCTGCAACGTCGACATTTATTTGGCTATGTCACTGAGGAGTTTACACGTCCTCCATCTTTTCTGCCGTTCAGTTCTTTCTCCACTTATTTCGCTACCTCTTCTATTCCCAATCCAGCAAAAAAAAATTTGGAATATCCAGGACAAACTTTTTATGAGTCTACTTATCTCCTCTCTTAGTGAATATGTGATCACTACAAGTAAAAGGCGCCTTATTAGCGACCACCCATCTGCGACCATATTCAGATGCAGATAGTGGTCGCATATTATCTGGTCGCTGACTGCACGGCGGCGACCACTTTTAGCAACCGAAGTGTCAGCGACCGACAGATAGCAACCGATGTCGCTAAGCTGAGTCACGTCTCATTGTTGACGTGGCCCACATGTCCGCGACCACCATTAGCGACCACCGTCGATCGCTGATATAGCCAAGTCACCCCCGATCGCTGATACGTATCAGCGACCGAATGCGTTCGCTGATTAATAAAATAAAAAAATTGCCTATTTTGTGGATTTCCCAAAAAATTTATACCTGTTTGTACCTGTTTTATATCTCATCAACATACAGCAGTATATATAAATCACCAAAACTATTTAAATTAATCGATCCACGTCCATAAATTAACCAACACAATAAACAAATCGCTCGAGCGACTAAAATTTATATAAACTATATATATTGAATCTAAAACTATAATTATGGACGTTTGCCTTTGACATCAAACAACTCAACAAGCAAACGATTAGAAACTTTTACCAGTCATATTCATAGACCTCATGCAAAGAGAAACAGCTTCCTGAAGAAAAGATACAATAGAAGAACCATAAGTAACTAAACATGCATGCATAAAGCTAAATTCATGACAAAATTACCTCGATCATCATCGATATCCTGCTATGTTATGTTAACGTTCGCCACTGCATAAGCTAGCTAATGCCCGCGCCAAGTGTAAGAAGTAGATTACGATCTTGATAGTTGTCGGTCGTCGTCGTCGATACAGTTTGTCCCCAGTACTCCTTGAGAAGTGTAAGCTAGTTGTGGTCTACCTCTCCATGAAATTTGAAAACATCCTCGGTTTTATAGTCCTAGGCCTTTCAGCTTTACTCCTGTTTTTGCAAGATCAACTGCCATAGAGTGAAGGGTTGTCAAATTCGATATTTTTTACTCGTAGTCTTATCTGACTCAAGGTATAAGAGACAAAGGAAGAGCTGCAGGAAATTCAATAATTTTCGATAAGTATTTCACCATACTGTACTTCCGCTCGAATTCCCAAAACAAAGTGGTTAATTCCTGAACCGTTATTTAACCACTTTGTTCAGAAATTTAACAGGAAGTACAGTTGAATTAATTGAACCACTTATTGGGAACTGTTGAATTTCATGCAACTCTCAAGGAGTCTCTCATATTACATGCAAACCTTGAGTCAGATAAGATTATGAGTAAAAAATATCTCAGTTGACAACCCTTGACTCTATGGCAGTTTATTTTGCAAAAAAAAAGAGTAACAACTAAAAGACCTAGGGCTTTAAAACCGAGGATGTTTCCCGATTTCATGGAGAGGTGGGACAAACCAGCTTTTACACTTCTCAAAGAGTATAGTGGGGAAAATTTATCGTGCTAGTCTTGAAACTATATATAGTGAATGATCAAAAGTCGCAATCTGTTTGTTCACAAAATATAATATCATCAAAACGTGTATATAAAATACAGAAAGATATCTATGTTTATATACTCAAATGACAACGATGTAATGAAAAAAAAAGAATGACAATGATTTAATTAAAATAAATAAAATAGAGAACATACTCTATCAATAACTCAACTGCAGCATCCTTAAGACTGACCTATTTCGAATGTTTTGTAACCAAATATCAGCATTTTTTTGGAAAATACTTTCTCTCACAATCTCTATCATCATGAAAGTATATATAGTATGAATCTGCGATCAATTAACGTAATTAGTTTTGAATCTGACTCCACAAAGCAGTATCTTCGAAATATATACAACAAAATTGGAGAAAGATGAAAGTGTGCACTTGCTGAAATATAACTTGTCACAATCGGAGATACTACTTTGTGGAGTCAGATTCAAAACTAATTACGTTAATTGATCACAAATTCATATTATATATACTTTCATGATGAAAGAGATTGTGAGAGAAAGTATTTTTCATGAAAATGCTGATATTTGATTACAAAACATTCGAAATACTGCAAACGAACAGAACCGAACCGAACTTTGTCGCACTCGAACCGAACTCGAACACTTTTAGTCGAACTCGAACATGTACGAGTAACTCGATTGAACCAACAACCATATACGAGTTCGGATCGTTTGGTGTTCGCGAACTGTTCGCGAACATGATCGAGTTCGCGAACAGTTCGCGAACAAGTCGAACATAAACTTGTTCGCGAACACAAACTATGTTCACGAACACAAACTTGCTCACGAACACAAACTTGCTCACGAACACAAACTTATTCACGAACAAAAACTTAGAACTCTGAAGCAAAAAATAGTTAAATAAATATAAAAAATATTTTCTCTAAGAGTCTAAGCATTCAATCAAAAATTAGACCAAATATTGTTATCATCATTCATCCAAAAAGACCAAAATCAACAATGATTACATAGAACTTAGAAGTTATAATTAACTTAAAAGTTAAAAGTTAACAAGTACTTAAAAATTCTTAATTTACAAATATCAACAATCAAATATTAATATCGAAAATCCTTTCAACTCTTCAAAGTCCAGCCACTATTATCAAAAATTCACAATTTAATATTAGTAATGTATTTCTTTTATTGTCATTTTTAATTAATATTCAATTTTTTTATAATTTTTAAATTTAATATCTAGTTTTTATTTTCGATCTTCAAATTTATGTATAGTTTTTAAAGTTTCAAAATTATTCAGTAAATAATTTAATGATTATTACTCTATTACTGAAGTCTCGATACGTACATTGAAGACTTGATTTCTATATTCTCTATCTCGATTTGAGAATTGCAATAACTCATGTACATGTTAGCAACTGTATTGTATCATTCTTTAATTAATGTTAAATTATCATTGCATGATGATTAATGACTTTATTTATGTGATTTATGACATGAGTTATAATTTATTTAATTATTTGGGATGTAAATTATAATAATTCCAACAATCATTGTTCAAAATTTTATAAAAATATTAAAATTATTTTAATTAAATTAGAATTTAGATGTGAAAAAGTACACATTATTATTTATTAATTATTTAATAAAAACGTTTACTTATAATAAATTATTAAAAAAATAAAAAGACGTTTAGGTAATAAAAAAAATAACTACAAATTTAACAATTATTAACAAGACAAATTTTAGAATTTAATATGAAATAACCAATTATTTGTATTTAGAATTTTAGAAATAATTTAAACATGTAATTAAGAAATCGAACTACTCGAACTGATCTCGAACTTATCGAACCGATTTCGAACTTATCGAACTGAACTCGAACCTATCGAACCGAACCGATTTCGAACTTATCGAACCGGACTCGAACTGTTCACGAACAAAGACGAACCGAACCACATGGTCCGCGAACATGTTCGATCGAGCAATCGAACAGAACACTCTGTGCGAACTCGACTCGACTAAGCGAGCAAGTCGAACTCGAACCGAACCGAACCGGTTCGCGAACAGTTCGGTTCGTTTGCAGCCTTAGTCTTAAGGATGCTGCAGTTGAGTTATTGATAGAGTATGTTCTCTCTTTTACTTATTTTAATTAAATCATTGTCATTCTTTCTTTTTAATTACATTGTTGTCATTTGAGTTATTTTTTTTTGTAATATATTATAAAATAATGCTACTTTCACATAATTTTGGGTCACATAATGCTCACATGCACACATACATACTATGTATATGTGAGCTTTATGTGACCCAAATTATGTGATAGTAGCATTATTTTATAAGTAATATTAATACTACGTAATTTATTTTATAATTAGTATTGGAAAACTAATAATTAAGTAATATTAACTAAGTAAATTAATACTGCTTAATTTATTTTAATTAGTATTGGAAAACTAATAAGTAATATTAACTAATTAAGTAATATTAATACTAATTAATTTATTTTAATTAGTATTGAGAAACTAATAAGTAATATTAACTAATTAAGTAAATTAATACTACTTAATTTATTTTAATTAGTATTGGGTATATAATAAGTAAATTAATATTGGGAAAATAATAAGTAATATTAACTAAATAAATTAATATTGGAAAACTAATAAGTAATATTAATACTAATTCAAACTAAATAGTTATAAATTTAGTAGTGAAAAATAAGTAAATGCTACGTACTTAAGTTGATTTTAAAAGTGAAATTTATTTTTTTATTTTCTTTACTTTAGTTTGTATTATATTCTATTATTTTATTATATTTATATGTTATTATATTTAATTTAATGTAGATTAATATTTAATTTATATATTTTAGTAATTAATATTATATAATAATAAACTAACATAAGCCTCAATATCATATTATGAACATGCATGCACTCAAATTGCACAAATTAAAGTCAAATTGAAACTAAATATCACATATATATAAATCTAACCCATATTCAAACTAAATAGCCAAATCAAACACATATTAACACATATAAACACATAATATGCAATATATATAATTTCAAATCAAATCCAAATTGAATATATATATAAACTAAAGTAAAGAAAGAGAGAGATTGAATAATGCCTAGATGGGGTTGCCGGCGGCGACGGACGGCGACGGCAGACGGCGGGCGGCGTACGGCGTCGCCGGGCGGCCGGGCGGCGCCTTCTTCTTCTTCCTAATCTCCTCCTCTCCTCCTCTCCTCCCTCCCTCTTTCTCTTCTGTTCGACTCTTCTGTTCGCATCTTCTGCAGAAGACCGAGCTAATCGTATTTAAAAAGAATCAGCGACCGCACGCGGTCGCTGATTTTTAATTGACTTGACGGTCGAGTTTCTAAGGAAGTCAAACCGTTCTGCGACCACTATCTGCGACCGGATGCGGTCGCAGACTTGAGTTTATTTCCCCCACCAACTCAGGCGCCAAAATTTAAGGCGGTAAACTCAACTCGGCGACCGGTTAGCGACCGCACGGTGGTCGTTAATTCAAAATAGCGACTACTTTGGATAGTCATCGCTACTGTCGATCGCGAAGTCTGATATTAGCGACCGAATATGGCGATCGCAGTTAATATTGGTCGCTGATAGGCCTGTTTCTTGTAATGGATACTACTTGCAATCGAACTCACATCATCTGCCAAAATGTAGTCTACTGTCTCTGCTGCGTTTACTAGTCCTTTTGACATGTACACATGTGCTCCGCCTATTTATGGAACTTCATTCTCCATAGAAACATGATGAAACTCTAACTGTCTATCTTCACTCTCCTGATTTTTTTTTAATGAACTATCAGCTTCCGCACGACCTATCTCCTAATCTGATTTCATGGTCACTTTTTTTAAGGGTCTTCGTGCTGAATTTGTGTTTCTCAAATCAACCCTATCCATATTTGATACTCATCTGCCATTCTCTGTGTTACTCAGCAAATGTCTGAGTCATGAGTTTATTACCGAACCAAATGTCCTTGTTAATTCTTTATCTGATCCACGACCATCAGCTAATAATGTTCAATGATTCACTAATAATGTTCAACACTTCAACAACAATCGTGGTCGCGGTCGCGGTACCCGTGGTCGTGGGCGAGGAAGTTTCCGTCCACCTAACTCTCAGTATTCATCAAATTTCAATCGTTCACGTTGTGTGTTCTGTGGTGGTTCTAATCACGACTCGTACCGGTGCTATTTTCGTCCTCAATCAGCAACTTCTGTTAGTCTCCTTGTTCCACCTCTTGGTACCCCTTCTTTGGCTACTAACTTTACACCCATTAACTCATCCACTATGTCACCACCCTCTCTGTCTTCTCTACAATGGTACCCTGATACGGGTGTTAATTATCACGTTACACTAGACTTAACGAGTATCAATCACGTTGATGAGTACAATGGTTTGAATCATCTTCAAGTGGTCAATGGTAATCTTGCTCCTATAAATAATCTTTGTTCCACCACCTTTAATTCCAAAAATATTTTTTTTATTTTTTCTCATATTTTGCGTGTTCCATCTGCTTCCAAAAAATCATTATCTGTAAATAAGTTTCGTCGAGATAATAATATCCATTTCAAATTTCATTCGTCTTGTTTTCATGTTAAATATTTTGTCTCCAAAGAAACCCCCTCACCCTCCCTCTCTCTCTCTTTCTTTATTTTTCTCTCTCCACAACTTTCAACCTCATTTTTCTTTTTCTTTTTTATTTAGTAGTAGAAGTAATACTTTACTAAATTATTGTTTTTTTCTCTCCCCAATCATACTCTTAATTCCTCAGCATACATATGATATATGTGTTTTTAATTTAATTGATATATTTAATATAATTGGGTGGGTGGTTTCTTCAGTTGCTTCCTCTGTAAACACACACTCAAAAAAATAATGTTATTATCACATAAATAATCTCACATAATACTCACATACACACACACACACACATACTGTGGGCCTCACATGTCAGGCGGGGCTCACAATATGTATGTGTGTGTATGTGAGCATTATGTAAAAAATTTTATGTGATAATAGCATTGTTGCACTAAAAAACAGAGAGGAGAGGGAAAGTGGCAGGTGATGAGATGATGGGATGTTTATAATTTATAGTTACAATATATACATACATATATGTGTTGAAAGAGATATACTCTTCTTCTCTCCTTTTACAAACTTTCTGCAACTAGATCTATTTATAAGAAACAAAGAACAATATTTGTTTTTAGTTTAGACATAATTCAATTAAACCAGATTATTTTTATGAGAATTCCCCTAAAATTAATGTGAATTTGATGATGAAATAATGAGATAAGATGAGAGAACGGAGAGAGAGAAGAAGGGAAGAAAAATGGCTTCCATTGATGAAGGCTCAATTGGGGTTTCCATTTTGCTTTTGTTATCTTTTTCTTTGGCCTGATGATTAGTATTAATGGTTGATTCCATTGATGTCACAATTTCATCGTCTCGATCAGTTTCTGATATGCTTTGTTTTGATTTTTCTTGAATTTAATTAGTTGGAGCGAGGGGGAGGGGGACGGAGTGGTTATGGGTGAGATGATCAATCCCCATTTTCCTTAATTTTTTCTTGATGTGGGTATTCTAGTGATTCTTGATCTCATTATCAGTTCTTCCTGGGAGATGAGAAGCAATTTTGGACCATTTGCCAAAATAAGAAGTACAAATTAATTCAACTTTTTTGTTATAAGTTCCGTATTTTAATACTGCGGATGTCAAAGATTTTTTTTTTTCGAGTTCCAAGCTCCGCAGTTTAATACTTTAAACGGAGATCTGTATAAGGATGAGTATTTTGGACATCTGTTCCGTCTGCAGTATTAAACTGCAAAATACTAAAAATTAAACTGTGGTTCAAAGCTCTATTTAACCGTTCGATCAATGAATAAACGCTCACAATCTGTTGTAAAGATAATCTTAAATTAATAACGTTGACTATGAATGAATCTCTTATATATATATATATATATATATATATATATATATATATATATTACTCAACAATAAAAACAAATCTCATTGGAGATGAACCCCATAACATCATTGTCATAAAAACAAATTAACAAAAATTGCTAACAACCACTCTCATTCTCTGAATATATACTTATTCCACAATTATTCTCCATTTGACTGGAATTTTAGGAAGTTTCCAATCACCCTACGTGGTAGATCTAAGAGCAAACCTTCATTAATCTCCATGCTCTTCTACTTTGGTCCATAATCCATTGCAAGAAAGATTAGGTTTCATACAAAGTTATTTATTTCTCTATCATCCCTAAACCTTTCTCCATTTGAATTTGTTAAGACTTGTGGGCAAGGAAATCGTACCTTGTTAGGGTTAGGGTTTCGTGTTGGCTGAGGAGGAGAGAAATCCATAAAGAGCACGGAATTGATTAATTGATTCAAGATAGGAGAAGAACAGGTGGGCGATTACTCCAATGACGCGTGGCAGAACTCTTAGAATCCAGAAACCTTATTAGGGTTATTGGGATTCTAAGAGCCTTCTTCTTGAGTCCTTCCACTCCTAGAATCCGAAAACCTTATCAGGGTTATTGGGATTCCAAGAGTCTTCTTGAATGTTGAGAGACAATGTCTGAGCCCTTCGATCTTCCAAGAGTCCAAGTCCTGAGTCTGAAGAGAGGTCCGGAGAGCGGTCCAGAGTTCCAAGAGAGATCCCCTTCCCAATGGAATGGAAGGGGTATTTATAAGATTTTCTGGAAAGTGGTCATATGCCAGGCACATGCCCTCAGAGAAATTCCAGAAATACCCTTTAATCACCAGAGTAATGCCCAGATAGCCCTGTCTTACTAGCCACCAATCCAATCCCTCAATCAATTCCCAAAATGAGCCGCCTCCACGAGCCTTCTGTCTCGGGACACGTGGAGGCTTCTCTCGGATCTAGCACATTTATTTTCGGCTTTTCTGTCTTTATTTAATTAGGTGTGTGAACCCTAATTTTTACATTTAATAAGGTTGTGGAACCCTAATTGTGCATTTAATTCAATTAGGGCATGTGAACCCTAATTTGCACTTAGGCCCACATTTGCCCCCTGTGCGAGAGTCGTGTTTCTAAAGAGACGATCGTACAAGAATACTTTAGACTTTTCAATAATTTTGCTGGACTCCACTCTATAGGTCTTTGAAGACAAGGGGTCTTAGAAGAGGGAACCTCTAGGGAATCACACCCTTAGGGTTGAACCCTAGGGAAGCAAAACCTAGCAGGGCTCTTCTTTAGACATATTGAGAAATCTTCTGCAAATCTTCATATATAACTTGCCCAATGTTTGTTTCCTTATTTTTTTCCTGAAAATTAAAGGAAGAACATCAAATATTACCAAATAAATTTCAATATAACATAATCTTTATTTTTGGTAAATCAAATCTTTCCTTTTTATTTAGGAATCAAATCAAATATTTTCAAATAAAATCTTATTTTATTTTAGAAATAAAATCTTTTTTCGTTTTATTTTGGAAACAAGATCTTTCCTCATCATTATCATTTAAGAAGAAAAAATTCAAATTTCAAAATTTCCCTTGATTGAGAATAAAATCAAATATATATATATTTTTAATAACATGTTTATATATATTTCTATTTAGAAATAAAATAAAATCTTTTTTCGTTTTATTTTGGAAACAAGATATTTCCTCATCATTATCATTTAAGAAGGAAAAAATCAAATTTCAAAATTTTCCTTGATTGGGAATAAAATCAAATATATATATTTTTAATAATATGTTTATATATATTTCTATTTAGAAATAAAATAAAATCTTTTTTCGTTTTATTTTGGAAACAAGATCTTTCCTCATCATTATCATTTAAGAAGAAAAAAATTCAAATTTCAAAATTTCCCTTGATTGGGAATAAAATCAAATATATATATATATATATATATATATATATATATATATATTTATAACATGTTTATATAGATTTCTATTTAGAAGCAAGATCAAATCTACTTATCTTTTGGAAATCAGATTAAAGCCTTCTTTTAATTGGTGACTGCTTCTTTTTCTGGTGTAAGCATTTTTGAGAACATATATAGGTATTCATATATATGCATCTTTCAAGCCATTCAAGCTTCACTTTTTGTTTTGCTTCATTTTGGATTTTCTGATCTCTTCCTACGAGCCAGGAAGATCATCGTCAAGGGAGCAGGAAGGAGACGTTCTTCAATCCGAGCGAGAGGTAACAAAGAGGATTCCTCCCTATAGGGCCGAACCCTATGGGAGACCCTAACCCTTGGGGCTCCATTCCTTCTTTTCGTCTTCGCTTTTCAGTTTGCTTACTTGCATGTTTTCTTTCGAATTTCTCTTGACCTGCTTCCTCTATTTCTCTTTTCTGTTTCAGACAATTGTAGTCTTTCTTTGTTCCTGAGCCCCATCACCTTGATCATATCTTGGTTTTTTTCCTCAGAATTCATCAAAGAAAGGCTATAATTTTCACGGCAAATAAGCATTCGTTCCAAGCAATTGATTTGTGGAGCAACAGGATCTCAAAGGAATAGAGGGAACAACCCCCTAGGTGGCTGAACCCTATAGGGGCCGAACCAAAAAAATAATATATATATATATATATATATATATATATATTTTTGAATGACTTCTGTCTCTTTTGTTTGTGTTTTCTTCTTGCTCCTCCTTGCAGGTACTTCCAATCTTTCTTTTGTCTTCTGAGCCCCATTACCTTGATTATATCTTGGTTTTTTCCCTCGGATCATAAAGAAAGATTGCTGTTTTTTGGATAAAAGAGCAAAGGACCAAAATTTTCTGCAGCGGGACCAACTTCAATGGTTGAACCCTAGGGGGGCCGAACCCTGGGGGGTGACCTCTAGAGGAGCTCTCCCTGGACAACATGAAAAACCTTCTATCTTCTATTTTCTCTTCTTCAAAATCGAGGAGTCATCGAGGAGGCATCAAGTAAGCGTGCTTCCAATCGGGGTGAACAAAAGATGAGGAAAATTCCAATGGAATGGAAGGGGTATTTATAGAATTTTCTGGAAAGTGGTCATGTGCCAGGCACATGCCCTCAGAAAAATTCCAGAAATACCCTTTAATCACCAAAGTAATGCCCAGATCGTCCTATCCTTCTAGCCACTAATCCAATCCCTCAATCAATTCCCAACACGAGTCGCATCCACGAGCCTTCTGTCTCGGGACACGTAGAGCCTTCTCTCGGGTCTAGCACATTTATTTTCGACTTTTTCCATCTTCATTTAATTAGGTGTGTGAACCCTAATTTTTACATTTAAGGAGGTTGTAGAATCTTAATTGTGTATTTAATTCAATTAAGGCATGTGAACTCTAATTTGTACTTAGGCCCAGAAGACTAAAATTATATTCATGAAATTGAAACACACACATATCTGATATGTGAGATGGTAAGGACGACGATTATGGCGGACACTGTTCACATGAAAATCTGATACCATTTCATTTTTTTATTTACGGTTAGTTGACCGGTTACAACTGTCAACGGGTCATCGATTTGATGGTTTGAACGGTTTAACCATCGGGTTACCAATTTTCATCGATTTTTTAAGTAGCTCCTATCTGACGAACTTAATCGGTTCATTTTGTTAATCGATTCTCAATTTTACAGATCAGATCAGTCGGTCAGATCCAGGTCAAAAAACCTTGTACGCTAATTCTACTTACTAGCTAAAAGAAACACAATGAGATCTAATCAAATCTTTTGACACGACCTTTTATTATACTTATATATAGTGTATATATTAAGCCGCATAGAGAAGAAATTATAATAATCAACATGGTGCAATCATAAGATTTTGTTCGTAAGTTACTAATTTTTTATTTCGTCTACGTGAATATTAAATTAGAAAAATATGGACACTATTGAAAGAAGACGAAATAGAGATGGTTGACATTGCCATCCATGGTACATTAACCACGTTTTTTAAATTCCAGTTAATTAATTATTGTTTGAGCAGATATCACACCTCCTCAGCTGATCAGGTTCCATAATTCATGACGAATCAAATGGTAATGATTCACAAAAAAAAAAAAAAAAATCTTATTTGCATAAAAAATTACTACAGAAAATTATTTTTATTTATTAATTAAAAGTAGTGTAAAATTACAGTGTCTTTAAAATTATTATTATCTGTTTATTATGAAGTCAACATTGTAACAACTTATTATTTCAGAGATAAATATGGAACAACAAAACTTTCTTAATGTTTGTAAATTTATAAATGAGACTTTTTTTTGAAGTACTTTTTTTATTTTTAATATTTTTATGTTAGTGTACACCTTTTGTTACAAAATTAGAAATATGTTTTTCTTTTTTAGTCCAGTCCAAAATTAGAATTATATTTATGTTTAAAAATTATAAAATGACATGATATTCATAATGTCATTATTTTTTACCATCATTTTTATCTCAAACCATAATAACAAAAATTTAAACTAATATTAAGGGTACTTTCAAAAACATAAAAAATTATCCTTAAAAATTGACTTTTAAAAAATATATATCTAATTTTGAGATGGAGTAATTCTTATATTGATAATAAATTTGATTCTTAGTGTTAGACTTATCATCTCAATTCTTCTGACCGTGACTAGAATTAGGGTTTGTGCCATTAATATTAACATGAACGGAGGTACTACAAGCAATCTGGGAATGGAAAGACGGCTTAAAAAATAACGCTAGGTATGGGTAATTTGGTGTTGTTATTTTCCATAAATATTTAATTGGTGTAATTAACTATAATTTTTCTTCAGAATTATGAGGGTTAATAGTTGGCACCCTACATAATTTTCTTTTCTTAATTAATTTGGCAATTCATGAATATTAAGGTTGAGGTTGATGCAAATATGCGAAGGCAGTGTTATGCTGATGATTTGAAAATAAAGGATACCCATTGCTTACTTTTGTTATTCTCAGTTTTTCGAGAATTGAGCGTGTAATTATTTTTTATTTTATTTTTAAACTACGATTAGGTACATTAAAATTTCTCTTATGTGTGCTCCATTCATTAATTATCATAGCAAAGCCAATATGTAAGGCAATAAAATAAGCAAACAGTTCGGGCTCGATTCATACTCGTTAGACTAAAAGTTCGATTAAAGCTCGACTCGAAATATAAATGAGTCAAGTATGAACAAATTTTAAAGTTCGATAATTTATTCGAACCTCCTCAAATTGTAATTTTCTATTGATACTCGAATCATATTCGTTCGAAAAATTCAAATTAATCAAACTCAATTTAATTCTTTTTGCTTTTGCTTGCATATACAAGAAATCATTATTTGAAAATATTTGAACTTACTTTGAATTTAAATACTTCCTCTATCTAGAATTGAGTGTCCTAATTTCTCTCTTGGTACGTTATGTAGATGAAGGTGTATTTATAGATATGGGTTTATCCAGATCATGTGTGAACAACTGAACATGCATGATTATGTATGCATTTGTTTATGTTTGTGTGATTTATGTGTGTGATATGAAGTTGATGCTAAAAAGAAAGAGATGATTGTTATTCATCTAGAAAGATAACGAAAATTCGAAATGGTTTTAGAAATCGTTTTGTTATATTCCTTGTTATTTATTAAATTACTTTAAATTAATTATGATTGTCATATTTTAGGGGATGAATTATTTTAAATAATGTAATAATATTTTTATGTTTTATTTTATATTGTATTGTGTTTGGTCAATAAATATGTGTATTATTTATTATTATTTTTTTGAAATTTACAAAAGTTATAGCGACGACGGTCATCAACCGTAGCGTTCCAAAAAACCAAAGCCTATACCAAGGGTAAGGACCGTCGCTATAGACATCTATAACTACGGTCACGACCGTAACAATAGTTTCTAATGACCGTTGGTAAAGAGCAAAAACACGGTTTTGACATGATCTATAGCTACGGCCATCTACCCTCGCTATAGGCCTTTTTTCTAGTAGTGTATACTGGTTTTTGTTTTTTTGCTAACTTTTATATAAACTTTCAAATATTAAGGTTTGCATAAAATATACTGTTATTAATCATAATTTTTACAATAACTTTGTTCAGATCAATTTTTTTATTGAAATAAATTAAAGATCATCCAAAAAATTATGTCCAAGCGTGTGTTTTACATACCTTAAATTAATACGAGGAAAAAATTGCGTGCAGAAAAGAAAAGCAAGTTTCCCCTTTAACCACTAAGACGGAAGGAGTATACCAATTTGTTCAGTTTTAGTACGTAAACCCCTGAGCTCCCCCTGGCCAGTAAGACGGAGGGAGTATACCAATTTGTTCAATTTTAGTAAATACCACAGACTAAATAATTTATACGGTTGAGATTTCACAGGTGTCGATAATTTTAAATTAGTAAAAAAAAATCACGCACACGCACAAATGTGAATTAAATGCTTAAAGTTGTCCAATGAGAATTGATATTTCCACAAAGCCTCACTCACATGAATATGAGTCCCGTTTACTATTCATGTGAGGGGAGCCTTGTGGAAATATCAATTCCCTTATCGAATTACTCTATATATTTTTGTTATGGTAATGCAACTTACTATCATAAATTAAGTGGAAGTGTTCCTTTTATTCATAATAATGTTAAACATTTTATTAAACTAAGAAAGAATGTAGACAATTTTAGTGGAGATAAATCAATGTTGTAATTAATAATAATAATTTTTTATACAATGTCATTAATTGATTGCTGATTTATCACCTGCCTTTTATTTTTCTTTTTTAGTTTTTAATTATTGGACAGAACTTTGGGATTTGGCTGATAGTTATTCTAATATAGTACTACTTCCGTCCTACAATAAGTACTTTTTTAAGTCTTAATATTTTTTTTCATGTGTTAGAATTTCAATACAATTTTTACAATATTTTTTCATATGTGTCCTTATACAACCAATGGTATTTATTGCATATTTATTGGGAAGTTGAAAGGTTGAAGAAAGAGAAAGAGAGACCAAAAGACAATAAAAAAAGTCTCAAACAAAACAAAGAAAGTATATTAAGGGTATTTTTGTCATTGTAATTTGTGTATTAGTTTGTGTGATTTAAGCTAAAAAAACTACTTATTATGGGACGGAGATAGTAGTATGGTTCTCTGAAGCAGGTTGTACGTACGGTGATCAAATTAATTAAGAAAGGCAGTAGTAGTAGTATCTTTCACCTAATCTTGTGCGTGACTGACAATAATTTTCAGTATTTAATAAAGGGTATTCTTAACATGTGTTTACAGGCACATGCTAAACACTACAGTTTAAGAGAATATTTTCTTGAATTGTGTGTATATTCCCTTAATTCTGTATTTGCACCAAGTTCAAAGAAATATACACAATTAAAGAATATTTTCTTAACTGTGCGTTTAGCATGTGCCCTTAGGGCACATGTTAAGAAATTCCTTTAATAAATTAAGAGGACTGCGTAGGTTGAGAAACCGATGGTTAATTAGACAAATGGAGTAATCAATGAAGAATTATTAATGATTGTCCATAGGGTTGAATTGCGTAACAGGTTGATTATTTTTTTCCCCTTTTTATTTCTGTTTTTGTTGGACATGCATGCGAAGAAACACGAATTAAATTGCATAATACGTACGTCACTCCCACAAAAGTCAAAAAAGATATACTAAAAAAGTGTATAAATTAAATTGTAGGTTGTACCAATTCCACCCACTTAATTTTATTTATCATCCCAAATTAAGGAGAGCTCAGCCGGCGGAGTTCTTCACTGGAAGAAAGTTTAATTAATCCCACTTTAACAACGTTAGTTAGTTTCTATGATCTCACTCGACACCTAACTTTTTTCATTTATCACGTCATTAAAGAGTTAGACATACAATTGCGGAAAATTTTAGGAATTCGGAAATTTTCAATATACAAGTAAATTGCATATATTTAGGCATAGCTAGAGTACTTGCATTCCGGACACTTCGATGATGCTCCCTCATGTTCTTTTTATCTGCCTTTTATGAAAGAAAATTTATTTCTTTAATTTATTTGTCCTTTGTAGATTAAGGAATAATTATTTAATTTCTCATATTATCTCTAAATATTATATATATATATATATATATATATACTAATGTGTTTATATCTTACATCTTTTCGGTGAATTTTAAAAATATAACATTGACATTTTGATACCTAATATATTTATTTAGATAAATCATTGATCACATTTCTTACTTTATGCAATTTCTACTTCATCAACAATTAAAAAGGAACATATGAGGTTATTTTTAATGAGGTGTATTAAATAACGCAAATTAAAGTTGCAGTGCAGCTCAAGGTACGTACACAAATGCAATTTTTGTATTTTACTAATATGTATTTTAAACTTCTCAACTTTCTAAAATCTCAAATTCACATGAATTAATCCAGACCCTTCACAAAGGTCTTTTCTTAGTAACCTTGCACAGTTAATAGTATTAGATAAAGGGCAGGAAAACATCTTAGAATTTGTGACCAAGTTAGCAAAATAAAGTAAAATAAATGACTGGAAAAGGGTGTTTAATTATCTAATAACAATATTTGAGATTAGGAAAATGTTCAATAGAAATGATAAGCTAGAAGCTCAAAATTGCAACTCTTACTAATTTTCTGGTTTCAATTTGGTGATTTCAATTTCTAAGATATAGATCTGGTAAATACTCCGATGAATATGTTGCCCTACTAAAACCTCCTAAATCTGAAAGCACATTGTTGATTTAATTAACGTATTCTGTTCATCCGTCAACTTCATTTCATTTGAATATCTTTCACGCATTCACTCGTATATTGGGATTAGGGAAAGACTGTATTCAATTAATTGCCATCGCACTATATATATATATATATATATAAATTCACTGCAACCAAAATAAAAACCCTAAGGACTGGTCTTTATTAGTACTACTTACGTGTTGCATGACAAACCCTATAAATACCGGACTTCTCTAATTCAGAAAAGCAAGCTTAGCCAAAGAAAAAAAAATCATAATGAAAAATCCAACTTTTCCAATGCTTTTGCTAGCTATCTCCCTTCTTGTAGTGTTCACTTTTGCATGGCCAGATTCTCCTGACTCTAAGGGCTTCATAAAATGCCTCCGAAGCACCTCTGTCCCAATATCTGAGGTTATTTTCACCCCAGCCAATTCTTCCTTCACACCTATCTATGTTTTCTCCATTCGAAACCCTCGGTTCTTGCCATCAGATTCAGACCGTCGTACCCCTGCAGTCATTGTTACACCCGTAGTCGACTCCCAAGTCCAATCAGTCGTGTATTGTGCCAAAAAATATGACATACAGATTAGAATTCGAAGCGGTGGTCATGATTTCGAGGGTCTTTCTTATAGTAGTACGTATGACCTCCCATTCGTGTTACTTGATATGATTAATCTTCGAGCCATCACTGTCAATCCAACTACTAAAACAGCAATTGTTCAAGCTGGTGCCACTCTTGGAGAAGTCTACTACTGGATTTACCGAGCAAGTAGCACGCTTGCTTTTCCTGCTGGCGTTTGGTCTACCGTGGGTGCTACTGGACTAATCTGTGGGGGAGGGTATGGCCCACTACGACGAAAGTACGGTCTTGCTGCTGATAATATTATTGATGTCCGTTTGGTTGACGTTCATGGAAACATTCTAGATAGAAAATCAATGGGCGAAGATCTATTTTGGGCGGTTAGAGGTGGTAGTTGTTCTAGCTTTGGAATCATTCTCTCTTGGAAGCTAAATCTAGTTGATGTTCCGAAAATAGTCACTGTCTTTACTATTTTTAGAACTAGAGAAGAGGGTGCAACCGACATTTTGTATCCATTCCAGACAGTTGCTCCGGTTCTTCCCAATGAACTCGACATCAGGGTCCGAATAAGTACTATAATAAGCAATACCAGTACTCGTCCAGACCGAAAAACTGTTCAGCTAGGGTTTACTGGTGCATACCTTGGTAGAGCAGAACAATTAAAAGCAGTTATGGACCAAAGATTTCCCCAGCTAGGTTTGGCGAGTTCAGACCTTCAAGAAGTCGGTTGGATCGACGCGGTCATGCTGAACTCGTTTTTCTACCTTTTCTCAAACAATTACACTGCCGAGGATTTGCTTAACAGAACCTTTTTGGTTGATATTCCTACAAAAGCAAAATCCGACTTCGTGAGAACTCCAATTCCTGCAGCAGGGCTAGAAGGTTTATGGGAGAAGCTTCTAGAAGTCGGACCGGGAGAAACAACCGTGATCTTTACTCCCTACGGGGGAGTGTTGGATGATTATCCCGAGTCAGCGATTCCGTTCCCAAATAGGGCTGGAACATTGTACATGGTGTACGCGAGGGTGCTTTGGGTTGGGAACACCACACAGAAGTTGGAATGGATTAGAAGCTTATACGATTACTTGACTCCTTATGTTTCCAGCAATCCACGAAGATCGTATTGGAATTATGATGATCTTGACTTGGGAATAAACAGTGCCACGGGCATTATTAGCAATATAGCGGCACGAAGATGGGGTAGGTCATACTTCAACAAAAATTTCGAGAAGCTGATTCGAATTAAAACCGTAGTGGATCCGCTTAACTTCTTCAGATTCGAGCAAAGTATTCCTACGTTTTCACTCTTTTCAGACATGTGATGGAGGTGGTGTGTGCAACTTTGTTTCCTCAATAAATTTTAAGATAGTTCGTAATTACTACTAGTCTCCATCTATGTTGAACTATATGATCGATTGTATGGTGTTTGATTTAAGATCCTGTTGTTAGTTTGTTTTTGGATCTTTTTGTTTGTTTTGCTAATAATGATCTCCTTTGTATCTCTCAAGGATTGATCCCTAGCTAATACATGGAAACATTTCAGAGTGTTTTATATATATACATATATATATATATATATATATATATGTATATATATTCTAAATATTTGCAACCATTATTTATATTCAACTCCATGCTTGATATACACGAAAAGTAATTAATATTACTCCCTCCGTTCCTTAAAGAATGCAGTTTTAGCCTCAAAAAATTGTTCCTTAAAGAATATAGTTTTAGGAACCTAAAGCTTCTTTTTCCAAATATGCCCTTATTTTAATTAATGCACTAAATGGGGAAGTTAATGCATGTTCCTTAAAGAATGCAGTTTTAGCCCAAAAAAATTGTTCCTTAAAGAATACAGTTTTAGAAACCTAAAGCTTCTTTTTCCAAATATGCCCTTGTTTTAATTAATGCATTAAATGGGAAAGTTAATGCATTAAAGGAAGAGAAGGGTTAACTTTGTTATTTTATCCCACTTATTAGTTTGTGAGCTTTTAACTAAAACTACACTCTTTAAGGAACGGAGGGAATATTATAATAATAAAAGTCTTTCTGTATTATAATAATAAAAGTCTTTCTTACTTTTCAATGTCTAACTTCTCCTCTTAATTCCCAATTAATTGGTTTCTCATTCCTCCTTTATTCTTCCTTTCCGTAATATTCCCGTCAACTCTATAACTTCATTATTTTCATGTCAACTTACATGACATAACATGGTTACCAACTACCGCTGGCTTTTCATGTCAAAACTAGTTAAAAACCAGTTGGAGTGGGATTTGTTTTTGTTTATTAAATTAGAGTGCCCGGGTGGTTGGGACATTTTGGGGCTACTTAATTTGGCACCTTATTACTTTCTGCTAGATCTTTCCTACCAATAACATATGAATATATTTGTGAATTAAATGAATAGATTAGGATTCATACTATAATCTAAAAAAAATTAAATGAACGACAAAAAAGATAAAAATAAATGAACAAGATCACAATTAAAATTAATGAACGAAATAATAAATAAGCAAAAAGGGGAAAACTCTAGGGGTTTGGCTCCTTGACAAAAAGAGCTTCTTACACAACCAAAAAAAAAAGATGAAAACCGATCAAGAAAGGCCGAAACAAACTAAAAGAACCGAAGGAAGCTCAAACTTAGGATTCGCCCTCGCCCCCCTACCCCCCCCCCCCCCCCCCCCCCCCCCCCCCCCCACTAGGGTGCTGGCCTCCTGTGTCCTATGCTGAGTTCTTCTGAGGTTTTTTGACGACGAGTTTTTCAAATATAGAAGGAAGAACAAGAAAACATAGTTTGAGCAACAAGAGCTTTGAAGCATGAGATCAAGGAGGAGCTAGCCTCTATGAATTCTAAGGTAGAAGACTTATGGAGTCAACTCATTTTAGAAATTGATTGAGGAATATTTGGATTGGTGGCTAGAAGGACGGGACGGTCTGGCCATTACTCTAGTGACTAAGGGTATATTTGAAATTTTTCCCAAGGTCTTGTGCCTGGTACGAGAACACTTTCTAGCAAACTCTATAAATACTTCTTCCATTCTATGAAGAAATAACTTTTTGGAAGATCGGAGATTGACAGATTCTCTCTCAACCTTAGACACTCAAAAGGCTATCTGGATCCTTAATATCTTAAGAAGACTCTCAGATCCTAAAACTAATTATGGCTTGTGTTATTGGAGTAATGACTCGCATTGTCTTCTCCCTTTTTAATTCATCAAACAATTATGTACTATTCGTGAATTTCTCTCCCTTCTCAATCAACACGAAACTCTAATTCTAATAAAGTACGATTTTCTTCTCCGCAATATTTTATGAATGCCACATACAAAATAAATTCCAAATATTTTATAAAACATGAGATCGATCAATGGTTAACAAAAATATCAAATTAGACTTTTATTAAATAACGTACCTAATATTTTACGTCGCATTCCCTCTCCTTTCCATTTCCCCCTTAAATTAATTATGTCTCCATCAGTCATTCGTTTATCACCACGTCGGCCCACTTGCTGCAATATTACAATATTCTTGATAAAGCGTATACTTCTCAGTTCTAAGCCATTACTTCATCTCTGTCTATTATTACATTATTATTGAGCTACGTGTGCTTCCTAAAACTTTCACAATGTTATTTTGGGAAACATTTTCATCGCTTACCAGCAATTTTTTTCTTCTTTTCAGTCTCTTTTATAGGCGTTGTACATGCATGTATATGGCCAGTGGGAAGCCAGGAATTGTTGAGAGTGGGGGTGATTATTAGAGTATCAAATAATAAATCAAAATTGATAATTATAATAAAAAAAATAACTTAAATATATAACCAAAAAAATATAATATATGTCATTGTTGTAACCATCAAACTTATACACAAAAAATAACTAGTATATGTTGAATAATTATATCGGAACGTGCTATTGCATAAAATAAAATAAAATTTATAATCATAATCATAAAGTACTTACATGAATTGAGAGAAAACATCTTGTATATATCAAACTTTCCGCTGCGCGTAAGGGTGAAGGTTTTCAGTTGTCTCTCTCAATCTTAGGAATTAGGATGGATGTATAGGTGTGTATAAAATTCTTGAGACGACAACTGGACCAAACCCTAACTGTTTTATTTATTAGATAGCTAAGGGTCAAAATCGTCCATCAAAATTATAAAACTCTAGGGCCCATTATGCCAACTTAATATTAGTAATAATATTTTATGGGCCACACAATTAATTATCAAACCCATAAATAAAGTAATAAATTAATACAATATGTAAGCCCAATAATTACATAAATAGTAGAGGCCACATAAGAGAATAAAATATTCTAACATTCTCCCACTTGGTCGAAATACTATTTATATATAAAATATAATGCTTACAATCATTAATTTGGCCAAGTATTAATTTATGTCTACATCCTGTTAAAATAAAAATACCAATGCGAATTAATACAATCTTTGTGTCACTATTAACACAAAATCCCCATTAGTTACACAATTAGTACTTTTATTAGAACAAAGATTAACATTAAGCATAACAGGTATGAATAGAGTAAAACATAAGTGATAATAGATTAAACTCATTCATATGGTCCAAAACATAACCGTACTGTTTGCTCACAAATTCTCAAGTGTGCACAATAAAGAGACTAGCAAACCATAAACATAATATGAAGTTCAAAACAACGAGCTCAAAATATTGTCTTACATCAAAATAACTCACTAATTAAGACTACCAGTTAAACCCATGCCGGCAATATGCTCTAAAAAGAGCTTGGGTGGTAAGCCTTTCGTAAGTGGATCCGCCAACATATCATGCGTACTAATATACTTAATGACAATGCTTTGATCTTCAACTTTTTCCTTGACAAATAAGTACTTAGTGTCGAGGTATAGTTCAGCACCACTCGAACTGGTGCTTTTGGAAAAACTAATAGCATAATCATTATCACAAAATACTTTCAATGGCCTTAAAATGAAATCTATAACTTTAAGTTCTGAAATAAGATTCCTCAATAATACAGCGTGACAAGTAGCATGATAACAAGCCACATATTCTACCATCATCGTGAAAGTGGTAGTTAACTCCTGCTTATGACTTCTCCACGAAATAGGGCCTCCTGAAAGCATAAAGATGTACCCTGATGTAGATTTCTTTTCGTCTTTACACATAGCAAAATCAGAATCAGAATAACCAACAACTTCAAGGTTATCTGTTTTTCTGAATGTAAGCATAAAATCCTTAGTGCCCTGTAAGTATCGTAAAACCTTTTTGGCTGCTTTCTAGTGATCCAAACCTGAATTTGACCGATAACGTCTAAGAATGCCAGTTACATACGCTATATCTAGACGTGTACAAACTTAAGAGTACATAAGACTCCCAACCACAGAAACATAGGGAATAAGATTCATTTGACCACGTTCAAGTTCATTCTTAGGGCATTGATATAATCCAAATTTGTCAACCTTAACAACAGGGACGACAGTAGGGGAGCAATTTTGCATGTTGTATTTGTTAAGAACTTTGTCAATATAAGCTCTTTGGGACAATCCTAATATCCCGTGAGACCTATCTCGATGAATTTCAATACCTATAACATAAGTGGCTTCACCGAGATCCTTCATATCAAAATTTTAGAAAGAAAACGTTTGGTCTCATGCAACATGTCTAAGTTATTACTTGCAAGTAGTATATCAGCAACATACAAAACAAGAATAACAAATTTACTCTCACTGACCTTCAATTATATGCATTGATTCACTATATTTTTCTTAAAATCAAAAGTACTCATCACCTCGTGAAACTTAAGATACCATTGTCGAGAAGCATGTTTTAACCCATATATGGACTTCTTAAGTCTACATACCATATGTTCCTTGCCTTTAACCAAAAAACCTTCTGGTTGCGCCATATAGACATTCTCATGCAAGTTACCATTACGGAATGCAGTTTTAACATCCATCTGATGTAACTCTAAATCATAATGAGCTAGTAAAGCCATGACTATTCTAAATAAATCTTTCCTGGATATTGGAGAGAAAGTTTCATTATAATCCACACCTTCCTTTTGAGTGAAACCCTTAGCAACCAATCGAGCTTTATACCTTTCAACGTTTCCTTTATGATATAATTTGGTCTTATAGACACACTTGCAACCAACAGGTTTAATACCTTTTGGTAATTTTTCAAGATCCCAAACGTTATTAAGCTCCATTGATTTCAACTCATCATTCATGGCTTCAAGCCATTGAGTTGATTGAGCAATCGTAATGGCCTCTTTATAGGAGATAGGATCATTAATCTTACTTGAATCATAGTCAATCTCAGTAAGATAGGTTATAAAATCATCAAAATTAACAGGCTTTCTAGGTCTTTCGAGCCTACATAAAGGCTGCAAAATTTTAGGAATATGATTTTCAATAATGTGGGGTTCAACATTAGGTAGTGGCTCAGCTATCTCAGGGGCATCATTCGCCTCAATAGGAGGTTAATGTGCCTCACTTTCTTGAATTACAGGATTAGACACATAAATCTTATTTTCTTCAAGATCAATTTTTCTAGGCTCACCACTCCATTTAAATCACCATTCTCTAAAAACTCTGTATGCCTAGTCTCAACAATTCTAGTGGTATGAGAGGGACAGTAAAATCGAAAACCCTTAGATCTCTCAGGATATCCAACGAAATGGCAACTAATGGTTTTAGAGTCAAGTTTCTTTATTTATGGATTAAAAATCTTAGCCTCGGCTGAACAGCCCCACACCCGTAAGTATTTTAAATTAGGTTTCCTACCTGTCCAAATTTTATAAGGAGTGTTAGGGACAGATTTGCTAGGAACCCAGTTTAAAATATGAACAGCTGTCTTTAATGCCTCAGTCCACAAAAATATCGGTAAGTTAGAATTGCATAACATACTACGTACCATATCCATAAGGGTACGATTTTGCCTCTCAGCTACACCATTCTGCTGCGATGTACCAGGCATTGTATACTGAGTGACGATTCCATTTTCTTGACAAAATAAGACAAATGGGCCAGGACTATGACTTGTATCGGAGTGTTTACCATAATACTCTCCGCCTCTATCCGATCTCACTACTTTAATTTTTCGGTCAAGTTGATTTTCAACTTCAGCCTTGAAAATTTTAAACATATTTAGTGATTCAGATTTTTCATTAATCAGGTAGACATAAGTATAACGAGAATAGTCATCAATGAACGTAATGAAATATTTGTGTCCACCAATTCCTAGAGAAAATGGTTCGCATATATCAGTGTGAATCACCTCAAGCAGTGCACCACTTCTAGTGGCTCCTTTCTTATTACCTTTCATAAATTTTTCTTTTATACATTCAATACAATGGTCAATATCAATAAAATCTAGTGAATGAAGAATTCCATCCTTTATAAGACGTTGCATTCTGTCTTTCGAAATATGGCCTAAGCGTTTATGCTATAATTTTAAAAATTCACATTATCTAGTTTTCTCATATTTTCACTTTTAGAGGTATTTTCTGTCACATTCATTGTTAACAAGGATTCAGCAAAGACATTATCCAAATTTATCTTATAGAGGTTTCCCCTCTAAAAAGCCAGAACCAATAACATGAAAGTAATGATAAATAATTATTTTATTATTCCCAAACTTAAATAAAAATCCATCGACGTCAAGTTTAGATACAGAAATTAAATTTCGTGTCATACTAAGAACATAAAGAGTATCATATAAATACAAGGTGAAACTACTCTCCAAAATTAAAGGAAGAGTTCCTACAGCTTCAACTTGTATAGACTCTCAATTACCAACTTTAATGGTTCTTTCCGCCTTTTAGAGTGTCTTCTTTGAAAGGAATCCTTGCAATAAATTAGTAATGTGAACCATAGCACCAGTGTCAAGTCACCATGTATTAGAAGGAACATTAATTAGAAAGGATTCATAAGTTACATAATTGAAGGATGATATACCTTTCTTTTCAAGCCATTCTCTGAATTTAGAGCATTCTTTCTTAATATGTCCTTGTTTCTTACAGAAGTGACATTTAGGACATGCCTCAGAGTTGTTACCTGAATAATTGTCTTATTTATTTTAGTAGAAATTTGCTTATCCTTATTATTAAAACATTTGCCATTTTTATGAGCCTTCTTCTTATGAGATCTAGTGGTAGTCAAATGAGCAACATAAGCAGAAATACTAGTTGGAGTCAATGCTGAAACATAATCAAGCTCATAAGTATGCTTACAAAAAACTAAAAGAAATCCACAATGTACAATCAATAATTAATAATTAATCATAATAACTGTAGGGCAATCAGTTAGTTACATAAAATCTATTTACAACACCAAAAAATAGATTTTAATGAGACGTTGGTACATAATTATCAATCGTTCGTTGGTCCAATTAATAATATGCTAATAGCATCCCCATAAAATAATGCACAACACATTTATCCACGCATCACCGTTAGGCAAAAACGAAATAAACATGTTACTTGAGCAAAAAATTCCATTTCATAAATTCTAATTCTAATTTTTCGGTGGGTAAAATTAAAATATTCATTTATTAAATGTAATATTCACTACAAGAAAATGGTCTATCAGCGACCATCACTTTCAGCGACCGCCATATACGGTCGCTAATAGTAGAAATAGCGACCGCTATATGTGACCGCATGTGAATCTAGTCGTTAGCTTATATGAGCGACCGTAAGCGGTCGCTGACATGAATTTCCCGCCCTAAAATTCGCCTGAAAAGTTGGCGCGGAGGTTTTGTGCGGCCACTCATTATCAGCGACCGCGTGGCCGTCGCTAATACGTCGTCGTCATTAAAAATCAGCGACCACATGTGGTCGCTGATGGCGGTCGCAGATTTTCTTTAATCTAGGTTCAGGCATTCGCTCGATCCGCAGCAGCAGAAGAAAAGAAAAGGGAGAAAAGGGAGCAGGGGATAAAGAGAAGAGGGAGGGAGGGAGAAGTCAGACGAGGGACCAGCCACCACCGCCGTCGTCACCCGCCACCATTGCCGCCGTCGACGCCTACACCGTCGCCGTCACCGTCACCGCCACAGCGAATTAGGTAAGATTTCGTACCAAATGTAGGGAATGGTCTCTTTCTATATATATATATATATATATATATTTGTTAATAAGTTGTAGCAATATGTTAATATTACTATTATTTCAGAGCCAAAATTGTTAGTATTTTGGCTTTTTTTAGAGTCAAAATTGTAGCAATATGTTAGTATTTTGGCTTGTTTCAGAGTCAAATTGTTGGTTAATTAGTTTATTGTTAGAATCTGAAATTGGTGATAGATATTGTAAGAAACGAATTGATTTGGAAATATATGTATAAAACAAAAGGAAACTAATGACTAGAATCACAACAAAAAGGGGAAAGAACAAGGAAATTAGAGATGCCCCCGAATCGCCTAAAACTAAGAATTCAAATGAATTGGACCTGTTACAGTAAAATTGAAGATATGATAAGATCAAGACTTTGGAGTGCGGTTATATCCCAATTACTATTGTTTTAATTTGATTCTTTGCAATTAGAAGATAAAGACTTTAATGTTTCATTATAAAGTTTGAGAATTTGGAATATCATAGAAGACAATGTTAATATTACTGTTATATATATGTTAATATTACTGTTAATATGTTAATATTACTATTATATATATATATATATATATATATATATTACTTTTTGAAATATAATCCTTCTCCCAAAGTCCACATTAACAAAAAGTTGAAAGGTGCTTCATGTTTTAGTGAAAAGTTACAGTCTAGCAAGTGTTTTATTGAATAAACATAGTTGAAAATCTCTCAGTTATTAATTTGTAAGAGACTTATTAGCCCACAAGATGATTACAATAGCATATATGTGAAGCTCAAGGATAATTTTAAAACCAAGTTATGCAGATTAGTTCTGCATTTGCATTTGCATTCATATTGCAATAACAAGGAAAAAACTAATTAACTATTTGTCTAGATATAACAAAGGTTAGGTAAATATACTAAAATGTTTAGTATTACATGTTCTTTATATCATTGTCATGTTTATGTACTTAACTATTTTATGCAATTTCCTGTAATTATTGTCATTTTATATTCAAATATATATAACGCATAATAATATCTTGAAATTTGTAAAAATATAGATGGCTTCGTCTTCAGCAGCGCCGAAGAAGCGCGGCTTGGGCCGGAGGCCTAATCACATGCCGAAAGCCCCAACTAATCCTGATGACCGGATTCTTATTTATATCCGTGGTATGGGAGTATGTTTTGTATAGGAGTTTCAGTCTCAAGGTACGCCTATCCATTGGTTGGATGTGTACGTGGCCACCCGTGATGGTCTGCCTGATGCTGTTCAGATCGCGGTAATAAGTTTTGACAACTTTGATATATGTTGTTTATCATGTTTATGTTATTATTTAGAATTTAATATTTATTTTTAACTATTTAATTGTTAACCTGCTAACAGGATACTTATAAGCGCTTATTGAACGAGCGTTATCCTAAAGGCACTCCACGTTCAGTCATTAATCAAGAGTTGTGGGAGAGGGCGTCAGTTGTGAAGAAAAATTACGTCAAAGGCCAAGGACAACGACGACGCCCAACCATCAGTGGTACAGGCAGCTCTGCTACCCAGTCTACACAGTCATCGGCCCATCTAGGTCATCACACTCATGCAGACTGTGTGAGAGCGATCTGTCGAGATCGTGATCTTCTTCATATACTGGGCGAACATTTGGGGGCTCTGCCTCCTGATGAGTTCGTTGCTGCAGTGGCGGCAGCAGCATCATCATTGCAGGAGACTGACGACCAGGTAATCTTAGTATTTATATTACAATCAAATTAATTAGTCACTTATATGTACTATATATATACTATATATGTAATTAACTTGTTTTATTATTTTGTTAAATATTACAGGGTGATCATTCAGATACTAATTTGGACGAAGATGCATGACGGCCGATACTATTTTGGACTATATATGTAATTATTTTGTTATATTCATTCTTTGGATGACTCTAAACTTACACACTTAAGATTTGTAAATATATATTTCTTCATTCATAATAAGTTTTTTAGTGTTTATATAGTTTATACTGTTTTGGTGTATGTGTATGTGTTGGTTGGAAATTTATATATATGTTGGGATATAAAACAGGTACAGTTTTTTGAAAAATTCAAAAACCAGGAAAAATATTTTTTTTATTTTTATACATCAGCGACCGCAATTATCAGCGACCGTTATTTGCTCAGGGAGTTAGCGACCGAATACGGTCGCAGATGACGGTCGCGGACACGTGGTCCACGTCAGCCTTTCGACCTTGACAATGCTGACTCAGCTTAGCACTGGTACCGGTCGCAGATCCGTCGGTCGCAAATAGTGGTCGCTTTTGTACATTTCAGTGATCAGATATTATGCGACGGCTGTCAGCGACCGATAACGGTCGCTGATGGCCAAGTGCGACCGTCAACGATCGCTGATAGTCGGTCGTTGATGGCCCTGTTTCTTGTAGTGATTATCTGACTTTTCTTAATCTTTAATTGTTTCAATTAATAACCCTCCGTTGGGTTGATTATTAATTTTAACAATAAAATAGTCACACATACATGTAAATTATTATAATCAAACTCAATTTTTTTTAAACAACATATTAATCAAGTTTAAAAAGTAACATTGTTTATAATTTACATGTAACAACTTAAAAGCCCTAATTAATATATCATGTTCCAAAATTTAAATTATGATATATAATTATGAACATGAATTAGTTATAAAATAATTGATTTTATAACTAAATACATAAGGACATAATCTAAAAATAATATTATATGAATATAATTAGAAATTTTAAATTATGTTCTAAAATTTTAAATTAAAATATATAATCAGATTTCTTTACAGAATTAAAGCACTGCTAATTAATAATTAAGTTTGTATCTTTAGTCGAGCTAATATATTCATCTCCTCTCTTATTCTTCTGATCATATCTAAGATTGGAGCACATTGCATACTGCATAGCCCCATTTAGTGACAAAAGGTTAATTAAAACTTTAGAGTACTAGGTACAGTACATGCAAGAATAAATATTGTAATGATTATGCATGTATATGTCATTACGTTCAGGCCCTCAATTTTAGATGTTCCATTTTTAGGCTATTCTTGCTTACAATTCGCCAGCCCATTTTATCTATATGTACGGACTGATTTTGTGCCCGCATCCTGACATATTCTTTACCGGTTACCCACACAAACAATACAATACAAATCTTGTCTCTTAAGTCTTACCTATGGCCGTTGTCATCGGCGGTACATAATCGCCGGAAAGTTTCAAATCATAATGAATAGTTATGAATTATACCAATAAAGAGATTATATATGCGAAAATTAAAATTATTGTAATAACAACATAATTAATTTATTATATACAATAACGTAACCATGCTCTTGATACCAGATGTTGAATAATTATATCGGAACGTGCTATTACATAAAATAAAATCAAATCAATAATCATAATTATAAGGTACTTACATGAATTGAGAGAAGACATCTTGTATGTATCAAGTTTCCGCTGTGCGTAAGGGTGAAGGTTTTCAATTGTCTCTCTCAATCTTAGGATGGATGTATAGGTGTGTATAAAGTTCTTGAGACGACAACTGGGACCAAACCCTAACTATTTTATTTATTAGATAGCTAAGGGTCAAAATCGTCCATCAAAATTATGAAACCCTAGGGCCCATTATGCCAACTTAATATTAGTAATAATATTTATGGGCCACACAATTAATTACCAAACCCATAAATAAAGTAATAAATTAATACAATATGTAAGCTCAATAATTACATAAATAGTAGAGGCCACATAAGGGAATAAAATATTCTAACAGTATAATATAACAATTACAATTGTCCTCTGCGCTTTTTCATTCGTTGAAATCGTTGCATAATACTTTCATTGTCAATGCAATCAATTACATCCTTCTCGATATATGTAATCAAGCAATTATGGTTTAAGGTTTTAAGCTTACCTTTGACAGAGAGACAATAACTACAAATAGAGAAACGAGCAGCGATAGAGAGAAATCGAAGGAGACAGAGATGAGAAATTGAGCTAGCAGAGATCGAGCGGATCAAAGGATGTGAATGACTGAATGAAAGAGAAGCCCCAACTAATTCACTACTATCTACTAAGAAATTGGCATTCAAAAGTTACTAAAAAGATCATCAAAAAATTATAGAAATTTCAAATGTAAATCTGTAATTAGTGACTTACAAACTTACCGGGATCTGACGGAACGGAACGGAATAATAGCTTTAATAGAAATATGGAATAACCAATTAACCATGTTATCATGTTGAAGACTTGAAGGAGCCAGTCAGCCAGGAGCCTCATGAATCATGAATCGCCACTGATGATCACTGATTAGTCAAGACCCTGTTCCACTCTTAGAGAACAAGCGAGATGAGTAAAGTGTTTGAAGGCATCTGGGCATAAGTAAAAGAGTAAAGTGTAATACCCAATTTCAGTGGGGTCAAATTACTCTTCTAACCCACAAAAAAATATATTCATCATATATATATATATAAAATCCAATGGGTGCAATTGACCCCACAGCCTAACTATAAAAACCGTGAATTTCATGAATAATTTTTTTATTTGATATAATAAGAAAATGAATACTTATTGGAACATAATGTTTACGAGTTATGAGAAAAGTAATTCGATTATATTAAATTGAATTTAGAAGGAAATATGGAGGAATTTAACGAACTTGTAGAATACCTTGTGTGGCATGAGAATGGAAATGATGATGATTTAATTAATTCAAGAGGAAAATCAATAAACGAATGATTAATTAATATTATATTATTAATTAATTATTGTTATCAATGAGTAATTATTAATAGTATGTTATTGGGAATAACAAAACATTTACGAATAAGTAATTGATGAATATAATAAGAGTTATATTTAATTGATTATTTGTTGAGTGCAATACATGTGATAGTTAATCATACAATAACGTTATTAAGTGTTATTATGAATAATAATCGGTTAAAGAGTAAATGAATTATTAAGTGAACAATTAATCTATATTAATTGTTAATTGTTATTATGAGAAATATAATAATAGTCTGTTGATTTATTATTATTGCAAGTAATAGTATAATAATAAGCAACTTATTTATAAATATAATAAGATTTGTATTTATTAATTATTGAGGAATGTGATTATTGATAAGGGTAAATTAATGAAGGAATTACTACGTGAATAATTAATTAAGTATTAATTGTTATTTAATGGTTATAAAATATTAATGGTGATTAATTAATAATTACATTGACTGATGAGGGATGAATTAATTAATATTAATTAATTTCCATTGTGAATAATAATTAAGTAGATTTTATTTGCTCAATTAATTGCTATGTGCAAAGAATGTGATAACTAAAAATATAACATATAGTATGATACGCGTGTTATATAAATTGTAGTGCAACACTTAAGTGTGACCATGCAATTATATATAAACTATATTATATAAGGCAATGTGACTGTACATATTAAAACTATATGTTATGAATACATCATGATGCTTATGTGACAATATGTATATGAGTATACATTAAAATAATACATCATGAATATATTGTAAATAATTATTGACTAATAGAATTTAATTGAATAATACATGAGATAATGTAATGTGAGAGTATCCGATTAAATTATATCCAGTATTAACAAAATGTACATGGATTATATGCGCACAAATTACCTTTACTACATTGAAGTATTACTTATTTAAATTATATTGTGACGTTAATGTAGGGTTTTCGGCATATAAACGCAGCGGAAAATTAAAAATTTTCGAAACCCTAAAACAGGATCCATGCGAAAACATATTAATTCAGAGGTTAAGATATGTTTTACCGATTATTCAAGCCTGAAAGGAGACGATGGAGATTCTGGAACTGCTTCGAATCCTCAACGCAATCCAACGGAACTGCGCCTCTACGGTATCCACACGAACGTCCCGCGAATCGTCACACGATCTGCAGCAAGGAAAGCTGTGGTACTAGCCGCCAAGGATCTGGACTTTTCGAAATTTTTCTCTCCAGTCTCTCTCTTAGAGCAGCTAGGGTTTTGATATCGATGATACCCTAAACGGCTGATATATCATATATATAGCAGTTAAAGGAATTAACCAAAACCTAATCCAATTAGAAATATAAAATCCGAATTTATATATATATATATATATATATATTATATCTTAATTAAGTCTTACTTAATTAATATACATATATATATATATATACAATTATCCTATTAATTTAAATTCATAATTTAAATACTATCAATCATATTGATATATTTAAATCCATACAATTTAAATTAATTTCCTTTTAATTACGTTCTAAGTGTGTGACCCTATAGGTTATTATTATGTTGGCAATAATTTTAAAATCATATTATAAAATTATAAACAGTGAGCGGCATCTAGTAATGCATCACTGCTACCCAAATAATAATAAGATCGGTGATTCGATACAACCTTTTCGTGACCAATATTTCAATGTAATTTAATCCTTTTAACATTGACATCCTAGATTAAACTCGAGGCATGGAATGTGTCATCCTCTTCATAATTTAATCTGAGTTTTCTTGATCGATGAGTAGACTATATGAAACAAATCACTATTTGAGCATGGCCATGCATTTCATAGTCCTACTCAATCAAGAGGCCTATGGATATCACCCCTAATATATTGGAGGGTTAAATTCCATCTAGATCACTCATATTCCTCACACGATTCATGATGTACCCAATAATCACCTTTATCGTCCACCTATTAAAGGTGGCCTTTGATGATATCAAAGTACATAAATTCTCGTGTAGTAATATAGTGATTTCAGGTCGGAGGATCATTACATCATTGTCACTATGAGAATTGCTTATGACACTTTGCATAATGCTCCACGTAGAATTCTCATGGTGGGTCTGCCCAGTACATTGTTCTCTAACATGTACCTATGCATTGACTCAATATCTCATATATTTATGACCAATGAGATTTGGCCATCAGTCAATCCACATACTAGTCTCAATGTATCATTGTTGTCCCATTAACAATGACACTCGACTAGGGACATTTAAGAGTAATGATACTAATTGTAACTATATGATCTCATGTTCAAGTCACATACTTAAAGCCATATAATTTGTATCACTATTCTAAGGACTTTTATTATGTTAACATTTATATAATGCAGTAAATAAAACCATAATAAAATAATTCATTTATTCAATCAAATATAATATCAAAAATATTTAAGCAATTACATCAAAGAATTAGCCTCTAGGACATAAACTCTAACAGTTAAGATATAAAATATTATGAATACATTATGTATGGATGATATGTATATAAAATATAACATAAGAGTAGGAATTATGTATAAGTGTATAGCATAAGTGTTGCAAGAATGCTGAGATTTGCTTTGCTTGTCCCATATTGATAGTCTCAATCCTTGCACACATGAATACATCATGAAGCTAGCTCTCTATTCCTTAAACTCAGCAACATAGACTAGCAATCATGCAATGGGGAGTGATTTGATGATGGGTTCTAACAACTAAATACCTACCATTCCATAACCTTCATGCAATTTGTCAATCCGTTAGTTTGATTTGGGAGAGAAAAGCTTAGTCTGGACATTAGCTTCTCTATATATATAAGCTCTTCTCCTTCACATTTTCAATTGCTGAGATTTCCTAAGTATTGAGTTGAGAGATAATATATATATATATATATATATATATATATATATATATATCAGTGATAGCATTTGAGAGAGTTCAGTTGAGCTAGCTTAGTTCACCTAACAGAGGTATTATATACCTTCCATGTTCTTCAATTCACATTTCTTCTGCAAATGCTGTAAATTTTCAATTCTTGATTTTAGTTGGAGTTTATGATTTTATGATTTGATGATTATAAGCTCATATATGTGTTAGTAAAGTAATATAGTTGATTTGATAGGTAATTCGTAGAAAGAATTAGGATTTGGCTTAGCTTCTGCCGAAGCAGAAGCAATCAACTCGATCCAGGCAACGGCGCAGCTGCGCCTTGGTTATACTGGGGTGCTGCGCAGCTGCGCCAGTACCAGACTTGTGTTTTGTTGGCCAAGACACTGCGCAGCTGCGCCAGTTTTGAAATAGGGAGCGCACAGCTGCGCCGGTCACTGATGCCAGATTTTGTTTCTGATGCAAAGCTGTCACGTATTAATTATTTCATATGACTTAAAGCAAGCATGCTAATAGGTTTAACATACCTATATGAGTATATTAACATGACATGTACATGTGTTGCCATGATTTCATGCAAGATTAATGAAGCGACATATAGCGTTGAAATAAACTTAAAATTTCCTAAACAAACTTTAATATGTGTGAACCATGACTATATTCTGACTTTGATCATGTAAGTAGAACCTAGAAATGCATGAAGAATGTGATACCATGTACGTATATGTTTCATGATATAGGATTTATAGTTCCTTTGTTTATAACCAAACTCGTTGGACTTTGTGTTAGAGAACATTTTCAAGTAAAGCTTGATATATCAAAACAAATATGCATGAATACTACATGATGTACATTCTGATCTTGAGAAGATGTTAACATGACTTGATACATATTATAAGAGCTTTAAAGTGATCTTGTATGTGTTGAATTGCATCGTTCAAGTTTAAAATGATTTTAAAGGCAAACTTGAAGATATTTTCAAACCAATTGTATTAGTATGAGTAGTTAAGAATCTAAGATAACATGTTTACGTTCGTATTGTCTCTAAACATGGTTCTTGTGTATTTGATATAATGGAAGTAAATCAAGCATGAGTTTGAAGCATGTTTCAAAGTATGTACCGATGATAGAAATATATACTATATTATATGAAAACTTGCAAGCATGCCTAAATCAAGCTATGTGATCACCTCATATGTTTCAAATGACAAGCATGATAGCTAATGTGATTTCATGACATAGAATGACCTTAAATTATTAAAGGTATTCACTTAGAACCTATATCATGTAAAATTGAACGTGGAAAGGTTGAACAAGCATGAAAGTATCCTTTAATATGCATACATACTATGTGATATCATATGTTGATATTTGAATCCGATTTTTGACTATTAACTTATTGAAATACCATAACTTACTAAAATAACCTATATTTAGTATTGATTGTGGTCTTATGTGATAATAATGATATGAGAATATGTTTAACTCAAAAAGAGGAACGTTAAGGATAAAAGTTATATTAGTCGAGACTTGTGAATTAAATATGATACTTTATATGACTGTATAGTAAGGTTAAAGATTTAACTTATATGTGGATAGGTATATATGAGATAAAGTATGATGTTAAACTATATGACTAATGGGTATCATATACGTAACTATATTACGATAGGAATTCAAAGTGTCGATTAACTTTTCGTGGATAAACTACGCATAAGGCAAGTATCCTATCCTTGTGGTTACTTTATTTAAGCAAGTTCCCTGACTTACACTCTTTTATTGTGCAAGTTTGTAATATATAATGTGCAAGTCTCCTAACTTACACAACTTTGAATTTTGTGCAAGTATCTAATCCTTATCTCTTTAATGCAAGTCCTTACCCTACTTTTATCGAGCAAGATTCCTAACTTCATTTGATTTATACATTGAATGCAAGTATCTGACTACTCTTTTTGTTGAGCAAGTATTTGATTCATACTCTTTATTGAACACATATTTGAGCTTGTACTATTATTGATCGTACGAGTAAATAAGTGCTAGAATAATTCTTGCCTTATAAAATTATATTTTCTAGCTTGATTTAAATCACGATTATATTCTTCGAATTATTGTTGCGAGTATTGAACTCATAAATTGTTTTTATATACATTTTTGAAATTGTCTACGCCATTTGATTCGGCTAGCCCAATATCATGAATTGGAAAGCGATCCACACCAATTTCCTTGGTGCGGACTCTTATAAATTGACTGAGATGCACAACCCTCGTAGAAAGGGGAACTATATAGTCGGGGTGCCGACAGTAGTGTGATAGGTTATGCATAACACCAGGTACGATAGGCTGATCCCCTAATTGTACTTGTTTGGGTTACCAAAAATATTTTTGGTGATTCTAGTAGAAGTTCGTGGTTCTTTACGACCACTCAATATCCAGTAATTATTAACTTGAAACTTTGAACTCGTTGTATTCTTTTATTAATCCTTGGTCTACAGCGACACTCAGTGATATCTATTCATTCACTTGAAATTGTTGAAACTTTTGAATCCTTTAATAACTTCTCGACCCGTAGTGGTCCTTATTTAACTTCACAGAATAGATTTGGAAGTCATTACTATTTATTTTGTTCACAACATTCTTATTTGAATTCCTGAGCGATTAATTACCGTTTACCCTTGAGATTAAGAACCGTATATATTCTTGTTGACATTTACTTTCCATAAACATTTCAGTTAGAGCAGGGCAAGGTGGAACCCCAGGGCAGGACAAGTGCGAAGGCAAGGCTATGAACTAGCTGTGCTTTTCTATATTAGGATTAGACCTCGCAAAAGAAGCCCGGGCCCGCGGGCAGGCCCGGTCCGCCGGAAAAAAAAGCGGGCTATGGGCTTTATTATTTCAGCCCATATAAAGCTGGGCCATTTTGGCCCAGGCCCGCTGGTGGCCCGGCCGGGCCCGTGGCCCATTCGTGAATTTTTTTTTTAAAAACAATGATGCTTTGTGAAGGGTTGAACACAAGACCTCAACTTATTAAATAAGAGCTAAACCAACTGAGCTACAACAACTGCTTGTTTGAGACTAAAAGTTTTTAGATCAAATTAACATCAACGTCATATATCACTATTATTTTGTAAGCATATATTTTTAATCAACTTATAATACATTTTATAAACGCAAAAAATGTATGTTTTCAATAATTAAGAAATAAATATTTATGTAAACATACATTTGGTGCGTTGCATTTTATAATACATTTTACATTTATTAAACATACATTTTACATTTATAAAATAATAAAACGTAAAAATATAAATATTACTGTGTATGGGCGTATGACATTTTACATTTATTATAATTAAGATTCATAGCAGATCTGATAAAATATGAATTTTATTAATTAAGATTTCATATGGATTATGAAATTCCATATGGATTAGGAGCGGAGGGAGTAGGATTTAACATTTGTATGATTAACGTTTGGACGACTATTATACCTTACCAATAATAACATAATTGTTCAGTAGCACTGTTATCAATTATTCATATATTAGTTTCATTATAATATTACATATATTCAATATTAATTTCATATTTTTATAGCACTTTTATAATATAATATAATGAAACTAATATATTATAAAAGGAAACCCAATTAAGACTTCATCTTCTAGGCCATTCTTCCACTTCCGGTCCCTGCTCCAGTTCTTCCTCTTAATTCCTCCCCCTATGGACATGGACGGAGCTCTTGTTTCTCCAATAATTATTAAAACCACTCCATCCTCTATTGTAATAATCTACTATTCCTATATAAGTCTTAATTTGTAATCGTTTCACTAATGAAAAATAAAAATAAAAACTGAATCTAATTATTTGTTAATTATTAGTTGTTGTTAATATGAGTAAATGTTACCGTGATAAAAAATAATTATCAAAAAGTGGATACAAAATATTGTATAAAATAAAATTAATAGATATTTCACCATATATTTGTGAATACAAAATGATGTAAATGATACTTATTGGTTATCACTATTGAACTCACCTATCTATATATGAAAGAATATTTATTAATTATAATTCGACACATTATTTTATTTAATTAACCTGCAAAAGTACTAGGGGTAAATCCAGCGGGTCGATCAGTCAGTACACACGATCATTCATTAAAAGTTCTAGAAAGTTGTCCCACTAGCTGCATTTTTTTTTTTGGTAGTTGAACGTGTATACTAATTTCTAAGTCTTCGTCTCTTAATTTATCCCAAATTTTACTCTTTTTGAGCCATAATTTGTTCTTAATGTGCCATTTAAAAGCCATTTTTGTTAGCTGCTTTATTTTTCTTATTTCTTATTTTATTTTATTTTTTGCCTTGAGAGTTTCTTTTATAAGAAAGAGTGCATAATAAAAATGGAAAATCAAATTTATTAAACTAATAAATAAATTTGATTAGCTTAATTAACAAATTTGATTTTTCATTTATATATATTATGTACTCTTTCCTATAAAAGAAACTCTATATCAATCTACTTGGTCCACTCATATGACTCACTTTTATTGCTATAGAAGGGTTCACTTAATTCTATTGATATAGAGGACAAAGGACAAGGGTACGTGAAGAAGATTAAAAACAATAAGTTATCTCATCTCTATTTAGACCCCTCTCTTCTAGGTTAGGATAAATTATTGTAATAGATTAAGACATTTAAATTTTTATTAAACTAAAGTTAATTACATATTTATGGAACATTATATTTTGTTTTGGCTTAAAAAATTTCAAACATTTTTTATTTTTTTGAAAAGCACAAATGTAATGAAATGTAATGTAAAAAAAACTTAAATGATTTTCTTGGTCTAATAATGTAATTATATGTCATCAGTTAAGTAGCAAGTGCTGATTCTTACTAAAATATTTTACAGGTAATAATGTCCTACTTAATAAAAATCATTCAAGAAATTATGTCTAATTCTAACATACATAACCTTTACTGGTCCCATAAAAATACTAAGTAATAGAATTTTCTTTTCTTTTTTTAACATTGCTTAGCTTTTTCTTCATTTTCTGTTTGTTTTTTAAAATAATATTACTCGCCCAGACATTTAAACATGGTCGTTGGAAGATACTTACTATATTAAAGAAGGTATCATTCACCTAACGTTTATAAATGAATAAACGACTCTAATTAGGACAGTAAATGATAAGTGAAAAATTCAAATTCGTCCGTATTTGTATTCGAAAAAAAACGGATATTATTCGTATTAAAAAAATAAATATATTTGTATTCGGTTTAAAGGTATCCACAAATAAACGGATTCGAATACAGATTTAAGCATATTCGTATTCGTTTAACATCCGACCGTAAATATATCCGGTGGATAGCAAATATCCGGATCCGGATCCGTATCCGGAATTCGTATCTAAATAATTTATATATTATATAATAAGCAAAATAATTTTTTAAAAGTGACATATCTTATATAATAATTAGTTTTCACTATCAGACAAAAATTATTTTAAAAATATATCATTTCATTTCTAAAAAGTAGAAAATAACACTTTTATTCTAATATTAATAAACTAAAATAAATTGATTTAAGTATAGTTAATCGATTTTTACTATTATAAAGTTAAAATATCTAAAATGTATCATTTACTAAGAAAATTATATACTAGAAGAACAAAACTATAGTTATTAGCTTGTTATAAGTTTTTACTTTCAAAACTTACTTGCAATGTTGGGAGACGGAAACAATGAACAATATAATTTTATTGTCAAAATGTGTTAAGTCCGAATTAATTTAGAATTAATCTGGAAGGGGGTTGAATAATTATTAATTCACGTTTATGAATTTTCGGGTGGAGGGAGTATTTATCACTTTCATTTGTCCAATTATTTAAAAATTAGAAGTTCAAATATTTAAAGCAAGTGCAAAGTAAATTTTGAATCAAGTTGGATTAACTAGTTGTCAGTTGTCACATATACATTATAACTCGCACTCTCCACAAATATAATGAAATAAAATAAACGTTTTATAACTATGCAAATTGTAATTTATGTATTGAGAATAAATTATAAATAAAAGTTCCCATAAACATATTATTAAAGTTTTAATCAAGTATTTGAGAAAAAATAATTAAATATTTAATGTAAACTTTTGAATCTAATTATAAATTATAAATATTTATACACACTACAATATTACTCCGCATAAATAAAATAAAAATCTAAACATTAATAAGTAGTATTGAAATTTAGGATTTTAAAAATGATGAAAACTTATTTGAATTGTAATTAAGAACATTGATTATTGTGTTTAAATATTTATTAAAAATAAATAAATTAACATTCATTCATTAATAAACTATATTTTAAAAATCATTATTATTTTTTATTCTAGTTACAATTAGGGCTGTAAATGGTAACCGAAAAATTCGTATTCGTCCGCATCCGTATTCGAAAAAAGCAGATATTATTCGTATCAAAAAAATGGATATTATTCGTATTCGATTTAAAAATATCCACAAATAAACGAATACAGATACTACTGTATCTGAATCTGTATATATCCGTTTACACCCTGACTCTAATGTCCAACACCCCTGCTTGGCTGCTTCTCCTCCTCTTCCCAATCGTCTCATTTTCAACTTATCTTCACACGGCCACATGTGTAAGTAACCCTCCAGGGTTGACCAGGGAAAGTCAAGAGTCAACGTGCTTTCCTTTCTTTCTTTTTTTTTTTTTGGCTAATTTAAGTTGAAATCTTAACGTGCTTTCCTTGGTCTTTTCGCTTCATACAGTCTGTGGTAGGAGTTGCATGTATTATTATTTTATTATTTTATACTTTATTATATTCGACTGAAATTTAATATTATTATCTTTGACAAGAATGGATATATCAAGATCACATGCATTCAAAACCTTACGAGTATTATTATTTTTTACCATTGAACATTGAGTAGCTTGGTGAGTTGCAGTATTACTGAAGTTACAATCTGCCTGCCCCCAATTAATTATCCACAAAGCCCAGAAAATTAAAAAATATGGCACGTCTACATTCCTTTCACAACTTTCCACTTAATTTTCGGCATCCATCAAATAAGAAAGGAGGGAACATAAAAGAAATTAACAAGTGTACTTGACCATATATATCTAATCTTATAATTTTAAATATCTTTTTTAGTTAAAAGGTCATCGCCCAAGGCGAAACAAATTTACCTAAATAACATATATAGTTCGAGACAGCTGATCTGGACTCATAAAAATAAAAATACCTAGCTAGCTAGCTAGCTTCTTGAGATATCAAGATTTTAGGTGATTTTTTGTGCTAATACTAGAATATTACTAGAAAAGATATAAGAAGTATATTATAAGTAAGTAAACAAAAATTGTTTAATATGTTTACACAACCTGGCCTGGCTCGCTCGCTCGCGAGGGGGTTTAAATTTAATCAGTACCCTTGGACTTTATATTTCAACAGTGCATTTATTTATTTTCCCCCTGCAAATACTAGGGGCCGGCAAATCAGCAGCAGCTACAAACCCACTAGCTGCATCGATCCTTTGAACGTATTCGAATTTCTAATTATGTCATGGAATTGTTTCCAGCAATCAAGTCAATAACCGTAGATCTTGTAAAAGGACGGCTTAGATAAAAATTATAATAATAGTAATAATAATAATAATAATAATTTAATTATAAAATACTTACTCATCTTAATTTAATTATAAAATACTTAAGTAATTAGAGTCTCTTCAAACACTAATTAATTTAGTTTATCAAATTAATATAATTTTATTACTGTCGTGTAATTGAAAGTTAGAGTATAATTCGTTCATGCACTAACGAAAGGTTAGGCCAAGGTGGGTTGACGGACGAGTAAGTATTTTATAATTAAATTATTATTATTATTATTATTACTATGTGTAGCGGTTGGGGGATTAAAAAAATAATAATAGTATTAATAATAATAATAATAATAATAGTAATTATAATAATAATAATTGTAATAATAAAAATAAAAATAATATATTATTATTATTATTATATTAAATTCAATTAATTTTATTTATTAAATCAAATAATTAATATTATTATTATTATTAAAATTTATTATAACAAATTAAGTAAATGTGAAAGTGACAAGACTTTTGGGACAAAGAAGCAAAGCCGCTACTCACAGTAGCGGCCCAAGCAAAAAATCCTGCAAAAAGCATTCTTTTTTCTTTTAAGTGGGGCCCATTTATAAGATCTACCGTTATTGACTTGGTTGCTGAGAACAGTTCAATGGCAAGCGGTTGTCATGGATTGAACCCCTATATATATATATATATATATATATATATATATTCTATTAAGGAATTTCAATAACAAAATATTTACCAATTTTCATCTTTTTTTTCTGAATACTACGACCGTGTGGTTTGCGTTGAAACACATAAAATTTTATGTTGAAAATAAATCAGTTACAGAAAACTATGTCTCATTGTAAAAGTTGAGACTAAAAATTAGTAAAAGGACTCGGTCCAAAAAAATAGACTTTAATTTCTTTTTGGATTCAGAAACGTTGGGCTCTAGCTGTTTTGATGCTTTGGTTTTCCGGAGACATTTAGAAAGTCGTTGGTGGGAGACATTAAAAAAAAGTAATCTTTATTTTAACCCTAACGCTCCTACTGGTACGTACTCGAAGGTCAATGATTCAAAGGTTGGTAAAACAAAGTTGCTGCAGGACCCAAAAACTCTCTCTCTCTCTCTCTCTCTCTCTCTCTCTCTCTCTATATATTAAAACTAATTGTTGTGGAACGTAACTAGTGGGTAGGTAGGCTATTTGCAAAACGACACGGGTATGAGAGAGAATGCAATAGATAGATATGAATTAATAGAAGGATATAAGAGTTGGCATGGTCGCTCCGATCCTACGAACTCTGTTAATTTTATATGACAGGATAATTCTATATGTATAGAATACTAATGGATTATATATGCTTCTTAATTTCTTTCTTTTTTTCTTTTTAATTTTTTAATATTAGAAAAAGAATACTACAAACTCATCCACCTACTTGTATGTTAGTAAAAATTTCATGACAACCAAGGAGAGCTGCGTGCATCTGCCTCTCTCTCTCTCTATATATATATATATATATAGTTAACTGGTTCGGTAACACACCACCAAAATAAAATATGAAAAACTAAATGAAAGGTGTTCATTTATCCCAGCAGGCTAACTATATATGCTCATTAATTTCATGGCATGAAAATTAGCGAAAGAAGACAATTAAAGGGTTTTTTTTTTTCAAAAAACCAAACCCCAACTTAAAAAATTGTAAATTAATTTCGTTTATGATCATCATTATCATATTAGACTATAACCACCACGTTTTTGGTGCGTGCCGCACAATTGTAAATAAACAATACTACTAGGTGCAAATTTATAATAAATTATTTGTGAGTAGTGCCAATTAATTACCCAATAAAATCATTGTGTTGTAGACTTGTAGCATATATATTCAATCTAGCTAGGACCTTTGTTAAGACACTATATATATATATATATATATATATATATATATATCCATATGCTTATTAACGAGTAGGCTAACTGTTTGGGTGTCATGTTGACATCATGACTAGGGGGAAAGCATCCTGTAATTTGATGACACATATAACTTCAATGATACATGCATCCACTTGCTATGGAGGATAGACCTTCTTTATAATTCACTTGCTTTAATATATATATATATATATATATATTACATGCATGTGGAGGAAATAAAATAACATCTAAAGAATGGGTCTTCACTTAGCCGCCACTTTACTTTACTTTTCTCATGAAAAATCCCTATAAATTTCCCCACCCCTCCTCCAACACAGAATCAAGCAAAAACATAACATAATGAAGACTACCCCAATTTCTTCCCTCCTTTTCCTGGTCTCCCTCCTTTTCTTTCCATGGGCAGATTCTGCTGCGGATCCTAACGCTTTCACTCAATGCCTCGCCCGTAAATCTAAGGATTCCGTCTCCATATCCAGCGTTATTTACACCCCTTCCAATTCTTCCTACACCTCCGTCTATGAGTTTTCCATGCGAAATCCGCGATTCAATAATACATCAACCCCAACCCGTCTTAGACCTCAAGTCATTGTTACGCCGGTAACCGAATCCCAAGTCCAAACTGTCGTTTTATGCGCCAAAGCATACGATATGCAGATTAGAATTCGGAGCGGAGGCCATGATTTTGAGGGTCTTTCTTATACTAGTACTTATGAGAATATTCCATTTGTGTTACTCGATATGATTAATCTTCGATCGGTCACTGTGAACGCTAAAGCTAAAACTGCGATAGTTCAAGCGGGTGCCACTCTTGGTGAAGTCTATTATTACATTAACCAAGCTAGTAGCACACTTGCTTTTCCAGCCGGCGTTTGGTCCACTGTGGGTGCTACTGGATTGATATGTGGCGGAGGATATGGTCCGTTGAGACGAATGTATGGTCTTGCTGCTGATAATGTTCTTGATGTTCGTATGGTGGATGTTAAAGGACGAATTCTAAATCGAAAATCAATGGGCGAAGATCTTTTCTGGGCTCTTAGAGGGGGTGGTTGTTCTAGTTTTGGAGTCATTCTCTCTTGGAAGCTAAACCTAGTTGATGTTCCTAAAACTGTTATTGCTTTTAACGTTTTCAGAACATTAGAAGAGAATGCAACCCAAATTCTTTACCCCTTCCAAACTATTGCTCCAAATCTTCCCAATGAATTGGATATCAGAGTCAGAATAAGTACTATTATAAGTGATACAAGTGTTCGGGCCGATAAAAAAACAGTTCAGCTGGCATTTTCAAGTGTGTTCCTCGGTGGAGCAGATGAACTACTTGCAATTATGGAGGCAAGATTTCCCCAGTTAGGTTTGGTGAGAGAAGATCTTGAGGAAGTCAGTTGGATCGGAGCCGAGATGATTGCCTCAAATGTTAGACTTTTTGACGAAAATCCGGTTGCTGAGGATTTTCTTGACAGAACAATTTTGGCTGATATTCCTACCAAGGCAAAATCAGATTATGTGAGAAAACCAATTTCTGTAGAAGGTTTAAATGGGTTATGGGAGAAGCTTCTAGAAGTTGAAGCAGCAGAAACAACTGTAATATTTACGCCATACGGGGGAAAGATGGACGAGTATTCAGAGTCAGCCCTTCCGTTCCCAAATAGAGCCGGAACATTGTTCATGGTGTATGCGAGGATTCTTTGGGTTGGGAATACCACACAGAAGTTGGAATGGATAAGAAGCTTGTACAAGTACTTGACTCCTTATGTTTCCAGCAATCCCCGGAGATCGTATTGTAATTATGATGATCTTGATCTAGGAGTAAACAATGCACAAGGTAGCATCAGTTATCTACGAGCGAGGACATGGGGTAGATCCTACTTCAACAACAATTTTCACAAGTTGGTTCTTGTGAAAACACGAGTTGATCCTGATAATTTTTTCAGACACGAGCAAAGTATCCCTCCTCTATCACTCTGGTCAGACATGTGATCCAGATATTGTGTGCTTGTTTCTTCATATACATGCACGGTAGTTATATTTATATGTATGTTATTTTCAATTTTGCTGTATGGTCTTTGATTTCAGATGTTAGTTAGTTTGCGACAAAGAGTATAAATTAATACTCTCTTTAGTTTTGCAAATAAAGATCTCCATGATTGTATTGTACCCAATTATTTATCATTAAATTCTCAATAGAAATATTTTTATTTTTTTTTAATTATATTGGCAAAATAGTTTATTTTATATATATATATATATATGTTTATAGATTAAAAAAAATAAAATAATAACAATAAAAAAAGGTAACATGCATGCATGGCTGAATGTAAAAAGAGATTAAATAAATACTGAATAGAGAGAGGAGCCATTTGACAATTGACTTTCCACCGGCTTCCTCCTTAATTCCTCCCCCGTCATTTCTGACTAGTGACTTTTTAACGGAGCTTCATGGTCATACAAAGTCAACGGAGCTTTCATCCGCCATCTTTACGTTAATTTGATTGACACTAGGGATTTGATAATTTCAGTGTAGAATAAATGTGGCAGTGCATAAATATATTGTATGAATAGAGATGTATGTATGTACGTATATTTATCTTATACTATAATTTATCTGAGATCATTTTGTAAAGTAAATTTGATATCTACTTAACAATCCAAACACTCATACAAAATACAGTAGCTAGCATACTGTTATTTGTGAAGCCCGGCAGATTCCATTTTAATTTATAAGAAAAAGAGAACAACCGTGTACTAGTAGTATCTCATAATTAACTGCCTTCCTCTGGTATTAACCTTTTAAAAGCTTCATGATATAAATCTCACACCATATACAAGCAACTTGAATTTTATCTTCTTCTTTTATTAATTTATCAGGTTCTATAAATTTGCTGCCAATTTGAAACATAAATTTTTTGTGAATTGGATAAGACCTGATCCGTGTGTAACATTAGATCATAAACTTGTTGGCCTGCCTGCCTAGAAACAGCAACAAAATACATAGTAGTATTACTCTTAAAATCAATTATCAACATTAATCTTAGTAACACCATCAGCAACGACATTACAATGATCCTTTCTTTCACTAGAATCCCCTTCAGCAAGACAATGATCCACATATATAGGCATCATCACCGTCTTCAGATGTTGAGAGTTAGAACAGATGGACACTGTATTTCTTATTTTATATATATTGTTTTTCAACATAAGTAATTCTCTATATATATACACATATATGATAACTATCTAAGGTGAAGAGATATACATTATCACGTTGGGTGATAAGGGTTGTTAAGAGATATTGTTAAGAGATAGTTATTGGAATTCAAAAATAATCCTAACTAATAGCTAATCATTATCTGGTGTTAATATTCCCCCGCAAGCCAAAGGGTATTTGTGGAAACACTTTGAGCTTGGTCCGGTTGTACGAAAAAGAGCTGGTTGGTAAAGGTTTGGTGAGAGCATCGGCAACATTGTCGCTGGAAGAGACAAACTGAATGGAGATTTGTTTGGCAGCAATCATTTCACGGACAAAATGATAGTCAATCTCAATGTGTTTGGTACGAGCATGAAATACAGGGTTGGACGCAAGATAGGAGGCTCCGAGATTGTCACACCATAACACAGGAGAGTGGTGAAGTGGCAGCCGTAATTCTGTGAGTAATGAGCAAAACCATTTTAATTCGGCAGCAGCATCGGCAATGGCTTTATACTCAGATTCTGTTGAGGAACGTGCAACGGTGCGTTGCTTACGTGAAACCCAGGAGATTAGGTTGCAGCCGAGAAATATAGCATTGCCAGCAGTGGATTTTCGATCGTTGACGTCACCTGCCCAGTCTGCGTCTGTGAAGGCATGCAGAGTGTGAGAGGCACTTGAAGAGAAGAACAGACCATGGGACATAGTGCCTTGCAAGTATCTCAAAATCCTTTTTACAGCAGCCCAATGAGTTTTCGTGGGATTGTGCATGAACTGGCAGACTTTGTTGACAGCAAATGAGATGTCGGGCCGAGTAAGACTTAGATACTGAAGTGATCCAACAATTTGCCGATAGAGTGTAGGATTGTCAAACAGGGTGCCTGAAGTTTTGGACAACTTGTCTGAAGAGATTGGAGTTGGCTGGGGTTTACTGGATGACATCGAGGCACGAGTCAGTATGTTTTTGGTGTATTGTTTTTGAGAAAGTAGGAGACCAGCTGGAGTTCGTACAACCTCAACCCCCAAAAAATAATGTAAGGGTCCTAAGTCCTTGAGGGAGAATTCAGCACCAAGAGTAATAATTAGATTAGTAATGGATTGTCCTGAATTTCCTGTAATTAAGATGTCATCAACATATATAAGAACAAATAAGTAGGTATGAGAATCATTATAAATAAACAAGGAAGTGTCATTTTTGGACTGAGAGAAACTGTGATTTAAAAGAAAGACCGAGAGACGAGAAAACCAGGCCCTTGGTGCCTGTTTTAGACCATATAGGGACCGTTGCAATTTACACATATAGTCTGGGTGTGTAGAATCAATGAACCCTTGTGGTTGCTGCATATAGACGGGTTCTTCTAAGAAACCATTGAGAAATGCATTATTCACATCCAGTTGACGAATGGGCCAGTGTTTTGTGATTGCGACGGATAGAATAAGGCGAATGGTGGTTGGTTTGATGACCGGACTGAAGGTTTCGAAATAATCTATCCCAGGTTGTTGGTGAAAGCCTTTGGCAACAAGGCGTGCCTTGTATCTTGCAAGAGAACCATTAGCATGAGTCTTGATACGAAAGACCCATTTATTACCCACAATGTTCATTTTAGGAGATTTGGGAACCAGTGACCAAGTGTGATTTTTGTATAGAGCAGTGAGTTCATCAAGCATTGCTTGTCGCCAAGCCGGGTTTTGATTTGCTGTTTGGAAGGAGGTGGGTTCGGTGGTGAATGTGGAAGCAGTGTGAGCTTGACTATGATTGCGGAGACGCATGGAATGATGCCGGGTTGAAGTTGTAGCATGTGTAGACGGTAGGTTGGTATGAGTGATAGGGGAATGAGGTGGGGAGAAAACAGTGGGAGAACCGTGACCTTGAGATACTGGCTGGGCAGGCTGGGCACGGGAAGGAGTAGCAGCGGCTGAAGGTGCAAGAGTGGAGCTGGTGGTGTCAGATGGAGGATTATCAGATACAGCAGATAGGGGAATGTTACGAGCATATATGTCACTAATGTGGGCAGTCCGGATAGGTGGGTCATTTGTGAGCAGATGGGTGGGTGGGTGGGAGGGAGGTTGGTCATTTGATGTGGCAGTGGTTGGGGTGTCCTGAGATACAGATTGGTAAGGGGAAGAATGGCCGGAAGGGAGAGAAAATGGTATGGGGTGAGCAGCAGTGTGAGTGTGATGGGTAGTAGTGGGAATGATGCCCCAGGGTTGAATAGGAGAGACGGATTGCAATTGAGTGGGAGTAGTAGATAGCAAAGATGATGTAATCGAAGATGATGAGTGAGAGAAGGGAAACTGATTCTCGTCAAACTTGACATAGCGAGCTTGATATATTTTTTGTGACTTTGGTTCAAAACAGGTGTATCCTAAGTGAGTAGGACTGTAACCTAAGAAAACACATGGTAGAGATCGGTAATCGAATTTGTTAGTGTTATACGGCCTTAAGAAGGGAAAGCATAAGCAGCCAAATGTTTTCAAAATTGTATAAGATGGGGTTTTGGAAAATAATTTTTGAAAGGGAGAGAGATTATTGTTAGACATAGAAGGCATACGGTTTATTAGGAAAGTGGCACATTCAAAGGCATAGTCCCAAAAAATTCCTGGTACGGAGGCTTGAGCCAGCAATGTTAAGCCAGTTTCAACCACATGACGGTGGCGTCTCTCAACAAGACCATTTTGAATGGATGTGTGTGGACATGAGAGACGGTGAATAATGCCAGTTAGAGAGAAATGAGATTTAAGAGGAAGAAAATCTTTTGCACCATCAGTTTGAAAATGTTTAATTTTAGAGTTGAATAGACGTTCCACCATTGATTGAAAATGCAAAAATGTAGAGGTTACCTCACTCCGTAGTTTAATAAAATAAATCCATGAAAATTTTGTATAGGCATCAACAAAAAGAACATAGTATTTATTTCCACGTATTGAAGTGAATGGTGCAGGGCCCCAAACATCACATGTTATTAGCTCAAGTACATGATTTGCAAAAAATGAACTAGCAGGAAGAGGGAACCGACATGCCTTGCCCATATGACAGGCCGTACATACAGGAGCAGTTTTATTTGAAAGCACACTTAAGTTATTGCTAGAAATAATTTGACGGAGGACACGGGCATGAGGGTGACCCAAGCGACGATGCCAGTCAGACAAGGAGGCTCGGGAAACCGCAAGAGCATTGTACGGAGTTGTAGGTGAGATGATATATAGGCCGTCCTTAGTTGATCCGCTGAACAGAATTTGCTTGGAGACGGGGTCCTTAACATGAAAACAGGTCGAGTGAAACTCAAAATAAACATTGTTATCATGACAAAATCTATTAACAGATAACAATCTTTTGGAGGCAGACGGAACATGGAGAATTGGTGAAAGACAGAATTTTTTATTGTTGGAAGTAAATGTAGTGGAACAGAGATTATGAATAGGGGCAAGATTACCATTGGCCACTTGAAGTTGATCCGAGCCAGTGTAGTCGTCAAAGTGATTTATACCTGCGAGATCTGGAGTGATATGACAGTTAGCACCGGTGTCAGGGTACCATTGGAGGGAAGATAAAGAGGGGGTCATGGTGGGAGAGTTGGCGGGTGGTGCAACAGCAAAGTGGGCGGACGGATATGAGGGAGCAGGTTGTCATTTTTGGACTGAGAGAAACAGTGATTTAAAAGAAAGACCGAGAGACGAGAAAACCAGGCCCTTGGTGCCTGTTTTAGACCATATAGGGACCGTTGCAATTTACACACATAGTCTGGGTGTGTAGAATCAATGAACCCTTGTGGTTGCTGCATATAGACGGGTTCTTCTAAGAAACCATTGAGAAATGCATTATTCACATCCAGTTGACGAATGGGCCAGTGTTTTGTGATTGCGACGGATAGAATAAGGCGAATGGTGGTTGGTTTGATGACCGGACTGAAGGTTTCGAAATAATCTATCCCAGGTTGTTGGTGAAAGCCTTTAGCAACAAGGCGTGCCTTGTATCTTGCAAGAGAACCATTAGCATGAGTCTTGATACGAAAGACCCATTTATTACCCACAATGTTCATTTTAGGAGATTTTAGGAGCAGTAATGCGTACGTCGCTTGGGTCACCCTCATGCCCGTGTCCTCCGTCAAATTATTTCTAGCAATAACTTAAGTGTGCTTTCAAATAAAACTGCTCCTGTATGTACGGCCTGTCATATGGGCAAGGCATGTCGGTTCCCTCTTCCTGCTAGTTCATTTTTTAATATTGAGCTCGCGTCTGTTTCCTTTTCGGGACAGTCGAGTTGCACGCATTCTTCAGCAACCGAGTCTGAATCATGATTTGATCTCTTTGAGGGGGTCAAGTCTTCTTTCTTCACAACGTTTAACACAATCCCATTATGAATCCTTTCAGGCAGCAAAAGGTCACCTTTACCCACCAAAATGCTACAACCGCTCGTCCCAACTCCGTTTTGGATATCCCTTTGATCAAATTCTGTTTCTGAGCTTCTATCTGGAGTCATCACCCATAAGCTTTGATAATATGGATCCCTAGTTACTCCTACTTTCTCGTTCTCTTTCACACTTCAGGCATTGCCTTGGGTTCTCAGTTTGGTTATGGTTCTTTATTTCGTTGGAATTGTGTCCAGTTTGTCGATGCTTGGACGCACAATTCTTTGTCATACTATGTCGCCTCCCTCGCCTCGAAAGGAGGTTCCTGGTACATCTTATTCCTTTTACTTTTTATTTTCGCTTTACACACGGGTCTGCTTTTTCTGTAGTCCATATTAGTTTCTTCTTAATCCGCAAAATGATCCAATTTTTAAAGGTTTGGAGTCGTTTTTTTGCCAAATTTATGAATATTTATGGTTATCAATGTAACGTTTTGCTGCTTGTTGTAACTGCTTTATGAAATTTCTGCAACGAAATTTAAGTAATCTTCAAGTTTGGTAGTTAGTTTTGTTTGTTTGTTTGTTGACTCTGTTTGTTTTTTTATGGCGTCTGGTTTTGGCAGCTAAACTGTGGAAATTAAATATGCTAGATCTTTGTGATGGCTAGGCATGGTTAAATATTGGTTGCACATGGTACATTTGTAGATTGATCTTGGTGGGACAATTAAATATTGAATTTGTGATTGATCTTGGTGGGACAATTTTTTGTGGATATGGTTAGTACTTGGTAGCCCAGTAGAAAAAAAAATCCTGACTCCGCCCTTGGCTGAGAGCTTCTCCCAAGTGCACCTCCGGCTGGCTGCTTTGTGAAGCTCCGTATGAGATGGGGTTCTGTATAATTTTTGAGTACTATAACAAAAAATACCAAGGAATTTGTTACTCAAACCACAATAAAAATGATCCAAATTTAAGTACCAAAACACGGAGATACCACAATATGAACAAAACTTAAGAAGTCTTTCATTTGACCCCCAAGTCTTCAGATAACAAACGCCTGATATCATAAATTGTAATTTCATACAAACCTGAGCTAGAGTGGCAGGCATTACAACAGTGACATCACCCTCCCAGTCTTGGGCAAACAGCCTGGCAAGTCCTCCTAAGGGAAAGCCAAGCTCTAGTATCTGGTTGCATCTGTGTTTCACCTCCATCTCAACTAGATGGGCGAGCTGCATGGATTAAGTATTAACAAGATCAATTCTCATCTGTGTTTGCACTCACTCACTTATGGTTGTGCTCTTTTTAGTGAGAGATGGAAGCTCATTTAGTATTATTGTTATATATATATAAGAGTAGAGGGAAATTTATTTTTAATTTATTTTTTTGGATGTTAGGAAGGGAGGAATGACGATGAAGACGGAAGAGGGAGAGGGAGAGGGATGGGGATGGGGAGGGGGAGGGGGGAAAGAGAGAGATCATGGGGAAACAATAACACTATTATCCCCTTTTATTTGGTTGAATGTTTTTCCCTTTTTGCGGTTATGTGTGTGGAAGGGAAGGGGAGGGGGGAAGAGAGAGATCATGGGGAAACATGAGATACTGAGTTGATGCTTTCACATGACATTTATATTAGATGTGAGAAAATGTAGATACAGGAAACTCCCGAGTGAAGAATAAATATCGAGTTAAAAACACACCTTGGCAGCGAAGTTGCCTCCATAAGCTCTCACAATCTCCTTCAGCCTCAGTAAAGGGGCAATATGAGGATTTGCCTGACTCACAATAAAATGATTGACATTGAATAGCTCTTTCAGTTGCATCATGGGTAAATCAATCTCCAAGCTACCATCCCTCCACCTACGTACAGATGCACTTGAACCCTCTTCTGGTCCCAAATGAAATGGAGGATGATAAGGAACAAACTCTCCACTTCTATCCTTGGTCATTAGTTCTTGAGCTTCAAAAAGGCCAGGAAAGGCACAAGAGGCAGTTACTGCACTCCAAATTACAACATGGGGCGAAGTCAAGTAATTAAGGCATCTAGGAGGTTCGTGTTTTCTTGGGGAGCATACTGTGATCGCAAGAACTCGACCAGTCATGTCATAAGCTTCTTGGAATGTGAGGTTATTTGTGAGATGCCTGAACATCATCTGCATCTGTCTAATATCATGAACTGCACCTTGTGTCATAACTCTTTTAAACACTGCAAAAACCCCGCCATCTTGTCAAAAAACTCCAGAGAGCTCCAAGAATCCTCAAAAAAACTTTGGAGCTCGGGCCAAGACCCAGTAGCAATAACAGAACACATGATGGATCCCACACTAGACCCGGCAGTTATACGGGGCATAAGCTTATGCTCTATGAATGTTTTAACCACTCCCACGTGGAATCCTCCTAGTGAAGCGCCCCCACTCAAAAGCAACGCGGTCCTCCCAAAAGCATGTCTCGTCTCGTGCATAAACGCTAGCTTCTCGTCCAACAAAAGCTCCTCCGAATCCGAGTCACAAACCATTCTCAACTGAGTTGAGACTTCATCAATGTATTCTTTTATGAGCCTGGGCACTTGAAGCCTCCCCTTGTGAAGCTCTGGGCTGCACATATTTCCAAGATTTCTAACCAGGTCAGCTCGCATGCCAAATATAATCTCTCTCTTAGAGAACAGTCTTGGCGACGGTGGCGAAGCTCTTGGAGCTTGTTCCTCACGAGTTCTTCATCATATAGGTCCGACTCATTCATTTTAGGGGTCTCTTTATCCAGCATCTTAGCAGCATGAACCCATTCCTCATAGGTTAAGGCAGCTCTCGTCATATTCCTCCAAAATTTCCTCCGATAAGCCATTTCAGCCCTCATTTTTACGTTAGTGTATCTTCTTAACATAAAAGCTATTATTAGTGTCACTATTACCAAAATCCCTTGTGGGTTGCGGGGATGAAGCCACGATATCATGGATACTAAATAGTACGTGGCACTATTTTTAACTCTATGCAAGTATTCTAACACCATATGACAGATTTGGTGCCTCAACTCAAGTGTGGCATCGACTTGCCCTGAAAGCAATTGCCCGACCCATGATTGTCGAAGGTCCAACTGAGAATGGATCAACACTGGCCTCCTTACTTATATCCATATCTTAAGAAAAAGTGATTGGTTCCGGGACTTGATCTTCTATCAAGGAGAGGGTTGTTAACTAAACCAACTTATTTTTAGATTGTTCTTGAATTAATTAAGTACATAAATAAGTAATGAGTACATGGTATATGTATGTACATAATGTTGGGTTTGTGAGATCCAAACCCATGAGGATTATGGCCTAAAATCTAATTGAAAAAGGAATCAGTAATATTGTTCTTAATTTGGCAAACTACACTTATTGATTTAATCATGACCCAATAAGAAAAGGATTTGATATGAGTTCCGAAGTCAACAGGGAAGGAAAAGGTACAGTAGTATATATATGGCGTTTTAGTAATTTCCGAAAGAGACTTGGTTTAGGAATAAAGCATCTTGGAATTACTATGGGCTCAATTCAAAATCAAAATTAAAGTCATCATATATCATTAGTATATATATGGCTTATGCATGTCATATTGATGATCCACGAAAAAAGTAACTGTACGAATTTTCAGGAGGAGCATTGTACTGACAGTGCTTCGGCAGAGAAAAAAAGTGGGAGAAAATTGAGAGGTTTTTGTGAAGGTTTATTCACGGGTTGTCATCATTTTTTCGGATTGATTAATTGCTTGAAACTTTAATTAATTTGAAGGTTCTGGTGGTGAGGTTATTTGAGTTTTCACTCAAATTGAGGTATTCTTGTATTTTTCAATTTCTTAATATTTCAAGTTTTTAATTATAAAACTTGGAAGGACTACTTGTATTCACAGTTGATTATAGTGGAATTTTTTGGAGTTTGGCCCGTAATTTTTACCTCTTAGTTTTAGAGGATTTTCACGTAAGATTTGATGTCTTGTGTTTGATTTATTATTGTGATATTATTTTTTGGTTTATTTAATTTTTCAATGACAGTTATAATTGGAGGAGTTTTTCCAACAAAGTGGTACCAAGAGCAAGGTTCTTTGCGCGGTTGGTCTTTAATAAATTAAATGGATGAATGAAGTGGCGCCATGATTAAATTGACATCATCTAATTTTTCGATATGGAAGACATCCTTTACTGCAAGGATTTGTATGATCCACTGGAGCTTAAGGAAAAAAAGCCAGTGGACAAGACTGAGGCTGATTGAAAAAAGATGAATAGAAAAACGATCGGTCACATCAGACAGTAGATCGATCAAAATGTGTTCCACCATATTTCGCAGGAAACGGATGCTTATACACTGTGGATTACATTAGAGTCCATGTACGAGAAAAAGAATGCTCAGAATAAAACCTTTGTAATTCGAAAGATTGTGAACCTGAAGTATAAAGATGGTAGCAGTTTATCCGAGCACACTACAAGAAATAAGCCTAATTCCGACGGAATATTTTCTCAAAAATAAGCCTATTCCGTCGGAACTAGCTTATTTCCGAGGGAATATTCCGTCGAAATTACAATCGTAACTAACCCCGTCAGAGATAGATTCCGTCGAGCTTTTATATCTTCGACGTAATTATCTTCGACGTAATTATCTTCGACGGCCATTCCGTCGGTCATAAGGTATCTTCGACGGAGTTAGTTCCGACGCATTAATTCCGTCTGATATAACTTTTTTATGGCCGACCAAAAACTTCACTCGGAAATACGTTAAATTCGATGAAAATTTTAAAATAAAAAATAAATTAAAAAATATATTCGACGGAATGTTCCCTCGTAAATAACCTAATTTCGACGGAAAATAAAAAAAGTAAAAAAAAATAGGAATTAGTCAGGCCTATATTTCTGACGAAAATTCAGTCGGAATTACCTTATTCCGTCGAAATTAAGGAGTTTTTTTTAAGAATAATTTTTTTGAAAATGCAAAATCCAGGTATTTAAACCCATATATGTACCTGTAACCTGTTTTATCCCAATACAGCTAGACACCAATATATTTCACATTCAACAACAAATGTAATTCTAAAAACCTGTACCAATTCGCAACAACAAACATAATTCTAAAAACTGATACCAATTCACAACAACCAACGTAATTCTAAAAACCTAAACATGTACCAATTCTCAACAACAAACGTAATCGACTAACTGAAAACAAATAAACTTCAACAACGATAAAGAATATTCTACAAATGAATGAATACAACGTAATCTCATTATACAGACGCAACTATAAAAACTACGTACAATATGTACAAATATTCTACAAATGAATAACATAAATACGTACTAATAAACTAGAATGAATAACATAAAATGAACTATAATCTAGTAGTATCATCATCGGACGGAGGTGGACGACGCCTGTCTGGTGTATGAAAATCTCTGTCGTCCACCTCGTCGTCATCGTCAAACCGCTCGTCATCGCCGCCAGCCTGCTCGCCATCGTCACTCTGTTGAAAAAATTATAAATAAAAATCATTAATCCGTACATATGTGAGAATTAACAAGCTAGCTTTAAATGAAAATAATATAAACAATAGTAATATCTGAGTAAGCGGGGGAGGACGAAAAGCCTCCTCCAAGAGGGTAATCACCATCCAGAGCATCTCGCTGCTGAAAGTGTCGAACTGCTCTCGCGGTAATCCCGTACTCTCTGCGGAGGCCCCTGCTATAACCTCCTGAGCAACCTGGTGAAGACGAGAACTAGAAGACAACTGCTGACGGCGAAAGACCGGATCGGTACAGAATCGATCCGACACGGCCCCTATCAGCCTCTGGAAGATCTCGTCATCCAAGCCAGCGCCCGTATGAGATGGTCCGACATGTGCTCTGGGACGCTAGCGCTGGTTGGAGCCTTACAAAAAGAGACGAATTCCATTACTAATAATAATTTATATAATGTGATAAATTCTGATAAATTCGTGAAACATAAAAAATATTATTACCTCCAAGGAGTTTATATGCGGGTATCCTCAGCAGACCTAACACTCGATATCTGCCGGTATTGCTAGTAGGGGGATCCTGAGACGCGACCCATAGTCTCAGCTCCTCATCCCGATCTAATACAATATCGAGAAGGGGAGTGGCGGAGTCTGACGGCTCAGAACCCCTCCTAATAGCATCTAGCTCAGTTATACGATCGTCCCGAAGCCTCTGAAATCGGTCCTGTAATTTATTTTTTATAAGTGTGTTAATTATATCATTTTATTTACGATTGAATATTACTAAAAGCTAAATAGTAAGATGAGTTTTACCCGTATAGCCACAGCTGCTTGAGATAAAACACGCTCGTCCTTGGGCGTGTGGGCCCTATCCCAAAACTCTAGAATGGTGGGATCTCGACCCAAAGACCTACTCAAAGCCTAATAAAAATATTCATAAAACATGTATTAAGTATTTGTGTAAGAACTTGATAACTAAACAACAAAATACAGCGCACTTACCGTCTTCCCCTCCTCGAATGACTGAGAACCTGTGGTGTGTACTATGCGGAGCTGACCACTGTTCTTCTTCGCCTGCTCAGACTTCTTCTTGAAGTCATCAGCATCCCAGTGCGCGCACATAGCCTCCCAGGCTAAATCGGAGACTATGTGAGGCTGATGAGATCTGATGGTGGTCCCGGGCTGGTCCTCAACTGCCCGGGCTGCCCTATGTCACATCTCATACAGCCAACCAGAGTAATTCTTAGCGACATGTGATATAATCACATCGTCGCCAGCTGTCTGAGAGATACTCGGGTCAAATCTATAATAAACCTATAACAAAAGTTTAAAAATTAGAAACAATTGATTTCGTCATCCTAATACAACTATGTACTAATTAATATAATATGTTTAACTTACGTGAAACTCCCGCAAGACAGTCTGCATAAAAGTGGGATCGAACCACGCATACTGGCTGAACCGCATGCACCCAGTCGGGATGTGCGTCAAACAGATGGCGTGTAGGGTGTGCTTAGCCACCAGATCTAGTATACTACATAAAAAATGGTATTTTGCAATAATATATGTTATGTGAATTGTGTTTTGCAATAACTGACAGAAATATTAACAATATATTAACACTTACTGTCCAGAAGCAACATCCACCGGTACAATATGTGGAACTACTGGCGGACAACCTAAGAGCCCGAGGTTCGTCCCTCGGTGTCGTCGACGAGGTACATCTGTAATAATTATATTTAACTGAGTCAATAAACATAAACTAATGCAGTTTGAGATATATTTAAATCCTAGTTAAGATAACTTACTAGCTCCTGAAGACGAGCCGTCAGCTTGGCTACCGTCTCCTGTACCGGATCGCCCACCACCTCGGCGACCTCCACCGCTATGTCTAGCCATGAATATCCTACTGCAATATCCAAAGTGGTAAATTATGAATATGTAAGGTTTAACAATGTGATATTTACTAATATGAATGCTAATTTTCAATTACTTACGCCATCAAACCCATCAGAATCAACATGTATATCAGTCACGGATTCAGTATCTTCCTCATCCTCAGTTTCGAGATCAGTTTCGTCATCATTATCATCATCGACGACTACATAATCACTCACGACATCCTCATCGTCAGGTACGTCAATGACATCAGTATCCATCACATCTTCAACATTGAACACTACGGCCAAAGGGTTGCTAACATCTTCTTGCAACGCCTCATCTATACCAAACATGTTCTCAGCATCAAATGAACGTGTTTTAGTTGTGACTACTGTGTACCAGGGGCTTCGAGTATTTACGACATTAGGAGCGTAATACACTTGAGTCGCTTGACTTGCTAACACGAACACGTCATCAGACTTTAACACCGACTTGATAGCTATAGTTGTGATTCTATTACGATCAACTTTAACCCCCTTTTCAGTATCAAACCAACTACACTTAAATGTAACTACCTTTTTACCCCCGTGATAATTGAGCACAACCACATCCTGTAAACGTCCATAGTAATTTGACTCAGAATCTTGGTAGCAACTTCCCAATACCACAACCCCAGAATTGACTGATGTGAGTTCATTCAAGTCATCGACCCTAAATCTGAACCCATTCACGATGCATCCGGGAAAAGAACTAACAACTTTGTACGGTCCTCGGATGACATCTATAAAACGCTCAGAATTGTTCTCTTCTTCAACCCGTTGCTTAAACCACTGTTGGAAATTAACATTAGTGAATGTTTCCAACTCTGCTGCAGTAAAAGTTGGGTTAGAAGCATACGTTTCCTCTTCGAATGAACTGCGTAAATAGTAAAATGTCTTTAACATATAGATGACTACACTTATAAATTGCACTAAATATCGCAAATAATTATTCATAGCTGATGTATCTAGATACTTCGGGCATATTTAGAAGCACGTATGTAGATACAATCTTCAACTCTTTGTCGCTTAAGAAAGTCTGCATCTCATGGCCAAAAGGCTTAGCCGGATATGTGAATACAGCTAACTCATCATCAGTATGAGACAATGGACCAACGACCTCATTTTTACTTAAACGATTGTGCTTCGTTGAGACAACATCGTCAAAATACAATGAACAGAAGTTGACAAGTTCTTCCTCCGTATAGCGTTCAGCAATAGAACCCTCTACACGAGCTTTGTTCTTCACCTTTTGTTTTAATCGACGCATATACCTAAGACAAATACGTATGAGTATTATTAATATGATGAGCAACATAAAGCAATTTATAATTTATATTACCTCTCAAAAGGATACATCCACCGATATTGCACCGGTCCTCCAAGTTTGAGTTCATACGATAGATGAATAGGCAGATATTCCATCAAGTCAAAGAATCCTGGAGGAAAGATCATTTCGAGCTTGCAAATGGTACTAACAATATTTTTTTTCATCTTCTCCACATCAGTGTACTTAATTACAGTTTAGCAAAGATCTCGAAAGAAATTTGAAAGTTCGGTCAATGCATCCAAAACTTTTCTGGGTAACATCTCACGAATTGTAATTGGGATAAACTTCTGCATGAATACATGACAATCGTGACTCTTGAATCCAAAAATTTCAATTGCTCGACCTTACAACAACGTGTTATGTTCGACGTGTATCCATCTGGAAGCTTCAACCCACTAACCCACTTACACACGTCTTCAACTTGTTGCTTAGTAAGACAATATGGAGCTTTAGGTTTTGTATTGTTAGGGCGAAGCCACAATTCTGGCCTAATGTTCAATGCCTCCAAATTTTTTTGAGCGTTGTCATTGTCTTTGGTTTTACCACTCGCATCTAGCACAGTGTAAAACAAGTTCTCGAAAATATTCTTTTCGGTATGCATGACATCTATACAATGACGAACTGAAAGTGTGCCCCAATACGGCAACTCAAACCATATGGGCGAGTGTGTCCAATTATGAGTCTTCCCGTACCCAGCTGCTCTCAATTTACTGTGCTCTTTCCCCGGCAAAGGAAAATCAAGCTGGTTCAACCATCCCAAGACCTCACTGCCCGATAGTCGACCAACAACCCCCTTCTTCTCTGTCTTTCTGTTGAACTGTGCAGACATCTTTCTATAATTGTGATCAAGAGGCAAGAATCTACGAGCAGTTCCAAAGAAAGTACATTTCTGCCCATGCTGCAACTGATTGCCTTGCACATCCCCCATACACACTGGACATGACAGCTTCCCGTGGGTTGACCAACCACTAACCATCCCAAGAGCCGGAAAGTCAGTGATAGTCCATAACAGGGCTGCCTTCATCACAAAATTCTCGCTTTTCTATTTATCATAAGTCTGGACCCCCGTCTCCCACAACATCTATAGTTCATCTACTAACGGTCGAAGGTACACGTTAATGTCTTTTGTAGGACTTTTATCCCCTGGTATGAGTAAAGTCAAAAACAAGTACGGATCCCTCATGCACATCGACGGTGGAAGATTATAAGCAACCATAATCACTGGCCAAACTGAGTACGGCTGACTAAAATTATTGAAAGAGCAAAAGCCATCAGTAGCCATGCCAAGCCTAAAATTTCTGACTTCTTCCGCAAACTCAGGATAATTTGCATCAAATCTCTTCCGTTCATCTCCATCCGCTGGGTTAGTCAGCTGACCAGGCACGACATCCCTTGTTCGATGCCAACTCATATGTTGAGCCGTATGAGACGACATGAACAGCCGCTGAAGCCTCGGCGCAAGAGAAAAGTACCGTAAGATCTTCCTGGGAACATATTTCTCCTTCCCCCCACGTTTTGTCACCTTATAGCGCGGAAAGCTGCATATATCACACTGTCTCTTATCTTTGTCCTCCCCATAGTATAACATACAATCCTGCTCACAAGCATCAATTTTCTGATACCCCATATTTAACCCTTTGACCATCTTCTTCACTTCGTAATAATTTGCAGGAAGAGTATGATCCTTGGGTAAGAACTTTCCAACAATGGCAAGCAAATCGTTGAAACCTCTCTCACTACAGTCGTGCTCATTCTTGTAGTGTAAAAACATCGACACTGCAGAAAGCTTGGTGTCCGTATCATTTCCCGAATACAACGAGACCCCAGATTCAGATAGCAACTTGTAAAAGGTAGCAGCTGTATCATTTAGCACTTACTTAGCACTGCTTGAAGAAGGCTCATTTTCAGCCCAGTCAATATTAGTAGGGCCATAAGCATCGACCAACATCTCCACCGGATCATAGTTTTCGGCGTATGAATCCCGTAGGATATCTATCCGCTCAACTGATTCCCCGTGATGAGTCCATACGAAGTACCCATCCACAAATCCACGGGAAAATAAGTCGAATTTAATCTCGTCAACTTTCTTCCAGATCAGGTTTTTACACTTGACACACGGGCAGCGCATCTTTCCGTTCGAATTATCAACATGATCTATTGCTTTATTCGAGAAATCTGACACCCCATCACGATAAGCTGATACTAATCCCCTCCCATCACTGCGTATCCTACGGTACATCCAACTCCGGTCGACTGACATTTTTAACTGCACAGACCACGGATTCAGTACAGGGATGTTCATGCATGTGGTCCATGCATGAATGAATGTCAAGCGGGTTTCATTACAGGGATGTTCATGCATGTGGTCCATGCATGAATTAGAGTATTTTCCTATTACAACAGCTCTATAGGAAATGGGTAATTCAGGCTTCTATCCCGTTCCTGGATGCGTCTCTTCACTAGTGCCAACACGTTATGCACGTTTCTTTTATTTTAAGAAAATTTCGACAGCACCTCCCCATGGTCTCCAAGTACACGAAATAGATTAATCTAAATATATACTCGAAGAACATGTAGAGATAACAGCCAAAAAGTCCTCAAAACAATAAAAACGTGTCGTTTCGTATTGGCACCGGCCTAAGTGAAAGACATAACATCCAGTAACAGTCCCAAACTGGGGACTATTCGACATTCACTCCTACTGAGTGAATGTCAAACGGGTTTCTAAGTTGACACCTCCAAAAGCATCTTTGTGATGGAACTGAAATGTCTACACTTCCGGAGATCGGAAAGACTCTCAAGATTTTATCCTTTATAGATAAACTAAGTATAGCATATGCTTAGTTTGAACGATATGATTTGGTTCCCATATTATTATGGGAACCAGATCATATCATTCAAACCAAGCAAATGCTACTTAGTTTATTTTGTCAATGAAAAACTAAGTAAGTGCTACTTAGTTTATTGAATATTGCATCACAACTAAGCAAATGCTACTTAATTTATTTTGCCAATAAAAAATTAAGTAAGTACTACTTAGTTTATTGAATATTGCATCACAACTAAGCAAATGCTACTTAGTTTATTTTGCCAATGAAAAACTAAGTAAGTCATACTTAGTTTATTATTTATTATTTATTACTTATTATTTATTATTTATCTTATTTATTATTATTTATTATTTATTATTTATTTATTATTTAGTATTTAGTATTTAGTAGTAAGAAACTAAGTAAATACTACTTAGTTTATTATTTATTTATTATTTATTATTATTTATTTATTTATTATTATTTATTATTTATTTATTATTTCTTATTTCTTATTTATTATTTATTTATTATTATTTTATTATTTTTTATTTTTTATTTATATTATTTATTATTTATTTATAATTTATTAGTAAGAAAAAAAGTAAATACTACTTAGTTTATTATTTATTTATTGTTTATTATTTATTTATTTATCTATTATTTATTATTTATCTTATTTATTATTTACTATTTATTATTATTAGTATTTAGTATTTAGTATTTAGTATTTAGTATTTAGTATTTAGTATTTAGTATTTAGTATTTAGTATTTAGTAGTGAAACTAAGTAAATAATACTTAGTTTATTATTTATTATTTAGTATTTAGTATTTAGTAGTAAGAAACTAAGTAAATACTAGTTAGTTTATTATTATTTATTTATTATTTATTATTTAGTAGTAAGAAACTAAGTAAATACTACTTAGTTTATTATTATTATTTAATTAGTATTTAGTATTTAGTATTTAGTATTTAGTAGTAAGAAACTAAGTAAATACTACTTATTTTATTATTTATTATTTAATATTTATTTATTATTAATTATTATTAATTAGTTATTATCTATTACTTAATTATTATTTATTCTTAATTATTTATTATTTATTATTATTTATTATTAATTAGTTATTATTTATTATTTATTATTAATTATTAATTATTATTTATTTATTAATTATTATTTATTATTTATTTATTTTAGTAGTAAGAAACTAAGTAAATGCTACTTAGTTTATTTTAATATTGGAAAACTAAATTAAATAAACATAAATATAGTTGCAGGGCCCACAAATTTTCCAATTGAAAATTCTGACAGAAATTTTGTCGGAAATTCTGTCGAAAATATCAAATATCACATTCCAGTAATTATCAAGCAATTTGCAGTATCAAGCCCAAATTAATTGCAGCAAATCAGTTAGGACATACCCAAATTGCAGTAAATGAACATGTTGAGCCATTCTTAAACATAAACCAATTATAACAAACCCAAATTACTGTAATTATCAAGCCCAAATTACTTCAACCCAAATTGCAGCATATCAAATCCAATTTCAAAATCAAAATACAATTATTAAACAAAGTTCTTGAATTGCAACATATCAAATTAATCCAATAGATTGTCTCAATTTCAAATCAACCCAAATTGCAGCATATCAAATCCAACATATTGTCCCAATTTCACCAATTTCAATTCCAATTTCAATTTCAATTTCAGATTGTTCCTAAGTAATGAAGCAACAGAAATTAACCCTAACTAATTCACCATTTTTAGCTTCACATAACCCTAACTAACAAAACCCTAACTAATAAATGAAAAAAAAAATACTTACAGAGTGAGCTAAAGAGATGAGGTAGGCAGTTGTGGACGGCGGCGGAGTAGGCGGCGGCTGTAGAAGTAGAGGAGGCGGCAAAGTAGGCGGCGGCTGCAGGAGGCGGAGGAGGCAGGTGGTGGGGGCTGTGCCGGAGGAGTTGGCGGCGGACAGGGAGGAGGCGGCGGTGGGGGCTGTGCCGGGAGGAGTTGGTGGGGGGACCGGTGGAATAGGGGACGGTGGAAGGGTGGGGGGGACCGGTGACAGGGGGAGGAGGAGGGGGGACCGGTGGCAGGGGCTGGGAGAGAGAGACAGAGGGAGAGATAGATAGATAGATAGAGATATGAAAATGAAAGGAGTCGGCTGGAGAAGAAGATGTAAATTTAGGTTTTAATTCTTATTCCCGACGGAAATTCCATCGAAGCTAATTCCCTCGGAAATAGGGTATCTTCGACGGATTATTCCCTCGAACTTAGATGTATTCCGTCGAATTTAGTCTTCGCGCTGGCGGGAAATCTGGCGCCACTGGGGTCACCTATCTACGACGTCGTACTCACATTAATTTCGAGGGACTTGTCTTCGACGCAAAATTCAGTCGGAAATAACTTAAGTTCGACGGAATAATTTTCGTCGAGAATAATTCCGTCGGAATTAGCCGGTTTTCTTGTAGTGGCATATGAGTGAGTTCCAGGGATTGGTGAACCAGTTGTCTACTATAAGGTTGAATCTTGAGGATGAGATTCAGGCATTGTTACTTCTCAGTTCATTGCCTAACAGTTGGGAAACTTTGGTTGTGTCACTAAGCAATTCAGCTCTGGAAGGAAAGATAACCATGCAGATGGTCAAGGACAGCATACACAACGAGGAAACAAGACGAAAGGAGCAGGGTTTGAATTTTGAGACACAAGCACTTGTGGCAGAGAACAGGGGTAGAAGTAACTTCAGGGGATCTCACAAGGGAAACATGAATCGCAGTAAAAGCAAAAATTCCAGAAATCATAGGAGCAAGTCAAATACCAAAGAAGGTGCTACATACAAATGTTTTCATTGCAACAAGGAGGGTCACTTCAAAAGAAATTGCAAGATCTAGTTAGTGTGACGCCCCCAAATTCAGGTACTTGAAATCCGAACTTGGTGCTACACGATATCATTTCTTTGAGCGAAATAATATAAATAACAAACTTATTTTACATATCAGAGTTGTCTAATCCCAGGTACACGACCTTTAAAACATTCATTACATGATAAATAGTAAATATTATCGTCCTAATAAAATCTAACTATTACACAAAATACCAAAAAACTTATTCTTGCAGCTTTCTTTTCCCTTTATTTTTGCCAGAGCTTTCTGGTTGATCACGCTTAGCTGAAAACATTTAATTTAAAGCAAGAATGAGCAATTAATTGCTCATCAAATAATAGCAGTTAATAAACTTTAGCTGAAAGAAGTAAATATTTTCTTTGAGGTATACTTTTACAACGAATCAATAGTTGTGAAGTCTTTCGAAACATATCTTAATAACATATCAAATCGTTTAAAATTTTAAAACGACGTAGTGACTATAAATACTGAGCGGTCAATGGACCATGAACTTTTATTTTTTATTTTTGAAAAGGTTTAAACAGAAATTCATCTGCAAACCGCTCTGGTCTTACGGACATGTAGGGTGATCAGCCCCATTATGTTCAGTATTGATTAATACTATCTGTTTGAACGATAATTCGTTCAATCTGTTCGCCTTGGGCACATAGTCAATTTCCCCATTAAGGGTTGTTCATACTCAGTCTGGAATCCTAACTAAACAATTCAGTTGGATGACCTTATCATAGCCAATACTATTCAACAATACAGTTCGAACTATGTCCAAGCCGAGTTAAATAACTTAGACAGTCATAAATACCTACTGAAGTTTGATAGTATGTAACAGGGTTTGTCATATCAAAGAATTTTAAGTTCAAGAGTTCTTGTTTGAATACAGTAGTTTATACAAGTGGGGACACTTGTATAATAAAAGACAATAATGAGATATTAATAAATAATAACTGAATTGAATAAAATTTTACAATATAAGAATAATTTTTATAAACGTATCCTGGATATCATTATGGATATGAATAATTGACAATAACTATTCATGAACCTGCTTTTCGCTTACTAGAATCCATCGCATAAAGTAAATGCAATGAGTAGAGATACATGCTCAATAAGAAATTGAGATAAGAAACTTGCACAATGAAAGAGAATAGTTCAGATACTTGCCTTGATAGTTGATTACTGCTACGTAGTATAACTTACGCTTTTATCTTTAATATGAAGTCCTATCATCAATAGAATTATTCTTTTAATTAGAATAATACAACTTAACACATAATACTGCTTAAACATGTTGTCACATATTCATGTCAATCATTATAACACATAAGAACGTATACCTAGTCAAACTATGTCAATTTGGTTTGAGTTCGGCATCGTTTCAGCATCCCGATTGCATTATCGGATAATTAACGAATTTATTTCTAATAAAACTTTGTTCAAGAACTTAAATATTATATTAGATAATTTAATTATCATTTATAATATTTTTCCAAACATTATAATCATTTATAATGATTTTTCAAACACTTATATCATTTTTAATGATTTAATTGTTAAATATTTTCATTATCATTAATATTTAAATAATATAAAATATTAATGAAGTTCATGTCAACACTTTAAAAGTTATATATTATAACTTGAAAATATTTTTAAAACATTAATGTTACCTTTAAATAATTTTTAAGATATTAAAATTATTTTTAAATAATTATCATTAATATTAAAATATTCATATTATTCATATCAAAATATTAAAAGTTATTTATTATAACTTAAAATATTTTTAAAACATTTATTTCACCTTTAAAAGATTTATAAAATTTTTAAATAATTTATTTAATACAATTATTAAATAACTTTATTATCATTAATATTAAAATATTAATAAAATTCTTATCAAAATATTTTAAGTTATTTATTATAACTTAAAATACTTTAATATCATTTTTAAATGATTTTTAAAATATTAAAACTATTTTTAACTAATTTATTTAATATTATTAGTAAATAAATTTATTATCATTAATATTAAATTATTAATGAAATTTATCTTAAAATATTAAAAGTCATTTATTATAACTTAAAATATTTTTAAATACTTTAATATCATTTAAAATGATTTTTAATATATTAAAATCATTTTTAACTAATTTATTTAATATAATTATTAAATTAAAATATTAATGAATTTTTATGTCAAAATATTAAAAGTTAATTTTTATAACTTAAAATAATTTTTAAAATTATTTTATGAATTTTTAATAATTAATTTCTATTTATTTCTAATTATTTTAATTAATTTTTATTAAAAACCGTCGCTAAAGGTCTTTAGTGACGGAATCTGTCGCCTTAGGTGTTCTTGAGCAACTCAAGAACAGCCCGGTCAATGCCAAGGGTCTTAGTTTGACCGGAATTTACTGACAGTATGATCGGTTTTTGGGTAATTAAGTATGATGAGCTTGTAGTACTAGTGTAACACTACACATACATGTTCATTTCACTATCAACAAACATTTATACCGGATTCAGTGGCCGATCAAATCAACCACCCAAGGTTTCTGGATAATTAAGTATATATCTTGTCTTGTCGAAAAAGTAGGAAGATTAAATGAATTAATATTGAATTATTTTTAGGCCTCGGTTGCTCGGGAAGTAATTAACGATTGAACAGAAAGACCAAAACTAAAATGCTTGTTATTAGACGAATTGAAACTAAAATGTTTGGACAAAATTTATGGAGGCTCAAAAGGAATCAAGAACATTCAACCCAAAAAGAATTGTCTCTTTTACAACCGTAATTATAAGCTCAGTAGACGGTTATTAACCGAGGACAGGAGCATGTAAAAGAAGCAAAACAAAGAGATCCATCCTAACCTCTTAGTTTCAGCAAAATTCAGCTCAAAAGCCAAGTCACGCAGAAGAAGAAAAAAGATTTCAGCCCAATTTCCAAATACCCCCAGCAATCAACAGCCAGAAGGGTTCTGAAATCAATCCCCAAAACCCGTGAAATCCCAACAGCAATTAATGCCCAAAATGTTCCTAAATCGCCTACAAAACCCTAAACCCTAAACAATAAGAAGGAAGGAAAGAAAGAAAGAAAGAAAGAAAGAGGGAGGAGAGTTGAAGTAGTAAATGGTTGGAGGTAAGAGAAATGAAGAAGAGTGGGAATTGAATATAAGAAAAAGAAAAGCATAATGGATGAGATAACGATATAGTTATGGTTATGTGGACGTATGTATGATAAGGATCAGCTTGTTCCCATTTAATAATATTGTATTGTGTTGTACTCCTATTATATTATATGATTATATGATGATTGATGAGAGAGAAGATAAGAAAGAGAACTATATATATGACTGTCTGTAAGGAAGGCTTGCTTTCTATCGCAACTTCTTGATAAAGATTTGAATGTTCGAGAGGCTCTGTTTCAGAGTGTTTTAAAATTGAAAGAAAAACATATTTGTTTCTTTTGCTTTCAATAACTGATCACGGGACGGCCAAACATGTTCAGTTCAGTTGATGATGACGACGACGGTGGTTTAGAGAATGAGAAACTGAAAAAGATTTCAGTTGTCCACCATTTTTTCTTCCTTTGCATCTGTCTAGGAGTTTTTTGTCGGAGAGAAAAAGAAAAGAAAGTTAGAGAGAAACTAAATACTCCATGAAGGTTGGTTCCTTGTGGGAACCCGTACTGGTTCAATAATTCTTTCAAAACTAAATACTCCATTCTTTTTTTGGGTGCAATATATATATATAGGGTCCATCTCTCTAGCGAACCATAGGGAGCGAACTAAAAACGAACCGGCTATAGCGACGGTTTTTTCCGTCGTTATAACATAGAAAGCCGGATTTTTATGCTATAGTGGCGAAAAAATCCGTCGCTATAGCCGGTTCGTTTTTAGTTCACACCTTATGGTTCGCTAGAGAGACTGACCGTATATATATATATATATATATATATATATATGGGAAACCATCCGTGGCAACCGGTTGCTACGGACACTGTTCAGCAACCGTATTTTGCACCGTAGATTTGAGAGTTGAAAGGCCCAGATCAATTTGAATTTTTTCCCTGCCGCTACAGGCTCTTGCGGCAGGGCTTTTTTCTATTTACCGATTTGCAATTCCATTAATGCCCCTCCATATCCAAGCCTCTCTCCTCCTGCCGCAAGAGGCTGTCACGGCAGGCCATGCTTGCCCATTCAACACCAAAAAGCATTAACTCCCTCTCCTATTTTGATTTTATAATTAAAGAAAGACATTTCCAAATTCAATTTTTTTTATGAATTCATTTAATTTTAGTTACTATAATTATAAGTTTTGTAAATTATCTAAAAATTATATAATTACAAGATTTTATAATTTTTAAATTTAAATGAATCACATAAAATATTATTAATTTTGAATTTGAAAATTAATTTTGAAATTGTAAATAAAATTTTGAATTTGTAAATTAATTTTGAAATTCAAAACTAATTTTGAATTTGAAAATTATTTTTGAATTTAAAAATTATTTTTGAATTTTTAAATTAAATTTTGAATTTGTAAATTAATATTGAATTTGTAAATTAATTTTCAAAATTAAAATATTATTAATTTTGAATTTGAAATTAATTTTGATTCAAAATTAATAATATTATAATTTTGAAAATTAATTTACAAATTCAATATTAATTTACAAATTCAAAATTTAATTTAAAAATTCAAAAATAATTTTTAAATTCAAAAATAATTTTCAAATTCAAAATTATTTTTGAATTTCAAAATTAATTTACAAATTCAAAATTTTATTTACAATTTCAAAATTAGTTTTCAAATTCAAAATTAATAATATTTTATGTGATTCATTTAAATTTAAAAATTATAAAATCTTGTAATTATATAATTTTTAGATAATTTACAAAACTTATAATTATAGTAACTAAAATTAAATGAATTCATAAAAAAATTGAATTTGGAAATGTCTTTCTTTAATTATAAAATCAAAATAGGAGAGGGAGTTAATGCTTTTTGGTGTTGAATGGGCAAGCATGGCCTGCCGTGACAGCCTCTTGCGGCAGGAGGAGAGAGGCTTGGATATGGAGGGGCATTAATGGAATTGCAAATCGGTAAATAGGAAAAAGCCCTGCCGCAAGAGCCTGTAGCGGCAGGGAAAAATTCAAATTGATCTGGGCCTTTCAACTCTCAAATCTACGGTGCAAAATACGGTTGCTGAGTAGTGTCCGTAGCAACCGGTTGCCACGGATGGTTTCCCTATATATATATATATATATATATATATATATATATATATATATATATATATATATATATATATATATATATATATGTCGGATCCGATTATCATTAGTTAGCTCTATGACAAGTTTGTCAATTAATCAATACAGTGTTGACACGTAGAGAGATTATCTTTCAACCTGCGTGTCGATACTGTATTTGATCAATTGACTAAAATTAACTTCATGCTAACCACTCATATATATATATATATATATATATCCAAGCTTCACATGCCACGGATTCCTTAGAAGTCTTGGACAACCTTAATAGTCGTGCATGATGAAAAGAGTCATCAACATTCTTTATCAATTGCAATACTGTGGTTTATGGGTCTGTTTTAATTTTCAGATTTGACCTTAAGTCATTAATTGTATACCTTCCCTCCTTTGGAAAGAATTGGAGCCAAGTCCTAACAAAAATCTTTAAGCCAAGTCACTACTACTATACTACTAGTACTAATTTTACATCCGATCCTTGTATAATTTATTTTCTTCTGTAACTTAATACAAGGTGATGAAATAAATACATTTTTTGGTCGGTGCAATCCATCTATGATCAATGGATATTGGTGTGCTGAGGGGGTCCACGCGTTAAAAACATCAAATGCAGCTGTCGGAAGACCAAAGTCTACCACCACCACAATTAGTGCTTGCTTTGCGTTTGAGCCAATTCCGGTCCAACTAGCCTGCTCCAACTTTCTTGGTCCCTATGCGGTCGGTCGGTGCCCACTACTATTACTATTACTATTACTATAAAAAAGAGTAGTAGACTAGCAGTATTTTGGCAAAATTATGCTTTGGCTCATTAAAGTTGGCACGTATTACTGAATATTTAATTGAATTTTTATTTTTTTAAATTAATTAACTCAACTAATTATTATTTTCAAATTGGGTTAATCTGTCAAATCTGGCTAACGGCTGTCAAATTGATTCAAGATTTTTCATACGTGGAAGCAAAAAAAAATGGGAAAATAAAATAAAAAATGAGGTGGCCAATCAGCAACAATGACATGGAAATAAATTTTTTTTTATTTTTTGACTCGTTTTTAACATTTTAATGTTTTAAAAATGACAAAAACATAATAAAACACAACAAAAACTAATAAAAATAAAACATTTTTTCATTAATTAAATCAAATTTATTTATCAAGATAAATCAAATCTTAATCAACTAAAAAACCAAACATATTTTTCTTAAAAAAAGACAACATTAATAACTAAACATTAAAATCAAAATTTTCATCTTCCCCAAATCTTCCCTTTTATCAAAATCTTCATCTTTCCCAAATTTGAAAACAGATTACATATCAGATCTAAAAAAAATTATGGACAAAATGGAAACAGATTTACGCTAATCTAAAAAACATTAATACACGATTGAACTGAGGGACGCTATGTTGTTAGTAAACAGATTTGCATTTCTAAAAAAATCTGTTCTAACAAATTACAATTTTAAACAGATTTGCGCTGATCTTAACAAATTACATTTTTTAGATCTGTTCTTCCATATGGACAGATCTAAAAAAATGGAAACAGATCTGGTCTGTTCGTCCCTTCTTCCTTATCATCGATCTGTTCTTCCATACGACCTCTGAGATGATTATTGTGGGAGAGATTCAGTTTTCTAAGAAAATTTAGATTTGCGAGCTCTTGAGGAATCTCTCCTTCGAGTTGAAACAGAAATCACACTCACCGTCTGTTAAACCTCTCCGGTGACAGCAATGCCTCGGGATCCCCACTCCTCAGTCAGCTCGACGGCGAAAATATTGTGGATGTAGTTCCATTTCCAACCGACGACTTCATGAACATTGGGCTCGCAAACGACTTGCTGCATCGGGAAGATCCGCCGACGTACCTCACACTAGACTCCAAAAACCTCCTCCTCTCCGGTACCTCCACGGCGACGTCGTAGCCGGCTCCATCCACAGTCTCCGATCCTAAATTTTGTTCAAATCCGAAAGAATAAGACTCATATTCCGGCTGCGACTCCTTCAAGGTCTCGAGAATTACGCTCTCGATTATTACTTCATCGAGGCTCGACCGGATTCTGGCTGCCATGGCCGGAAGAAGGGACGATTTGTTCTTTTGAATGTTTTGATCTCAAGATTTATTTTGAATGTTTTGATTTTAAGTTTTTTTTTATTTTTTGCCATATATAATATTTGATCATTATATATTATTATTTTGTTGATGTGCAAAGTCACTGTTGAAGTTTTTTATTTATTTTTTTGCCATGTGTAGTATTTTTAATTTTTGTATTTTTTTCATAACCACGTAGATTAAATCTTAACGTCTGTCAATTTTTTTTAACGGAATAACCCAATTTGAAAATAATAATTAGTTCAGTGAGTTAATTTGAAAAATTAAAAGTTCAATCAGATATTCAGTAATACGTGCCAACTTCAATAACCAAAAGCATAGTTTTGCCATAGTATTTTTATATACTCCACATGCACTTCACTAATAGTAAGAAAAATTAGTAGTTGAAGTAGTAGTATATCGTTTCTTTTCACGATTTACTCCATTCTCCAATGATCAGTTTTCATCATCTCAATTTTTTAAGCACAATCCAACCCTCGCTGCAAAATCAGTAGTATTACTTAAAATTGGAAATGAAGGTCTTATTCTTTTTGTTAATTTTTCATTTAGAATACACTAAATTGCATTTGCATTGCCCACACTTGGATATATATAATTTTCTACATAAAACATTTTTCAATATCTAACTTCAAAATATGAAAATGAAAATTCTTTCCCTTGGCTTGTAATTGTAACATTCTTAGATCTTCACCCCAACTTTAATTAATTCTTCAAATACATAAATATAACTACTTATTAGCAGTCAATATTATTGTAAACTTTACGCTATATATATATATATGCTGTTGTTGCGTATATTTAATGCTGTATTTGGATTGAAGGAATAAAGGTAGGAATGGAATGACTCATTCTTATGGAATAAAAAAAATTATGTTTGATTTCGATTGGAATGAATTGAACCATTCTTTTTTTTTTTACTATTTTCTACTGAAATTTAACATTTTTGCCAAAGATTTTATGCCCAAAACCTTATGAGTGGTTTTTTTTATCATTGAGTCACGAGGGTATTGGGGGAGGGAGAGTATGGAATAACTCATTCCAACTAGAATGAAATGGAATGAATCATTCTAATCTCCATTCCATTCCTTCGATCCAAACGCTGTATTACAGTTAGTGACAGCAATGCAATAATAATAACTACAGTAAATATATATATATATATATATATATATATATATATATATATATATATATATATATATATATAAAGACTCCAAAAAGAGCATCCATTTAATATAGTCCAAAAAACCAGATCTCTTACGTTGGGCCCATTCCTTATAATCAACCATTTATTTATTTATTTATTTGGCTATATTCAATTGAAATTTAACCTTTTTTACCTTTGACAAGAATAGATTTCATTCACCCAAATTTTATGATGAGTAGTTTTTTAACCATTATTATCAACCAGCACCGTCCCCGGGCTAAAGCCCAAGGTGTCCGGGCTTTAGGCTCATTAAAATCGACAAATTTTTAGGGCCCTCAAGAGATATTTGTGTTATGTATATATATATATATCCAAACAAAAGAGTCCAGTCCACGTCAGTTTAAATTTAAAGGCCCATAAAAAATTTATCCAATGAAGTAGGCCCAAATCTCAATGGCAGACTTGTAATTTTTGAAAATATTGAAATAGTCCGTTATTATATTTGATATTTTTTTGTATTGATACTCTTTTGTTCAGAGAAAGTTTTTAGTTCTCTTTTTTATGCCTATAACAAAAGACCCATTTTTTTTTTATAGTTTTAAATCCTTACTCGGGGCCTTGTAGCTGCATCAGTTGCATGTTCTCGGATCCCAGGCATCTTGCCTTTTTCTTTTTTTTCAGCAAAACAGCTAAAAATAAAAGAAAAAAAGTTGGCTGAGGCCAAGTCAATAGTCAAGACACCTGTTTGTTGTACAAGTCAAAAGCCAATCACTTTAGCCCAACATCATCAACCTTTTGAAGTCATTGAAAAATTTCCTTGCAAGAATTTCATCTTAGACTACTATTCTGCCTTCATTCCAATCTTACTTCCAGCATAGCAGTAGTAGCAGCAGCAGCACAATCAATTCAAACCATTTTTTGTGTCCTTCATGTCCATCCAAGAGAAAAACCCCAGAAGAAGGATCAGCAAAAATCTTGAAACTAAGGATATCTCGATGCCATATAAATCACCTCCTCTTCCTCAATATCTGAATAATAGCAGAAACAGAGCAAAAACTGAGCCAAAGATAATCATGTTAAAGAAGATGAGATCAATCAAGCTTCATAAGCTCTGCAGCTTCAAGCAATCCCAAACATCTCACTTAAATTGGCCGTCCACTGATTCATCCACCAATGATGGTTCAACCTCATTCCGCTCCAGCCCCATAAGCTTTTCTGATGGAAAGAAGGAGACTTTTCAGGTATGTATGTCCTTGTTATTTTCAGTCCAGTTTTTCTTAAATATATCATCCATATGCAAGAAATAATTCAAATCAGCTATAAAAAAAAAACGAAGCATACAGATTATTATTAATTCAAATAATTGAACTATCAACCTGACATAGCCTCCATTCACATACCTAAGCATTGACTGCCATTTCTATTTTGACTTAATTATGAGATGCCTTTACAGGGAGAAAGTGAATCTGGAGGCACTTCACCAAGTTCATCATTCTACGGATCAGCAGCCACTGCACCGTTTTCTCTGAATCAGAATCCTGCAGGTATAAATGGAGGGAATGAACGGAAGAGGATATCCAAATCGAACAAGCATGCATGCCCCAGCTGCTTCAGGCCTTTTGGCAGACGCCCTAAATCAAGATTGAATAATCCTCCTATTGTACTACTACTACCCAATGAGGTGGAATCAGAAGCATCGCCAAGTTATTTGAAGGCGAATAGTCGTCATTCTGCTGGGCTGAAGATGCAAGTTCAGGCAAGTCCCCATAATTCAGATTCTAGCTTTTTTAGCAGTGATCATAGCAGGACTAGTTCACGTTATTCTCAATCAAACTCGGCTGCTTCAAGTCACAAATCTTTGCAAACTTTAACAAAATCATCTAGTATGAGAAGCGTGAGAAAATTGCGCAGCAAGACTAGTTTCAAATCCAAGAGCCCTTCGGTGAAGAAAAGCTCACTGCAGATTTCTCAAGACTCGAGTCTTAATAGGGCCACCTGTTCCTCCACTCTCAAGGATTCAAAGTTCCCTGAGCAGGCCGAGCTCTATCCTGGTCAGAGTGAATCTGAAATAATTTCAGTCAAGAAGGTTTGTCCATACAATCACTGTTCCCTCCATGGCCATTCACATGCTCCTGAGCCCCCACCAAAGCGCTTCTTATACCGAAGGAGGAACTCAATAAAGACACACAAGGGTGTGAAACCGAAAAGCTTATCCACAGATGGAGTAGCGTCTTCCAGAGATAAAAAGAAAGCATTTCATACAAGCAAAATGGTCTCTAATGTAGAACCTGCTTTGGCAAAAAACAATTACAGCACAGGGAGTTGCCTTGTAAAAAATGACCAGGGTTTAGATTTTACAAAAAAGAACATTGTCAAACCAAGAGATGAGTCTTACAGAGGAGCAAGCCAAGAAAATGAAGAAGCAGATGTTGCCAATGAGAATCTGAACCAAATCCAAAAGTTTCCTGCGGTAGAAAAAGATATTCTGGAACCAGTGCTCACAGAGCTCAAGGAAACAAAACAGGATGAATCCATTTCTCAAGTCAAGAATGTACACTTGAAGGGTGAGGAAGTATTTTCCTCAAATTCTGGTGATGGCATCAACTTCGCCACTTTTACAGGTAAAAACTCTTGTTTCACTAATTTGAGTTCCCCACAATCCCAGAACCCAAATCACAAAGCCAGCACCTGTACTAATGAAACTTCAATTTTGAACTCAGGATTGATCAAGGATGAACCGTCCACCTTAATACAAGTATCATCCTCAGAAGATTCTGGTGAAACAAGAAAACAAAATAATGAAATTTCTTTAACAAGTTGTCACCCTCTTGAGGAACTGGGTGCCTCCAGGGAAGAGAAGAATGGCAATCCTGATCCAAACGGTGCACTCATCAGTGGGTCCACTCTAGCCAGAGAATGTGAAACTAATGGATTTATCCCACTAAAAGATGATAAAGCAAGGAGCACCATTCATGAAGCAAGAAAACCTCGGGTCAAGAAAAATAACCATATCAGCATGTGGCATATGATACATCAACAAATGGTATTAGGTCTTGCTGAAAACCAGCAATTTCAGCCTACAGATGAGGAAGGGCGAGTGGATGATGCCAACACACTGCCTGAAAAAAACAGTACAGCCGGTTTAAGTCCAGATATAACTAATTCAGAAATGGGTACTGAAAGTCCTGTTCCAGAAAGTCAGGAGCTCGAACTTCGCAAGATTTTTGCAATCAAGCTGGTACGAGAAGCCATTGAGAAAATTCTACTTCCAGAAGTAGAAGATCAGTCATCTGATATGATATCCATTACAAGTGAAGCTATTTCTGAGGAAGAGCTTTCCGAAAAGAATCAAGAAAAAAGTGAGGAACAAAGCATTTCAAATTCCAAGGTATTTGCTGAACAAAATTTCAGAGGGACCGACAACAAGGAACTGGTGGGTGATAAATCAGTTGATGCGGAGAAGGTATGTCAGGCAGAGAATACTATTTCGGTCCCAGAAGAAGAGAGTGCAAGAAAAAAATCAGACAAGCAAACACTCAAGGGTTGGAGTAATCTGAAGAAAATAATCCTTCTTAAGCGGTTTGTCAAGGAACTGGAAAAGGTGAAAAAATTCAATCCAGCAAAGCCGCAACATCTGCCTTTAGTGCCTGAATCAGAAGCAGAAAAAGTTTCTCTGAGACCTCAGATGATGGGTGAGAAGAAAAACGCAGAGGAGTGGATGCTTGATTATGCTCTTCGACAGGTAGTCAGTCAACTAGCTCCCACTCAGAAAAGAAAAGTGGCACTGCTTGTCAAAGCTTTTGAAACGGTGGTGCCTCCCCAGGAATCTGTTTCTGAAGCCAGGGATACAGACCAGAAGATTGAGGACTTCGCTGCATCAAATTCTGCTGCTTATGGAAAATCTGATGCAAGTGAACTCAGCACGCCTACCCTCAAAGGTTCTCAATTACGTAGTAATGCTAGCTTGAAGTCAGATGATACTGTGAGCTACTTACATGAGAAAATGTCTGTGGATTTAAAGGATCAAGAAATCAAAGGGATGGTTTCAAATTTGAACTATGAAAGTGGGGTTCCTGAATTGACTGATAAATTTATGGAGCTGGATAAGTCAAGTGATGTAGCTGGCGAGCCACCTTGTGCGGTCAACAGCTCAGCCACAGAAAGAAATACAGGAGCAAATGCAGCCGAAATCGTTCTACAAACCTCAGATTCTGATCCCCTGGAGAAAGTCACAGCAGGCAAAGAAGAGAGTAACAGAGAATCTGGGCCAGAACATCGAGAGTTTCCACTTGTGGTAAGTTCCAAACCCGACAGCATGGCCAACAGAGAACATAAGGCCCAGTTGGACAAGCAAAATATCAAAATGTGGCACATGATATATCAGCACGTAGTATCGGGTATTGCTGCGAAAGTTGGATCCCAACTACTTGACGGAGCAGATGAAGAACAGGTAGACGATGGCAACATGTCGCCAGAAAGAAAATCTTGTGGTTCTTTTCATGAAAACATGAAAACAGATCATGATGCTGGCAAGGAAAATCATGATACAAACCATCAAAAGATTGAGTTCAGCAAGAGTATTGCTGTTAAACTAGTACAAGAAGCAGTTGATGAGATCCTTCTCCCAGAAATTCAGGACGATTCATCGGATTCTCAATCGGTTGCTAGTGACATACTTCCAGACGGCCAGGAACTCATAGAAAAGCATCATGGGGATTGTGGGGAATCAAGCGTGTTAAATTCTGGTGATGACAGCTTCAAGGAAAGTGACAAAAGCAAAGTTGAAGACGACGGTGTCTCATTGAATCAAGAAAAGGAAGATAAGAGAGCAGCATCCATGGTTAGTGACAGAGTGGAGCAGAAAAATTCCAAGAAGTGGAGTAAGCTAAAAAAGTTAATCCTCCTGAAGAGATCCATCAGGGCATTAGAAAATGTTCGGAAACTCAACTCGCAAGTGGCCCAGAGACGTGATCCAGAGGAAGAAAAAATTGATTTAAGGCGGCGAATGACGGATGAGAGGAAAAAAGCGGAGCAGTGGATGCTGGATTACGCAGTTCAACACATTGTCACTAAATTAACTCCGGCTCGGAAAAGAAGAGTAGCAATGCTTGTGGAAGCTTTTGAAGCAGTTGTTCCACTGCCGGAAGTTTGAATCAGAATGAAACCTGCCAAGACCTGGCAATACATATTTGTGGATTGGATTATTATTGTGTATACGATAAATAAATAAATATATTTGCTTCTGTTTTTTTTCTCTTGTTGGGAGTGAACAGCAAACAGGGACCGTTCGTCTTATCAGGAACTTGAATTTTAGCGGGATATTTACAGGAATGGCAGACCATTTGGTGGAGTTGATGACTTCAATTGGTCGTGAAACTGATTGATCTTTGTATTACCTCAATTATTATGTTATGTAGATTTTAAATGACCCAACATATATGAATACAGCTCACTCCATACACTCGCTTCAACCCAATATCCAAATTTACCACTAATTTTATTTATTTATGGATCTGAGCTACATACTTTCTAGGATATATAACCTCATTTTATAAAATAAGTTTATCTTAATATTTTTTACAGAATTTAATCCCAAGTATGGAAATACCACATTATTACTGCAATTTTGTAAAATAAGTATATTTTCGACAACATACATCTATTCAAGGTCTGATTTTTCCCACTAGTTGTCTTTAGGGAAAATTTGATATGTTGTAATTTTTTTATTTATAATTTCACAAATTTATCAATTGCTTTGAGGTTTTTTGTAATTACTTGTGAATTTATTTTTTCGCAGTTGCTTGTGGATTTTAGTAACTAATAAAAATGAGATTATCATGAAACAATTTTAAGTAATGAAGCCTCGAAAAATATTGTGTTCTCAAATATAGCATTAGTATTAGTTTTGTTTCAAGTTTTTTTAATAAAATTTAACCTTATAGATGGAAAGATAGTGCAAAAATATATATGAGTAAACGTAAATTTTTATTTAATTTGAAGTTATGTAGCACCATTATTAAATTAACATTGTACAATAAGTATATTTTTTGATGACTAAGATTAATTGAAGTTTCATTACTACAAAGTCAATAAACAATAGACATCACCAAATTATAAGAAAATTAATATGTTCAAATATTTTTATATATTGTTTAAATCCATACAATTGAATCTATCTAAAAAAAATTAAAAACGAACATATTAACCTATAGGCATAGGGTATACTAGTTAGATAGGATATCCGTGTTTCACTTATATATAAGTAATAAGATCAGCAAATAACACTCATACTGTTTGTTCTCTTAAGTTATTATGCTTTTATTTTTTTTATTTTTTTAATCTCTACTTATATTATTTGAGAAATTTCTACGTTCAAAACAATAGAACACGTACGTACGTACATATTTAGAGGCAATAGGATATAAAATCTTAATATGAAAAGGAGAATGAGAATTGCTAGGAAAGTCTTAATTAATCCAAAAGTAATTAATAGAAAAAGATTCAAGGTATATAAAGAAAGAAAATATATATATATATACAATCCGCTTTTTCAGCGAACCGGCTATAGCGACTGTTCAATTCGTCACTATAGTATAAAAAGTCAACGTTCAAAAACCGGTCTTTGGAGAAATTATATATATATATATATATATATATATATATGGGAATTGATATTTTCACAAGACTCTCCTCACATAAATAGTAAACGGGACTCACATTCATGTAAGTGAAGCCTTGTAGAAATATCAATTATATATATATATATATATATATATATATAGCCAAGCAAACAAACATATTAACGTAGTGCGCAAGTCAGTAATGAATACATAAACTAACTAGTTTCTTTGATTCTTCTCCCTCTCCCTCTCTATAAATTAACATAAAGTGACAGAAGCACCACAAAAATAAAAAAATTAGCTAAAGATATTCCAGACAACCAAGAGATCGAGCGAGGAGCATATAATGGCTGGGCTTCAGTACTACTTCTTCCCGACAGATTTCTATTACCCCCGCCCCGCTCCCTATCTGCATGCAGACACCATCAACAAACCGCAGCAGCAGCAGCAATTCCAAGTTCTATCGTCCGCTGATGATGATGATCAGATCAGGATGAAGCCAAATAATCATGTGAAGATGATCATTAGCAGCAACACCCTCAGCAACTACAAGCTACTCAAGACTACTTATTCTTCTTCCTTGCCAACCAGCATACTACTTCCCATCCCCAAGAAACATTAATTATACATATATATATATATATATATATATACAGGCCAGGCCAAGCCGATATATATACGTGTAACAAGAGTTTGTTTTTCTTCTTACCATCTGTCCGGTTGAGGGTTTCTTCGCATAAAATAAAAGAAAACAAAAAATATAGAGTACAAATCTCATTTGATCTATTGTTGGTTGCTTTTGTGATTATTAAATTTTGAATATTGATGATTTTTTAGGTAATTTATTCTAATAGTATTAAAGATTGACAAATTAAATTACTCAAAATTATTATATTATTTGTTAAAAAAAATTATGTGGAAAAAACAAAAAAGAAGACCCGGCCCCACAGAGTAGATTAATGAATGGTTTTTATAGTAAGCTACAACAAGAACAATGAAACTATGAAAATCTTAGATTGTGTACAAGATCATATCAAGAACAATAGACTTCTTCCGCCTTATCATGTAACACAATCAACCTATGGCTTCCAGATAACTTTGACTTTTTCGCAAGATCGTTTGACACGGTGTAACTAGAAAGATCATATATTTTCCAATGAACATTAATTAATTAAAGACGTGCACAAGTCAGTCAAGCATAACGTACCCTTCTTCTTTTTCTCCAAAACAAAAAAAATAATAATTTGAATGTTCTAAAAATCACGACCCACCCCCTTAAGTGTGTGTAATTGTTGTATGTAGGAGGGTACTCCCTGGAATGGAAATATTGTATTGTCCAAACAAATGAACACAATTTCAATATTGCCAATACTAATATTTGCCAAATTTTACCAAGTACTCTCCCTCCAAGCTCCATCCTAAATAAGGACTACTATGTTTGTTTGTTTTTGAATTTCTCAAATAGTAAGACTAAGACACCAACCAAGACTAGCATTGGGATTTTAATGGGCTAAATATCTGTTCGCATTGGGATTTTCCTTCTCTTTTTTATCGTCCAAATAAATTTCACAAATAGTGAATCCTCAAAGTTGTAAAAAAATATGCTTCATGTTCCTTGGTAATATTTTTGAACGATATGCTTTTGGGGGCAAAAAAAAAATAAAACTCTTAAAGTTGTCGTTACTGATGCGTTTGGCTTAGTTTTCTCCACATCAATTAAAGAATCACCTAAAAATTCAACAAAAAACCCAAAATAATCACGAATTCAACATAATTTAAGAAAGTCAAAGGGAAGACCTCATCGGCGACTATCTTCCACTTCTGCATCCGTAGAAAGTCGAATCCGGCTGTTTTAACCTCCTGGTCTCTAAAAAGTAAAGAAGAGTCGTGTCCAAATATTATACTCTCTCCATTTTTTAAATGTCTTTTTGAAACTTTTTAAAGTTCACTTGTATACTTTTCATTTAAAAATAATATAAAATTATTTAACTTTAATAAATATAGCTAAAAGTATTACAACTTATTCAAAAAAGCTATCATAGTATGAAAGTAATTATTTTTAAATTTATTAAATTTAAATTAGTGTTAAGATTTTAGAATTTTTTTCAATGACATGTAATGTCAAAATGGGACTTTTCATTAAAAAAAATGTAACTGAGGTAGTAAAAGAAAGAAAAAGACAGAATACCGACCATGACAAATCATGTGAACAATGCGGATAGAGCAATGCTATTATCACATAAATTCTATCACATAACTCTTATATACACTCACGTATATATTGTGAATTTTTGCCTGACACACAGAACTCGTAATATATATATATATATATGAGAATTAAATAAAAAATTTATATGATAGTAGCATTATTTATGCGGATAATTAGGGAGTGAATTGAGGACTTCCTAGGTCCCACCATTAAAACAAAATCATGAGCTAATCTACCGTATCACAACCTTCAATTCGCACAATAACATATTCTCAGTCGTCGATCTATTAAAAAAAACCTTCACAAGCCATGTGGGTCCCACTTTCAACATCAAGCTACCACTGGCTGGCTATACAACACCTGTACACTCTTTATTGACGACAGGCGACTGACCGGATATTACCCGTCGAAACCGCCTATCGCCCCGTCTAAAGACTAAAGAGTCAATATAATCCAAGCTTGCGTTCCGAACACTCAACCTTAGACTCGTAAATCTGAGGCGGAATAATTGACTTTTTGATCTAGTTCAATTTTTATTGTGATTATTTAATTTTTTTTTTGTTATAATTATATAATTATACTCTTAAAAATTATAAATTTTAAAAATTATAAATAATCATTATTTATAATTTTTGTCCAAAAATCGGACGAAAATACTGAGTAGACTAACATTTGTCATGTGATAATGAGGTGGCATATGGGTTCTTCCTTCTCTCTAAAATTTCTCCCCCCTCTTTCCATCTTCCACCTCCGGTCACCGGATCTTCATCCGGCCCACCCACTCTCCCCTTCCTCCCTTCTTCCTCCTATTCGGCCCACCATCTCCCTCCTCCTTCAACCACTTACGACTTACTTAGTTCTGTTGTAGCTTTTCTGGCGGCTGTAAATGGGGCCTCCGAAAACCTCTCTTCGATCTATTTTATGCAAAATTCGGGGGCTTGTGTGTGCTGGTATGGGGGGTTATGATCTGATATGGGGGGTTCTGTTTTTGGGATTTGGTCGGGGGGTTTGGATCTTGATGGTTTGTCCTGGTGATTTTTTGGAAGATGATTTGCACGATCTGATTTATGTGTGCAAATTGCTTATCTTGTCCTTTTATTTAAATTGTGTTGTTAATGCTTCCACTTCAGCTTGATTGGGACTTGTTGCTATTAATCTGTTCTTGGGCTGTTTGGAGTACCACTCAAACGTCTCTAGTCTCGGTTGTCACGGGATTCGGCTGATGTTATGGGTTTAGAAGATGGATTATGTGGTACTTTCCTTCCGAAGAGAGTGTTTGTCCAATCTGAGTTTCATGTTTTTATATTACTTATATTTGTCATGTCCATATTTGGATGTCCTCGGCTGATTTCTTGCAAATTTATTGATTTCCTTTCCATTTAATTAATTTAAGTGTTTATTTTGATTTCGTTCATTTTGATTTTATATTTTCAGTATAATAATTGGTATTAATAGTTGAAAATTGATTTGTTTCTGCTATGATATGGGTTGTTATTTGTGACGCTCCCAAAATAGATACAATACTTAACTCATTCTGAGTCGTTAAATATATGGTACATAATTTAAATATAATTTTTTATAACATACGGTCGTGTAAAATACGATCACACAAATTATGAACTTCAATACAAATCGTATATAATACGAAATATAAATAGTCAAATTCATTTCTTATTTATTATAATTATTGTTCTATTATTTTATAGAATAATGAGGATTTTTATAGATCTAACTCTGATCATTATACTGTTTTTCGATTAGTCTTCGTGATATTCTCATTTTCTGAAGAGAACAATAGAAGAAAAGGGTGAGCTCAACTAGCCCAATAAAGAATATTATGACTAAGATAATGAAAAATAAATTATCGTTAGTATTCAACAAATCAAATAAAATATTATGGATAATAAGTTTTAGATCAACAACTGCAGCGAAAATAACAATTCATTAGAAGAGTTAAGTAGAAAATGAAGTATACTATCTTCTATGATTTAAAAGTCCATAATATTTTATCCATATAACATCAATTAATATACATCTCGAATCAAATATTCATTTTTGCACTACGGGTCAAAGATATTCATTTGTATTATCAGTTGGTCATGTTCATCTCAACATCTGTCCATCTTTGCATTATTGGCCAAAAATGTTCATCAGGTAATCATTCATCATTGCACTACAGGCCAAAGACATTCATTAGTAATCATTCATCTTTGCACTGCAGGCCAAAGATATTCAGTTATATCACTATTTAGGACTGAGAATGATGAAAAATAATATAAATAACGAATCCAGTGAGATAAATGACAAAAATTAAGGATTCATAATTTAGTTTATCCAAGTTCAATAATACTCTGTAATAATTAATTGTGGAGCAAAATTCAAGAATGAAGATCAAAACTTGGATCCAATCAAAGATTAAAAAAAATTATTTTTTTACAGTGAATAGTAACTCATCATGAAAAGTTGTAAATTTTCATAAAAAGTTCAGAAAATTATTCCGGTGAAATGATACTAGATGAAGCGCAAAACTCAAATTTTTTTTGATCATTTCAAAAATTATAGAAGCAATACTTACCGTAGTAAGTTCAGATTTAAGAATATGAAATGAAATATTATTACTTTCATAATATGGAATATGAAAGAAAATAACATTCATTATGAATATTGAAAGAAAATAACATCATTTACGAAAAAAATAACATCATTTATCTCAGTATAATACTCGATCTGACTGGAATATCGGATATAATGATGAGAAAAATTTTGCACCGTAATTCACACTCAAACTATTCTTATACTTACAAAAAACACGCTCGATATTATAGAGAGAAAATTTTCTGATTCTGGTATGATTTTCAATTTTAACTTAAGCATCCCTATTTATAGGAAGATGTCAGAGAACCAATGTAGACTTAACTTACCTACGGAGCATACCAATCTTGAAAAGCATCATCAACACACCCAACATGAAATTTTCAACATTTTATAACCAACAAAAGACAAGAGTGGGGCCCACCATATGTTTTAATAAAAAATATTTATTTTAAAATTTCAATAATTCATAATAAATAGCTCTTTTATCAAAAAAATACGAACTTTATGTTCATTTCATATAAAATTTAATTGTCTACTCTTTGTAGAAGAAAATTTTTTCAAATTTCGAACGAAAAAAATGACTCAAATTTACATACGGATGATTTTTTTCATACTCACCACTTTTGAAAATCTTTCCAGCACACCAACAAGAAGATTTCAAAAGCCTCCACCAAAATCTCACATGTTTATATATATATATATATATATTAAAACATTTATAATTATTAAAAACATTCCAAATTCAATTTTTCTTTATTCCATCTCATTTTATTCATATATCAGTGAATTTATTGTAAAAAAATATCATCACTATTATATTATTATATTATCACATTATACACTTATAATGTAATATTATAATAATATATTTGAATGAATTATTTTATCAGAACAAATAAAATATTCATTATCAACAATTATCATTTTTGCTAAAAAAAATTCTCCGTTTAAATTCACATTGAATAAATATTTATTTATCATTTTTATCAATAATTATTATTCACAAATAATATTACAGAACCACAGTAATGACAACCAGGTCGTTCCCAGAAAAGAGGGAGATTTTCGATAAAGATTTCTCCTTACTGGCGCGCAATTAGATTAACTAACTCCTTTCCTAGACAGAACTTCTAGACATTGTCAATAATGCTGTCTAATAATATTATTCAAATAATATGAATTATTGATTTGATAATGTGAAATATTGTGCAATGGTTACTATGACAATTATTGAATCAATAATATAAAATATCAACGATAACAATTATTGAATCAATCATATAAAATATTGAACAGTAATTACTGTGACAATTATTGAGTAAGTGACTTCTTACGTAAGAACCAATAATTCAAAATACTATGCAATACCGTGTGCTACTGTGCAACAACGCGTATTACTGTATTTTTATCACCGGTATTTCAACAGTTTAACTGTACCAGTTTTACCGTTATTTTATAAAAAAGTTATTTCTGTCGCTTTCTATATTCGACAATTATTTCGTTGTGGGGCCCACAAATGACTGCTCCGTCGTACGAATATTCTCCGACAACAAGAATATTCCACGACCAAACAAATATTTCCCGACAACAATGAATATTTTATAACCACTTGCTAACTTTGAAATATTTGTACATTTCACCCATAATTTTTTATATTTATCAAATCAACACCTTACTATTTCAAAATAATGTATAAAAAAAATTAAATATTTATTCATAAAAGTTGAAATTTTATATTATTGTTGGAGTTTCTGATAATTACGGCGGATTTAGGCTCAACCTTGTCGGATTCCATCTCAACCTTGCCCGGATTTCATGGAGTGCTTAGGTGGGTCATGCCGATCTATGTCGACAAAGACTGTTGATATTACTCTTTAATTTTTAGGAACAAAGTGTTAGGTTGTTTTGGTCTTTCCATTAATTGTAGACCTAGTAAAAGATGTCCGGGCTCGCAGGTCGGTCCGGCCCGCTCGCAAAAAAGTGGGCATGGACTTTAGTATTACAGTCCACGAAAAGTTGAGTCATTTTGGCCCGACTCGCGGGTGACCTGGCCCGTGAGTTTTTTTTTTACACAAAAACAATGCTCTACATATAAGGGTCATGTGGTCACAAGTTGACCTTGTTATAATTCAAATGCTCTATCTTCTTGTTCAAATCATGCATGTTTAAACCACTTGCCTTTTCTTGTGGGTAGTTGAAAATTATGAAGTTTGATTCTGCACGTTCCGTGCCAACTAGCTTCATACCTCCATAATCAATTGGACCTATTGTCCTGGATTATGCCAATTGCTAGCAGCTTCTAAAGATCAAGTTGCGGCCCCAATTCTACTTTGATCTATGGTCTTTTTCAGCGAATACTTCCACAGGTTTTGCAAACAGAAATTAGGTGCATCCCTTTAACTTTGATATGACCCACCATTCTGGTTAGTCACTGGGATTGTCAATAGATCAATAGCTATCTTGCAGGGTGGGGTGGACATGTTTCAAAGGAGTATCTGTCATAATTGGAGAATTACTAATCAAGTGCAAGATTTTTCAACTCCACGCACTTCACATACACATTCTAATTTCTAGCCTTGTTTCTAATCGCAGAACTATGATTTGCAATGTACTTCTTGTTCTGGATAACATATAAAATAAGATATTGTTTGTGACAAACAATATATTAGTCCTTATAATTGTATAGTATATAACAAGAATTATTAATTATAAAATTTATTTCATTCCAAATTTTAATTTAAATTTTTGTATCTAGAGTTTAAGCAAGACAAATGATTTTATATTTTAAAACGAAAATAACACAATTTATTAAAGTTAAATGTTCATTTGTATTATTGAGATTGATTGTACATTTATGTATTTGTATATGTATAAAAATATATATTTCTTTTGAGTCAAATTGACAAATTGCGTAGCATAACTTCGTAAAAAAAATAAATAAATAAATCTGCGGGCCGACCTGGCCCAACCCGGGCCACGGACCTCACAATTCTAGCTCAAGAAAAATTGGACCATTTTGACCCGGCCCAAATTTGATCCGGCCCGGCCCATTTGTCATGTCTAATTAATTGATCTGATTTTTTTGTGAGGGCTTTTGGGTTGGAATCTTTGTTGTTGTGCCGGTGATTGCTGCTTGGTCGCTGTTGCTTGTCGTCGGTCTGTTTTGCCGGAGGTGAATTGTTACAACTGTGTTGGTTATGCAGGACAATTGTCATGTGCTTGGCAAATGATACACACATGACAAATGTATTGTACACATAAGAAGAAAAAAAATCACGTGATTTGTGCACTCACGATTTTCGTCCATTTTTTGAACAAAAATCATAAGTAATGACTATTTCATAATTTTTAAAAATATAATTACATAATAATAAAAAAAATTGATAATCTCAATAAAAATCGGATCCCGATCAAAAAAGTAAATTGTCGCGATCCGAAGGTAACAAGCTCGGATAGCCCTTCCGACACTACAAATACCCCGTAACGAATCTCACGGTGAACGGTCCGAAACAAAGCTTTAGCCGAATCGGCTAGATATTTCTTCTTCGCTACCAGGTACTTTTCACTAAAGAAATTACGATATTTATTTGGTTAGATCTGGTATGGGTAGGGATTTTTGATGATATTTGAATTAGTTTTCTTGGGAATTTAAGATGCTCTTTAATTATGACGAATTCGATTAGATTTGACCTGATTAATTTAGCTGCAATACCTGTTTTTTTTTTTTAACTATACATAATTAGAATCATGGCTCATGTGGTGGTCTTTTGGTGAATTTATGAGATCTATGATTTTAATGATCGATTAGGATTTGTACTCATTAGCTATTGTGGTTTCTTCAATATCAACCATACTTTTTTTCCTCGTCTTTTTTTTTGTTTTCTATGTGTTTGGATTTTTTAATATTACGTAAAACAAATTAATAAAAACATTTTATTATTTTTGTTAAGATTTTGTTTAATTTCTTCATTCTGATATTGATCTTTACTACTCTGGAGATTCCAGTAAGATTTTGCACTGTTTGGTATGTTTTGATCATCTGATGTATAGTTGTTGGTTGGTTTATAATCTGGGATTCTGAAACATTGTAGCGTTAAGAAAAGTTCAATAAGATCTTAAATAGTACTTGGTGATCTGTTGGCCAAGGCTGTTTACAAATCGTGTTCATGATACTGTTTAGAATCGATATTCAAATTATACTTTATGATTTGTCATTGTGAGTAGCTTGGTTTTTGGTTTGAAGATTATATGTAATAGACTTTCTAAATTGGTTTTTGATTAGTGAGTAGCTTGGTTTTTGGTTTGAAGATTATATGTAATAGACTTTCTAAATTGGTTTTTGATTAAGTTCAAGGTAGAGTATGAGATACTATTTACAGTGAAATGCAATGTTCTTAATTCTTTTTTTTTTCATCTTCTCTCTTTCAGATTTCACGTATCGTCTCTTTTTTGTCTTTGTTTGATTTTATATTAACATAGCGCAATTATGTGATATCTCGCTCTGAATTTGGGTCTCTGCAGCATAATAAATGAGATGTGTAGTGTGTTCTAAGCAAAATGTATGTATCTAGTTTCTTTATTCACTGTTGAGTATAGGACCGAATTGGTTGCTTAGTTGCCATTTCAGAGGTAGAAGTTCTTTTGGAACCACAATTCTCAGTTCGATAGATTTGACATTCTCTGATAAAAATTAGTGAAATGTCTATTATTTTAATTCTGATAATCTATTATATTATTTTCTATATCTTTTTAGGTTACAAGATTGGTAAACAGAGTTAAGACTACTGAAAAATGGCACTAGTCTCAGGAGGAAGGTCTACGTTGAATCCAAATGCTCCTCTCTTTATTCCAGCTGCTGTTCGTCAAGTGGAGGACTTCTCGCCAGAATGGTGGCAGTTGGTGACAACATCAACATGGTTTCATGACTACTGGCTCAACCAGCAACAGGGTGATGATGATTTCTATGGTAATAATGTAGATGACTTGGAAGATATTACTGGCCTGCTACCGGATACCATCGATCTTGGTGCTGAGGAAGAATTTTTAAACATGGAAGCCCAGTTTGAGCAATTTATTCTTTCGTCTAAAGCTGAAGCAGGAACCAAGTCATTTCTATTTGATCAGAAGGGAATGCTTGAAAATGGTATGTTACTCATTAACTTTATAATGTGGTGTCACAAATTGAAATTCATTGCTACTAAGATCTGCTCGTACAAAGGTAATTTTTTTTTTGTTTGTGTTATGGTGCACTTGTGCTTTCTAATATTGGAAGTGCCTTGCTTAATAGAAAAAGCCAAAAAATATACCATTATTGTGTTTGCTAGTTGATGGGAAGCCAATCAAGCCATTAACGTAGCAATTTGAGTAAATAATCAAAAGTAAGATTGTAAAATGAGCAAATAGTTCGAGTTCGATTCGTACTCGTTTGACTAAAAGTTCAATTTAAGTTCGACTCGAAATATAAATGATTCAAATATGAGCAAATTTAAAGTTCGATAAATTACTCGAATCTCCTCAATTTGCAATTTTTTATTGATACTCGTTATATTCGTTCTAAAAGTTCAAACTACTCAGCCTTGATTCGAGAACGAGCTCGACTCGATAGCTAAACGAGTTTCAATCAAACCTTATTTTATACTCGATGAACCAAATCTGAGTAACTCAATACTCGGCTTGACTCGGTTCATTTACACCCTTACTCAAAAGCTTCATCCCGATTGATTGTTGTATTTGATTGCAAAACAGGTATTGAAGTTGATCATGTGGCACTGATGAAGAGCCTGAGCTTGTCAAATTCTTTTTAAGGAATGAAGCCCCAAATCCCCGGTGGAATCAGCTAAAGTATTGGGAGAAGCCAGCCAAGTCTGTTAGCCCAAAAAGCAGCAACAGTCGAATCCAGCAGCCCCGCTGAATGTTAGCTTCTCAAGATATGATCTTCCAGTGAATTTTATTTGACATCCTTCAACTAAGCAGTCTCGGTTTCCTGTAATTTCTGTATAGGGCAAGGTATAGGGCAAGGTCGCAACTCTTGTATCTAGCCTCGTTCATATTCTGACGTCTTTTGTGGTAGTTAACCTTCAAAGATAATGTAAAAAAAAAAAAGGCAAACAAACATTAGAATTTCAATGGAAAACATTTTTCCTTCTTTCATGATATGTTACATCTCCTTTGCTCTTTGGACCAGAATTTCTGCATTTTTTTTGTTATACCATTTATTTGGCAGTGTGTTTGTTATGTGAAGTTACCAGATTAACGTGAGAGTTCGAGATTGCTGTTTTTATATCCGGTTGCTGCTTTTATATTGGGTATTAGCAAAATTCATAAGAACAAAAACAGAACAGGAATTGATCATAATTTATTTATTTTTGGGATAATTACGAATGAAATGTACACCATTTTTCATGGTCCAAATTGGAAAGGTTGATGACTAAATTCACACAAGGAGTGTTATACTAAACCTATCTTCTTCTTTTTCAAGTATATATATGTTCAAGCTGAATCAGAAATACATAATACTATAATTAAAGGATTAATTACATATTTTAGTACATTTTTAGAAATAATTACAATAATAGTGCATCAATAAAATAATTACAAAAGTAATATATTTTTCTATATTTATTTACAAAATTAATACAATTAAGATTCCTTTAATTTAGGTGGGTCAATCGTCATTCAGTCTCTTGCAACTGTCTTATCCTCAATCTCTCTCGCCATTATATCTCTCTCTCGCCATTTTCTATTTCTCTCTCTCTCAAAGCTCTCACCGCCCACCGACCAGATAGCATCCAGAAATCTGTAATTCCTTATAATGACACTCTCTCTCCCTTTCTTTTCCACTACAACCATCCCGCCCCTTTCTCTCTCCCTTTAATATATTCTTTTTAATTTGACTTGATGAATAGATATATTAAGTCCATTTTACAGTTATTGGGAAATCAGGTGAATTTATTTGAGGATCTGTAATTCCTTCTAATTTTAGTTGTTTTAATGGAATTTCTGGTGGATTCATTCTGGGTAGCTGGATTTTGAGTTTATTTTTTGTCCGAAGATTTGAAGAAAATAGAAAGCATCAGATAGCAGATGCCTCTGTTTGATTAATTTGTGCGGTATGGAATTACGGACTAGTATAGTATAGTCTGTAAACGACAAGGTTTGGCAAATGATATCAACCGTTGGCAAAATTTCATTCTCTATTTATGCAAGAAACTTCCAACTACTTGTTTTTATTTTTTTCACTACAAAGATGTTAGTGGCAGTATTTCTGAATGTCACCAGTCAGGATATCTTTGTATACCCATTTTAGTCAGGACAACATGTCTCCCACCATATGGAGTCCAGTTTCGTAATAATGGATCTGATAAAGGCTTGTGCTTTATATTATTGATCAGACTATGTCATGCTTGGTGGTTTTTTCATAGTGCAATTGGTAACCAAACTTTCATACCAAAGTAAATATCAAGGTAACCAAACCTTCATACCAAGGTAACCAATTGGTAGCCAAACTTTCATACCAAGGTAACCATTTCAGTTTATTAGGTTACCTTCATAGTATAGTTGGTAACCAAACCTTCATACCAAGGTAGCCAATCCACCTCCACACATGCAGTTTTTTCATAGTGCAGTTGGTAACCAAACCTTCATACCAAGGTAACTAAACCTTCATACCAATGTAACAAAACCTTCATATCAAGGTAACCAACGCACCTCCACACCTGCAGTTTTTTCATAGTGCAGTTGGTAGCCAAATCTTCGTACCAAAGTAACCAATTCAGTTTTATTAGGTTACCAATTTATTTTGAATGTGATGCAGTGGGTAGCCAAACTTTCATGCAGTTAGTTGCCAAACTTTCAGACCAAGGTAACCAATTCATATTGCAGGTGTGGATGTAAATTGGTTACCTTGGTATAAAGATTTGATTACCTTGGTATAAAGGTTTGGTTACCTTGGTACGAAAGTTTGGTTATCAATATTACATTACACATCACTCTCTTATCTCTCTCTTTCCTATGCAGTGTTCTTATTTTCCTTTGGACATGAAATTGGAATTGAAATTTCTGGACATGAAGAAATTATGAAAAATCAAATATCCATCTCCTTTCTCCATCCCATCGATCATTTTGTGGTTGACTCTCGCTCTGTCTCGCCGGTGAAGGGGGAGGAGGAAGATAACGTTGCCAAACCTTCAGATCAAGGTAACCAATTCAGTTTTATTAAGTTACTAATTTAGTTTGAATGTGATGCAATTGGTAGCCAACCCTTCATATAAAGGTAATCATTTTAGTTTTTGTGGGTAACTAAATAGTCATAAAAAAAAATCAGAACAGTAAGAGTTACATCTATTTATTTTTAAACTTTTTGTAGGGCGAATCTTCTTCTTATTCTCATTGGCTTTTTGGACAACGGAGATTCGCAGCGGAGTAGCGGAGGAGAGGGCTACTGTGAAGGAGATGAAGATTTGAATTTGAATTATTATTTTGAATTTGAATATTTGAATTTGTTTTTGTTGTTAGATCCCAAATATTTGATTTGAATTATTAATTATGACAATTATTTTTCCTTAGATTTTAGGTTTTCTTATTAATGTGAATTGCGTTATTTTTGTAATTATTTTATGAATGCACTAATATTGTAATTATTTTATAATTGTTGTATATTAGTATTAAGGACCCATAATTAAAACCTTATTCTCCAACATATATAAACCAAGTGCTTATACAACATAAAGTTCTAAATATTTTTTTTATATTATTATTACTAGATTTGTGATGAATGCCTAAGGTTGGGTTAGGTTGGTGCCTTTGTGGGATAAAGAAAAAGAATTAGTATTACTACCGTCTTCTTTATTCTATTTTTTGATTTTACACTTCCAAAAATATTTCATAATTTTGTTATTCTTTCTATAATTTATTAGAATACATTATTTCAACGAATATGTTCAACTCCTTCGGTTATGAACCAAAGAATTAATGTTGATTTTTTGAAGTTAATTTAAAATATTTTTATTTTTAAAATTTAAACATGATTTTATATTTTGAAAACAGAAAGTATTTTAAAATTCCTTTTCTTATATGAAATTCATCATCAAAATTTTCACCCAAATATATTCACAGATTTTTCAAATAAACAAACATAATACTCCAATATGATGTAATAAAAAACATGTTTATCAACAAGATGCTGCCAAGGCTTTTATTTTTATTTTTTCCTACACAAGCATTTATTTAGGCCGAGGCCGGATACTGCAATTTGAGTATATCTCCTAGCGAGCAAGGGAACACAACTTTCAACTCTTTTTCAATGGCTAATTTGGCGGCTGAACCGGTATGTGTACGCACAGCTGCTTCGCCTGCTCCATTGAGGGGTACATGGAGAGCTTCCACAGGCTGCAGATTACAGAATCACCGTCCTCTACCTTCATCAATTCGAGCTTGTCAGTCCTTAAATGACAAGACCAAGTTCTACAATGAATTGGGTCTCTCTTTTTCTCTCCCTCCCTCCCTCTATATTTATGAATCTTTTATACATTATTTATATGTGTATATATTTATATATGTTTATCAGTATATGTAAACCCCCTAGTAAAGTATACATGTTTATTGTTTACCGTGAAAATTTGCAACGAGTTTTAGACTCTAGTATAATAGTCGAGCTTTCTTTTTGAAATTCCATTTGTTATTTGTTATCTTTTTGCTTGTGGAGTTCAAGCCTAATGGGTATGACTAACAATCAACTTTTATTGATGGGTCTATACTGACATTTTAAGTGTTTTCTCAAATGTCTTAAAAGATTTTTTTTTCATACATATGGCTGTTAAGGCACTAGTTGTTAATTCTTTTTATGTCTCTCTTGTTGATTTGTTTCACTATGCTTGTCGGGAGTACTGTAACACAGAAGGAAAAGTTTGTCTCTATATAAGTAGGAATTAAGTTACTAACAATACTACGTTCAGTCATGACCTTTAGGCTCAGCCTATGGTGGACTAAGATGGTATACGTACTTTGAGGAAGAGATATGTTTCGGGGGTTTGTATCGAATGCCCCTTTTTTGTTAGGGTTATGTTGGCAACACCACAAGAACTTCTTCTTATCTCTCTCCCACCCCCCTTTCCCCGGAAATGCATCCCCGCAACAAGGAGTTTTGATTGTTGAATTGACGACTTCTTTTTTCTGTTTCTTGGGGGGTGGGGGGGGGGGTGGGGGGGGGGGGGAATTGATGCTGTTCCCTTAAATTAAGCGGGTGTTTAATGGTAGTTATTCTATTGATCAGTGTATCAAATGTTGATTTATGAGTGCTCAAAGGGTATTTCCTTGGTTGAATTTTGTTATGACATGGTGAAACTTGGAGACGTTTGATAATTTGATTGGTGTGGTACCTTCCTGAATTTACATTAGTATAATCAATTTGCCGATGCACTTAATTAGATTATTAGAGGTATGGTAAATGAAAAATGTATGCTTTATTGCGCGAAAATGCCTGCTAACCTCAAACATAACACTAACTACATATACATAGATATTTATGCTACCCTCTTCATGTATGTCCTAGTCCACCCTGTTATTATGTTGTGTTTCTCAAAAATCATCAAATCGAAAGGATTTGTATTGTAACATAAGCACACATGTTAACGTGTGAGGATATATGTACAACTTTATAAGTCTTTTGATCCAAAACTCTATGGTTATACTAAAATTTTAATCTTTATCAACAAAAGCTATAGCAAATGTGTTTCCCTCATCTTTCTTCTCCTTATTTTGTACTTGCAAAATATTCTTCATTGTTAACTATCATGAAAAGGAAAGGGATTTGACATGTAAAATTGTGTTGTTTGGAAATGCTTATTTTTAACTTGTTTTGCTTTTTTGCTAATACTTGCTAACAACAGTAAGCACACTAAATGTTTTAAAAAGTGCTAGGCAGACCTAGGCAGCAAATGGACCCTCGGGCGCCTAGGCTGTGTAATTGGGGCCTATACGTTTTCCTGGGCGGCTTTCAAGGCGGTGTAGTTTTATTATTTCTTTTTACATTTGTAAAAAATTAAGTCTATTTCTGTTTTTATAATAAAAATTAATGTCATATTATTAAAGGTGAAAGTTTAGGGATTCTGTACAGTTATTGATACTAATGTTGGGTTTGGTGTAGGTTTGTTTTCATTGAAAAAGAAGATAGAAGATTCTGTTAACCGTGCGGAAATATTGGCACCTGGTGCATTGGAAGTTGAAGAAGCAAAACGTATCAAACAGGAAGAAATGATTCATGAATTTAATTTATGGGATGACCTTGCTAAGTCAAATGAAATCCTTGTCAAGTTAGCTGATAGTGCCAAGGTGGTTGATGCTCTTAAAGACCTAAAATATAAGGTGATTTCCGGTGTATATTGTTGTCATGGGGTTCAAGTAAAGGAAAATTTATTTTACTATACACTTAACAGTCATTTATATGGAATGCCTTTGATTCTTCTGGCTGGGTCAACAGATTGTATGAGAAACTACCAAATCTGGCCCTTGCCACCTTGTCTGCCTTTGATCCATAAGAATTCCATGTCTGCACAACTTCATTGTCTGGGCCACTAGTCCTTTTTTGAAATTTTGATTTTAACTTTATATAGATTGGAGTATCAGAATCCTTTAAATCAATGTGCTTCCTTGGCTGTGTCATGTTCTTTTCTAATTTCTAAGGTGAAATATTTTAAATGAAGGCTAGAAGTCATGCTATTTTGTTTGATTATATGCTAAATTTTCAGGCTGAAGAAGCTAAGCTTATTACAGAATTGGCGGACATGGACGTTATAAATTATGGGCTTTTTAAGCAGGCATACACTGCCTCTGTGGACGTAAGAAAGTTCTTGGATAAATATGAGATGTCTAAACTTCTGAAGGGTCCATATGATGCTGAGGGAGCATGTATTATAGTTGAAGCTGGATCAGAAGGCATTTGTCCTGAGGTTTGATAACTATTTATACTTTAAAGTACGTTAACTGTGCCTTCAAATAGGGTGCTATGAAATTAACAGATGTTCGAGCAGAGTTTTACTTCCTCATAACAAATTTAAATGAAATACTGAGGATATAACCATGTTAGTTACATGCTTAACATAAAGTCAAAACTTAATACATAACCTAGTTAATTATTTCCTTCCCAAGTAATTGTACTGAATCATTGAAATACTTTAGCTTTCAGATCGTCTTTGATTATCTTTTTGAGTTATTGATATACTCCCTCTGTTACAGAAAAAATAAGATCAATATTGACCTTCTAAAAGTCAATTCACACTTAAAATTGACATGATTCATTAAATATCAAAAATAATAAACCTCATTAGTAGTAGTACTTTTTAGATAGTTTATAATACTCATAATTGTATTGACATATGTTAAATAGATTCATATCAATTTTGAATTTGAACTTTTAAAAAGTCAATATTGATTGTATATTTTGGCACAGAGGGAGTAATAAAAAAGCACCAGGCAAAAGTTAAATGGTTAGCAAGGATAAGGAATCTTATAATGGGTGAACTCTGAGCCTTTTATTTTGCTGGTTACATTACACTACATTCTAAGAAGTATGTGGGGAATTTTGTATGCTTATTATATACATTTGTACTCCCTCTGTCCAGTTGTACTTGTCCTAATTGACTTTTTATGGTCAAATTAACCATATTTAGAATCAAAAATTATTCTTAAGTTTATTAGATATAGGCACAAAATTATTATCATAAGAAAATACATAGAATATACTATCAAAGTCAACTTGTTTGATTTCAAAATTTGTAGTACATTTGTTTAATTATTAAATTTAAAATTGGTCAATTTGACCTTAAAAAGTCAATTAGGACAAGTAAAGTTGGACGGAGGGAGTATTATTTCCTTCAATGGCTACATATTTTGAGCATGTATCTAATCTTGTTTGGTTAGTTTATGTATGCCAATTCATCATTCTACACATTTTCATATTTGAATTAGAGTACTTACTATGAAATGCCTTTCTAAATACTTTTGGTTTTGCAGTTCCTAACTTAAAGTGGAAACCAGAAAGTTAAATGTCAGTTCTTTCTGTGTGCGATGTCTGAGGTTGTGCAAGCCTTTGAGGTTCTTGTGGAAATAGTGCCTCTGTAAATGGTAATCAACTGATTGCCAGGGACTAATCCCTAGGGTAAGGTAGCGCCTAAAACTTGCCTACACCCAGAGGACACGTATCAAATCAGAAGCAATCTTCTCTAAATAAGACTAAACATTGCCAACACAATGGTATAAATCAAGGACACTTACTAGTGGCCACATTGACTAGAAGATGTGGAACTTCTTAAAAATTCCTTATGTCTTGGTTGGGATTACAAACACTTCATACCTGGTGCATCAGATAGCAAAGATCACAATCAAATGTAGAAAAAATTGGCGGCTCATCCCAGGGGAGATTTTGAGTGTACTTGATCCTTCTACATGTGAAATTGTTCATTGCAACTTTCGTATTTTAATTTCCACACTATAATGTAAATAAAGTCTTCACTGATGCATACATCTTCTCTTTGTTTACCGGCCCTCTAGTGTATTATGGCAAGAGTTTCAAAACTTCATATCTTTGTCTATTTCTTCTTCTATGATGGAGTTGAAAAAATTTCACATAGAAAGAAGCTCATCTTATATATCACACTTGCCGTCTGTCACTGTACTAATATCATCCCGCTCATGATTGTTGCGCAAGCTTTTTGGGGAATTTGTTTGACTTGTTAATGTTGCTGAAAAGTTATTTGATGGTTTGTTTGAGTTGAGGGTGAAGATGCTTATTTAACATTTTCTTCTCTTACTCTTATATATTATAATGATCATACAATTTTTCAAAACCAGATATGGGCAGAACAACTCATAAAAATGTATACAAAATGGGCTCGAAAGCAAGGTTATGGGGGAAGGATAGTTGAGAAGTGTGTTTTAAAGAAAGGTGGTATCAAGTCTGCAACAATTGAGTTTGAATCCAAGTATGCTTATGGTTGTCTTTCAGGGGAAAGAGGTGTTCACCGCTTAATAAAAGGTAGTCACAACGAGTCCATGTCTCCTGAGGTACAAGTGCCAGTATCTCTCTCTCTCTCTCGTATTATTTTACCTTTATTCTCATGGATTTTGATGCTTAAATGCGTATGACTTCAGCTTTTTTTTGGCCCCTGTTCGTCTTTTTTCTGTTTTCTATTGTGCTTCTTTCTTTTCCCTCCCCTTTGATTCTTTGTTTGCATTTTAGCTTTTTATATATATGTATTATTTATATTTTTATATGTGGTTTGTGTTTTTATTTTACTTATCTCCATCATTTTTAATCTTTTATTTAAAATTATTTATTTTATTATTTTCTTAGTTAATTTGTTTTATCTTTTTAGTTTTCTTCTTGCCTTTCTACGTTTAAGCTTTTATTTGGAATTCATTTCTACCTACCCATCTGATTTGAAATAAAATTTGTTGTCGAGTTGACATTTTAATGTTCTCAAATTACAAATATTACCACCTTTTTGTCCTTAATGAATGTTGCACAACTCTTCGTGCAATCAGCTTGACATAAAGTCTACTTGTATAGTTATCTTCGCTTATTAATGATTTTCAGGCTAGCTGGGCTGCTGTGGATGTGATCCCTCTATTCCTTGACACAGCTCCTGACCTACTCATTGATGACATGGATTTGGTGATCTCATTTCACTCATCTTCTGAAGGGAAGCAACGTCGAACCGAGTCTGCTGTTCGAATCCAGCATATTCCAACTGGCTTGAAAGTCCAATCATCAGGTAAGTGAGAAGCACCCATTTCTCTAATCTTGGTACAAATGGAATTCGAATATAAATGTTTAGCTTATTTTTCTATGAATCTATGTAATCTGTGTTTCTATTTTGGACCGAGTTTCTAGCCATGAACACACAAGTACACAACATCACATGTGCAAAGGTTGTCATGACACACACGTAACAGATAACAGGGGTGGTTGACGCTGCCTCTAGTGCTTAACATCAAAGAGGACAAATTCTATAAGAGAGAGGTCATTCTGTTTAATCACAAAATATAGATATCATTGCAAAGAGAGATGTTAGAGAAAAACTGGAAATATGACAGCTTTGTATAATGCAGTGTTCTAGAAGTCGCTTAGGCGGTGCTTAAGCATTTTCCTAGACGGACAAGGCGTTTTCTTAGGCGGTCTTATTTATTTATTTTTCTATTATACATACTTGTTATACTGTACAAAATATAAAATAGATGTAATTTTTTAAAATTTTCAAAAAAAACTTTTAAGACTTAAAAAATCATTTGAAGTATTGTAGAGTTTCAAAGTAGAGGCCTGGTTCTGCCTAGGCGGAGGCCTAGGCGCCCAACCAAATCTAGGCAGTAGAGGACCGCTTAGCGCCTAAGCGGGAATTAATCGGACCTAGATTGGAATTTTTAGAACACTGGTATAATGCGTATACTGCTAGTTTCTCTGAGTTTCTATAATAAAATAAAAAAAACAAGAACTTCTTGTTGTCAAACTGCTCATTGTTGGGAGAAGCATTTGATTGAAGCTTATACTCCGTTCCATAAAAAGAGTCTAAATAATTTTCAAATATTAAGGATGTATTTTTGTTACCCATAAATTGATAAATCGTTAGTTTAGTAGTGGTGGCATAATAGTTAAATTATGAGGGCAAATTTTAGGATATTCAGTCATTTTATAATACTATCCATAATGAGAGGACTTTTTTATGGAACAAAAAAAATGGTAAATGAAGACTCTTTTTTTGCGGAACAGGGAGCATTATTATTATCTCGAAGAAGCATTTTTGAACATAAGGAAAACTGAATTGTATATAATAAATGGTTAAGATCAAAACTTCCTTCAATATCATCTTATTGGTACCTTAATCTCAAACTGAATTCTCTTTTGGGACAAATGGAGACATAAAATGGTAGAGCTAGTATTTGGTTTTAGTTAATCTTGGATCTCACACTGTGGGCAAAAAGTGCACTTCTCCCCTGCCGTCAAACTTTTCCCCCCCACCCTGTACTCTTCTACTGGGACCCAAACCCTCCTTGTACTACTACTACTACTACTACTAGTACTACTTCGATGAGGAAACAAATTTCCCCAAATTTTCCTGTTCCAATTACTTCAGCAATTCCTTGATGATTTAAAATTTTTAATTGGCAATAAGGGAATATGAAAACTATATTTTTAATGTGCAGGTGAAAGAAGCCGCTTTGCAAATAAGATCAAGGCCCTTAATCGCTTGACGGCCAGACTTCTCATAATTTTGAAGGACCAAGGAATTTCCAATATAACAAGCATAAATAGAAAATCCATCATCAATATGTGGCATCAAGAAACTCGAAGGTATGTGTTTCACCCAAACAAGCTTGTACAAGATGTAAAAACTGGCATCCAACTGCCTAATCTAAATTCTGTTTTAGATGGAAATATTGAACCTCTTATTAGTGCTCATATAAATACTAGACAAAGATGTGATTTGGGATATAACCAGGCTGCCTAACCAAATCTCTTGTTTTGCCGTTTTGTTCCCAACTGAGAATAAGCTATTTCACTTCAGAAACAAGCTTACTGTGCTTCAACCCCTACTCTTCCCCCCCCCCCTCCCCCCCTCCTCCCCTCCTCCCCTCCTCCCTCCAAATATAATACGTATGTACTTTTACTTGGTACTTAAATGGCTAATGGCATTGCAGTGTTAGCCAGCATGGTGTGCAAATAAGTCATAATTTCTTGGCTTGTTTGACACATTCTCTTCAGTGAGGTGGGATTTCTATCTAAGAGTCCAAGTTAAGAACCAACTGCAGGTGGAATTAAGATCAGTTTCATCAATTTATAATTTATATGAAAACAAATCAACGGATTGGATCATTATGGAGGTGAGACCCTTAATTAGCATTACTATTGCCAAGGATCGTGTGTTGATGGTTAAAACTTAAAAGAAGCAAGGGAAAAAGATGAAGAAAATCTAATCAATGGAGTATTTGGTACCATAAAAATATTATCAAGTTGATAGTTTCCAAACAGAGAAATTCACAAGTACACGTTATCATAGTCGCTTAACAGGAAGCAAAATTACATGATATAAAACGGTGAATTGTCAATGCAGCAATCACACATGGAGACGAATGTTTCAGCTGTTTCTCAAGATAATTATTTTCAGTATCCATAAAATTATAACACGGTGATGAAATAGTCTCCAGAGGTTGCTGCTATGGTCTATTATAGCAGGCATTAAATTCCACTAAATCAACAATAGTCTCCCTGATCTCTGGGTTAAATAAGCATGCAATATTCGGAGACAACTTCATTCGTTCGTTTGCAGTAACAGAGCTTACACATTCTACATGACAGCAGTTTGCTCTCGTATCCTTTTAATCATTATCTACTCCTCTCACCGCATTCTTTCTTAGGTGAAGATTTTTCTGTCAATAGTATAGGTCTTCAAGCAATCCCCCCATGCTAAGTTGCCCTCCGATTCTGTCCAAATAAACCATTGTATGACCAACATACAGATAATGCACATATCCTAGTACATAACCAATGAAATACCTTGAAATCAAGACACAAGTCTTCAAATGTTTAAATCTCAGAAAAACAACAGTCTGTATCCAATCTTCAGTGTTTTTTAGCCGAGATTTTCTGCTCTTGGGCATTAAATGCCACACATATCTTGTTCCAGCACCGGATTACTTTAAGTGCGGGTATCCAAACCCAAAAAAAGTTTGCAAATATGTAGTATGCATAATAATAGAAAGAGTTCGTAGCGAAGTTTCCCCATCCAAGTAAGAAGTTATGTAATATACAGCAGTTCCATAGAGCTGTCCAAGAGAGATGGCAATCTGAAGTATGTGGCTATATGACTTTCTTGTCGCAATAGCATACCTGCCAAGAGTTAAAAATCTTGTTTTAGTAAGATTAGAAGTGGCGTACATCAGGATTTCATACACAGAAACTAATTATAGGTTAATAAATTCAGTATGGAACACTCTATTGGACTATTGAAAATGTTAGGCCTGTCTAGGAAAGTCAATCCTTAATGCATTCGCAGTAAATTGTTTACTCTGACCTCCAGTTTTCACTCTTTAAAAACTTGCGTTTAGTTAATTATTTTATTTTCAAATCTTTTAAGAAAGCAAGCTCTTACTTCTAAGATGGAAAGGGGGCTTCTATTCTGTCTTTTTTTGTAAAGCATGATTCTATCCTTCTACATATCTATTTATAAAAAGAGACAATGCATTCTAGTTCCAGAAAACCCATGAAAGCATCTTTGAATGTATATACATGCGCTGCTAGAAGGCAAGCTGGACCCTCCAAAACAACAGTTAGTCCTTCAACAGCAACTACTGCAGCATCCCTTGCTGCATATCTCGAATCACCTTTGCTGTATTCTTTCCCTGCCAATTTTCAATCAGAAGCGCTATACATAATGGGGACCCAATTACTATATTGGCTGTGGCATAGAGATGAAAAGCAATAGCAAACTTGCAAACTTCTGCAAGGTATTGGGGACTCTTCTCCTGGTAAAATTTGGGAGAAAAAACAAAATAACCCTCAAGGATCATGTGGGTCAGACCCGTGAAAACCCACCAGCACATGAGCACTCTATCGAGCTTTGATATTTTAGCAACTCTCCCTTGTATAAGAAAAACATCAAAAAATGAGTTGGAACTCCAACAATGTTTTTTAGTTGTGTAAGGGTCACCACCATACAAGAAGATGTAACCCGAATTAATAAATCATTGTTCAAACATGACAATAACACTAAGGGCCATTTTCAAGCCTTCAAAGTAACAATAAATATCATAGTGGATACGTATCCACTATACATAATGGGGACCCAATAAATTTCTTTATATATTTTTGATAAGTAAGACCAGACCCCATTAATTTGTTTATGTATTTTTCAAAAAGTAAAACCAAACTCCGTTAATCAAACATAAATTTATGGACTAGAAAATAAAAAGTTTACTAAACACCCAATAATTTGCTTTAAAAGGTTGCTTTTTTCAATTACCAACATATTCAGCTCATCTTAACTTAAGTGCCTAGTTACATTATTACCACAAAACATCAACCTTCAAGCACAAACTTCAATATACACAAACACGATATATGAGAATGCACACTTTAGTCGGCGGACCTATTACGCTATATGTCTTGTCAATCACCGCCATGTTGGTAGCATAAAGTTGAACATACGACAGTCCCCAAGAAACCAACTCATGAGGACTCCAGTTCTCCACTGAAGCAACAAAGCCAGTATAGTCAATTCGAATAATAATTACTTGGCATGGATAAAACTACAGGCACCACAAGTAATCTCGAAAAAATAGTACGAACGCAACTTTTTTCTATACAATCATATGGAAAAGTGTTACATCTGTTGAATCAAAACAAGTTCAAACATATGCAAAATTTTCCTGTGTCGCATAGGAAAAAAGTTGCATCCATACTATTTTTCCGGGATTTATTCTTGTGCCCCTATCTTTATTGTTATTGGCATTGCCTCATGAGCCAGTGACATTGCACTAACATGGTTAGAACTATGCCAAGGAGATTACAGTCCCTTCTTACAAATGTACTATTATACCAAAAGATAGATACTTCCATAGGAAGTTCTAATAGTTTGATGCCTCTATTAACTTTGTGGACCCTTAAGATATACATGGCAACATGACTATAGTACTGTCTGAGTGGAACCTAACCCCAGGAGAAGGATATGGATCTCAATCTTGACCTAGTAAGAAGGGACCTTGTTCTCCTTGACACAGACTAAGGCACAACAGTGTTAGATGTCTTTACTGCAGTTGCACAATTATAACATGACATGCCTTCCCTTAACTTACGCACACAACTATGAGTAACTATGAAAACACATTTTTATTGGCTTGTCAAGATCAATTCTTCTAAGTTGAACATGATAAAAACATGTCAAATTAAAATGATTGTCATAGTACTGCAGACTCGAGTCCCAAAACAATCGCCTAGTCACACAAGTAAAGTATAAGTCCATTTTTGTTTCTCTTTTAAACTGATTTGATGGAAAAGCTACTAGTGGTAAAGTTATTAGTTTCACTTACAAAATAAGAGAGAATATACTATTAGATCTTTGTCTGATGGGGTTATCCCTTGATACGTAATTGAACAAGTCTTACTTAGGATAGTAAATTTCAGTGCTCACATAAACCTTGACAATAGCAAGAGCAGAACCTTTAACATCTCTCAAGGGGAAATTATACCAAACTATCAAACCCTGAACTTCTTCCGCAAGAAATTGGTTATTTACCATGGTATTTGTAAGTATTAATCAAAATCCAAGCTATAGGATTTAGTTTCAATCACGGGTTAAGTCAAGTTAAATGACCTAAGCATTAATCTAATTACAAAAGTATAGTGTTTAATCAATCAATGAAAATTATTAGTTAAACCTTCTATTCCATGAAATTTCACAATGTTAAGGATGACGTACTTAAAAAGAATGCCTTCAACATAAAAAAGCATAAGTAATATACTTATTATGTTAATTATAGATATCTTCACCAAATCTATAAAATGTGTGGCTCTAATATCAAGATTTATATCTAAAGTGCAAACTCTCTACTAGTCGAATCTACACACTATCTGCAACTGCCTTTCACCAGTGATAAGACTATTTTTTTATAAGTTCTAAACAAACTTAATACCATAATTTACTGACCAGGGAGATAGTTGACTAAAAACAGTTTAGTTGCTGGTCAGCCTAGATTCTTTTCCTGTTTCTAGTAAAAGTGTAAAACTGTACATATATATATATATATATTTTTAATTTTAAAAGTAAAAATGTACATACATATTGACAATCAGATTTAGAGTATAACATGTTTAGGTTGCATATGAATGAACTTTTTACAAGTATTTATGCAATGCAATTACCAGAGAGAATCCATATCAGGGAGACAAGAAGCAGTGAAGACCCGCCATAAACTCCGAGAATGGTTGACATTGAGAGGATACCAGGCACGAAACCTGGAAGATTCAGCTCTCTCAGAACATAAGGATGGCCACTTCCTTGAGATGTCTGAACTCCCACCACTTTCCACAGCCTACCTTTAGAATAACACCAAGTCGGTCGATTTTTGGACAAGTTTCCTGCAATCAATTTCAGGAAGAATAGAAGACAGTAAGACCAATCTGCTTCGTGTACTACGTAGCGACTAGTGCAGTGCCATTGGCAGTCTTATAGATGCTATAGACACTCCACGGACCTTTTACATTTATTTAAAAAGAAGAATACCAACCTAAATTCCACATGAAAAATGATATTATTGAAAATGTAAAAGATAACATTCTAATTCAAGTAAATTTTGAACATTTAGTAAAAGATTTGTATAAAAGCAGCAAGAATAACCACAAACTCTGCACTTGAATCTGATTCGAAGGTTATGACCTATGCTCCTCCTTAAACAGATAATGCTCTTAAGGCTCTTTCAGACACACACATTACTGAGCAAAAACATACATGCAGGTTGAAACAATTAAGGGTAGTATCAAAGTTTAAAAAATGAAAAAGATCTTCCATTCCAACTATCAATCAACAAATTCTGTATACAATGATTGCGAAAATTGAGTTCAGACCCTACACAACCACTGCAAACCTTGTAAGATTAACTTCAACCCATTACAGAAATTTAACAATGCAAGCGCCCAAAAAGTCAAGCAAAAACAATCTCAAGCGGAAAAAAAGAAAAAAGAAATCTGAGTTTGATAAGTAATAGAATTCTCAGATCTTAGCATAATCCTTTATCATAACTTATAGGAAAATGTTAAGCCCATTTGGTTATAATTCCAAGTAGAACTGTAGAAGTATACTACAACTGTCAAATCAACAATAGATTGAAGCATATAACTTATGAAGCACCTCTTTTGAGCAGATGATTTTGTGGCTCCAAACAGAATGGATTCAGACGCCACCTGAGAGAGACTGAACTTGGGCAGTTGGGACGGAGAAAGAAAGAAAAAAAACGGAGAATTTATCGTCATTTTTTTTAATTGATTTTTTTAGTTACAGATAAAACTTAACGAAACAATTGATCATTTTTTTTGCACGTTTTGATTTAAGCGAAAAAATAAATAATATAAATATTTTTTATGTAATTTCTTGTGTCCTCCACTTACAAATACAATAAAATTAATTAATTATCCGAAACTCTTTTATGCGGATATAATAATTGAATATAAAATTAAATATGAGTGTTTTACAATTTTATTATTTATATTTTTAAATAATTTAGTGTGAAAGAATAATTAAGAGTGATAGTTAATGAATTAAAGCAAATAGTCTAAAAAAATGAGTGTCTCTATTTGCTCTTTTTAATATAATATAGATTAGTCACGTGTGTATGAAAAAAAAATAAGAGTTAATAAGTTATGAACGAGTGAGAAAGTCAAGATAAGAATAAGAAAGGAAAAAATAGTGTCATAGTTTTAAAATTTGTATCTCCCCCTCGCCCTCTCCCTCTTCCTCTTTTATAAAATAGATAGATAGATAGATAAAATAATAGTTTTAATATAAAATTTAATTAAATTTTTCATGTTTTCTTGTATAAATTTAAATTTTCTGTCCGGTCCAAAACTCATAAACATATTATGAAATAAATAGTTTTTTGAAATTGATTCTGAAATTGTAATTGAAAAACTATTAACAAAATTAGACTACAGTGATGAAACGGATAATTGAATATGATTAGGAAACTTTTAATTACACGTGGCCTTTACTCCCGGACCTCCGACGCTTGCTGTGCACTGGATGATGGCCTATAATATAACCCAACTTCACTTGGCATGCAGCTATCCTGCGCCGCATCCTCTCGCTTAACTTGCGCCCACTCCCATTTTTCTCTCTAATTAAAATCCATGAATCAAGCTCTAAGTCTGAGATTAGGGTTTCAGAATTTCCTAAAGCTTACGAGGTATATGTATGTATGTATGTCATAATCTTCAAACATTTTTACTTCTTTGCATTAATTCTACCCTAGAGTGAAACCTTATTGATTTTCCGTAGTCTAAAAACACTAACTTTCCGCTAAAACCAACGGAATTATGTAAGTACTAGTACTTCCGTTAAACCAGCTAAAGCTTGAAAGGATGATATTTATAGTTTTGCAGTGGTCCGAAGGAATTTGAAAGTTGGGACTTTAACTTTTGAGAAACCTAGAACAACGGGGTCTTTGAAACTTCGCTCAGTTTCATCCGCCTCATCTGTAAAACTTAGCAAAGTTATGGCCATTGACGGTGAAGCTGATAAAAGAATTGCCAAGGTAATTAATTGTTATTCATACGGGGTATTATTAATATGTTTAAGCTCATTTTTTTAACTGATTGTTGATATTGGAATTTGCTGGGCTTGCAGGAAACTGATGTAAAATGTACAGCACTTGAAATTAAGAATGTTGAGAATGATCCGGATAGCATCCAGAGAATGACGGTTCAAGAATTGAGAAAACAATTGAGGTTTGTGTGTGTATCATTGTGTGTGTGTGTGTATATGTTTATTTATGTTCTGTGTGAGGGGACAGGAGGGAATATGGGAAGCTAGGGGAATGGTATGTAGCAAATGTGCTAACTTTGTTATGGGATAAATTCGAAGGAGAGAGGTCTTACCACTACTAGGCTATCACCTTTGACATTGTTTGCCCAATGTTAAACAACAATCTATGTATATCAAACTAAGCATTTAATCTTTTGAATCTCAACATTGGGCAAACATATAATGTAATGATTGTGGAAGAAATTAATGTGCCTATGGGTCAAAATAATTTAACATGAAACGTTGAATATTGTTTATTTTTTCCTGTTCTATTTATAACACTGTGAAAGCCTTGTTACTCAGACAAGTTGAACTTGCAACAGGTTCAATAAAGGCACAAAGAATAAGTACAGAAACACCTTAAAGAATGTATAATTTGTAAGAGGGAACAGAAAATAGACTTGAAGGGTTTGAACTCGAAGATTACGTCAAATAATTAGATTATAATAACTTGATAAATATGGCTCTTCTATTCTATTATGCAGTATTTATACTAACAATATTACTCCCGTTGCAAGGAAAAAGTCGAAAACTCTCCGACTTAAGTTCAGACACAACAATAGAAGAAAAACACACAATAGTACAATCTAATAAGCTATAATTTAAATACTCCTAGGCGTCTTAGGTGCCACTGCATCATTTTCTGTTGGCTGTGCCTTTGCAATATTCTATTCAAGAATAAATGTCTGTATTGCCAGTGTTCTATTATTCTGTTGAGTTTTGCAAAGTTGCAAATATGGGGTATTATGATGCATAAAGATATGCTATAATAACTTGGATCCAAATGCTTGAGTGGTCTATCTGACAGCTATCTGTGTGCCTAGACAAAACTTTATGAAATCAAGACTTGTTCAAACCCCCTCAAATTATAGCAATGTGTATCTTTTCTAAAAAGTATTATTTACACATGTTTGTTGAGTTGAATTTATATACCTCGTGAGTCTGGGACCCCCACATTTATTATCCACACTTTTTGTTATATTAAAAGAGGGTGTGTCGCACATTGATTCTTGAATTTCTTTCTGAATAGTCTGTCAAAGTTGTTTTCATGTATAGGGGCACAAAATTATAGTTTGCACTTTGCAGTAGTACGTCTTATGGTTTGACGTGCTTTACTGAGGTTTTTGAACTGTAGGAGTCTTGGTGTCCCAGCCAAAGGTTGCAAACGTGATCTTGTGGATGCGTTGAAGGATTCTCTGCACAGCAATTCCAGCGGTATTCAAATTTACAGCAAAAATAAACCCATGCTCTATACATATCATATAAATAACTTTGAGTTGGTTGGTAAGATGGGTGGAGCTTTTATTTTTAAAAAAAGTTTTGATAAGAAGGAGGACCTTAATATTTCTTCATCTTCTTGGCCAGCAGTAGAGAATAAAATTAAGTGTTCATTTGCAATATTTATTGTACTTAATTTTTGTGAGTGCAGGTAAAGAGTCTCTGGTGGTAGAAGATTGTGGATCCCCTGAAATTAAACCAATTTGTTCCAGTAATAATCCAAAAAGGAAGGTTGAAAGTTTGTCTGCTGAGGTCCATGCTGAGAATATAAGCACTGTTTCAAAGGTTTCTGCTGTTAAACGGACTAAGAAAGGAGTAAAACAGGCCCGAGCTGAGGAAACCATTGTTGAAGTTAAAACCAAGCTACTTGCAACAAAGCAAGAGCTGTCGGTGAGAACCAACGAAGTGACAGGTGGTTCTGTACCCTTTCTCTTAGGAAGTGAACTTGCTTCTCCCATCCTCTTATTGCCAAGTAAAACTGATGGTTCTATCATGTTTAATGTTTACAGCTAAGAAATCCTCCCGCACAAAGAGAAAAGTGCCATCAGATATTAATTCTGGAGCTTATGTAGTTTCTAAGACAGTTGATCTTCCTGAGATTCAATATGAGCCTTGGACTATTCTTACGCACAAGAAGCCGCAAAAAGGGTGGGTACCTTACAATCCTCGCACTATGAGGCCTGTTCCTCTTACTGCTGATACGAAGCATGTTAAATTAATGTCTTGGAATGTCAATGGGTTAAGAGCTTTGCTGAAGTTGGAAGGATTTTCTGCAGTACAACTTGCACAAAGAGAAGATTTTGATGTCCTGTGCTTGCAAGAAACTAAACTACAGGCAAGCTTTTCCTAATCCCGTTGTCTGGATCAAGGTTCAATTTGTTATTAGTTTCTTTGATTGGGATATTATGTCATCAAGCAACATTTTTCACTTGAAAAGACTTCAGAAAGATGTAGTGTCATTCTCTTGCTGAACTCAAGCGAGGGCATTTTTGGGGATGCTAAAAATAATTGTGTACATGTATCTGTTACCGATAATAATTGAAAATGAGCAAATTTCCGTAGCCAGCCTCTATACAGTTTGAATCTACATTTATTAAGAAATCGTATTAGCATGTGGATAGTGAATACTGCTTGCTTAAGCATTCATGAGCACTAAATGTTGCCACATTGTCTTTTTAATGTAAATCCTTTTATTATATCACATTCTAGTCATGAGAACCACAAATGGTGTTTACATATGATAAATCTGAAAACTCCTTGGACATTATTCTAGTTGCTTCAAAGTATCTGTTGATACTGAGCCAAACATGCTCTTGGAGAAATTTAATCTGTGATATATGTACTAGTTATGGAACTTTGCAAACTGTTCTACCGTATATTATAGCAAATTAGTCCATTTAAATAACTTGCAATCATAATTTTTTTCTTTCCAGCTATTACCATGACTGAAATTATACTTAATACTTCAGCACTTTTATATTCCTACCGGGACGGCGGGATGTACTTTGAAGGTGGAATATATATTTTCCATTTTGTCAAATTTTTGTATCTTAATATTCATAATGTTTACACTAGCAGTAGATTAGTTGTCACCTATAATAAAGAAAAGAACATTATATAATAGAGACGTATAGCTTATAAACTTACTTATCTAAGTTAATTTTAAAAGACTTGATAATGAAGTATCAATGAATTTTACCATCTAGTTAATATCTATACTGCAAATGACAGCATTTTGGGTTTTCATATTATATTGTTGCCACTATAAGGTCTGCCATGCATAAATTTCTTTCTAAGTAATGAGATTTTATCTTTCTAAAAGCAGGAGAAAGATGTTGAGGCAATCAAATGCTCTCTTCTAGAAGGATATGAAGATAGCTTTTGGACATGTAGCGTCTCTAAGCTTGGGTATTCCGGTACTAGCAATTATCTCAAGGGTATGACATTTCTCCGACAAACTTCGATATATTTCTTTATGCTATGTTGAGTCACTTGTTATGGTCACAAACCAATATGTGCCATCCTTGGTCAAAAGATAGTAGCCAAACTATGAGTCTTGTTAATTGGCTGTTTCTTTTATAGTTGTACTACATAATGGAGGAAAATGTGGACTTTTGGCGAGGGAGAGTGTTTGTTGAATGAAATTCCAATACTTCATTTGTCTAAGCACACTTTGAGCTTTTTGTGAATGGTGAAACTATGATACTGAATAATAGAAATTGGTCTGAAGGCTATTAAGGCTTCAGACCTGTCCTTGTTTAATGCAAACTTTTGTAAACGACGAGTATAGCTCTGCTGTAGTTTTAACCTACATACTTGTATAATTCAGTTCTACTTTATTGTCCTCGGCATTACTATAGAATGCAATGCATATCTTATCACTTATCAGTACAACCTTCTCTGGAGGCTACGGTGGCAATTTTTGTATCCTTGGTAGTCATACTTTTCTTGTTTGCAGCCTTTATATGCAGTTAACAGATCCTTACAATCTCATATAACCATTTCACCTGAAGAAATATTTACTGTATTTGTATTCACTAAATCTTAGTAAAATAATACAATGTGCTTACCTAAATTAGGAGCCACCATAGCGGGGTTCAGAATTTGTGACTGAAAATAACAATTACAAAGGCAAGCTTATATCTTACCCTGGATTAGATATAGCATTTTTTTCCTACTCAAATGCCATTCAAGAGCTAAATTTTCAGTTTCATGTCAGAGAAATTACATCTGATCTTTTGTCGTTTGCAGTCTTCATCTTTTAAGGTTCCTGGCCTTGTTATTTGAGCTGTCAGTATAACATTGCTTAAGAAATTAAGTGATATCTGTTTATACATGACTGACAATTTTGACTTGCCTGGCAGATAAAACCACTTTCAGTCAGATATGGCCTTGGCATATCAGATCATGATAATGAAGGACGTCTTGTGACTGTAGAATTTGATACCTTCTATTTAATAAGTGGATATGTTCCTAATTCTGGAGATGGTCTTAGAAGATTGGTAAGTGACTCCACACTCTTAATCTATCATTACATGATTCTCTTCTTCTAATTAAAAGAAAATATAATCCACTTTTCTTTTTTCTTTTTTTTAATCTGACTGTAATTTCTAAGAAGTAATTTTCCTGGACTAATGGGTCTGTCTCTGAATCTAGTCATACAGAGTTTCAGAGTGGGATCCTTCTCTTAGCAGTTACATGAAAGTAAGTCACTTTTATTAGTCTTTCCTTCTTTCATAGTACAATTTTCACATCATTGCATGCATCCACGTGCATCACTTTTACCCCATCTTTTCCACATTTTTTTAATTTTTCATTTTTTGAAATTTTGTTTTGGAGATATCTCTTCTTCTCTTCATTGTGTTGTAGTTATATAACGGAGTTAAAATTTGCTATGTACTCATAATTTATCCAGAGTCACTGGGATTTGTACTCATAATTTATATTGGCCTTATTTCCCGTTTGAGAAGTTATAATTTGAGTGTATGTTGGTTTGTTTCACATAAAACCCAGGAGTAAAATATCTTATCAATTTTTAAAAAAAATAAAAATAAAATCTGGGAGTAAAATAATAAGAATTATTTATTTAATTATTTTTTCTTATTTGTTGAGATTCATTTTTGACCTATCCAAACTACTTTGGGGTAGAAAAGGCATTAAGTTGCACCCCTGTTATCATGATCTAATGTGTTGGCTGCCCGTGCCTAGTACAGGAGCTAGAAAAGTCAAAGCCTGTCGTTTTAACTGGAGATCTGAACTGTGCTCATGAAGAAATCGATATATTTAATCCCACGGTAAGTTACATAGTTTTAACACTGTCAACTTTCTTATTCAAGTTATAGTATGTATATCCTGATGAAGAGATATACATATAAAACGTCAACTAAATAACAATTAGAATATTTTTTATTCTTCTATGCTTATGAAATTATTAATTTTTAATGGGAATGATTGGATTAGTTCATTTCCTAAAAGGACAGGATGTCAGATCCATAGTTAGTTGCTAACTGGTATGCATCCTATTTGGTATTGTGTTTCTTTCACCTATTTTCTTAAGGTTGAAGTGATGATATCATATTGATTTGCGATCCCCCCCCCCCCTCTTCCCCCAGAAAACATATATATAGAGAGAGAAATAATACTCCCTTCGTTCCAAAACATAAGATTATTATTGACTTTTTGAAGTCAGCTTGAGACATTTCCAAACTCAAAATTGATATGAATTTCTTTAACTTTAGTCAATTTGATGAAATTTATAAATTATCTAAAAAGTACTACATATTGTAATATTTCTTGTTTCATATTTTTTTGCTAAATTATCTCAATTTTTAGTTTGAAAATGTTTCAAATTGGCTTTCAAAAGTCAATACTGACCCTATAATTTGGAACGGAGGTAGTATTAAAAACTCACATTTCTCTTAAGGCAACCTTGAATGTTAACATGATTCTGCATGGTTATTCTAATATCTAAAGCTTTCTTCCCACCCCAACCTTGAATTTTGTCGATGCATATGACTTCACTCCTTATCTGAATAGCCAGATTGGTACTGGCTATGGACTTATCTTAAAGGGGGGGAATCTCGTGGTGCACTTGTGTTGGTGGAGAAGGTCAAATTTGGCAAGTTGAAATTTAAACCTCAGGAATCCAAAATCAGCTAGTTTTCAAAATTAAAAATGGTTCGAATGAAATGGTTTCAGCTAGGAAACTTTCATATGGTTATTGGTACACCAAAAACCAGTCATTGACCTCCACTGTACACGGCCACTAATAACCAGGATCCTTCTTAATAAAAAGTCGAACAGAATATTATAACTAGAATTATTTTTATGTAAGTTTGTTCAACAGTTTCATTGTGCATTTTGTAGATGCTTGTTCTAATTATTTCATTATTTTTGTAGGGAAATAAAAGAAGTGCTGGTTTTACAGATGAAGAAAGACAATCATTTGAGAAAAACTTCTTAAATATGGGTTTTGTGGACACGTTTAGGAAGCAGCACCCTGGCATTGTTGGCTATACTTACTGGGGTTACAGGCATAATGGGCGCAAGACAAATAAAGGTATTTCTTAGTCTTTTATTTCCTTTATATCATATTTTTCCTTTCTATCATTTGAATTTCTGAATTATAAATTTCTGAATTTCTGAAAAATTGAAGTGGCTGCACATCTTATAATAGTATGGATAATCATGCCATGTAAATCAAAGTACATAGAGCAGAAACTGAATACCCTGAGCCACAGTTAAGAGTTTAAGACCTTTATAATTGATGCAGTTGTATTATCTAATTGTATATATTCTTAGAGTATATCAGCACCATTTCGGTGCAAGACCTTAAAGTGCGCGATGTACCTTTTTTCTATTCATGTTTTCTTTATATCGTCTTGAATGTGAAACAGGATGGCGGCTAGACTACTTCCTCGTCTCCGAGTCCATTGCAGATGAGGTTTATGACTCGTACATACTCCCAGATATTGGTGGTAGTGATCATAGCCCTGTAGGTCTGATTCTTAAGCTGTAGGAGGTTCATCAGCAGCATTGCTCCTGGGTGGCTGATCAATGTTTGTTTCCGGTTTGATGGCACAAAGACCTGCTATCATTGGAGGAAGAATTGGTTTGGGAGTCATAAAATACGAGCAGGATTTTGACTTTGTTTTCACCTCCTCAATGTTGCTGATGGAAGTGCAGGACTCCCACTTCTTTTTTGTTAAAGATCTCAACTCCAGCAGAGTATAGAATCTGAACATAATTCTGGAATTTGGTTCTGTATTATTTTGAAAGAATTTTGGCGTAGTTAGATGATTTGAACCACAGACCTTACTTGGGCTTCTATACCTACTGTATTTTTATATGCTCAAACTGGGATCTAATGGCACTAATGCATGCAATCACCTCTTGATTATTATATGATAATAAGCTTTCTGTTCTGACTTGTGGAATTTATTTATGCTGGACCTTGGAAACAGTATTATTAAAAATAATTTTTAGTTTTCATTTATTTAATTTTTATAATTTCGTATATTTAGAGGCATTAGCAAGAAGGACATTTGGTTGTCTTCAACTAACGGCCTATGCTGTAGTCTTCCTCTACTCTACGCTCTTCTTCGTGGTGTAATATAAAAATTAAATTTTATCTCTCTTTAATAAAATAAAAATAAAAATAAAAAATATCACGAGCATTTACAGTCTGAAGTAAAAGGCCGAGCTACGAGCATGTACAGTCTTCAACTAATGGCTGGTGAGATGGACACTTCGCTAGTGCTTACCTAACGTGGAAATGTTTTCACACGTTCCTTGACAAATGATTGATCTTGAGTGATGCTATTTTCACACTGATTAAGAGAATGAAGCAAACTTCAACTAAAGCATGCGTGCTTGAGATTGTACCAAGAGGATATAGAAATTGAACGGTACTGTGTTGACAAGCAAAAGGAAGCGAAGCTGGAACGAAGAAGCTCCAAGAATGTCGTCGTTGAGTTAGGCTGAGAAGTGAGGTAGAAACTTTGTTTTCTACCATTGGTGGAATCGAATTCATGGCTGTGGTGGTAATAGAGCTCCCTTGTGGACTTCGATCACTGCAAATATTCTTTAGTCTCCGCAAATATTTCTCTCTGTGAATAAATGATCATGTGTAGTTTTAGCTTTTTGTTTAACCTCCCCCGCCCCTGCCTCATTTTGTACGCACCAAATACCAAGTCAATAAATTGGCATTTACTGGAATCTTCAATCTGGGTTTTTTTTCCACGTTGCTGGTTTTATTTATGCAGTGGCTTGTTGAGTACAATGCAGCACTAGCATCCATCTGCTTCATGATTTTGCTTGGGTTTGTGGATGATGCCCTTGATATCCCTTGGAAAGTGCGAGTTTCTGCGCCGTTGTTTTTTCCTTTTCTTTCGCTGTTTTAGATGCCTATAATTAAATATTGGTGTTGTTCCTCAACCAGTCGTATGGAATTGCAAAGCCAGGAAATTGGTGTTACCTTCAATTGCTGCTCTTCCCTTGTTGATGGCCTATGCCGGACATACGACTATGTGTTTATGTAGCTAATTTTGCAATCTTGTTCGGGGCTTAAAGCTGCAACGTAGATAGATAGATACCTTTAATTTTTTAAATAGGTCTAGTTTTAGAAGATATGATTTGCTGAAAGATGAAAAAATCTTCTTTCTTCATCATGATTTGATGGTGATACACTTAACAATGCCTCAACTCCCGACTACATGAAAGAATGTCTTTCTTTGAACATTGATTAGTTTGCGTATATACATCTTTATGATCAAGTATGTAAGTTACTTCTTAATCTCTATTCAGCCAGCGATATTTATGATCTCTCTCTCTATATTTATTCCTAAAACTTCCATCTGTGGTAGATTTAAGAATAATATTGACTGGCTACAACTTTCTGCCAGCTATCTGGATATATACCTTGTCCACGGCATCTCGGCTTTTTCTTCCTTCTGGCCTGTGTTTCATGATTTCTTACTCGAAACTTGAAACTTCCCTTGATGTGATCCTTGTGAACTTGTCCTTGAGACAATTTGGTAGGATGTCTGAAAAGTCCCTATGCATCCTACTACTTATTTTCCAGGTAATCTAACGCATCTCTTCAATTTTTATATGGGGTAGGGGGTGCAACTTGGGTTGGATAACCACGATTTTATGATACCCGCCCAAATTATATATATATATATAAAGTGTATCACCATTTATTACTATACTTTTAACATTTCTTATATTTGAGTTTTTTATTTATGAGTACTATTTTAAAAAAAGAGGTTATCTTGTCTAAGAAACAAATACAAAGAATCATTTTTTATATTTCTTTTTTATTTAAAAAATAAAGTAATAGAAATTCAATACTTGTCTCATCCATTATTGTGCTCTTCCTATTTTTTCAAAATACTAATCAAATTAGTCAATAAGTTGTCATCTTTTGACAATCTAATTATCAACTTTGTTTTTTGACGAACTAAATTTAGTTTAGCTTTAAATATATTTTAATTGTTGTCCGCCCAAATTCGCCCAACTCAACCTGAACCCATAAACTTTATCACAGGTTCGTACTTGGACAAAAAAAGACAAGCCCAACCTCTCAACCCATACCCAACCAAGCAATTTAGTGTGGATTGGACTGAATCCATCCAACCTAGGTCACCACTATTCACCGGAATGTCTGGATAAGTGGGTCAACTTTGATAAACAAAAAAATTAAAAAAACTAGAATATGGTAAGACCTCAACACATTAATTATTTGGAACAATTACATATTATAGTACATTTTAATAAAATATTACAAAAAAAATACATAAATAAAATATTTACAAAATTAGTGCATATGCAATATTTAATTACAAAAAGAGTACATTCTTATCCCTTTAATTATGCCCATGATACTCTCCCACGATTCTCTCCCATGATTCTCTCCCACAATTCTCTCCCATGATTCTCTCCCACTCAGTCTTCTTCCTCCTCTTCCAACCCACCTTCTTCCTACTCTTCCACCACCGCCCTCCCCCTCCTCACTGTTCCGCCGCTCCTCCTCCCGCCCCCGCCCCAACCCCTACCCCCTACCCCCTACCCCCTCCACTCCCCTTCCTCCGCCTCCCTTCTCTTCCCCCCGCCAACGCCCCACCCCTCCCTCCGCCTCCTACCGCCACCCCTTTATCCTCCTCCCGCCCCACCCCACCTCCTCCCCTCCCTTCCCTCCCCTCCCTTCCCTCTGCCTCCCTTCTCCTCTCCCGCCCACTCCCCACCCCCTCCCTCCGCCTCCCACTACCATCCCCCTCCTCCCGCCCCCACCTTTCTCCTCCTCCCGCCCCCGCCCCGCCCCCCCCCCCCCCCCCCCCCCCTTCACTTCCTCCCCCTTCCTCCTCTTCCCCCAAATCGATCCAAGGTGGCCGTCGGTGGAGGCCCCGCCACTGGCCGCGGTGGAGGACCCTCCACCACCCGTTGCTTCCCTTCCACCACCGGTCCATTCTCCAACTCCACTGGTAACCAAACCTTCATACGTTGGTAACCAAACAGGCATACCAAGGTAACCAAACCTTCATACCAAGGTAACTGAACCTTAATATGAAAGTTTCCTTGTTATGAAGGTTTGGTTACCTTGTTATGAAGGTATGGTTACCTTGGTATGAAGGGTTGGTTACCTTGGTATGAAGGTAACCAATTCAGTTTTATTAGGTTACCAATTTATTTTGAATGTGATGTAGTTGGTAACCAAAATTCATGCAGTAGGTTACCAAACAGTCATACCAAGGTAACCAAACCATCATACCAAGGTAACCGAACCTTAATATGAAGGTTTCCTTGTTATGAAGATTTGGTTACCTTGGTATGAAGGATTGGTTACCTTGGTATGAAGGATTGGTTACCTTGGTATGAAGGTAACCAATTCAGTTTTATTAGGTTACCAATTTATTTTGAATGTGATGCAGTTGGTAACCAAACTTCATGTAGTTGGTTACCAAACCTTCCGATAAGGTAACCAATTCAGTTTTATTTGATTACCAAATTTATTTTGAATGTGATGCAGTTGGTAGCCAAACTTCGTATAAAGGTAACCATTTTAATTTTTATAGGTAACCAAATCGTCAAAAAAAAAATCAGAATAGCAACTCCGGCGATATAGCGGCGGCGGCGGCGACGGCGGCGGCGGGGGAGGAGAATGATGAACAGTAACTATTTCATAATTTTTTGTTTTTAATTTTCTCATTTTGATTTAAATTTTGAATTATAAATTTAAAATTATTGTTAGATCTAAAAGATTTGAATTTGAATTATTAGTTATCCTTGATTTTAGATTTCCATATTTAATTTGAAATTGAATGGTTTGAATTTTTGCACTTTTTTGTAATTATTTTATGAATGCATTTTTTTTGTAATTACTTTGTAAAAGTTGTATAGTTATGTAAAGGACTCTTATTATTTTTGAAGTCCCTTGTCCAATTTGTAAGTGTTACTGCTTGCTTATCTCTACTGCTTGAGATTAAAAAAGAAGAGCTCGTGTTCTTCAATTAAATCTGGATAATTTTCACACACAAAAATTTGCCACGTACAAGACTCCATATGGATTAGGAGGATAACATTCAATCGCAAATTTGAACTTTCTATTTAAAACCTCCTTACTGATGATGAGATTTAAATATCAATTTAAAACAATTACACACATTGCTGGTAGTGGTAGTTATAGAATGGCTCAAATGTTGTGATCAAGCAAAATACCTATCAACCACCTCAGCAAATTAGATCCAATAAAATCAAGAAATAAGTTTCAAAGCACACCTAGCAACTGCCAAAGCCAGAAGCTAACAATTCAGTTTACTTGGATAGGCACCTGTGCACATTGTAACGGGTATCATATTTTATTTTTGAACATCTTTCGTTTGTGATTCGGTAAATTCTTAAGAGACTCGTTACTTTCCTTGTGGTGATATGGTTAGTTACTGACGAATAACCTACTTGTTCCACATTTAATGGCATCTTCTTCATCTTCTCCTTTTCCTTGTTCAGTAGTGAAGAAACACTTTATTCTTTTTGTGTTGTTACAGATTACTTGTTTCATTCACACAGTAGCTAAGCATTTTCAACCATCTGCTCATGATTTTAACAAAAATCATCAAACCGAAGCACGAAGCTATTTCTCTATTCCTTTCTTTGATGGTTAACAAGTTTATGGGCCAACTATGCTTCTCTCTTATTTGTTCATGTCCTTTCTCAACTTGGAGCCAAGCTCCAACAAGATCTATAGTTTCATCTAATGAGAGGGAGAGAAAAAAAAAAAAGCATGTTATCTACAGTCCGCTCACCATTCTCTTCCAAAAGCACAACACAACTCCAGGTTCTGAAACATAACATTTCAATGATCTGAGCTACAATTTCATTAGGCCTCCTAGGCCCCAGCATTAGTTTGTGCCAGGAATACTCGCTTGAAAAAGAAAAAGAAAAAGACCTAAGATAAGACACTTCTCTTTAAGAATAAATAATTAGAACGTCAATTGGAACCTGTTTTTCCTGCTACGCACAAAGTTACTGAAGCCTAGGAAAATTCAAGAAGACCACGATTCAGCTTTTTCGCAGAGCAGCAGCGTGTCTCACAAGAACCAGAAGTTGGTAAACACCGGCGCATACTGTACCTGCATGGCTGCATTGGCATAAATTCCATATGATAAGGAAAAATTCCGCAGTACATTGACATATCAGAAAGCAACTCATTATTTGTTTCCATCCTCAACCACCAACGAAATTTTGCAGAAAAGGTACCCAAAAAAACATACACAAACCAAAGCAAACCCACAGGTTGATATTTTGCAAATATTTAGACTATACGTGCGATGAGGGTTTATATTGTGCAGTTGAGTTGAGAAAGTCCATATCCAGTAATCCAGACCTCAAACATTATATATGTTGCATTGCTGGAACATCCATCAACATTGTGAGATTTTATGCATTTCATTGAAGGTTCACAATTCTAACATTAGAAATGAAGAATGTTCAGTTAATTTCAGATAACATTATATACTCAGCTTGTGAGTTGTGACACCGTCGAAAGCTTCTAATACCATGCTGTTAAAAGGAAAGCTTTATCTTCTGCTTCCTTCTAGAAATAAAGAAAAAGAATCTTAGAACTGAAATTTCCACAATAGTTCTCAACTGGTAACAAGGGGACTTGGCTCCCCAGTCCCCACCATTACACCTTACCTCCAATTTCATCCAAAACACCATATTTTTATACTTTTAGATTAGTATACTTGATATCAACAGGGGTCAATTAATTTATAGTATTGAGTAGTATAACTGTTTCAAAAACGAAATAAATCCGACACTTTTTCACTATTCGATGAACATGTGGATTTTTCATCAAAATTTAAATAGTTGAAATTCTTTTAAAATTTTAATGGTAAAAGTATTTTTAATGATTCTTTTAATAGGATTGATCAAAACATCATCAACACATCAACTATCTATTAACATATTTTGATCATTACTAACAAATTATTAATATCATTTGTACGAGTCTAAACTGCCTTGCCATTCCAGGTTGCGATTCAATTTCTTTCTATCTAGTTAGTTTGTGTCCTACAGATTATACCCTTTGGAGTTAAGAGAATGTTAATTTATAGGGATTTGGCCCCCTTCGACTACACCTTTTCAGAATGTTTGGTTAATTTCATGTAACATTATATACTCAGCTTGTGAGTTGAAACACCATCGAAAGCTTCTAATACCACGCTATTAAAAGGAAAGCTTTATCTCCTGCTTCCTTCTAGAAATAAAGAAAAAGAATCGTAAAAATGAAATTTCCACAATAGTTCTCAACTGGTAACAGGGGGACTTGTCTCCCCACCATTACACCTTTCCTCCGATTTTATCCAATACACCATATTTTTATAGTTTTAGATAGTACACTTAAAACCAACATAGGTCAATTAATTTATAGTATTGAGTAGTATAATTGTTTCAAAAACGAAAGAAATTCGACACTTTTTCACTATTTGATGAACATGTGAATTTTTTATCAAAATTTCAATGAAATTCTTTTAAAATTTTAACCGTAAAAGTATTTTTAATGATTCAATGTTTTAATAGGATTGATCTTAACATCATCAAGAGTTCAACACATCAACTATCTATTAACATATTTTGATCATTAAAGATCAAATAATTGGTGTATGGTATTGGATGGAATTGGAGAAAAAGGTGTATTCGAGGGGAGCCAAATCCCTATAAATTAACATTCTCTTACCTTTTAGGGTTATAATATGTAAGATACAAATTAACTAGATAGAAAGAAATTGAATCGCGGAATGTCAGGGTGGTTTAGACTTGTGCAAATGATTCATTGAAGGCAAACCAGCACAAATACGTGGCCCAACAACCACCACATATGGTAACTAACTAGGTAACTTCAGTATGATTTTCCCACAATATATGCGATGTAAACGGTTAGAAAAAGGTTCAGAATAAAGATTAAGATGAGTTGTAAGGGATGATAGGGAACCTATCTAAGCTTGGAATTGTTAGAAGCACATAAACAAAGCACAAAACTTTAATCTCGTATCAATTCATAATTCAAATCTTAAAAATAATGAAGAATTATAATACTTGTATAGAAATCCTAAACTTGGGGAGTAAAAATCCTAATAAAAAGGAAGCTACTCCTAATTATACTCTACTACTATCTTTAGACTTATTGAATATTATATTAATCTAATCAAAATATAATTACATTAATAGTAAATTATTTATCTCAAAATAACACAAAAAAATAAATAATTAAGTTATTGATATTCTTCTTCCGTTCTGCGTCAATATGGGAAGATTAATGGTATCAACAAGATAATATATCAGACAAAGAAGACCACACGAAGGTGAAAACTAATTATAGCCCAAAAGCATTTCTAAAATTTTCGAAAGATAACGAGAACAAGAGGGGAATATAAAGACAGAAGGGGTAAATACTGTGAGCCCGGAAAGCAAAATGCAATTCTAAAGGCTCATGCAAATGATTCATTGAAGGCGGGCCTGAACAAATAAATGGCCCAGCAACCACCATGTATTATAACTAACTAAGTAACTTCAATATGCTGTTCCCTCAATATATGGGATGATTGATTGTATCCACAAGATAAAAAATCACACACAGATGATCTGAAAAAAATTATTCTAGCCAGAAAGCAGTTCTAAAATTTTAGGAAGATAACAAGAATGAGAGGGAAATATAAAGACAGAAACAAGGGACAAATACAGTGAATCAAGAGAGGAAAATGCAATTATAAAGGACCTGACACAAATATTATGTTGAAAACTTTCCAGTCTTGATAAATAATGAAAACCCAAGATTCAAGTTTTATTCCTGGAACAACATCACATTTCCAAGTAGCAGTTATAGAATATCAAGGTGCTAGAAAAAGCTAAAGCAGGATGCAAAATATTTGATATTTCTCACCAAAATTCATCTAGAAGACAAAAGCTATTTAGTCAACATCCATAGCCTTTTCCTTTTCATAATTTCTACTTGACCACAGCTTGATGGTCCGATCATGTGAAACAGAAGCAACAGTATGGCCATCTGCTCCAACAAAAACAGAACCAACATTAGTTGTGAATAACAGAAAGAAAACAGAGAGGCCTTAGCAATAACAGGAATTACATATAAGAGAGACATTTCAGTTAACAAGAGTGCTTTTTCCATGAAAAACAATTGTTCAACAGATTGCACGACATATGAAGTGTCATACCATACCATTGCATTGAACAAATATATTCAGATTTTTTGAAACCTAGAAATTGTTGAACAATATAAATCTAAGAATGACAGCAGACAAGATTAACCCCCCCTATTAAAGAGCAATTAAATGAATCCAGTTTAACTTTGGGTAGAGAAAAAGCAAATCAATTATTATACCACTACTTACTTCTATCATTACCACTTCCTCAAGAGAGCTCCTTAATTGCTGTTGATGTCTATTGCTAAGATTTTCAACTAGTTTGTTGTAATACATGGATTACTTGCTAATAAAAAGGGTAAAATCAAGATGACATTTGAGGCAATGTAGTCCAAAAAGTTTATGGCAAGCTACCAAACCATATATAATTTAAAAATTCACGTTAAAAGGCAATATCTTATATTTCTCATTATCGGATTTATATACTAAAACATTCAATTTTACTCCTTCATAGGTCACGTGAGGAGAGAATGTGGGAAAGAAATCACATAATAACAACAGGTTCCAACCTGGGGTTTTCCTAGATTTTAAACTTCCTCCAACTGATTAGCTCTTCTTATTGTAGTTGAAAATTTCCTGTGTCATTCAAATTTAAAGGTTCTGAATTTTGGTTTTTAGAAATTTACCTGCTACTACATCCAAGGATGTAACCTTTGCTTCATGACCGGACAGCGTCTTGACAGGCTTAAAATCTCTGGATGACCACACCTGCAATAAAATTTTATGCTTAAGTGAAAAACATACAAGCACGAATTAATCAAGTTAGAAATTCATCATCCACAACACTAGTAGTTTACCGAGAGAAATACCTTGGCAGTCATATCATAGGAAGCCGTTAACAAAAAGTATCCCTCTTGAGGCTCAAACTTGACTTGAGAAATAAGATTTGCATGAGCTGGTATAATGTATAATGATTTCTTCTTCCTTAGATCCCAAATTCGACAAGTGTTATCTTCACCACCAGTTGCCAAGTGATAGCCGTTTGGAGAGAAACTAATTCCAAGAACCTGAAATGTAGCCAAAAATTATTAATCATCAGTTCACCTAGCAAATAAAGAGGGGGTGGGAGAAGAAAAAGATCATGATGCTATGACAAAAAATGTCTCACCGGCTTAACATGGCCTTCCAAGGCAAGAACACTTCTCCCAGACCGAAGGTCCCACACCCGAGCTAGTGAATCAAGTCCACAAGATGCAGCAAGAGACCCATCATAGTGAAACGATAATCCATATATGCTCCTACTGTGACCTTCTTGTAGAAGCAACTCTTCACCTGTCTCTACATCCCATAATCTCCAGGTTTTGTCAAAGCTAGTTGTGCCCAAGTATTTCCCAGATGGATGGAATGCAATACGGGCCAGGCGGTCCAAATGTCCCTCAAAAGTCTTCAGAAGACATCCCTCGCTGTTCCATAACCTTGCAGTGCGGTCAGCAGAGGCAGTTGCCAAGTGGTTGTCGATGGGAGAGAAGGCAACATCAGTAGCACGCTCTGTATGCCCCTTCAGAGTACAAACCTTCTTAACTTGAGGCATGCTCCACATCTTAGCAACTCCACTCAAAGCACTAAAGAAAATTAAAAACAAAAAACAAAGAAGAACAGATCAAAAATCAGTTTTGCAAGTCAGACAGAATATGTAAACAAATTAAGCGGCACATGCAGGATGCTGTTTTGGTGTTGTAATACAGAAATAACTCAGAAGATGAGTCATACTAAAAGAAATAATCTCATTAAGCAAATCAGCATTACTATAGCCAATAAAATAAGTCTTTTAATCATAAAAGATATGTGATATTCAGAAACTAAACCTAAAATGCTTTGAAGCAATCACACGAACAGTGTAAATATCAGTCTGTAATATCAATCACAAATAACTTATGTGACTAAACAAAAAAAATGAGGATACCCAAATTTTAAGTTAGAATACAGAAGAATAGTGCAAGCAAAGCATAAGAAGCAAAGCCTAAACATGGAATCCTAACAACAACATTAAACTAATTATCTAAAAAACACAAACAGAGAGAGAGAAAGAGTACCATGTGGCAAGCATCTTCCCATCATGTGAGAAGGAACACCCTGAAAGCGGTCGATCATCCCCAATTTCACTGCAATCCAGGGTCAAACTCCCAGCTTGATCCAAAGCCCAATTGGTCTCTGCGTCCAAATCTTCATCCGGGTCATCCCTTTTCCTTCTTGCACGCTGAAGACGCATAGCAGCTCTCACAATAGAATACTTGGCAATCTCAACACGGGCCTCTAAAAGAGTTCTTGAGCCTTCAGTATAAAAAGGATACTGGACCATTTCTTCTTCCGGTCCCTCTGACATTGACACAGACGCTGCAGCTTCCTCCTGTTCATGAACTTTCATCAGCTTTTCCAACTGTCCTTCAGAATCAAGCTTTGCCATTAGCATGCGCAAACGGTCTCGTCTTTCCATCTCTCTTTCTCCAAAAAGAGTTATGGGTTCACCAAGACGCCGAAGACGAGTGCGTACAGCCATGTCATTTGTTGGCACCGCAAGAGCAGCAGCACGTCTTTTCATTAGAAATTCTTGCATGGCTCTTTCCTGGCGTTCTCTAATCAGTCTGCTCTCTTCTGAGATCTCATATTCAGAAGAGCCTGCAGTGTTCCGAAGAGCTCCGGAATCATCATGATCAGAATCTGAATCACTGCCCTTAATGCCACCATTTTGTGGCTGGGGTGGCCTGGGGATGGGCAGACGAACAGGAAGAGGTGCCAATGGCCGAAGAATTGAGGGAGGAGCTGCAGGTATCGGAGCAATAGTGGGCAAAATTGGAGTTGGGATCAATGGTGGAATGGCAGGTTGGACCAGTTGGGCTGGAATTGAATCAATCGCAGAACCCACAGTTTGACCATCGGGAACTGCTGCAGAAGGCTCCGCAAGTGATGTTGAGACAAAATTTTCCTCGTCTATGCCCATGATACTTGATACCTGATAAACTAAACGTACAACAAAGTTAATAAAGTTCACCCTACCATCAAGGTACATTAGTGTTGTTTCTGTTTTATATTACATCATATTATTCTTAGCAATTCTAAATAAACAAGTGTATACAGATGGAAGAAAAGCAAACAAATAAACAGAAGAACATCAGGTCTCACGAGCTTAATATTTGCATATAAGAGCCAAGCATCTAAAGCATTAGCCCCAGGGGCGGACCCAAGTAAGGGGCAGGGGGGGCACCTGCCCCCACTGAAATTTTAGGGAGTTAGGGGGTCAACTTAATAAAAAAAATATTTGAGGGGGTGTTAAGTGAAATTGTTATGTTTGATTTAAAAAACTATTAGAATACTTATAGTTAAAGTCTAAAAAGAAGAGATATTGCTGTAGGATTTAGTACTTTATATATATATATATATATATATATATATATATATATATATATAAGTTAAACTTCAGTTACTTCACCTTAAGATGCACATTGAAGATGATGAAATTTAGGGGAGCAAACCGTGGAACCATTGATGGGGCTTTTCTCTTCCAGTGTGCAAATGCTTTTTGTGCTTGTATGGAGCGACTTTGTCTATTTAGATTTGGGTGTTTTATAAGAGAGATTAAATGTCAACCTTTAATGTTATTGGGATTATTCTTTTTCAAGAGATTAGTTGGTTTGCTTGTATGAAAATTGGGTTTTTAATATTTGTAACGTGTGGCCTTATCCAAATCTTTTGAATTTGTCATATTTGTACTACATTTAGTTTTAAAAAAAAATTGCTGATCAATAAAAAAAACTAGTATTTTCCTTATAAGAAAATTATGAATATATATATATATATATTAAATTTAACGACTTATACTGGATTTAGAAAAGTATATATATATAGCTATAATTTTTATTGTTAAGGAATTTTTTTTTACGAATTTGCCCCCACTAAGCTTCGCGGCTGGATCCGCCCCTGATTAGCCCGAATGCCCGATCAAACTACATAAGCATTATACATATAATACATAGTAATAAATTCAAACTGGTAATCACTGAAACAGAGGGTTAAAACTCTAATCTACAAAAACCACTCTTGTTGTGTACAATAGTTAGCATCTAAAGACTAAAGAAGATAACAGCATTCACACGTTTTATTTCAGAGGTATAAAATCCATCAAGTCTAAACCTAAACATACAACTTGAAACCAATAGCTAGGCAAAAATCATAGGAACTTAAAGTTCAACAACTTTATTCCCTATAACATAGCAAAACCAATGGCAGTATCAGAAAGCAACCCAGAACAAGCAATTAGAGCAAATCATCTTACTCTTTCAGGTTGTCAGAATGTGGAATAATATATCAAGTTTAGATGAACTCCTTGTTTCCGAGTTAGTCAATCAAGCTTCATTTTCAGTATCTTGAATTCAATCCTTCTATTCTCTGGCACACCTTAAACCTGAGATAAGAGGTACACTTTCATTCAATTGCAAATCCACCAAAGATGAACACAGGATGTATACAGTATCTACAATACTACCAAAATTACTCCCAACTGAAACAAACCCTGATTTGATTCAAAGACATAACATTCAATAGGAGAAGCCATAAACTAGTAAACCCTAACTAACTGTTACGCATGTATGTTACTAAATTGAAGCAGCCTTCTTCTTTCTGTATTATTATATGTATATATAATATAATATAGAGAGGGAGAGAACCACAGAGATGCATACCTGAGTTTATCGGAAAGATCGTAGTGATGAATTCTTAAACCTCGGCTCCTTTCCAGTATAGAGGAGTGTTAATTGGGCCAAGCCCAACCTTCGCTTTAAATTTGGACACTAGTTGATTAACGAGTCCTTTACAGAACTATACAACTTTTACAAAGTAATTATAAAAAAAGTGCATTCATAAAATAATTACAAAAAAAGTGCAAAAATTCAAACTATTCAATTTCAAATTAAATATGGAAATCTAAAATAAAGGATAACTAATAATTCAAATTCAAATCTTTTAGATCTAACAATAATTTCAAATCCTAATTCAAAATTAAAATCAAAATGAGAAAATTAAAAACAAAAAATTATGAAAGAGTTACTGTTCATCATTCTCCTCCCCCGCCTCCCGCCTCCCGCCGCCGCTGCTAAATCGCCGCCGCCGCCGCTATATCGCCGGAGTTGTTATTCTGAATTTTTTTTTGACAATTTGGTTACCCATAAAAATTAAAATGGTTACCTTTATACGAAGTTTGGCTACCAACTGCATCACATTCAAAATAAATTTGGTAATCAAATAAAACTGAATTGGTTACCTTATCGGAAGGTTTGGTAACCAACTACATGAAGTTTGGTTACCAACTGCATCACATTCAAAATAAATTGATAACTTAATAAAACTGAATTGGTTACCTTCATACCAAGGTAACCAATCCTTCATACCAAGGTAACCAAACCTTTATAACAAGGTAACCAAATCTTCATAACAAGGAAACCTTCATATTAAGGTTCGGTTACCTTGGTATGATGGTTTGGTTACCTTGGTATGACTGTTGGTAACCTACTGCATGAATTTTGGTTACCAACTACATCACATTCAAAATAAATTGGTAACCTAATAAAACTGAATTGGTTACCTTCATACCAAGGTAACCAAACCTTCATAACAAGGTAACCAAACCTTCATAACAAGGAAACTTTCATATTAAGGTTCAGTTACCTTGGTATGAAGGTTTGGTTACCTTGGTATGAAGGTTTGGTTACCAACGTATGAAGGCTTGGTTACCAGTGGAGTTGGAGAATGGACCGGCGGTGGAAGGGAAGCAACGGGTGGTGGAGGGGCCTCTACCGCGGCCAGTGGCGGGGCCTCCACCGACGGCCACCTTGGATCGATTTGGGGGAAGAGGAGGAAGGGGGAGGAAGTGAAGGGGGTGGGTGGGGTGGGGCGGGGCGGGGCGGGGCAAGGCGGGGGCGGGAGGAGGAGAAAGGGGGGGGCGGGAGGAGGGGGATGGTAGTGGGAGGCGGAGGGAGGGGGTGGGGAGTGGGTGGGAGAGGAGAAGGGAGGCGGAGGGAAGGGAGGGGAGGATGTGGGGTGGGGCGGGAGGAGGATAAAGGGGTGGCGGTAGGAGGCGGAGGGAGGGGTGGGGCATTGGCGGGGGGAGGAGAAGGGAGGCGGAGGAAGGGGAGTGGAGGGGGTAGGGGGTGGAGTGGGGTGGGGTGGGGGCGGGAGGAGGAGCGGCGGAACAGTGAGGAGGGGGAGGGCGGTGGTGGAAGAGTATGAAGAAGGTGGGTTGGAAGAGGAGGAAGAAGACTGAGTGGGAGAGAATCATGGGAGAGAATCGTGGGAGAGAATCGTGGGCATAATTAAAAGGATAAGAATGCACTCTTTTTGTAATTAAATATTGCATATGCACTAATTTTGTAAATATTTTATTTATGCATTTTTTTTGTAATATTTTATTAAAATGTACTATAATATGTAATTATTTCTTGATTAATTGGTTGTCCGACCTCCTAGCTATAAAGCCCAACAAAAATACACTCGTATAAAAATTGAAAATATATATCCCTTTTACACTTAAATATTTACGTTCTCAAATTGTTTTTGAATTATGTAATTAATAAATAGTACTATCCTTCTCCCCTTCTCAATTTTTGGAAAAAAATTAAATTTGAAATAAAATTCGAATCAAATGCAATGATTAGATTATTTGACTTGTTATAATAATACCTATATAAGCACCCACCAAAATCAACCTATGAAAAAAATTAAGATCACAACCTAAGCAAAAGTCATGTGTCAAACTTATCAAGGAGTCATTCTCCAATAAGTAGGAATTAGGATACTCTCTATTTTAAATAAATTGGATACCCTTCATTTCATAGTTCAGATTTAAAATATATTGAAATGTGATATCATGATAACAGGAGAGAGATGATGATGGATAATATACAAATAATGGAGACTCAACACTTAGTTGGGTTCCAAATAGACCTGGCAAAATCGGTCCAGACCTGTGGGTCGGACCAACCCGCCCGTCAAAAGCTGGGATTTGGGCATTACTTTTTCAGTTCATCAAAACCTGGGTTGTTTTGGCATGACCCAATTTTAACTCGGCTCGTAGAGAAAAGAATAACTGAGACTTGGCAAAATCGGGCCAAGCCCGCCTGCCCGTCAAAAACTGGACTTTGGGCTTTACTTTTTCAGCTCACCAAAATTTGGGCCATTTTGACCCGACCTGCCAATGACTCCACCCATTTGTCAGATCTAGTTCCAAACATGCCTATTAATGCCTTGTGGTACGTGTCGACTCCCCGATTATTCACCAAATTGGGTAGTGTGGATAAATAAGTTTGGAAAATAAATTTACCGTTCTTTTTTCTTTTATATTTAATACAATTTTCATCCGACAATAAATGTTTTTTATTGGTTTTTATAATTAAATTTATTATTGATAATATATATAAATAAATGTCTAAAATGTCCAAAATCACTAACATTGAAATTAGTATTAAATTATAATATGATGTTTATCATTATATTTAAATATCTAAAACAATAATATATTAATTTTAAAAAAATTCAATTTGACCATAACAAATTAATTGAATAAATTTATCATGAGATAGAGGTAGCCTTTCTTTCATTTTACAGAAAGAGTTGTATTTTGAGTTTTGTTAGCCTACAAAATACAAAAATTTTAAGCTAATGTGAATTAAATTGATTTGAGTTAATATAATCGCAAAAATTGTATACTATTTTAAAAATATTATCACTTACGAAAAGATATTGACTGATTCCGTAAAGTTGGTTTTTTTTTTTTTTTGTTTTGTTTTTTTTTTTTTGTAATGGGCGAATTAGGTATCGTAAGTAATGAAAAGTCGATTAGCGGCGCCTCGTTGAATGAAATAGGCCTTCAATCGGTGTATCCATTGTCAAGTTAAATTAATTCATATCAATTTTAAAATTTCAAGATTTAATTTCAAAAATTATGAAACTCTCGTTTTAGAATTAACTATTTATTTCATCTATTTAGAAAATTTAGTAATCTATATAACAAAACACAACTGAATTTGAATTTTCCGCTCAACTCAAAAATCATTTGAGTCGTCCAAAATTTGGAATAAATCTAACCGTCCAAAGCTAAATAGTGCGGGAGGCACGGAGAGGTACAACTAGTATTACATATGAGAGAGGGGTTTTTGAAAACAGTCAGAGCTTCGGAGGGTGTGAACTTTAGCACAAAATAAACATCTATTTAGAAAATGAGTAATGCTACTATCACATAAACATCACATACTGCTGATGTGGCAGTACGTGATTTGTTGTTGACATAACTCACTTAACTTAACAACAAATCATATACAACCACATCATCATTATGTGACTCACTTTATGTAATAGTAGCATTATTTTTAGAAAATTTAGTAATATTACCTATGAGAGGGGTTATTGAAAACCTATTATAGAGTGAGAGCCTCAGAAGGTGTGAGCTTTAGCACAAAATAGATAAAAGACAAATTGATAGGGCACAAAATTCGTACAGTTTATTATTTTAAATTTTGTCTTTTTAATTATTTTAGTTTATTTAATTAATATGATTTATTTTGTTTTGTATGATTTAATATTCTATTATAATAAAGTCAAAATATTGGTGATCAAACAATATTTAATACTCCTATTCATGGAAGGAAAGAAACAAGAAGAAGAAGATCTCGAAGTTCATTGAGAAGTTAATTCTTAGAAGGAATTAATTGAGCATTGTTGCCTATAAATAAAGGATTATTTATCAAGAGAGATTGAAGAGATATTAGGTATTTTTTATGTATTAGTTTAAGTTTAATGGGAGCTTTCTTATATATTTTTAATTTTCTTCTTCTTCTTTATTTTAGTTAGTTTATTTATTTTTAATGCCTAGCTAATTTCTTTAATCTAAGATGAATATGAAATTAAATAATTATTCATGATAATATTTTTCATCTCTTCTTTTATTTATGTTTTTATGATTAATTGATTTCGCCTTTATGTTTCGTTATTACAATATTTTCGTTTTATAGTTATGTGATTTTAAATTAATTAAGAGGTTTTAATAGATTATTATTAAGATGTGGATTCCATGCTTACTCAAAGAAGTTTTGATGGGTTATAGTTAATCCTTAAATTTTCATAGTCTATGTTTGTCCACGTTAATTGTAAAATTACTAAATTAAAAGGAAGAGAGATCAAAATCATAGTTAAGTTATAAAAATAGAAGATATTAGATTATTTATTATATTTATTGTTTAATGGATTCGGACTCCTAAATAGATTGATTCGCATGAAATAAATATTAAGAATCCATTAAAATTAATTTAGTTTTTGTGATTCGTCATTGCAAATTGCAATGACTCATTTTTATGACATCACAAATGAAATGGATAAAATCTTCTTTCAAGTGAGGGAGGTTTTAATATACTTGAGATTTTGAGCTTACCAGTCACACTGGATATTTGACTACTCCTCCTTCTATTATTTATAAATATCAACAATCAGAGGACAAGGAAAAAGAGATGGATAGCAAGATGCCTGCCTGACAAAGGATCCAGTCGGCACTATATGGCCTTAGCTTCCCCACAAACACTGACAATTGAGGACCAACATTTAAATTGGACAGCAAAAATTTTTTTCAGCGAATAAATGAATTGTACTGTCTAATTGTTCGCTAGAATAAATTCTTTTTGTTCTTCCGATCCAATTATCGAATTATTTATTCAGGACAGTAAAGATTGGCAGTACCCACTGCCTGTTTACATGTTTTTCTTTTTGGGAAAATCCTACTGTTTGCAATTTTTCTTAACCCTTGGAAAAGATTTGTATTGCAATAGTAACATATCCAACTAGGGGTGCTTAAAATTTTCGGTTTTTTCGATTTTTTACCGAACCGGACAGTACCGGTTTTTTCGGTACCGATTTTTTCGGTTTTTTTATACTTTTCGGTACCAGTACCGGTACCGGTTCTTAAATTTTTGAATTCGGTAAAACCGAAAAACCGAAAAAAAATCGAAATTTAAAAAGGCCCTTTATTGATACAAATCATTCAATTTTAATTGATACAGTTAATCCCAACTATTAAAAATGTATGCTATCTAAAATTTCTAGCATGCATGAAATTGTAACAGTATATATTTTTAAATAAATAAAATAAATAATACTAACACCAATAATAATAATAAAAAAAAGAAATGGTAGATTACAAAAAGAAATGGTAGATTATAAAATAAAATGGTAGATTATAAAACAAAATTCTATTAATATATATAAAAAAAATCTTAGTTTTAAAAAAAATTATTTAATTATTTAATTATTGCGATATAACCGAAAACCGAACTGAAAAAACCGAAACCGACTTTGTACCTAACCAGTACCGAAACCGGTTTTTCGGTACCGGTTCTTGATTTTCCGGTATTTTCGATTCGGTACCGGTTCAATTTTTTCGGTACCGGTTCGGTTTTTTACCGATGAGCACCCCTATTTCCAGCTCTTATTCCAAACAGGACACGTTACACTTGATATATAAAACTCCTTGAAAAATTAAACTCGAAAGACTCCCCTCCGTCTTGGCGAAAATGGTATGAACAAACAAGCTGATAGATCAGCTCTACCCAAATATACAAGCACGGGTTGTTCAAAATCTGGATTCTTGAACCAGTTACGATGTCGGAGGAAGTAGCATGAAAGCTTCACTCTGAAGAGAAACATAGAGAAATATTGCTCGCTAGCACAGAATAAAAAACCAACTAATAAGGCTCTGATATTACAACTACTCAATATTCACAAACATAATCACAATTCTCACTACTACAAAAACGCAATCAAGCCAAGCACAACAGACTCTGCCATAGTTTGGTACTACACGGCCTTTTTCACTCCCCATTTAAGAAAATGGTTTCTCCATGCTCCACCGATTTCTGGCTTTGCCTGATGCTTGGTGAATAACAGGGGCACATGAGTTTTTCAAGTCCCCCCTTGAAGCACTCCCTTTATCTGTTGTTCGCTGCTCAGAAGCAAAATTTACCCTCTTTCTCGCACTATTTGCATTCCTCCTTGATTGATTCCTCTGATGATAGTTATCGCCTTGATGCCTTGAAGCTTCGTACCCTGACATGTAACTACCAGTGCCTTCTCTATTCCCATCGTCCATACACCATGTGCCATAAACCCCATTAGGATCTACCGCATATTCGGGTGCATAATAATTTCCATACTGATACCAACCCCATGAATTATTCCAACCATCTCCAATTCCACTATTCCCCCAACCATCTCCCCATCCATAACCTACCATGGCTGTTCCATTATTGTTGTACCATCCCCATGAATTGTTACCAAAATTTTCATATCCATTGTCTTCGACATGTCCATTATTCTGACTATAATTAGGTTCCCAAGAGTTATCGTTATTGACATTGGACGAGTTAGGAGCTGCTTTTAACTCATCTTCACAATCTCCCCAACCAAAGCTCGAGAATCCTTGATTTTGTAAGAGAACATCACCAAAAATAACAATATTCTCGTCTTTCCTATCTGTATCAGGATCCGCTGGTTCACGCTCTAAGTCTAGTATCAGCTCCTGATCAATTTTGCAATCCCAATCTATTTCATCAATATACAGATTAGGATCCGGGACTGGTACCTCACAAGGGAGACCGTGCATCCTTGCATAGAAGCGGCTCTTAGCATTGTTGAATGCCTCTTCACCTGCAGAGTCATTCCATTTTACCACATTGTCATGGAAGTGCATAAAATTCTTAGCATCCAAGATCTTTCTCCATGGAACTTTGCCAACCAAAGTGCAGAATTTTTTCTCCCACGACGGAACAGTTGGTTGCCAATTACCTGAACATATACGATAAATGTAACCTTTTTTTTCTTTTTCTGAAAGTCAATCTAAGAACTGTCGACACACAACAAAATCAGATAGATGGTGGGAAACAAAGTTGCCAAAAGCAGCAGACTAGGAGATGCTGTTGAAAATACATGTAATGTTAATACGTAGTAGGTAATGGGAAACAACGGCCTTGCCTTCTCACAAAATGACAATCAACTGTAACGCCAGTAGAAAGACGACAATAAGGAAATAAAAATGAACAAAAAAGATAAAGAACACGAAAATATGCCATAAAAGTTGTTCTAAAGATAGGAACACAAAAATGATTGGAATATTTATGGGATAAATCGGCGAAAGACAACAGCTGCAAACGTCATAGATTATAACGGTATGCACGGATTATAACTGTATGCAAACTAACGGTACCAATCCTGATCTCCATAAAATTTCAGAATCCCCGCCACGGTTTTGCCAAGTTCGTCATTAATTTTGGACATTAATACTGAATTCTGTATCAATTAGGTATTTTTGTATAATTCTTGCACATAACTTCCGGTCATAACAAAATCGACCAAAAACAGAAACATATAAGCAGATACCATTTCAGTTTCCATGCTGGGATTAAAACAGCACAGTATGATTTGAAAACACATACGAACCGAAAATTACAACAATAGGAATGTTAATCATGCTAAGTAAAACTATGAACTAGACACTTGCCCTCACTACAAAATTAGCAAATATGTAAAAGGATTAGAATTTCATAATAAAGATGCAATGCATGCAAGCAAAGAAGTTCTGCCGTCCAAAAGACCTGACCTACAGCCACTTTAGATAATTAAAATATAAAAGATGAAAATCAGCCACAAACAAGAAAAATTATCAGCCAAAAGCCCAAAACATACAAACTTGAATTGTAACGGTGCAAATTCTTACCTGCAAAATTGTGGAAGCCACTCTGATTATTCAAGCAAAAAAAAAACTACCTTTTCGAACCCTAACCTTAAGAAACTATCCAAATAGGAAAAAATAATAATATATCACTATCAAGTGCAAAGCAATCTCAAATTCCAAAGAAAGCCATCATTAATTTTATACCAAATATTATATTGTAAACAAGGAAACAATCTCAAAGTTATTTTTTGTATAAATATATTCATCTAAGCAAAAGAACACAAACACGAATATGAAAAATAACAAGCAAAGCTAGAAGCTATGCATACCTACAGGTGGCTTTCTGTTATTTGTTTTTGGAGCTTCTTTATTAAAATTATCACCCTTGAATCTTCTCCGACCCTCCATCAAAACAAACCGAAATCTAAAACCAAATGAACACAAACAAAAATGATAAACAAACCGCATGAAATATAGGTTAGAAAACCGAGGGAACAAAAGTAGTAAATCAAAAAACGAAAAAGGGTTGTTAAAATTTGATTTGGGTTTGATTCCAAAGTTCGAAAAAGAGCCACAAACCTTGAGATAAATTAAGAAGAGGAACAGATTCTGCCAGAAGATTCAAGCGGCACTAAAATGACTAGTTCTTAACGAGAAAACTGAAGATGGGTCGGTGGAATCACTCAAAAGGTGGAAATGGTTTGATCGGTGGAAAATTGGGTGTGTAGTGATTTAACAGAGTAATGAAAAAAGAAGAAGATGAAATGCCCAAAACTCGTTTCGAGCCTTGTCTTCTGAGAAGAAACAAGGCGCTGTTACGTTTCCTGGTTATTTATAGGCCCCTGTTTTAGACTGGAATTACAAAATTATTCTGCTTCCTTCCCTGATAAGGACTAAAGTGGTCGGACCTTCTATTCTCACTCTATCTATTCTCAAGGTGCGTGCTATATTACCTAAACCTATTACAGCCATTTTATTTTTAATAACTTTTTTTGAAACCCTATATTTTTATGAATTTAAAAGTGAAGAAAATTAAGATACTCACTTAAAAAATAATAATCACCAAAAAAAATAATAAATGAATAGGCATAAATTACATTCCAAAAAGATAAGGATTAATTTTTTTTTTTGTGACCTGTTTTCCCAATTTAGTCTTTTCGCCTTTACAAACACAGGCAAACAATATTACAAACACTGGCAAACAATACGAGTATCTTCATGCCTCATGTTGCTGATTTCTGAAACTATTATGGTTAGAACCTTCTTCAACCCCTGTTGTCTCGATTTTTAGGTGAGTCGTACTAGTGGGTAAAATGATCATCGATTACTTATGCAGATATTGCTATATTAATCTGTTTTTGTTTTGTACATATATGGTCTAAAAATACTTCTACACTATTTACTAAATCAATTATATAATTAAAAGTACAAATTTGATTTCACAAATTTTTAGTTCAGTTTTTTTTCCTATTCAAATTAGTACAAGTAATATCTAAATTGTAACAATAAAATTTTATCTAAATTTGCAACGTATTCAAAAATAAACCCAATCTGTTAGGAAAACTGAATGTGTTTTTTGTTTTTATATCTCTAAAATAGCAAAAGGAATTTCAAAAAATAATTTTTTGTTTTTTGTTTTACCAAAATTATTACAAGATTTTTCGTCGCAAATTTACGAAAGGTAATATATATTAACAAATTTTTCTATTTATTATTATAAATTTATTAAGACATCGAAAACATCTTTTAACATATATATCACGCTATTTTATTAGTCATAAAATTTTTATTATTAAATTACTGTCCTAACTAAAATACATTTATTAAAATCAAAAATTAGCTAATGAACTAGTATTTATGCCCTAAAACTTGAGGTTACGCAATAAATCAAGAGAATACAAATTTACCTTTAATTAGGTTGAGAAACCTAATAACTTCACCACCCAAAAACACTACAAACAATAAAGTCTTCAAGCAAACTGTAATTCTCTCTCTTTATTTTTTTGATACTTTCTTGCTATCAAGCTTCTCTCATGTATAAAATAAGACTCCCCATAGTCTTATTTATAGTACTCTTCTAATCCATTCCTATTATGGATTAGAAATAATTTATTCTCCTAATCAAATTAGGGATCACATCTCCTTATCAAATCATTTTTCAACTTAGATTCCTTTCATGAAATCTCCAATTCCAATATTGCTTCCATTAACCCAATTTCTAATTGAATTAATATCAAATAAACCCACTTACTTGCTCACAAAAAAAAATTAATTCTTTTCTATCTTGGATTCTATCTTATGGGCGAGAACCCACACCCAACATTAACATATATATCACGCTATTTTATTAGTCATAAAATTTATTATTAAATTACTGTCCTAACTAAAATACATTTATTAAAATAAAAAATTAGCTAATGAACTAGTATTTAGAGGAGGGAATTAAAAAAACAAATTGTTATGAAATGGGATTAGTTATGGGCATTTTATTCCCGAGTTACATCATTTTCTTTAAATTATATATTACTTTTTATGTGCAATAATTTTTTACTAACAATTCCGCATTAACATAAAAAAATATACTAGTATCTAATAACCTTGTTTCAATATTTCGGAAAGGTTTCTATAGTTAAACTTTCGGCCCCATAACTATTATAGTTACCTGTGCCAAATATAACTATACTACTACTCCTATAAAATAAGACAAGTTGACCAGATTACAAATTAATGATTAAATTCTACTATAAAATTATCAGTATTTTGTATCATATAAATCGAGTCAACATTTGTCAATTCATACATTAATTATAAAATTTATTGTACAGATTATAGTATATCATCTATATCTAATAAATATTAACATGTCTAACAAATAAGAAAAAAAAATCATAAATTTAACAAATTTTATGATGGTATGTTTTATAGACATCATGTTCATATGTGGTTCTTATCTTGTGTTGAATCGATTCCGAGATTTTTATACGGGGATTAAGTCAGTTAAAACTCTTAAAATTATTATGTATTACTAAAACACCCTTGCATAAATAAATGAATAATTAAATTGCAGGTGATAAAAATGAGAGAGACGTATTGTTAGAGGATAGAAAGAATAAAATAATTAAAGAGAGTATACTGATAAGATATTAAAATTGAGAAGAAAAAAAATAATTTTAAAAAAATATGAGAGAATTAAAAATAAATTTATTAAATATTTTTTAAAAATTTATAATTAATATTTATTCACGTGATTAATAATAAAATAACTCATATAAATATCCACAATATATCATTATCGATATTTGTTCGAGCCGCCCAAATCACACGCCGCAATGATATATAATTATATACCGTGGCATGTCGGTGTACGTAGATAACTACAAGTTGATGGGTATAAAGAAAGCACTAATTTATGAATTTTATTTAAATCCCCATGTGTGGTAATTTGCTGGAATGTCATCGTCTGTCTGAATAGTAAACTTGGCATGTGCGTCATTTACTTTTAGTTGACAAATATGCCCCGCCACCTTGTACTTTTGTTGTATGCATGTATGTACAAAAATGATACTACTATGTTTTATAAAAATTTAGGTTAATTTTTTAATTGTAAATTACGTAAGTAAATAAGTCGGTAATAATTTTTTTAAAAAGATACATAAAAAAATAAAATTTATCACATTTACGTACATTTTGACTCCAACCCACATTTTGACTTTGTTAATTGGGCTTGGTTTATAAATGGAATTCAAATCTGCTTCTTTTATATGCCCAATTATTCAGTACAACACGTGGAGGATAATCTGACAGCCTTTTTATGTGAATGTGAACAAATGATACTCAAGTCCAATTAATGTATATGTTTTGATAATTAAATTTCGACGTATATCTAATTATAATATATATATTTTAATATAAAAGTTAAATTTAAATTATTATAATTAAAACAACTAAAAATATTGAATTTAATACAAAATAATATTCATAATCTGACTTAAATGTTAAGTGAATACTAAATTCAATTCAATTTATAGTCAAAATTAAGATGAATTATGATTCAGGTCTTAATAATAGCGCAGGGGCGAAGTTACATGTAGAGTTGTCGGGTCAATTGATCTCAGTGATTGTTATATATATATATATGATGTAAAAGATTTTTTGTGAGTATAATTTAGTAATTTGACCCACTGAAATACGTATTGAAGGAGCTTCATCTCTTGATTTTCACACGCCACAATAGTAAACTTTTTTGTTTCATAAATCACAAATGGTGGAGGTGCCGAAAACGGGGAGCAAGTCTTGAAATCGATATCTAGTGGTGCAACTTTTAGAGTTCTTGCACTCCGTGAACGGTGGACTCCAGAATCAAATTGGTAAAACTTCCTAATCTTTATCTTGTTTTCTGCTAGCTGGAATTTGACAGATTAGTTATTTCACTGTGTGGGTTTTGCTTGTTGCTATTTTTCAGTTGGGTTGGATGTGATTTTATGTTTTAGTTAATGGGATTTGGTTTTGGGCAGTGACAGTGATTGTTTGATTTGTTTCTGTATCAAATCTATGGGTTAGGAAAGAGCTAGGGAAACAAAAAACAAAAAACAAATAATAGAAAAAGAATTCATATATATTGAATACAGAATACTAGTAAAATATAAGTAGTATGCTTTTTTAAAATATAATTATCAATTTTGATACTTTAATAATTGACACCACTGTAAATAATTTGTGGCTTGGCCACTGCTTAATAGGATATGGAAATAGAATTTTAATGAGAACAAATTTAAGTCGATGATTGAATATAATGAAAACAAATATAATAACGCAAGCCATTGACAGCTCAGCTCTATATTAAACAAAAGTAAATCAATGCGCAGTAATTAATTCTTCACCCTCCAACAACTTTCATTCATATATAAAAGTTAGTAAGTAAATATTGCTCATGTAATAACATGGAGAGTACTTAAAGGATAATATTATTTCAAAAAAGGACAAATAATTAGTTGATAATGTTGAGGTAAAATACATGGGTTGCTCCTGAATTTAAGGTCATTTGAGTATTGAGCGTGACACTCGAATGGCTGACGTGGCCGTTTTATAATTAAATCCAAAAAATATGGCCAGTCCAAGATTCGAACTCAAAACCTCCCACTTAAAATCTAAATTATGAAACCACCTAAGCTACAAAGCCTAGTTATTAAATTTATTCAAGAATTAAGTTTTATAACAAAATAATTCTTTTTTCCAGATTATTAAAGGACAAAGATACTCATTAGTTTAAGATACACCATCATAAATGTCTTCTCTGCAATTATAAATGTCTTCTCTTAAATTCTTTATATTAACTAAAAATGTGAAGTTTTACCAACAACAAAAAAATAAAACTAAAAATTAAATAATATTTATAATAATAATAATAATAATAATAACCATAATAATAATAATAATAATAACCATAATAACAATAATAATAAATAATAATAATTCTAATTATCTGAAAATTTGAAAATTAATTAGTTTTATTATTTATTAACTAAAAATGTGGAGTTTTACCAACAACAATAAATAAATAAATAAATAAAATAAATAATAATAATAATAATAATAATAACCATAATAACAATAATAATAATTCTAATTATTTTAAAATTTAAAAATTAATTAGTCTTCTCTTTCCCAATAATGTCTTTAAAACTATCCCTTGATAGAATGGAAATACATTAAATATTGTCTTTTCTAATAAATTTCATTGTTAACCAACACATAATAAGTTCATTCACAAGAAACATCACAATTTTCAACATTTTTTTTTCGTTGATGGTTCTAGTGGCAAGCCCACGAGCAGAGAAGAAAGAAAACAGAGACTTCCAGGTTACAGAGGAAGCTATGAAATCGACCCCACTACTTATGAAGTGACCGTTGAGCTTTATCGTTGATGGGTTGAGCCCAAAAGTTCGAGTTATGGAGCCAAGATCGAGCCTTTGCTCTTCCGGTGCCACCAGCTACACCACCTTCGATAAAGACGGGCAGAACAACTTGATTGTTCTTGTTCTCTCCTTTGTCATCTCTTTTTTTTCTTTTTCTATCTCTTCTACAAGTGCTCTGACCTTCGATCTTTCACTCTACCGAATGCCCAAATTATATGACAAGATTGAACAAATTATATGCCCAAATTATATGAAAAGATAATCAATGAGAAGATAACATACCCAGATCATATCGCACAAAAGTAAGATCGAAAGGAGCCCATTTCCATAACCCCAACCCCAGCAAACATCAAGATCGAAAGAAATCCATTCAGAAACTCAAGTCGCCTAAATATAAAAGGAGCCATTAATTACTGATTTCAAAATTTGGTCAGATCTAGATCTAGATCTATTTTCTGGTCAGATCTACATTTGGTAAAGAAATTATCGATTTCCTCTATTTGATCTCACACAAGAATTTTCAGAAGGAGATCCAAAGCATAAAATGTGACACCCCCATAATAGGTCCAATGCAACCAACCCATTCTGAGTCGTCAAACACATGGTACAGAATTCAAATACAAATTTTTATATCACACGGTCGTGCAAAATATGACCACACAACTGTGAGTGTCAATACAAATATGTAGAAAATATAAACATTCAAACTAAGTTCTCATTACAATTATTATTACACTATTTTATAAAAATAGTGAGGACTACTACTGCTCTAATCCGGACCATCACTCTGTCCCCCGACTAGTCCCTGCGACATTCTCATTTCCTGAAGAGGACAATAGAATAAAAGGGTGAGCTCAACTAGCCTAGTAAAAAATATTATGACTAAGATAATAAAGAATAATTTATCGATAGTCTTCAACAAATCAGATAAAATATTATGGACCACAAGTTTTACATCAACAACTGCAGCGGAAATAACAACGCATCAGAAGAATTAAGTAGGAAATAATGTCTACTATCTTCTATGATTTGAAAGTCCATAATCAATATTTTATCCCTGTAACATCAATCAATATATATCTTGAATCAAATATTCATCTTTGCACTACGGGCCAAAGATATTCATCAGGTAATCATCCATCTTTGCACTACAGGCCAAAGATATTCTTTTGTATCTCCATAATCAATATTTTATCCCTGTAACATCAATCAATATATATCTTGAATCAAATATTCATCTTTGCACTACGGGCCAAAGATATTCATCAGGTAATCATCCATCTTTGCACTACAGGCCAAAGATATTCTTTTGTATCACCATTTAAGACTGAAGATGATGAAAAATATTTTAAAGAACGAATCCAGTGAGATAAAGGACAAAAATTAGGGATTCGTAATTTAGTTTATCCAAGTTCAAGAATACACCATAATAATTAATTGTGGAGCAAAATTCAAGAATGAAGATCAAAACTTGGATCCAATCAAAGATAGGAACCATAATAGCCAACTTGGACAAAGAAAAAAAAATTTAATTTTTCTGTGAATAGTATCGTATTCGTGAATAGTGCCGTATACGTGAATAGTGCCGTATACGTGAATAGTAACTCCAATATGAAAAGATAAAAATTTCACAATAAAATTCATACCAATATTTCGGTGTCATGATATTGAAAGAAATAACATCATTTTTGAAAAAAAATAACATCCCTTACCTCAAAAGAACAGTACTTCAAACTGGAATATCGGATATAATACTGAAGAAACTTGCACTGAATAGTAACACTCAAAGTATCAAAATACTCACAAAAATGCGCTCGATATTATAGAGAGAGAAAACTTCTGATTCTGGTGTGATTTTCAAATTCTAACTAAGCACCATATTTATAGAAAAATGCTTAGAATGCCAAAACAGAAAATTTAATAAAATAATATTTTATTTAAAAAAATTTCACGCCCACCTCTTGACCAAAATCATCAGCTCACCACCAGTGGGGCCCACCCATTAAAAAAATATTTTTATTAATAAAAATATTTATAACCCCAAAAATTAATTCAGACCCAATATTCTGAAACTTTCATAATTCATAAAATAGCCCTTTTATCAGAAAAATACAAAATTTATGTCATTTTTATAGGAAATTTAATTCTCTACAACTTTGTAGAAGAAAATTTTTCCAAATTCCAAACATAAATTGTCCGAAATCCACAAACGGATGATTTTCCACACCAAAATACTGATAAAAACACCTCAACACTAATTTCTTCTTTTATATCCACAAAAATAAATATTTTCTTATCATATAAATCAATAATTAATTATTCACAAATAATATTACAGAACTACAATATTGACAACCAGGTCGTTCCTAGGAAAGAGGGGGCCTTCCGATAAGGATTTCTCCTTACTGGCGCGCAATTAAATAATTCCTCCTAGTCAGAACTTCCTTAGACATTGCCAATAATGTTATCTAATAATATTATTCAAATAATATGAATTATTGATCTGATAATGAAAAATACTGTGTAGTGACAATTATTGAATTAACAATAATATAAAAATACTGTGCAATACCGTGTGCTACTATGCAACAATGCGTATTACTTTACTTTATCCACCGGGGTATTCCAACAGTGTTAACGGTAACAACTACGCCGTTATTTAAAAAAATTTATTCTTGTCGTTTTCTTCATCCGACAGTTTTTCGTTATGGGGCCCACAAATGGCTGCGCCGTCGTACGAATATTTCCCGACAGCAAGAATATTCCACGACCAAACGAATATTCCCCGACAACAATGAATATTTTATAACCACTTGCTTATTTAAAATATTTGTACATTTTACCCATAACATTTCACATTATTCAAATTAACCCCTGACTATTTTAAAATAATATATAGAGGAAAATTCAATTTTTTATTCATAAAAGTTGAGGTCTTACATAAAAGATACTAAGAACACCAATAGAGTTGGGAGGAATATCAGAAAGTTGTCTTAGAGCTGGCACAAAGATGTTCATTACGATGATAAAATTAATTAACAACAACAACAACAATAATAATAATAATAATAATAACAATAATAATAATAATAATAACAATAATAATAATAATAACAATAATAGTTTTAATTTTGGGAATAATATTTAGTATTTAATGTGTTTTTATGATTGTTTTGATATATATTTTATGTCAGCTTTTTTAGGGTTATTATGTTTAAGATATGTTTCTTGAGCTGAGGAAATGAATTGATTTGGTATAAATCTTAATCCTTTTGCTAAAGTAATAACTAATTTTTTGTAGCTTAGGTAGTCTCATCATCTAGATTCCAAATGGGAGGTTTTGAGTTCGAATCCTGGGCCGAACATATTTTTGGAATTTAATTGTAGTAAGTCCACATCAGCCACACTACACGTGAAAATTTAATTGAAATGAAATGCCGCGCCGCGAGTGCCACGTAGGAAGTCAACTCCCATGCCATGTGGTGCCTGGGGGTAGAGAGCTCAATACCCAAAATGACCTAAAGTTAAGAGGGGCAACTTATGCATTTTATCTGATAATGTTAAAATGCCTCTCATTTTATGCTGAATTAAGGATAGGTAGAAAACAAAATAAATTGGTGAGGTTCAAGTAAGGAATGACTCGAGTATTAGTTAAATTAAGATGCGTCATGCGTGAGTACTATTGAAATGTCACGTATATTATATTATTCAAAGACGCAGTAGTACGTACTAACTACTGCATGCATCTCCTTCTGAATTAAGTAGTAACTCAGCAAATATATGTAATACTAGCTAGGGTCCCTGCATGTCTCCCTCAGATAGCCAGCCAGATAGGGTTTTGGAATATACCGAGTAAAGTCTACTTGGTGGTCCTAGCCTAGCCTAGGGTCTTATATATACACACAAAAACAAAAGCATTTGTGGGCTTTAGACTGTTGATGCTGCTCAGGAAGCTGAAGGCAGTCTTCCAAGGCAATTAAGTATGTATAGATAGATTTTTATTTTTCATATATCTAATGCTTATTGTGATGAATTTGATATGGATGAAGGATATTGAGGGATGTATGGAAATATTAGTAAGGCTTTGATTTTGAATACTCCTCCAATTTACATATTTATATATATATATATATATATATATATAATTGTGGTTTAATTTAGTGTTGTTAATATATGGGGTCCGGTCCTGCTGTTGATGTGATTTTAATTGGTGCACTGGGGTTCTATAACTAATAATGATCGAGTTGTTTACTTTTGCATGGTAGCAGGGCATAGTTGTAGGTCCTAATTAATTAAGCATGGGCGGGCTGGTACTGACCTGACATGACAAGAGGCTGCTGTGGCTATGCTTTGCTCGGCAGGCATACTGGTTCCCCAGGATATGGAAACTATCTATCTGGAGGAGCTACAGAATAGACTAGACTAGACTAGACTAGACTAGAGTTGTCAAAATTATATATCTTCAGAATCCCCGGCCGGCCTTTTCACTGATCAAGTCATGCATGGATAAGGATGGAAGATGCCAAACAAATTAAACAAGCAGCAGTGAATTAAGTTCTCTTGATGAGCTAGCTGTTGAAATGCATGTTTTTTTCAGAATGGCCGCTTGAAGCCCATGCATCAAGTAGCCATTGCATTGCAGATTAATGCACCCTGCACTGGCCAATGCTTAATTTGTTCAGCATATCCATTATTTTGCTTTTGCTTTTGCTTTTGCTTTCTTCAACAATATTATTATGTCATAAATAAAAGAAAAAACCATGTATTCCATTCATTATTGCTCTAGCCATAAGCCATACTTTTCTGTGATGACAACTTACTTTCCCTTTTTGCAACCAAAGTTTGTTTTCACTCTGCATCTTCCATGCATGGCCCCTCTCCTAATTCATTCTAAATATAAGATCGCAGTTCCCCATAAAAAGAACAAGCATGCATGACACATATATAATTTAAGAAACAAATTGTAGTACGTACTAGCAGCTCCGCCATAATTCTCTATACCAGTATATATAAACTTTAGTATGAGCTAGCTAGGGAAAGCAAGCATCAATGTTGCTAGTTAAGGGATGTGTGTGTAATTATTATTTATTGCTGACAGCTCTCTGGCAGTATATTTTATGGAGATGGATAGAGACTTTTAACGACTTTTCCATTAGTTGGGGTCTGGTCTTAAGACGCTGCTAGCTATACAAGTCAAACTAAACCACAATAAAGTTGTTAAAATACCCAACTTTGCCTGCACAAAATCAATTAAGTAAAAGTAAGAGTATTGGATACCAGTTTGACTTATAAGTTAGAAATTAAGTTCTTGTCCAACACTTAAACAATACAAAATGACTTATAAGTTGGTTTGAAGACTCTCAAATAGTCTTATTAGTTGATAACTCTAGCTTCTTGCATAATTAAAAACACCCCTCTTCACTAAAAGGGACCCATTCACAAAATTTACAAATATTAAAAATATAATTGTATTCCATATTTATCTCTTAAAATAATAAATTGTAATTTAGTAGTTGTAACATGATAATATGATGAAAAAAATGATTATATTATGTCATGTTATACTATAATTACCAATAAAAAAAATTACTTGCGGAATAAAAAAAATAAATAAAACTCTTTTTGCAGGATAAATAGAGTTACCTACAAAAGCAACTTTATGATTTCTCTCTCTAACTCTCTCTTTTTTTTCTTTTTTTCTTTTTTTTTTTTTTTGGGGGGGGGGGGGGGGGGGGGGTGGAGCGGGGAGGGGAGTACCCATATTTCCAGGACCTCTTTCTTCTTGGGGATGATTGGGAATTTAGAAAGGAGAAGATAGAATATCCAAACTATACATACATTATTAGTTGGACAAATTATGAAATCAAAGCACATGGCTTGTGAAAAGGACCGCACCATGAAATTTAGTGCTCAAATAGTTAATTTACATTACATAGAAAAAGATCTTATTCGAAGTTTTTGGTCAAACAGGTGCTTTTTCTTGGCATTCATAATTAAGTTTTTTTGGTACATTAATTTGAAATGGGGTTGGTGAATTGAGTACTACTTTCTTGATACATTATGTGGTGGATTTGAATTGGGACGAAACTGTAGATACTCTTCTAATAAATGCCAGAGTTAGGTAAAAGATGAAAAAACAGAAAGACCATTAAATGTGTAATTTTGATTGAGAAAAAGGTTGAGAATTACTATTGAGATACTATTACATATTAGACCAAAAATCTGTTAAAACAGACATTTGAAGTGGTCAGTGGTAGTTGTGAAAATGACAGTTAGAGAAGAGTGGAAGAGGCAAAGAAAGAGGACCCCCATAAGTCACTATAAAGTTAGTATTCCTCCTAGTTTAAAGATCAATTTTTTAGCCCTTTTTTCCTTTCTCTCACTCCCACCGAGCTAATGATTTGCACTGAAAAACAGAGATTGAGAGAAAAATCCACTTAGAACACCATCATTTTATTACAGTTTCAATGGCTTTTGGTTGTTTTCATGAACATATGATGAAATATTTTGTGTATCTACATGATGGGGTACCTTTCTTTTTCTTCTTCTTCTTCAGTTTCATATGAGCCTACTTTAAGGTATTATACACATCATTAATGAAATATCATTATTCAATTATATAATCGTAGTCTGATGAAATACCATGTATGGTATCATCATTTAAATTTTTTTGAAAGAAAAAATATCTCTTGATTCTGGTTAATATTGTGAATCAATTTTATTTTGAATGTATGGATAGAGATTCATAAATAGTCATATTCATTGAGAAAGAAATTTGATCAATTTTGCCCCATATTTTCTTCTGGGTGCCTTGAACATGTATCGGAATCTTTTTCAAATGATATGAGCATTTAACTAATGGCTGCTTTAAGGTGACCTTGAAGATAATCAACTGTGCTTGATTGATATATTTGGTCACTGTACAGATCTCCATGGGAAAGAAAAGGAGTTGGTTTAGTTTGGTGAAGAGACTTTTCATTCCTGAGGGAAAATCCAAGGAAGAAAAGGTAAATGGTCTGCATTATCTTTCAGTTTTGAATTGGGTACTAAAACTTTTTCTAATATTGGTTATGTTTTCAGAAATCTAAGAGATGGAAATGGGTTTTTGGAAGGCTAAAAATTAAACAATACCCTGCAATTTCAGTGCCAGAAAGAACATTGAGCCAAGCAACAGAGGAGCAGAGAAAGCATGCCGTGGCTGTTGCCATCGCAACAGCTGCTGCAGCTGAAGCTGCTGTTACTGCTGCCCATGCTGCAGCCGAAGTTGTCCGTCTTACGAGTGTCCCTAGTGGTTTTGAAAAGAGAAATCGCAATTCAGCTGCAATTAAAATCCAAGCCTCTTTTCGTGCATATCTTGTGAGCTTCTCCATCCTACCCTCAAGTTCAATTTTGCATTAGTATAATTTGGCTAAAATCATTTCTTAGATATTTATAAAGCAACGCGATTGACATTGGCAGGCAAGGAAAGCATTGAGGGCACTGAAGGGAGTGGTGCGGCTTCAAGCTGTGGTACGAGGCCAAAATGTGAGGCGAATGGTCATCAGTCACTTGACGTCTCTGCAGTCCATTGCAAAAGCTCACTCGCAAGCTCAGCAAATTAGAGTCCCTCGCATTGATGAAAGTTGTATATATGCAGAAGAAAAGCAGTTTTTTAGCCCCAAAAAGATGTTGGAAGACAAGGGCACCAGGGTAAGGAATCTTACTTATCACCGTATATGTTGATGCTGTGCTGTGCATCAATGTTTTGGATATTTGTAGTAGCTAAAAACACGTTTGGTCGTGGATTGCAGCTCGGATGCAAGATTAACAAGAATTGGGATTACAGCTTGTTTTCAAAGGAAGATATGCAATTCTCGTGGTTACAAAGGCAAGAGGCAATCACAAGAAGAGACAGAATGAAGAAATACTCCTTCTCCCATCGAGTAAAACTCCATATTCCTTCAAGACTGATTATGGTATTGGTTAATGTTGCAGAACAAGAAATAGGAACCAAACAAATTAGATTCAATCTTCTGCTGTCTCATGACCACAAAGCTTTCCAACTTTCTTCTCTACAGCACCTTCGTTTTTCCTAAAAGAAATTTGTTTTCCTTTTCCAGGAGAGAAGAAATAATCTAACACCGGAAGAATCAAGCAACAAAGAAAATGGAAGGAGGCCCTGGTTTGAAGAATGCCGAGATGTGGGGGCATGTACAATGAGAGAAACAGAGAAGTTAAAGTCAGCCATCCATGCAAATTTAATCGACACTTCAACATTTGGCAAAAGACAAGTTAAACTGAGGAATGGTCACAAGGAAGAGCCAATAGAGCTATTGAACTCCTCGATTTCACTCCCAAGAAGATCATTTTGTCGAGCAAATAAACAGGACTACTCGATTGCCAATGACACTTCTTTACCAAACTCTCCGGTTTTTCCAACTTACATGGCCGCCACAGAATCTGCCACGGCAAAGGTAAGATCAGCAAGCACCCCAAGGCAACGGATCGGACATGTAGATTTTTGTGCTGTTCATAGTTCACTATATAAGCCCAGGCTCTCTTCTTGGTCTTCTTTTGATGGAGACTTGGCTGGAATTACTGGAAAGAATGCCATTTCTCAGCACAAGTCTGTAAGAATTTGAAGGCCGTTTTCAAAGAATGAATATAACTTTGATTTTCGGTTATTACTTCCATCAAAGGGGTGCTTATGGAAGACTTTCTGTGAAGTGGGAACAAAGAAATTTGCTTAGTTTTGTGTTCAAATTATCAGAAACATCTTGTTTTTGGTTGAACTCCTTTTTTTCTTTCAGGTACATATACAACTTGTTTCTATCTCAATGTATGTGATATAAAAGTGATTCTCTACCTGAAAATTTGAATGTCGAACATAGTTTTTTCCTCGTCCTTTTTTGTTTTGTTTTAATTGGTATTGTGTTCCACAAATGTTGCCTTTCCAGCTATGACAAGAGTGCTTGTACTATGAAGTATGAATATACGAACATCGTGGAAATAATGAGCCTGTGTCACTGCCAAGGGCGTTGCACTTGCATGTATTTGCTATTTTCCTGATTTATTCTGTTTCTTTGGGGAACCCAGATAGAACACAAGGATTTCTTTTTTCTTCCCCACTACGAGGCCAATAATAGAGTCATATAAAATACATCAATCAATATACATGAAAATCATCGAACCCAAGTAAATTAGCTAATGGGAAAAAAACTTCATTTCTAAAATGAGACCTACTATTTGACCTTTTTTTTTAAAAATTTATTTATTAATGATTTAAGATAATAATTGCTTACAAATGAAACTTGTTCTTTTATGCTGCATGCAAACTATACTAGTAGTTGATCCCAGGTTGTGCGTTTCGTTACTCGGGTTCATCGGGTACTTAGCTTGTTTATTTGGAAGAAATACCCCAAAGTGCTTCTCAATTTCCCCCCCGCTCTTGAGATTCTCATCAAACACGGAGAAAATGTAAGTTTCTATAGGCTTCCCTGGCCTTTTTGGAGTCCCTCCCTTTACATGCCGAATCAAATTGTTGTTACAAGTCCTCGCGTTATCGATACTTGCTCCAGCCCCTCCAGCCGTAGGCCATCCACTCTCTGACACAACAATTTCCAATGAAGCGCCACCGGCTTTTTCCAACGCCGCATACACACCGTCCAAAATTGCATCAAAGAGATTCCGGTACCCCAATTGTCCATCTTGTACAACAACCGAATCAGAAGTAAAAAGAGCATAATCTAGGCCAACGTCACGCGAGTTGGCCGCATAACTAAAGTAAGGATACAAGTTTAGTAGTAATGGGGCACGGTGATTCACTAGGAAACTAATGATAGGGTCTAGAAATGATCGAATTTGAGGCGCGAAGGCGCCTATGGAAGGTGGGAATGACACTCCCATTACCCCGGTGTCAATGGCAGTGGAAAGCTTTGATTTGGCTGCCAAGTCCAGCTGCTGAAATCGCGTTGTACACGTTTCTCAAGGCCGGGAGAAGAAATTGTGCATACGCGGCAGTGGCGCCGTTGAGTGGACTAACTTCATTCCCTACTGCGATGTACCTGAAGTTGACGTTGGCATAGTTTCTGACATTGTTTTGGACCCATGAATTGGCATTTGCTTGGCTGGAAGCGAGCGGTTGGAGGTCAGTGTTTGGGACGCCTAACGTGAGCTGAATGTTGGTGCCTCCAAGGGCTTGCAGGGCAGCTTGGTTGGGATTCATAGACTCTCATTCTTCGGATGCTGTTGTGATTGTAGAGCTCCACAACTTCTTGTGCGGATGGTAATCCGTCGCCAAGCATTCCATAGCAAATTCCTATTTGTGCACCTGCATTATATTATATTATATATAGTAGTAGAATCTGATGATAATCTTGTTTCTTTAAAAAATAATTCTAGGATCCTCAGACGTTTGTTGAGAGACGAAGAGAGAGAAACCTGTAGTGTGGAGGCAAGGCTAAAAGCGAAACAAGTAGTAGCAGAATTGTAGGCATATTGGTCGAGAAACATAATTTAGTCATTGGTAAAAAGGAGGAAACTAACTTGGCAAAAATATAAAAAAAAATAACACAGTTTAAGAGGGATAGTTTTGATCTAAAACTTAGCTTCCTTTCTTGTAGAGAGAAAATTGAAATTCGCCTGTTGGAGGTTCGAAAAGTCCTCCATAGAAATTGACAAGTCCATACTTGCTCGAATTTTCAAAGCACATTTATCATCCATCAATATCATCTTCTGGAAATGCCAACTCTATAGTATTTCAAATTTTGAGATGATGTTGTGGAAATACGTGGAATTTGGGTAAGTGCAAAATGATTGTATAGCATTAAATATAATAGCAATTATCTATATTGGTCTTGTTTTAGAAAAATAAAATATTATTTATTGAACAAAAAATAATAAGAAAACCAAAATTATATTTAATACTTTGTGTAATATTGAAAACTAAACAATTAATACTTACTTGAAATTCCCAAACGACTTATATTAAAGGACAACTTATTTTAAGAGACGGATGGAATAGTAGTCAACTTAAATTTTTGTTGCCGTGATGCAGTGTATAATTACATCAAATCGGACTTGAAAGTAGACTCGGAAGACTTGAACGAGTCTATAAACTAAAGTCTGAAAGGAAGACTTGAACGAGTCTATAAACTGAAGTCTGAAAGCTATGCCATAAAACGAAATTTTCCAGCATTAGTAATCAATATGTCGACATGCATTGAATACTAATTATTCTAGAACCAATATTAAGGCCATAACAATTCAGAAAAAAGGGTAGAGAAATTAAGAATTTCAATGCTAACAGCTAAATGGGATATTTGAAGTAAAGGCAATCAAAGAAGTAAATGGTAAATGAGATATTTGAAGGAAAGGTAATCAAAGAAGTAAGACGGTTAAAACTGAAGCAACAAACAAAATAGAGACGGTTTCTTCCTACTAGAAGAAAAGTATGAGAAACAAGGATCAGGTTTCACATCAACCATGTTTTACTTCATAGAATTCCAACCATAATGATACAAATGTACATGTTGTTAAATAGAGCTCAGCTAAGAATTTATAATAATTTTACAAATAAATTTTTTTGACCTTTGCTCTTCTGGTGAGTGAGCATGCCTGCATCCCTCCTCTTCACACCAAATATATGTAAAACAACGGAAAACCTTGTTAAGGTTTTACAGCGCGGCAAATACTACGTATCAAAGAACCAGATATTACTAATCACTCTAGACTCCACCCTCAAGGAAAGCAGTTTGCAATCACTCTTCTAGCATGACCCAATTTTCCCAGCCCCGACTCCGGTATGATTGAATTTGAAACACTTTTTAGAGTAGAGGATCTTCCATTATCTATTTCACTATCCGGAACAATTGATCTCTCAAACTTTTGACTATTTTATCCAGAACCTCATCGTTTTTAGCCAGATAACTTTCAGCTTCCAGTCTATTGTTCAAAACATTCCCATCTATAAAGTAGTTGTTTCCTTCTTTCAATATAACTTCATGTTCACAGGCCAGTTCCAAGACCTCAGATTCAGAGCAAAAGCCTCTCCCAAACTGGATTTCTAGTTCAGCTGTTCTCATTGCAGGTGCAAGTTTATTTTTAACCACTTTGATGCGAATCCCTAGACCTGTAACCTATAACATAATATCAAATAAAACCAGTTTTTTTTTTCAAACCTTCAGAACAATATATATATATATATATAGAGAGAGAGAGACAGAGACAGAGAGTATATATTTTTACATACATATTTAAATGGAATTGTTGAGTAAAAAAAACAGAAGAAAAAACAAATAGCTGCAAAGAAAATAGCAGAGATCTTAAAAAGTATTGACTAAAACACAAAATTGTCCCCTATGTTTGTGCTAGTGTGATATTCCATCCTTGAATTTAACGAATTAGCAAATCCCTCTCTCAAGGTACAATTAGTAGTACTAACATATCCCCTTTTGAGTCAAATTTGCACTACTAATTATAAGTTTTGTACTAAGAATTTTACCTTGAGTGAAGGTTTTGGCTAATACCATTATAGTCTAGTTCACTCCACTTTTGATAAGATAATCTAGTTCAACCAGCTCCTAAAAGAGAAACATTGCATCAACAACCTCACAAACCAAAACTTGTTTCATTATTAAATTCCTTACTGCAAGTGGAAAATGGAGGCGTAGTTTTTCCCACACAATTGAGATCACGAGTCAGATAAACAACAAAATTAAAGAATAACGCCATTCATGATGGAATGTGTGATACTATAAAGTATAACTACAATCATGATTTTTCTCCACACGTTCACACTAACTCACATGTAAGTGTCTTTTATCAGTGTTTATAGAAGTATCCAGAAGGCAAAGAAAATGTTTTCAGAGAGAATAATAGATACGCACGAACAGATGCCATCCTAAAGCAGACTACAACCCATGAATAAATATTACACACTCTTCCAGAGATATTAACCATACAATTTTCTTTTACTATTACTTTCTTTTTTTTTTTTGGGGGGGGGGGGGGGGGGGTGGGGAATGTTTGGCTAAACTGTGTCCTGCCCCTAATGGATTCAAACCAAAAAAAAAACTGACCCAAATAGAAAACCCCCGCCCCAATACGGGCTATGACTACAGCACCGTGCCCAATAAATATCGGAACCAACAAGCCCACCACAAGAAAATAATATTTAAAGTAGCAATATCCAACTAACTGTGTTTAATGAAATGTTTTGAGGTTAGGTGTCCATGGTGAGTTGGTTTAGTCAAGTTATCTTGGGCATTTTGACTTGGGTATATTAGTATATTTGCAAGACAAGGATATTTAAGGTTTTTAGTATTTCACATATGTTGCTGTCGAACATTAATTTTAATGAGTGTGTTTATTCAATAAATTGTGCTTGTGTTGAACTGTGTGACCTTCGCTTGAAATTTTAGCCAATCCCTTGCAAGGATGAATCTTCCTCTTCTTCCTTAACTACCCTTCTTTGCCATCTACCCTTCTATGCAATTTGCTTGACATTTAGCATCAATTACAAGGGTAACACATTACTTATATTATTACTAATTAGCATGTTCCTCCAAGGTCATTGATGATGATATTAGTGTAAATAGTTGTACAAATTTTACCTTATCCTTACTCTTGAGCAATCCTTTTCTGATCATTCTCAATCGTATAGCGGAATAGAATTGCAAAGCATTTCCGCCACAAGTGACCTCATCTTTATGTCCAATTACTTGGCCTGACCTTAAATGCGATCTCACCTAATAGAAGAGATAAAATCCAACAGTTAATGCAAGTAGTCAGAGGACATGACATATATTAAGCCAGAGTATTCTAATAAGTAAATTCCAACCTGATTAATAAAGATAATAAGAGTTCTAGAGTGGCATAATGTGTATTGAATCTTTCGTAGTGCTTTAGTCATTATTTGTGATTGTATGTTGTCATACTTTTCACCTATCATAAAATCAAGTTCATGTTGGGGAACAAGAGCAGCTACCTGCAAAAGTAATACATGTAAAAAAAATAATGAAAGCATAAAGAATAATGATTCCAAAAGCAGAAGTTAAGTGAACTGCAACAAACATCTAAAATCAGTTAAGTCAATATCCGAAGATTAAGCATCTACATCATGATTCATGAGCAACAATAGTGTCTACGAATGATATTAACATCAACGAAGAAATTATTCAAAAAGGAAAATCACCATATAACTATCAAAAGAACCACACTACATAGCTAGCAGCAGTCAAGTAAAATCAATAAGATACTCGGATCAAAGAAGCCGTATGACATAAAATATTTCAACATTGGGCTAAACATGCTATTGATATAAATACAAGGAGCAAATTACATATGAAAGGAAAACCACGATGTAACTCTCAGAAAATCCACCTAGAGACTTCTTTTTTCCATATATTCTTTTTGATTATTGCTTTTTAAAATCAATAATTGATTCTGGGCTGTTCATTTTAGCTTCTTAGGGAAAATTTAAGTGCTTCTGGCCAAAAAGTAATAATCAGACAAGAGGTTGCTTTATCAACTTATTTAAAAAAAAACAATGAGTGCATGGAAACCCAATTGTGGATCTCATGAAAATAGTACAACTTCAGAAAAAGAGAAGGAAGAGAGAGAGAGAACATCCCCAACCTCAAAATAAAGCAAGAATGTATTACAATTTACAGGTCCCAAGCCCAGTCACGTCAAAGAAATACATTCGAAATGGATTCCAATAAGAGTTTCAGGATAACAAGATGGCAAACAATGACTAGCTATGTCAGAGAAAGGAGAAGAAACCTTACACTGTCAACCACGATTACATCCACAGATCCACTTTTTGTCAGGGTATCAACAACACTCAACAAATTTTCAGCTGAATCTGGCTGCGAAATAAGGAGATTTTCTGTATTTACACCTATTGACTCTGCAAGTGAAGGGTCCAATGCATTTTCCACATCAAGATATGCACAGTAACCTGCCAAAAAACACGATATAGTAATCAAAGATTAGTTTACATATTCAAAAGATAGTACCATATCTGAGAGGAGTAGCATCTCAAAGAGGAAGTATTCAAATGGAGACTTGGTATCCTTTGCCTTCATCAGAATTCAGAAGAGAATCTCCTGCCCATGGGACTACAGTATGGAGGAAGTTAATAAATTTAATAGATCATGAAAATTGTAAGTGAGGAACATAGCTTTAAATTTAAAAAGATATCTGCAATTGTTACCACTAAATCTTCAAAAATGAGAGCTAATAACCCAGTGGGTAAAATTAGGGTTGTAAATGGAGTCCGAAATATCCGATATTCGTTCCTAAAATTTGTATCCGTATTCGCGTCAAAGCGGATATTATCTGTATCTGTGTCAAAACGGATGCGGATATATGCATGTTCGTATCCGTAATATCAATACATATATTGTTGAATTTGTGTATATATATATACATATACATTACATGTACAAGTGTAAATCTCTCATGTAATATTAATATACAATATATGAAAGTATTAAAATCTATTGATTATACAATTTTTATAACTATTTTATGATATACGATATAATTTTTTAAAAATATGGATACATAGTATTATATATATATATATATATATATATATATCGGTCCGGATCTTAAGCTCACCCAACTCACCCCTTTTAGCGACGGACCGGGCGACGGTTTGGTCCGTCGCTATATATACAACCGTCGTCCTAGCTTTTAGCGACGGACAACATATAGATGGCAGTTGTATATATAGCGACGGACGAACCGTCGTCCGGTCTGTCGCTAAAGGAGGGTGAGTTTGGGTGAGATTTTAGTTGGGTGAGCCTAAGATCCTTATCGATATATATATATATATATATATATGTAATTTTATTATTTTATTTGGTTGATTACATCATCTCTAACTATTAGTTGATTAAGTGAATATTTTTTTTGTTATTAATTTAACATTGTGCAAGAATTAAATAAAAAAATTGCAACTTTTAAAATTTTATTTTGAACGAATGCGAATACGGATACAGATACGGATATGCAGATATTTGATATATTTATTCATATTATATTGTATAAAACGGATACGGATAATATCAGTATTCGAATGTTATCCGCCGGATACGAATAAAGATATTTCATTTGCATATCCGTCGAATACGGATATGAATACAAATTCTAAAATTTATTTTCGAATACGAATATACCTGTATTTGCATCCGAAAATATCCGTTTACAACCCTAGGTAAAACAGTGTATGTTCTATATTGACCAATGTACATACTTGCATGTGTGTCTTGAACCTTTGAAGCTACGACAATTATTTATTGATTAATATTACTAGGAACAATTTTTTACTTTTCATTTAATATATCTATGCTCATGTCATGATCAATGCAATCACATAATTGTTCATACCGTATTCACTGCTTAATTTGATATCCTTATTAATTTTCTCATTGATTATCATTGTTCAACAGAACAAAAAGGGAAAGAGGAAAAAAACAAACAATATATAAAATAGATGTTTTCATCATAATCTTCGTATTAGGCAGCACTTAAATTCAAGAGCAGTAGAAATCTTACAAGTTTTTAGATTTATATTCAGTGCCTTACACAATTTTGATAATCATGTATTTAAAACGTGATTACAATGTCAGTAACTTCAAGTACAAAATCAAAAATGATAATATGCACCTCCAAGCTTTTGAGCTTCCTTGATTATATGAAGGGCCAATGTTGTCTTGCCTGATGCCTCTTGCCCAAAAATTTCAACAATCCTTCCCTACAAAGTGGAAAACTACTCTTCTTTAGTTATTACGGAAAACAGGGTAGATATTTGCAGGTACTAATGAAATCTGAGCACATAATATGCAGTTCTTAAAGCATACTACCAGAAAAGGGGACACCATTTATATTTAGCACTCACCAGGTAACTATAAAGGCTCGTCCTAAAACCTCATATTACATATTGACCATGTTATGTGTAGCGTGTCAAAATATCCAACAATTATACAAATCAAGTCATGACAAGCTAGGCGTTATGAACTTGATTTCATATTCCTCTTCACCAATCCCCATGTCATGCTGTTTCTTGAAGAACTAGAGCTCTCAAACATGTGTTTTCTCCATCTCTCCCCCCCCCCCTTCCTCTCTTTTAACACCCTATGCTGCACTATTTTACCAATATCAAAAGAGAATGGATATTCTTCGAGTGATTTGAAACTATATTAACCCTTCGACGGAACAAGAGAAATCAACATTTCTTAACAAATCCAATAAGAATGTACATTTCCTTCAGAGTCATGCTGTGAAGACTCAATTATGCAGGTTGCAAAAAACAAAGGGAAAGAAGAAGATTCAAAAACAGGAAAAATGAATATCATTTCAAAGTCAAGTAATAAATAAACCAGCGGATAATAGCCTTTATATTTGTATCTAGATTTGAAATATTTATTAGTTCTTGTTATTGAGAGCATTTGGTAAATTCAAGTTACTTAGACCACAGATAACGTTCATATTAGGTTACCCCAGAAAAGGTTTTCTTTCTGTAAGCAATATCACTTCTTACTTATCACCTACTCACAAAGCTACTTTCATCTATTAGGATAACTCAGTAGTTAGTACTTAGCTATGAAGTAACCACCTATGCTAGTTTCATTATAAGCTATATAGATATGGTTTTTATACACAGGCTTGTAACTTGCACCTAGAAGTTCTCTAATCATGTTTGTAACTTCTTCAAAAATGAATGATTTGAAAATATATTAAGGCTTCTAGTCTTTCATGTCTGAGATGCCTGCTACACAACCCTATTCACTGTAGAGGACCACATGTTTCGTGCCATCAGAGTCGTGCTTGAAAATTGTTGCCTGCTTTGTTCATCTACTTAAATTTACATGTTCATCTAATATACAGTTATATGTTTACACAAAAATGTGACTAGGATTCACAATGTTGCTTTTTAATAGATCACCTTTGGTAATCCGCCAACCCCAAGAGCTAGGTCAAGCTTCAATGAGCCCGTTGATATCACAGATGCACGTCGTGCCCCAAAAAAGCGCTGCAAAGATAACATGGATTCTTTGCTAAAATCACCCGCAAGCTGAGTGAGAGCCATACGCAGCGCAGTAGCTTTTTCCGTTGTTTCGACTTCATCACGTAGTTCATCAGCCTCAAATTCCAAAGCCTCAGCTGAGAATATGAAAGCAATTAAATGATAAAATTCAACCAGATTAAACCATTAGAATTTAGAAACAAACAAAGAACTAAGTAAACCAAAAACCTTCCACGGTAACTTCTTCTTCTTCTTCTTCTTCTTCTTCTTCTTCTTCTTATTATTATTATTATTATTATAGAAATTTGATTCAGTTGTAACTAACAATTACCTCCTCTGGTTCCCCAAAAAATGTCAAGTTTTTGTTTTTATGCAAATTAATGGACAAAAAAATTAAGTTATTTTAAATGGGTGTTTTGCTTGTACAAGTGGACCCATTCTTCAAATAAAACGTTTCCTTCTTTATGTGCTTTACTTACACAATGGGTCTCATTTACCCATAAGTTTTATTGCCTGTTTAAATATTAGAAAAACTCAAAAGTGACAATTTTTGTGAAGCAGGGAGGGAGTATTAAATTGATTCAATCATGAGAAATACTTAAGCTAGGTTTTGGCATTGACACCTAAAATCGTTATTAACCGTGTGTACATCAAGCAAGGGATATTAAAATTTGGCCAACTTGGGGATATAGAAAAAAAAATGAAAACTTTCTTCAAAATTTGGTTCAGTGTCAAACAAACTTGAAGTCTTGAATAAATCGATGTACTACTTTCGATGTTAAGTGCACTGCTTAGTGTGGCTGTCTTTCAGAAGACATGCACTAGGTAAAATAGATTTCAGAGGAATGTGTAGGCAGCTCCTAAAAGGTGTTGTATGTTTCATTCAGAGGAAAGACCTATCAGCCATCTATTTCTTCATTGTATCTTGCTTGGGAACTCTGGGTACTCTTATCAATTTTGGGAGTTGTGTGGATTCACAAGAGCTGCTAGATATGCAAGTTGGTTGATTTCAGCATACAGACTACCAGACATAAAAAGATTAGGAAATTCATACTCAGAAGTCCGATATTTAATCTAAACAGAAATGCAAAGGTGAAAATGAAAAGTTTCTTACCTGCTGAAGAAAAAAAACAGGTGCCTTTTTCAGTCCGAGCAAGTACATCTCTTCTTCTGTTCTGGAGAAAATAGCAGGACGTGATAAACTACAATAAGTAATGGGCAATCATAGTATTTTAACCAATGTATATTCAGAAGCTATTAATTCAGATATGTCCCATGTCTTCCTCACTAATCCCTATAATATTCTACTAAGGAACCCTTGATGTAGGACAGTAAACTTATATTTCGTTCGACTTGGTATGGCATCCTCAACTATTGTCACTTAGTGTTATCACTTTTCACGTGTTTGGAAGTTAATATGTGTTCATCAAGTGTTTCCATTTAGCAACTCTTATGAATATAATAACTATAATGAAAAACAACCTATTAGACAAAGAAATCTGCCAAAGTAGAAAACACATCCCAGGAGTTTGCCTCTAGTTTTGAAGAATTCGACAACCATGTTGTACTTATCAAAAGAAGGTTCTTTTATAACAATGTGGTAAGTAATCCTTTGTCAAAACTCAAAACGAGACAGCAAAAACAGTGAAGGATCTCAAAATTAATGTTGTTTATCAAAAATTAATTAATGCAATTGTTATTATTATAATTATTTGTGAAGTAATAATAAATACAAATTAATTATTTCGAAAAATACATCAATTAACGATTTGATTTAACTCGGATGAAAGTTAGATGGGACTTTTTTGGAACGGAGGGAGTATTATTAAGAAAAAAAAACTACCATGCTACGATGCTAGCAGAATACAGAGAGAGAGAGAATTGGGGGGAGTAGAGTGTGAAACAGAAGAACCTGTAGTTTGCAGGAAGAGAGGATAGATAATAGGCGGCTTGTTCCGAATGTACCGAATCGATGACACTGAACAAACTGAAGAGCTAATTTAACAACCATGGCTTCTAGGGTTCTTCTGTAAGCCAACCGATAGTAGCTAGGGTTTTATAAAATCAGCTTTTAACATATTTTCACCCCTTTTGAGTTCTGAGCTCTGTCGCGCCTTTTTTTTATTTTATTTATTTCTTTCTATTTTTCCTTCCCTGTGGCAGTGAGTACTGTAGTTAGTGTACCACCTCCAGGTTGGAGTTCTATTTTATATTTTGTATTTTTTAAATGAGATTTATTTAGCGCAATTAAACATTATTTGATAATTCATTGAAGCAGTATAAGATATCACTCGTTAAGTGCCCAAGCCTTAAAGTCATATCAGTCGTTAGATAATTCATTGGACGGTCAAAGATCTGTTAGCCGGGGAAACTCTGAAAAAAATGAATTACGGCAGACATGTTTGAACTTTGAAGCAGTATTTGGTAGGAAAAGTCAAAAGATTCCAACAAACTCCAACTCAAAAGTACCAAAACACCAAATCCCCATTTTACTCGTGTTCGGAGAGGATAAAATTTTGGAATTTCTTCTTCTTCATCCTCGAATTTCTTTTTGAATTATATAAGAATCATCAGCTCAATCATCCATTCCTCATGTCGTCATCAATCTCTCAGCTGTCGTGCTTCTCTTCGATCCACCGGCGACAACAGATTCAAACCCGATTATACACCTTCACAAAGGTATCTTACTAAACCCTAATTCTGCATTGTTATGAACGTGATATTAGAAAATTATGCCTTGTAATCTTTGGTTATATAAATCAGGGTGGAATTTATTTGATACTCCTCTATTCCATAAAATTGTCACTTACGAAATCTTAAGATCCTAAAGATATGAATTATTTGGTTTTGAAATTCAGGATTTTGGAAATTAGCTAGGGTCAAAAGTCAAATGGTACTCTTTTTTGGAACGGATGGAGAATTACAAATTTTTCCTATGCTAGATAGATGTTGTGTTTTCGATTTCTGAGTTTGAGGTTATATTGATAACTAATTTATATGTTTTCAGCTGCTGTAAAGGGATTGATTTGTTTCTTAATTTTTTTTTCATAATGTATATTTCAAAATATATGTAGGTATGTAGATTAAAATTGCACATGTTTGTGACATATATTAGTAGATATGCTGAGAAATTGTTGATAGAGTGATAAAGATAACCGCAACTAAACAATTTGAGTTTGAAATGTAATTTCTGATGATGAAAGTGAGAGAGCAAATCCTTGGAAAACTTAATAGTTGAAATTGCAATATTTGGTACTGAGAATTATGCTACCTATGGCAAGGGAGTCACACATTATCCTGATTGAATATTGCATTATATACATTAGTTAATGAAGTCACTCTGTGCACTTGTTGACTGTTATCTGAGCAATTTATATGAATTTAAGACACTACAAAAGAAGATACTTATGAATCTAATGTAACTAAGCATGGTTGCTTCCTCTTGAGTCTGAAAAGATAAAGTTGGCATTTCAAATGGATTTGAAGTCTAAGCAAAACTTTGCTGGCACTTGGGAATAGATCCAGAATGGTTTAGTTGTGTTAATTTGATAACATCTTGTCATTTGGAGGTGATATTAATGACTGAAAAGTTACATTTTCTAGGTATTGGTTGTTAGAAGCCAAGATGCACGTCGCACAGAAATATCCAGTTCTGACAGGAAGGTCACCCTAAGTTATACAGAAGATGCTGTGACATCGCATAATGACAGATCAGAGAAGATATATTCTGATACCGAAGAGCATGTCAATGGAAAATCGATGAGTGAGCCCATAGATCATGTTGTCACCGAAGAAAAAAGAGCAGCAAAGATCCATGATTTTTGTTTTGGAATTCCGTATGGTGAGTTTTCTTCACAGTTAATGATGAACTTCTAGTGCTCCATTACAATAAAATAAAATGGAAAATAAACGAAAGAAACTAAAAAAGAAGAGTTTTACATTATTACATCTACATACAAACTATTTGTTGGAGGCTTAAAGAGTTTCAGATACTTGTATGTCTATGTTAAGGTGCATTAAAGCTGTTTCCATAAGTATGTGAATTTACAAATACAGCACAGAGATTAGATGTTCAAAGTACCTCTTATATTTTTTCCCCTTTTCCTACTTTATGCGTGAAAATTCTGGAAAGTTGTATGTAATTCTATATCTTACCTTGATTCATCATTATCTTTTATTTCAACACTTTAATTGTGCAAGGAAGGTAACTCTGAAATTTTTGATTGTCACTCAATTAAAAAGAATGTCTACTCACAAACATGGGTTCATCCCTTCAGAACAGGATTCGTCCATAAACACATAGAAGAAGCATTATCCCAAAAGCGTGTGCATCAACTTATCATATTGACCAATGTAATTGAATTAATTTATTTCAAATGGATCAAATCGAAACTTTCACAACCCACCAGCACAATTACTATTTAGGAGGTGATCATCGACAGTTTCCTGTTAGCAAGGATTCAATGCCTATGGCTTGACTCTTGACTGTCTTGAGTAATTAATCATCACATTGGTATCCTAACAAGCTCACCAAACAAAGAAAGCAATCTTCACTTGATGTGTGGATTGTCTAATATGTTTCCAGGGGGCAGTTATTCTTCTTAATTTCTTTGGAATAAAAACCCAAGCCACTTTGATTAAAAGGGGATGGAGGGGGTAGGTTCAAAATCAATATTTCTCTTTATGTACGGTCTTTGTACATATTTATATCTGAATGTCATTTTTTTCTTTTCTTATACAACATAAAAGAGATTTATTCACCCCTTCCCTCTGGCACAGTGTCCTTTTTATACCATTTGGTTTTGTTTGATTTGTGAATCTACTATGAAGACCCCAAAAGGCGTGAAACTAGTGTACATATGATATATACAAGAACAAGGGAGGAAAAGATCACAATAACTCACCACAAAGAAGCATAAATAAGACAGACAAAGCAATATCCAAAGTGCTTGTAGACCTAAAGGAAGCACCGCTAAATGGGAGAATGCTTTTCAAAACAGTGTGATCCTTGTTTTTTAGGACTCTTAATGTTGCATTTTAGATAGATAGTATCAATAATTTTCAATGCTACTTGTTTTCTGACTCCCAAAGCTTAGCAATACATTTATTAAGCATTGTTCGAAAGGTATCATGGAGTTCTCAGTTACGAATTACAGTGGTTGAACCTTCCACTAATAGAAGCATAGATTTGATGCCATTTTGTTTTTCATCCTCTGCTCAAGTTGAGTGTATGGGCACAAGTAAACTATTCTATTTTAACAATGGATTTACTCGAAATAGTTGACTAATTGATATGTATCATTGGTTTTTTCTAAAGACCACATCACACATTAAAACAGAATGATGATATTGATGCTATGTGGACATGATGTATTATCTATTAAGTTAGTAAATCTCTTTACTTATATATAATTATATAACCGTTGTACAACCCATGAAGTCTTAAGCCTGATGGTAAAAAGATTGACCCCCTGTGACCTTTAGGTATGATGTTTGGTTCTCATTTGGGTGAGTTTATTTCTTTCTTCATGTGAACCTTGTATCCTCCTTTATGTGAGGCTTGATTAATTATTGTAATGTCTCACAGTTAATTGATATTGTGATTGTGTTCTTGATTATGATAATTCATTGAACATCATCCCCAAATCAGGGCTTTAAAAAAAGCCTTTGTACTTTATGTCTTTTCTTTCTTTTTTCTTTTTATAATTTGTTCAATTAGGCTTCTGTAATTCTACCATAAATTGAAGGGTAAACTGTTTACTTTTTTACAATTTTAGTGATTATATATTGTCATTTATATGCTGTACTTCATGCTAGGTGGGCTTGTCTTAAGTGGGGGTCTTGTAGGTTCTATCTTTTCGAGGAACCTTGGTACTTTAGGCACTGGTGTCTTCTTTGGAGGTGCTTTACTGGCCCTCAGCACTTTCAGCTTAAAGATCTGGAGAGAAGGAAAGCCCAGCCTGCCTTTCATACTAGGACAAGCAGGTATGTACTTCCTCTGCCCATAAAAGATGGCTCAAATACAAAAGAATTTGTTCCACAAATGATGGCTTAAGTACACTAAAATGATATATAAAGACTACTTTGTCAGTTTGTCCTCAAAAGTACTTAGGTGGGGTCCATTAATTTAAAGAAAGAAAAATATTTCCTAGCATACTATATGTAGGGTTCACTATGGGTAAAAATAGAAATTATTTGATACTTTGTCCTCTTATTGTAAGTTTCTTAATTTGCATAAAAGGTGTACTTCAATAATCTATTTTGGGACAGAGGGAGCATTATATTTATAATTTGAAAAGGGTCATGATGCTGAAAATTTCCTTCCTATATTCCATAATGTTCAATATGTGCTCTTTTTAGGATTTTTTTTCAAGTAAAACATTTTTATTCTTTTTATGCTTCATGTAATAGTTTCATCTTGTTGTGTGGGAAAAAAAGAAGAAGAAACTTTAGTACATGATCAAGGAGCATGCACACGAACATGAAGGAAATAAAAGAAATGAGGATAGAACAGGATGCTTCACCATCAGCTTTGGTTTGACAAAGCCTGCTTGGTAATGGCAGATAAAAGTAGTATAACACCAATCACAAAGTACAATAATTTAACTACGTTACGTATTAAAAAAATAATGACAATAATTTACAGCGTTAACTTTAGGATCTTGCAATCATTTATACAATCTATGAAGCAGACCCACCTAATTCTACTTGGAATGTGATTTAGAAATGAGAAACCAAAATAACCTATCCTGACTAACTTCCTGGATATAAAAAAATTAAAATCATCATGATTCAAAACATAATTAAGAATAATCACTATACCCAAAAATGCATAATATCAAGTATCAGGAAGTTGTAAGCATTGTTATAAAAAAGTTCACACACACTACATGCATTGTTTGAAAAATTACATGCATTTTGCATCTTTAATCCAGTGTAAACTGCATGCCATTCAATAAACTTAAATACTGCAGTTGCTAGTCTAGGCATTTGGGTATGTGGCAATCTAGTCACAAATCCTTGAGGGGTATGAATTCTAGTGGGTAGAACTATATACTTCTTCAACGTGTGTTCAGTGTTTACCGTGGTGGATCATTCGGTGGTTGATAAGGAGGTACTTAGATTCCCTAGGAGGTAAATAGGTTGTAATTCTCCCAACACTGATTAGTCAGTGTCGAGAGAAGAGGGGGGGGGGGGGGCTTATACTTTTTCTCGCCCACCTTCCCATTCTGCTAAATAAAGAATTGGGTCCATTATCTTCTCTTTTACTTTTTGATTCAGACTAGTTAGGCTACATATTGGAAGGTATTGAACCCTTGCTCAAATATCTCCCAGCCATATGATACCCTGTCGTTCTCAACCTTCGAGTGAGATGGAACCTTACCGCTAGGTGATGCAGGACAAGGTTGATGAAGGAAGGAATAAAGGAAAATAATATGGTGACAAAAGTCATAAAAGCACAAGGTCTAATATAATCTATTCAATGAAAATAATGATGGATTGCATCAATTTAGATAGGAATAAAGGAAACCCTCAAACTTGGAGACCAAGTAAAACTGTAATGCTACTAGGGTAATCTACTTTTAAAAGGAAACAAATCACTAATTACCATCTACTATAATCAAAGCCTCTAAAATAATCTATATAATATAATATAAATATTTAAAATAAATCTCTAACTAACAATGTAAACTATTTAATCAATAATCTCTTTATTCTCTTGCTTCAATCCTCATAACTACGCCAACTCTTTGCCTTGGGTTCATTATTTTGATAAAGATGACCAAAATAACTGGTGGAATATAAAGTATCCTTGACCTTTCTCAAGGATAAATTGATGATATAAATTTTCTATTGGTGAACAAGGAAAATACCTAAACAAGAATGCTCATTAAACAAACCCACTGTTTATTGGTGGATTTCTCGTCGTCTTATTTGTTATTCCCTTCTACTTCTATAAAATCTTCTTCCTTTTTTTCTTAAAATTTTAAGGTTTCATCAAAATATGATCCAAATTGATTCTTTCATTCTCTCCATGAACTTCATCAAGAAATAACAACCTTCTTAATGGTGGATGATTACCATGACTTAGGTTTTTTTGCTTTGATTGAAAAAGATGTACAGTAGATATACTTTCTGTTCCGCATTTTTCTTTGGACATTAACAATAACTAATCTATTTCACTGTCTCGGATGTCTGTCTACTTGTGGCCTCGCAGTCCTAGCTGCAGCCCTGCTCTGGAAGAACTTTCAGTCCTACTCAATGGTAGTAATCACAACAGAATTCTCCAAAATGATATTCTCACTCGTTTACTGCCTTCGTATTTGACTTTAACTTGAAAATGGTATTTGTTTATGCAGACAAAGAAAATATTTCCTACAGGCTTATATGCTGTCGTTAGGTACTGAAACATCCACTAGCACTAGTATTATTCATGAAAATCCTTGGGAGTTTTTACCGTTGATGTAAACGGATTTTTCTGCTTTTCTTTAACTACAGTGCTGCGATGTTGTGCTTCTATACTTATGTGGTGATGTCTGGAGGCAACCCTCCACCAAAGAAATTGAAGTCATCAGCAGTTGTCTCATCATAATTAGGACCATGGGCCAGATTGCCTGTTGGGGTATAGGGTTTTCTTTTCTTGCCACTTTATTACCTGAGGTGGGTTATAAGTGAACACAACCACAGTTGCTTCATTTACTTGTGTTTGTACTGCAGGTTATTAGCTTTGAGAAGATGGAATATATTTTGGTATACTGGGCTTTTAATATATTTATATGAAAGATGAGGTGAAACTAGTGGAATTTGGATTCCGCACTGCTGCCCCCAATAATTTAGAGTATCTATGTAATTTTATATGGATTGCACTGTTACTTTTATTATATTATAAATAATGCTACTATCACATAATTTTGGGTCATATAATGCTCACATACACACACATGCATGTTGCGGGTCGTGCGTGACATGCAGGGTCCGTACATGTGCATGTGTATGTGAGTTTTATGTGACCCAAATTATGTAATAGTAACATTGCTCTTTTATTGGTTTTATGTGACCCAAATTATGTGATAGTAGCATTGCTCTTTTATTGGTTTAATGAACCATTGTCGCTTTAATCTATTTTGGTCAATTTAAAAATTAGATGGATTCATAAAACTTGAGACATTGGTATCTTACCAATGTTAAGATTTTTGTACTCAATATTGATAATTGAAAAATTAATTCAATTAAAAATTTAATATCATCCGAGTCAACTCAATTGGATAATATGAATAACTAACGACTTAACTCAGTTGGTTGATTGAAAAAAAGTTAATTGGGGAATCGCTACTGACTTAACTCGTTGATTGAAAAGAAGTTTATTACATTAGCCTAGCTTTAGCTCGTTCATTAAGCCTTAAATATCTTGTAAATTTGTAAATTCTTGGGTTGAAGAGGTTTGCTTGGACAAACTTCGAACTAATTTTCTAGGATTCAGTTTGTTATGGCTGTTTTTCCAAATACGCCCTTCCCGTTTTATTGTTGAATGAAACTGCAGGATCATTGTTTTTTTAGCAAATACGACTAGTAAATTTCTGAGCTAATACATGTTATACGTACTACGAGAATTTTTACTGGGAAACACAGGTACGCGCGCGCTTTTCTATTTAGAACTGAAGCCAGAATTACATAGATGATCTTAATCGATTTGAAATCGGTTATAAATTGTTGAAACAAGTTTGTTTTGATTTTGAAATTTTGTATGTGCATGCCTAGAAAGAGGGTGAATAGGTGTGTGCGTGCGTCAATGATCTATGCCAAATTTTAAAATTTTATGTTTCAAAAGTAATTCAGACATGTAAAATTTAGCTATTTGTTTTAGGACCCGTCTACTTTCAGTTGTTCGTCAAATTCTTCATGTATTACTTTACTCAACCCTAAACCATGCATGCAATGATATTTTGGGATTTTCTAGTGCTAAAATCAGGATTAAATAAATTGAAAAGTAAGGCAACAATCAATTACACATTCACACCCAGATTTATACTTAGTTCAGTCCCTTAGTACTCTACTCTATGAGCCTACTTCCAAGGCCAGGTATGAATTGATACCCAGCATGTTTTCATTAATTAATTTTTAATTAAAATATTTTCTGTACAAATCAGCTCTGTCCCCTTTGCACAACTGTTGCAACTTTGAGCTTTCTTTATACAGACCTATTCATTACTAGATCAATAACAAACCAACTTGGCTTGTATACAAGTTTTAAGATGAAAGAATATAATTACAACTAATAACTAATCATTTTCAGCAAGAAGAATTTAAGAACATGGCAAGAAGAATATTTACTAGAAAGTTTTCTGTGTAATTCAATTATTCATGAATGAGAGTACTTATGTTTTTTTAAGGAGAGATTTGTTTTTAAAAGAATATAACTATAAAATTCTGCAAAAAAAATCTTTCAAACAATTTGAAATAGAATAGGACTAATAGAGTAAATCTTTGAAAAATTCTCAACCGATAAGATTTGACTTGATATGGCATATCTTAACTGATTTTGTTTCCCAAACGGATAGAAATTTTAGCCAAGGTCAATTTTATGAAAAACCAGGTTTTAAAAGAGTATACTAGCTAGCAATTATAAAAACGGCCTATGTGATCTTCTAGAGACCTAATCCAGTAATGCTCCTATGTTTTCTTTATGGTTGTTAAACTCGGACTGGACCGACGGTTCAATCGGTTTAAACCGAAACAGATCGACACTCCGGTCTCGGATTGAATCAATTAACTAATTTTGGTCAAAACCCGGTACAAACGACCGGTGGTTCAACTGGTAAAATCGATTAACTTAACTTAGTGAACCGGTTTTAATTATTTATTAATATTTTTTTGTACAAATTTTTTAATATTAAAATTAACCACCTTTAGTAATATTGTAACTCAACTTTATTATGTTTTAGTTCATAAAAACGAAATTTTGTAAAATTTTATTAATTACTAACAATATATATTAATTTTTATATATTAATAAGTCACTGGGTCAATGACCTTTTCCACCCATCCGTTACCTTTTCCGATTCGGTGACCGATTCGAGTCTAAAAACCTTGATTTTCTTGTCTTTGTTGGGCCTCCAGAATTCGAGCACATTTTTGACAATAATATCAAATTATATCCCCCCCAACCACTTGTCCAAACCTGTTAATCAAAAACACTTTCATACAAAATATGTTGTCATCATTAAAACATTAAACAAACAAACACTTTCAAACATTTATTACTTTGAGGGAACCAATTTTCTAGTTACTCTTTCAAGTTTATTAGTCAAATTTAATTGTATGGAATTAATTAATATTAAGGTTCTTGAGCAATATGAAAAATTTCAGATTCGGTTTGAGAATTTTATTCTTTAAAGGAGAAAAGGGTATAAAATAATTTATTTCTATCGAGAATTGAATGAATCATTTTACTCTATTCTATTTTCTATTTTATTCAATTCTTTCACCAATTTCATTCATTTAATTCAAACGTACTATCAACAAAAACAATAAAGTCTGATAATTTCACATGGTACCAACGAAGGCTATTTACCTACTAAATCACATCCAATATATATAAAAAGGGTTCTCTTAACATGTGCCTTAAGGGCACATGCTAAGCACACAGTTCAAGAAAATATTTTTTTGAACTGTGTGTATATTCTCTTGATTTCTGTATGTGCATCAAGTTCAAAGAAATATGCACACAATTTAAAAAAATATTATCTTGAACTGTGCGCTTAGCATGTGCCCTTAGGGCACATGTTAAGAAATTCCATATATAAAAGCCCTAGACTGACGCATTATCTGTGCATAGCAAAAAACTAGAGAAGCTTCTAAAAAAAACTCAAGTACATGAAAAGACCGTGGTTTTAACTTTTATAGCAAGTCTTTTAAAAAGATAAGGTGAGTAGTAGTACTGTTAATAATGGTTGATATGGTGGACATAAATTGAAAATGCAATGCAAAATTTGTAGGTGTCAAACAATGGATCTAGGCCCAAAGACTCAGGGATGTTGTTATGGAGACACGTGTTTTATTTTCTTTAGCCTAAACTAACTGTCATTGCCAGTGCATTAACTAACTACAACTAACTTTTTCCAGTCCCTTCATGTTTCCCCTAAATAAATTCCTTTTCGGTAGTAGTAATAGCTAGTAGCAATCAGGTTAATTCATTAGCTAGATGCCTCCGCGCGAGCCCTAGAATTGGACAAACCTACCTAGTTTGTTCTACTTTCTGGAAATCCTATCATGTCTTCCACCACCAAATATATATATATATATATATATATATATATATATGAAAAATGATCTATAACGCATGCGTTACAAATTTTTATAGGATATATATATATATATCATCTTTATCATCTATTTTAAATATCAACAAACGATTTTTAAAAAGTCAAAAATAATCGTCTGCTATTAATAGTAACGGACGATTAAAAAACACATATCATCCGCTATTAATAGTGACAGACACTAATCAAAATAAGAGTTTAGTATTATTAACTAGAGTTAGGTTTATTAGCTAAGATTTAGAGTTTATAAACTAAAATTAAGAATTTATTAACTAGGGTTAAGAGTTTATTAATCGGAATTCAGGGTTTATTAACTAAAGGTTAACAAATCTTAAATCATGATTAAAAAAGAAGTTAATAAACCTTAAATCTTGGTTAATAAACTCGTAACCCGGGTTAATAAATCCTAATCCTCAGTTAATAAAATCAAACTCTTATTCTGATTAGCGTCCGCTACTATTAATAGCGGAAGATATGTGATTTTTTAACATTCCGCTATTAATAGTAGCGGACAACGATTTTAATTTTTAATTATGATCGTCTGTCTTATTTTTAATTTTTTAGTCCATAATAACTATTTGCTATGAATCATATATATATTTCTTTTTTTTTACTATTCATTTCTTCTTATTTTAAGCACACGGAGTAAATTCATTAATAAACTATATTGGATTGCACGACATGAAATCCTTGCTGACTATGTTTGAATGGTGCCGAATGAAATTATTGCTGACGCGAAGTATTGAACCATGACCCTGGGCATTTTTATGCTACCGTGTTTTACTTTTTTTGGTAAGATAGTACGTCAGTTAATGTCGAACAGGCAAATAAATAGTAGTATATAAAAACATTTGTGGATTGAATTTGATGGCCACCTAGCTAGCTAAGCTAACCTACTCTTGTGCATGCATGTGAAACATGCATTATTAATCTACGACCATATTACACTACTTTATCATATATATATATAGAAATAGATAATTGATACTTTCATAAGGAAAAATTGATATTTTTATAAAGTTTATTCACATAAATGCTAAGTCTCAGTTTACTATTCATGTGAGGGGAGCCTTGTGAAAATATTAATTCTCTATAAATATTCCAAGGCTGCAACATGAGTCATATAAACCTAACACAGCGCGCGCCTATTATATATGAATGGGGGTACATCTCACAATGCATGCATGGACCTCATTTTAGTATATGGGTGTGTTGATGCATGCATGCATGCATGCGTTAAGATAGTGACGTGCCATCATCAAAAACTAGCTTGATCATGAATGATACAGTTCATATATATATATATATATATATATATATATATATATTAATTGAAAGAGAAAGAGAAAGAGAAAGAGAGAGCGCACCATGGTTCTAAAGTCTTGAGAGGGAGAGTGATCGATATATAGTAGTACCAAGCGTGGCCTTTAAAAGCCATTTTCTTTGGTTTATGAAAATGCATTAACTCACTTCTGTCTTAGTCTTTGTCAGTGGGTGTCTTTTTCTTACTGCAGATAGGCTTCTTATAGTTTCATAAAACTCACTCCCAAATACTTTATCCGTTATGAAAAAAAATTAAAAAAAAAACCCACGAAAGCGATCTAAATATGCTTATGAAAAAAGTAAGTTAAATCTCTGAGTTCGGAACAAATTTTAAGTCAAATTCTAAGTTCGAATTAAATCAAATCCATCTAAATTGACTCGATATATATTATCTTCTTGGGATCGTTAGTAACTTAATTCTTTATATAAGACAAATTTTTTTCATATCTTTCGATGTGAAACTAGGGTATTATAACCTAATACTTCTAAATTAACAACTTATTAAATTTAAAAATACAAACAAAATAAAAATATATTTTTGATACATTTATTAACTTTGTATATGAGTTTTTTATGGGGAACGAAGAAGTTAGCTACCATCCCTCGTATACCAGAGGCTGGAGTTTCAAATCTTAGCAGTAAGAAAAAGTGGGCGGGCGTGTTTAAATTATTTCTTAAACTACTAAAAATAAAAATATATGTTTTATTTTGGAGAGGAAAAGAAAATTCTTTTTTTGCAAAAAAAAAAAACTTGGAAGGAAGAGTTTCTCTTCTCATCCCTCTAAAACAAAACTAACAAATACAGCCTTAATAAAGGAGTAAGAAAGCTTTCTTACACATGGAAGCCAGATAATCTGAATATGACAATCTCGATCGGCTACAATCTCGACCGATGCACTTGGCATGAAAGGTGGGATAATTAATAATATTGAAATATTTTTTCTCTTAGAAAATATGACGCTAGTCATGTGTGTGTGTATATATATATATATATATCCTTGCTCACTATATATAATTTGAAGGGACAAAAATTCTTTGATTTTTTAAAATATTAAGATCAAATTGAGAAACTTTCAAATTCAAAATTAATATTAATTTATTTAATTTTATTATGATGAATAATTTAATATTATATATAAAATAATACACTCATTCCAAATTATAAGATTATATTATTGAATTTTAAAAGTCAAGTTAAAATATTCTCAAACTAAAAGTTGAGAAGAGTCATTAAAGATTATGAAACGATAAATTTTATAATAACTAGTACTTTTGGAGGAATTTATGTCACTATTGAGTTTAAATTAAATTAAATATTCAATGTTAATTTTTAAAAGTTAATAATGATTTTATATTTTTGAACAAGTGGAGTATTTCAAAAGTTAAAAAAAATACTATTAGCTTTATAATTGTAAATGAATCGCATTAAGTTTTAATTTGAACATAAATATTTAAATTAAATTATTATTTTAAAAATTAATAATAATATTATATTTTAAAACTCAAGGTGTAGGTACAATATAAATAATGTTATTGTGACAGTGTCAGTATCCTCTCTCATGCACGCATGTCTGAACTTCAGTACTTGTTGAAACTTGGGAGTTAGTGGAGCCTTATATAATTGGGGATGGCTAATTAACTTCTTTCAGTCAAATTGAGGTAAACGTACAAACATTCTTTCAGATACACATGCTTTGCATTAATTTCTCAATTATGCAACTGCTTGAATCCTTTCTAACATCAATAAGGGATAGAAGGACTCTTCTAACATTTCACAGTTGCTTGGTTGCGGGCCTCTATATATATATATATATATATATATAATTCTCCTCTAAGGTTTCTTCCTATACCTAGGCTAGCAACATGTATATATAAAAACATATATCAACAACATTAATGTGAAATTTTAAATGCTTCTTTTTTATACAGTCTTATCAAACCTTAGTTGTTTATTTATTTTTCATTTTATTTAATATTTTAGTATATTTTTAGATGGACAAAGCTTTTAATTCAGGAAACAGAAGAAGTAGAAGAAGAATTATTCTCAAAACCTCCTAAGATACTGCAGGTATGCTTTCTTACTAATTAAAAGAGTCCTTTTCAAACTAGCAAAAAAAAAAGTCCTTTTCAAACTTTTTGTACCAATTGAGTTAATTCCTTATAGTAATTATCATCGTATCCTCCTAAGTCACCAAATGATCAGATTGTTTTATATATATATATATATATATATGAGACTTACTCATAACTAACGTTGTCAATTCAAGGTTAGTCTTACAACAAATTTTGAACATCCATCCGAATATCGAGCGATTAATATAGCTTCCGTCCACAGTTTAATTTTTAGTATTCCACAATTTAATACTGCGGGTGGAACAAATTAAATGTCCAAAATACTTTTCCTTTACAAGCCCCCGTCCGCAGTATTAAATTGCGGACGCTAAGTTTGCTTATGAAAATGGGACGATGTCGCATCAATCTTAAGTTCCATCTGCAGTTTAATACTGCGGAAGATAGATCCAATCAAAACGACAACAATCTCCTTATAAGTATGATCAAGTATTGCTGCAAACTTCATACTTCATATAATGACTTTTGGATCTCATCATTTTGACAATTTTTTTTGGAGAAGTAGAAAAGTTCAAATTAAGACTCAAGAATTTTCTACCTCTTCTTGCGTATTCTTATTGTATGTAGCTAAATCATGAAATATGTGCTAATGAGACAAATTTATGGCTAACAATTGGAATGATATATTGAAAACACTTCACCCTATTGGTATATATCCATTCTTCCATTTGTTTAGTCATGAATGTATCTCATCATCCAAGATTACTTGAATCTGTAACAACTGTGACGCCCCCAAATTCAGGACCGTCACGGGGTCTCTCGAATTCGATTCATCACGTGCTCATGGTAATACATTACGATAATAATAACTAAATATCACACGATCACAGCGGAAAATCTATTCTAGAATAATTTACAATGATTTATTATAATTATTCCCCCAAGTCTCGCAACCTACAGTACTTAATAGATTATATAATAATATCAATTAACGACTTATTACATAACTTAACTTAAGCTTAAACATAATCAAAACTAGTCTTACTACATCATCTTAATACAACATTAAAATATTTAAAACATATAAGAGATAAGCTAATTGGTAGCCTTGCCCTTGCCCTTATCAACGCCCGAAGGTTCGCCATGCTCTGCCTTAACTGAAATGTTTTAGGAAAAGCAAGAATGAGCACAAATTGCCCAGCAAGTAATATATAATAAGGGTGAGTAATAAGATTCCCAATTCTCGAAAAGGTATAACAAGGTTTGATAGTTCAAGGATAACAAGAATATCAACAGTTCTCAATAACAGTCGCTAAGGACAGAATAATATCAATATGATTCAATAATACGTCAATTCAAGATTTTAAATAATTGAATACTGAGCAGTCACTAAGGACTATGAACTTCTACTAGAATTGATAGTAATAAACTGAAAATCCAATAAAAAACAGGTACAACAGGTGATCAGCCTAAAGTACCATCGTTATGCATAACAATCAATCATACTCAAGTGCGCACGTCGATCCTCCGACAATTATATATTCCCTTCAAAGAAGGTTGTTCTTCTCAGTCAAATACAAGATCCCGCACCAATCAATTAGTTTGGGTTGCTTTCCAATAATATAAGTCTAGCCGAATCAAATGACATATTCAAGAACAATACTAAGTTCAACATGAATAATAGCTTTAATGAAATAAGAGTTCAAGTATGCTAATTCAATTCAACCGATTAAGTAGAAAACTAGTTCGCAATACACAAGGATAGAATACTTGCACAATAAAAGAGTGTAAGTTAGGAAACTTGCACAATCATAGATTTCCTTGCATAAAGTAAATGCGTCGGTTAGGATACTTGCACTTTAAAAGAGTGTAAGTAAGAGAACTTGCCTTTAGCGTAGTTTATCCACGAAAGCAAATCAACACTTTCGAATTCCTATCGTAATACAGTTACGTATATATGATATTCATTAGTCATATAATTAAACTTCACATTTTATCTTCGAATATACGATCAACACATAAGCTAGGTTTTACCTAGCTACACAGTTATATAGAATATAATTTCTATCCTTAACGTTCCTCCTTTAGAGTTTAAACACATTCTCATATCTTATAAGATCGCAATCAATGCTAAATATATTTTATTTTAGCAAGTTACGGCATCCCCTTAAGTTAACCGTCAAAATCGGGTTCAAGTAACATCCTATAATATCACGTAGCATGTATTCATATTTAAAGGATACTTTCATGCTTGTATAACTTTTTCAAATCCAATCGTACATGGTATAGGTTCTTAAGTTAATATTTAAAGCCATTCAAGGACAGGAACTCATATGGTCTAACATGCTCGCTTTTTAAACACATAAGATTTTCATATAACTTGTGTTAGGCATGCTCATGAGTACTCGTATCGCATATATGTAGTTAGCATTGTTATTATCTTGAAAACATGCTTCGTTTATGCTAAACTTTAATCACGGCAACAAATCATGGTATATATATATGCATGACACATGAATGAGTCTAAGAGTACTATCACATGTGTCCAAATTATCAGATTCTAACTCTCGTCATAACATACCAAAGTTTACGTTCAAAGCTTATACTTTGTTAGTTTAGTTCATTAATAAGGTCTATCATGTCCATGCTTCCTTATGAAACCTATATATATAAGTTAACATGATTTTCATGCATTTCAAGGCCCTATAAACATGTTCGAAAAGTCAGAATGTATATATGGTCTTTACATGTCAATATCAACATTCAAAACTTGTATTTTTGTTAGATATGTTCAATAGTGAGGTCTAACATGCTCTTGTCATACTACGAGCCATATATACATAAGTTAATATGTCTTTTATGCATCTCTACCTCATACTGACATGCCTTGAAAAATCAGAATATTAACATGCTTCATATATGTTAACGTTCGTTTAGGAAACTTTAAGTTCGTTTCCAAACTATATGTCGTTTGGTTAACCATGCATGCTAATATACTAAAACATGCTTACATTACCTCATTAGATTTATATATATGTATTAATCATGCTTCCATGCTTATTTAAACAAAAATCAAACAATTAGTACATAACAGTTTTGTTGCAGAATGCAGAAAACTGCACACAGAGGCCGGCGCTGCGGCGCGGCAACAACAGGCACAATCTGGCGCTGCGGCGCGGATGGCGCTGCGGCGCGGGCATAATGCCCTGGGATTGGCGCTGCGGCATGGGAGACGCTGGTACTGATGCGTTGTGGTGCTGCAGCGCGCAGCTAACGCTGTGCATCGGCGCTGCGGCGCGGCATTGCAGACTCAGTTCGCTGCAGCCAAAATCGTCCCCAAACTTCCCATTTCATCGATTTCAACATACCCAGATGCTATTAGACTTCTTTAACTTACTAACACACATATATATATGCTTATATAACAGTCAATCGCCATTTATCAATTCCCAATTTCATGAACTCCAACCAATTTCACGAATTTGATGTTTTACAGAAATTGCAGAGCAAAAATGGAAATGAAAGTCAAGAAAGCTATATAGTGGTTTCATCATGTATGTATGTTCATATAACAACAATATAAGGGTTCTACAAACCAATTACGAACCAATTTGGCATAATCAAGAATTTGAACTTTTGACAGAAAACGAAAATGAATAACAAAGAAACTGTAATATACCTTCTGCTAGAATCTGAACTTGCTGCTACTCAAGGACACTGATATATATATATATATAACTCTTAACTTACTTAGCCCAAAATTCTCAGCAAATGAATTAGGAAGAGGATGGGTTATATTTATAGAAGAATTTATAATTCAGACAATGTTATTGCCTACCATTTCAAACTAACAGAAATTTGAATTGCAGGGAGGTTATTAGGGGGTTGGTAATGGTGGTTGAAATCCATCATGATAGCCACACCCTTCTTCATCATTTGCTAGCCTATGTTACTGAGTTTAAGGAAGAATAGGGGAGTAGGATAGCTTGTGTATTTCACGTGAAGGAGACAGTGACTCTCCCAGCAAAACAAACTCAGTCTTCTATACTACACTTAAATCATTATACACATATGTATTAAATACTTAGGCTATCTACACACACACACATATATATATATATATATTTATATATTTATATATTTTGCACATATGTCTTTAATTGAAATGTCACAATATAATTCACATAATGTAGTAAGCGTGACTTATACACATATAATCCAGGTACATTTTTATCATACTGGTATAATTTTCTCGGATATAATCACATCACACTGTATCCTTTATTATTAAATTCTACTAATCAATAATTGTTTATCATATATTCATGATGTACTATTTTAATGTATACTTACCTACATATTGTCACATAGGCATAAACATGTAGCTTATATATTTCAATCAATATAATTGTTAATCTCCATAAAATTTAATTAACCCTTATATGATTAATTATCACTTTAATATAAATCTTATTATATTTATAAACACGTTGCTCATTATTATTATTATATTTCTTGCAATAATAATAATCACATATTATTAATTAATCACAGTTAATATTTCACAATAATTAATTAATATTCTACAATTAATATAGATTAACTGTTTGCTTAAACTAATATAATCATTCTCATATTACGTCACTGTGCCACACAAGGCTCCCAACGAGTTTATCGCAAACTCCATAATTTCTCAATTATTATAATTATTCAATTTTATATAATTGAATTAATTATTCTCATAACACAAAATCATTTATATTCAAATAAATTCTCGTTTCCATTAATATATTTATTTAATAATATATAAAAATTCACGGGTATTACAACAACTAATAAAGAATCACTACAAGAAAAAGCCTTAATTCTGACGGAATATTCCCTCGGAAATAAGACTATTTCGTCGGACATACTCTAATTTCCGACGGAATTGTCCGTCGAAAATTCGGTCGTATTTACATGCGTCACAGATAAGTTGCGTCGCAAATTTCATTGATCTTTTATTATTTTCAACTAAATTATTCCCGACGAATTTCAGTCGGATCTAAGGTGACTTCAACGGACTAAATACGAGGGAACAATTCCGTCGAGTTTAAGGTAACTTCAACTGACTAAATACGAGGGAATAATTCCGTCGAGTTTAAGAGCCACTAATGTCCGACGGATTTTTCTCTCGAAAATAACTTATATATCTTTGACGGAAAATTAAATTGCTAAAAACAATATTAAAATCCAAGATCGACGGAATATTCCCTCGAAAATAAGGTAGTTCCGACGAAAAAATAAATTTACTAAATTATTTTTTGAATTTGTCTGAGAATTAAATTCGACGGAATATCCGTCGAAAATAGCTTATTCCGTCGAAATTAACCATTTTTTAAAGAAATATTTTAAAATTGCAATTTCCAGGTATTTAAACTCATTTATGTACCTGTAACCTGTTTTATCCCAATACAGACAGACAATAATATATTTCACATTCAAATATTCAACGTAGCGCTAAAAACCTGTACCACTTCGCAACAACAACGTAATCTACTAACTGATCATCATCAACATCACATGCTAACAATTACAAATATAAGATAATGTTCTATCATCACATCAACATCAATATGTACAAATGTTCTACAATTTAATGAATAACATGAATACAACGTAATCTACTTATACAGACGCAACTAGACTACAATATGTACAAATATTCTACAAATGAATAACATGAGTACTAATGAACTATAAACTAGTAAAAGTATCATCATCAGGCGGAGGTGGTCGACGCTGCTCTGGTGTATGAAAATCTCGGTCATCCTCCTGGTCGTCATCGCCAGTCCGCTCGTCATCTCCACCCTGTTGAAAGAATTATAAATAAAAATTATTAGTCCGTATATATGTGAGAATTAACAAGATAGCCTTAATTGAAAATAACATAAACATGCAAAATACTTGAGTAGGCGGGGGCTAACGAAAAAGCCTCCTCCAGGAGGGTAATCACCATCCGGAGCATCTCGCCGCTGAAAGCGTCGAACTGCTTTTGCGGTAATTCCGTACTCTCTGCGGAGGCCCCTGCTATAATATCCTGAGCAAGCTGGTGAAGACGAGAACTGCTAGGCAACTGCTGACGGCGAAAGACCGGATCAGTATGAAACCTATCCGACACGGACGCTATCAACCTCTGGAATAACTCGTCATCCAAGCCAGCGCCCGTATGAGATGGTCCGATATGTGCTCTCGGACGCTGGCGCTGGCTAGAGCCTACAAAAATATATTCCTCCATTACTAATAATAATTTATATAATGTGATAAATTATGATAGTTTCGTGAAACATAAAAAATATTATTACCTCCAGATAGTTTATATGCGGGTATTGTAAGACCTCGAATTTAATGAAATAAAAGTATTCAATTTTTTTATAATTATTATTCTATTCAGTAGATGGTTAAATTGATAAAAGGTTAAAGTTAAGGGTGATATGTGCAAATTTTACAAAGTAAACAAGTTGTCATAAAATATTCGTTGTATCGGGGAATATTCGTTTGGTCGAGTAATATTCTTTTTGTGGGAGAATATTCGTACGACGGCGCAAGTCATTGGTGGACCTCACAACAGAATAACTGTCGGATATAGAAAGCGACAAAAGTAACATTTTTATAAAAATAACGGCAAAACTTTTACTGTTAAACTGTTGAAATATCTGATGATAAAATACAGTAATACGCGTTGTTGCACAGTAGCACACGATATTACACAGTACTTCTAATTATTGATTCTTACGTAAGAAGTCACTCATTCAATAATTGTTATAGTAATTACTGTTCAGTATTTTATATTATTGATTCAATAATTGCTACATTGATAAATGCATATTATTTTATATTATTGATTCAATAATTGTCACAGTAACCACTGCACAGTATTTCACATTATTAATTCAATAATTGTCACACATATTATTGAAATGATATTATTAGATAGAATTATTGACAATATGTTTAGAAAGTTCTGTCGAAGAAAGTGGTTAGGTTATATAATTGCGCGTCAATGAAGAGAAATTCTTATTGGAAAGCCCCCTATTTGCTGAGAACGATCTGGTTGTCAATATTGTGATTCTGTAATATTAATTATGAATAATAATTAATGAATAAAAAAAATATTGATAAATATGATAAGTAAATATTTGTCCAATTTTGATATAAATGGAAGAATTTTTGGTGTAAGACATTTATTGAAAGTTGGTATATTATTTTTTCTGATAAAATAATTCATTCAAATTATTATTATAATATTACATTATAATAGTATAATGTGATAATATAATAGTATAATTTTTATAATTTGAATGGTAACATTATTATAGTAAATTCATGGTATAATTAAAGTAAAAAGAGGTGAAAGAAATCAAATTGAATTTAAATTCTTTTGAGGTAAGAAATGATGTCATCGAAACGATGAGGTAAGCGATGATGCAATCGGAACGATGAGGTAAGCGATGATGTCATCGGAACGATGAGGTAAGCAATGATGTCATAGGAATGATGAGATAAGCGATAATGTCATAAATTATAACGAAAAAAACTATTTTACCCTTACTCTGCCAAGCCTATAAATAGAAGCTCATTTCTTCATTATTTCTCACCAATTCATTAAAGCTATAGAGAGAGAAAGTATAGAGAGAATAAGAGAGAAAGAAGAAGAGTATTCTGCTATTACACTAGTGCAGTATCCAAATTTTTATTAAGGTAAGGGGTATTATTTCTTTCGTATTCGTAAAGGATATTATTTTTTTCGTAAAAGATGTTGTTTTCATTCAATATTCGTAAGGAATATTATTTTTTTCCATACTCCATAGTATGTAAGTAATAATATTTTATTTCAGATTTCTAAATTTAAACTTACTATTGTGACGCCTCCAGAATAGGTCCAGTCAACCCAACCCATTCTGAGTCGCCAAATACATGGTACAGAATTCAAATATAAACTTTATATCATACGGTCGTGCAAAATACGACCACACAACTGTGAGTGTCAATACAAATATGTAAAAAATATTAATATTCAAACTATGTCCTCATTACAATTATTATCACACTATTTATCAGAAATAGTGAAGACTACTACTGCTCTAACTCGGACCATCACTCTGTCCCCCGACTAGTTCCCACAACATTCTCATTTTCTGAAGAGGACAACAGATGAAAAGGGTGAGCTCAACTAGCTCAGTAAAGAATATTATGACTAAGATAATGGAAAATAAATTATCGTTAGTCTTCAACAAATCAGATAAAATATAATGGACAACCAACTTTAGATCAATATTCGCAGCGGAAATAACAATTCATTAGAAGAGTTAAATAGAGAATGAAGTCTACTATCTTCTATGATTTAAAAGTCCATCATCAATATTTTATTCCTGTAACATCAATCAATATATATCTCAAATCAAATATTCATCTTCGCACTACGGCCAAAGATATTCATTTGTATCATTAGTGATCATGTTCATCTCAACACCTGTCATCTTTGCACTACAGGCCAAAGATATTCATCAGGTAATCATTCATCTTTGCTCTACAGGCCAAAGATATTCAGTTACATCATCTTTTAGGACTGAGGATGATGAAAAATATTTTAAAGAACGAATCCAGTGGGGTAAAAGACAAAGATTAAGGATTCGTATTTTAGTTTATCCAATTCAAAAATACTTTGTAATAATCAATTGTGGAGCAAAATTCAAGAATAAAGCTCAAAACTTAGATCCAACCAAAGATAAGAATTTTAACAAGCAACTTGGACATATAGACGAAAATTTAATTTTTCCGTGAATAGTGCCGTATACGTGAATAGTAACCCCGACGGAAAAAGTAAGAATTTCATAATAAAATTCATGCCCATATTTTGGTATAATGATATTGAAAAGAATAACATCATTTATGAAAGAAAATAACATCCCTTACCTTAAAAGAACAATACTTCTGACTGGAATATCGGATATAATACCGAAGAAAACTTACACTGAATAGCAACACTCAAAGTATTGAAATACTCACAAAAATACGCTCGATATTATAGAGAGAGAAAACTTCTGATTCTGGTCTGATTTTCAATTCTGACATAAGCACCCTATTTATAGGAAAAGCTTAGGATGCCAAAGGAGACTAAAATAATAAAATATTATTATTTTCAAAAAAAATCCGCCGCCTGGCCGCTAAAAAAAATTTCAACAAAAGTGGGCCCACCCATAAAAAAAATATTTATTTTCTGAAACTTCAATAATTCATAATAAATAGTCCCTTTGTCAGAAAAATACAAATTCTATGTCCTTCTATAGGAAATTTAATTCTCTACAACTTTGTAGAAGGAAGTTTTTCCAAATTTCAAACATAAATTATCCGAAATCCATAAACAGATGGTAAGTATTGTTTTTAATCTTTGTCTTTTATCTCACTGGATTCGTTCTTTGAAATGTTTTTCATCATCCTCAATCCTAAAAGGTGATGTAACTGAATATCTTTGGCCTGTAGAGCAAAGATGAATGATTACCTGATGAATATCTTTGGCCTGTAGTGCAAAGATGACAGGTGTTGAGATGAACATGATCACTGATGATACAAATAAATATCTTTGGCCGTAGTGCGAAGATGAATATTTGATTTGAGATATATATTGATTGATGTTACAGGGATAAAATATTGATGATGGACTTTTAAATCATAGAAGATAGTAGACTTCATTCTCTACTTAACTCTTCTAATGAATTGTTATTTTCGCTGCGAATATTGATCTAAAGTTGGTTGTCCATTATATTTTATCTGATTTGTTGAAGACTAACGATAATTTATTTTCCATTATCTTAGTCATAATATTCTTTACTGAGCTAGTTGAGCTCACCCTTTTCATCTGTTGTCCTCTTCAGGAAATGAGAATGTTGCGGGAACTAGTCTGGGGACAGAGTGATGGTCCGAGTTAGAGCAGTAGTAGTCCTCACTATTTCTGATAAATAGTGTGAAAATAATTATAATGAGGACATAGTTTGAATATTAATATTTTCAACATATTTGTATTGACACTCACAGTTGTGTGGTCGTATTTTGCACGACCGTATGATATAAAGTTTGTATTTGAATTCTGTACCATGTATTTGGCGACTCAGAATGGGTTGGGTTGACTGGACCTATTCTGGGGGCGTCACACCCACCATTGGAATGAACAAGATAGAAATCTTCTTGTTCTTCTTTGGGGTCTATTGGGTCAACCAAAGGTAATTCCCAAGTCCTATGATATCTACTATAACTTAGAAGCATGGCCTCCTATGTACGAAGGTTTTCTTGAGCATTTTCTAAAGATTTTAAATTTTTAAAACAATTATTAACTGTACCTTTATGTAACGTATCATTGAATGTGGGTACTGTATTAGTATTAAAACTCACACTTTATGTGTAGTCGTATTGTGTATGACAATTAAATATAAAAGATTTGTATTTGAATTCTGTACCATGTATTTCTTGGCGACTCAGAATAGGTGGATTGTTTATTAAACCTATTTTGGGGGCGTCACAGGTATCCTCGGCAGACCCAACACTCGATACCTGCTGGTACTGCTAGTATGGGGATCCTGAGATGCGACCCATAGTCCCATCTCCTCATCTCGATCTAATACAATATCAGGAAGGGGTGGTGGAATATAACGACTCAAAATCACTCCTCATAACCTCCAACTCAGCTATACGCTAGTCCCGAAACTTCTGAAATCAGTCCTAGTAATTTATTTTGTATACTTGAGTTAATTATATTATTTTATTAACGATTGAATATTAATAAAAGCTAAATAGTAAGATGAGTTTTACCCGTATAGCTAATGAGCCATATGGGACGACATGAATAGCCGCTAAAGCCTCGGCGCAAGAGGAAAGTACCGTAAGATCTTCTTGGGCATATGTTTCTCCTTCCCCCCCTACGTTTTGTCACCTTGTAGCGAGGCAAGCAGCATATATCACACTATCTCTTATCTATGTCCGCCCTATAGTATAACATGCAATTCTGCTCACAAGCATCGATTTTTTGATACCCCATATTTAACCCCTTGACCATCTTCTTAACTTCGTAATAATTCGCTGGAAGAGTATGATCCTTGGGTAAGAACTGTCCAAATAGAGCAAGTAAATCGTTGAAACCTCTCTCATTACAGTCGTGCTCATTCTTGAACTGTAAGAGCTGAGTCACTGCAGAAAGCTTGGTGTGCTTAACATTTCCCGGATACAACGAGACCCCAGATTCAGATAGCAACTTGTAAAAGGCAGCAGTTGTATCATTTGCCACTTGCTTAGCATTGCTTGAAGAATACTCATTTTCAGTCCAGTCAATATTAGTAGAGCCATAAGCATCTACCAATATCTCCACAGGATCATAGTTTTCGGTGTATGAATCCCGTTGAATTGGTGGTTCCACAGTACTGCTGATCACTTCTCTAAAATTAGCTGATTCCTCGTGATGAGTCCATACGAAGTACCCATCCACAAATTCACGGGAAAATAAGTCAAATTTAATCTCGTCGGCTTTCTTTCAGATCAGATTTTTACACTTGACACACGGGCATCGCATCTTCCCATTCGGATCATCAGCATATTCTATTGCTTTGTTCAAGAAATTAGACACCCCATCACGATAAACTGAGACTAATCCCCTCTCATCACTGGGTATCCTACAGTACATCCAACTCCAGTCGGCTGACATCTTTAACTGCACAGAAGAAGCATTCGGTACAGGGATGTTCATGTATATGGTTCATGCATGAATTATATTTTTCTAGTATCTCTACTCTACAGGACATGGGTAATTTAGGCTTCTATCCCATTCCTAGATCTGTCTTCTCACTAGTGCCAACATGTTGAGCACGTTTCATACGTTTAAAAAAAAATTCGACAACACCTCCCCATGGTCTCCAAGTACACAAAATAGACTAAGATAACTTAATCTAAGTATGCACTCAAAGAACATGTGGAGATAACAGCCTGAAAAATCCTCAAAACAACACAAACGAACCGTTTCATATTGGTACCGACCTAGTGAGAGACATAATGTAAGACCTCGAATTTTATGAAATAAAGGTATTCAATTTTTCTTATAATTATTATTCTATTCAGTAAATGGTTAAATTGATAAAAGGTTAAAGTTAAGGGTGATATGTATAAATTTTACAAAGTAAGCAAGTTGGCATAAAATATTTGTTGTGTCGGGGAATATTCGTTTTGTCGGAAATATTCGTACAACGGCGCAATCATTGGTTGACCCCATAACGAAATAATTGTCGGATATAGAAAGCGATAGAAGTAACCTTTTTATAAAAATAACGGTAAAACTTTTACCGTTAAACTGTTGAAATACCCGGTGGTTAAAATACAATAATACGCGTTGTTGCACAGTAGCACACGGTATTGCACAGTAATTCTAATTATTGATTCTTACGTAAGAAGTCACTCATTCAATAATTGTTATAGCAATTACTGTTTAATATCATATATTATTGATTCAATAATTGCTACATTGATAATTGCATAGTATTTTATATTATTGATTCAATAATTGCTACATTAATAATTGCATAATATTTTATATTATTGATTCAATAATTGTCACGGTAACCACTGCACAGTATTTCACATTATTAAATCAATAATTATCACTCATATTATTGGAATGATATTATTAGATAGCATTATTAATAATGTCTAGAAAGTTCTGTCGAGAAAAGGGGTTAGGTTATATAATTACGCGTGAATGAGGAAAAATTCTTATCGGAAAGCCCCCTCTTTCCTGGGAACGACCTGATTGTCAATATTATGATTCTATAATATTAATTGTGAATAATAATTGATGAATAAAATAAAAATTATTGATAAATATGATAAGTAAATATTTGTCCAATTTTGATATAAATGAAGGAATTTTTAGCTTGAGACATTTGTTGAAAGTTGATATTTTATCTTCTTCGATAAAATAATTCATTTAAATATATTATTATAATATTATATTATAATAGTATAATGTGATAATATAATAGTTTAATTTTTTAATTTAAATGATAAAATTATTATAGTAAATTCATGGTATAAAAATAAAATGAAGTGGAAGAGAACAAATTGAATTTGAATTCTTTTAATTATTATAAATGATTAAAATTTAAAACATGTGAAAGTGGAATTGTCCTTGCATGTTGGTGTGCTGAAGCCATTTTCAAAGATGGTGCTGCAGAAAATTCATCCGTAAGTTTCATTTGTCAACTTTGGTGTTCTGGCATTTTTCTATAAATAGGTTGCTTAGTTAAGAAATAAAAATCACACCAGAATCAGAAAATTCTCTCTTATAATATTGAGCGTATTTCTTGTAAGTATAAGGATAATTTGAGTCTGGATAACAGTGCAAGATTTTCTCAATATATTATCAGATATTCCAGTCAGATCTAGTATTCTACTAAGGTAAAGGGTATTATTTTTCTCGTAAAAGATGTTGTTTTTGTTCAATATTCATAAGGAATATTATTTTCTTTCATACTCTATAGTATGTAAATAATAATATTTCGTTTCATATTCCTAAATTTAAACTTATTACGGTAAGTATTGCTTCTATAATTCCTGAAATGATCAGAAATTCCTTGAGTTTTGCACTTCATCTAATATCATTTCACCGGAATATTTGCCTGAACTTTCTTATAAAATTTTACCTTTTCATGTCGGGGTACTATTCATACGTACCATACTATTCACGAGAAAATTTTATTCTTTTCTGTCCAAATTATTTTTGATATATAAATATCATTCTTGAATTTTACTCCACAATTGGTTATTATGTTGACAATTTGATCATATCATTCTTATTATTTCTATTCATCATATACAATATTTTTATAATCATGGTGATGAAAGTTCTCTTTGGCTTGAGTGCAAAAATGGGTAGATTATTGGTATGATCATGACTATGGGTTCTCTTCGGCCAGGGGTGCAAAGATGAATTGTTAATTGGTATGATCATGACCATTGATTTTATAATTGAATATCTTTAGCTTAAGTGTAAAGATGAATTGATCAACATGGTTATAAGTATTGCTTCTATAAATTCTGAAATGATTAGATATTCCTTTGATATTTGCGTTTTATCTAATATCATTTCACTTGAATTTTTATTTACCTAAATCTTCTTATTAAATTTTAATCGTTATCTTTGAAATAATAAACTTGAATATCTTTGGTCCGTAGTGCAAAGATGAATCGACTGACATGATTATGACTAAAGGTTGTAGACTAGTATAATCATGACCATTGATGTTACAAATAAATATCTTTGGCCTGAGTGCAAAGATGAATTTATTAGCATGATCATGAACAGGAACTGTGATTTGGTATAACCAAGTAAAGACAGGTGATGAAAATTATCTTCGTGCTAGGTGCGAAAAGGAATTTATCAATATAATTATGATCATGAACTATTTACATGATTGTGAATAGGAACTATTGATTGATGTTACTGGATAAAATATTGTTAGTAGACTTTTAACATGGAGAAGATAATAGACATTATCGTCTATTTGACTCTTCTAATGGATTGTTCGTTCCGCTGCAACTATGGTTGAAAACTTTTATCATCTACAATATGTTCTAAATAGCTGATTTATTACTGATGAAGGCTATTGATAATTTAATTATCTTTAGCCATGATATTCTTTACTGGGCTATTTGTGCTCATCCTTTTGCTTCACAATTCCTTTCAAGCAATAAGAGTGTAGCTGGGTCGAGCGGGGATAACCGGAGAATAGAACGATGGTCTATAACTGTTGAAGTTTCCCATAAAACAGTATGAAAATAATTGTATTGAGAACTTTAAATGTGTGTGTCGTATTTTATACGTCATTTAACAATTGATTTTAGGTGAACCAAATAGGGTGAGGTGAACCCGACTTTGGAAGGGTGTGTTGCCACAATCATACAAGATGTATAATCACATACGACTTTGTGTTATCATAAGACATGGTTGTGCGCATCCACTTGCTGAGTATATCTATGAGCACTACCTATATAATCTTGGAGTATGGTTGGAATATAATTCTCAGTTTGAAACAATGAAGATAATTATATGGCAAGAGAATATCCACCATTGGAATGAACAGGATAGTAATCTTCTCGTTCTTCTTTGGGGTCTATTGGGTCAACCAAGGTTAATTCTCAAGTCCTATGATATCTATTATAACTTAGAAGCATGGTCCTCCCATGTACGAAGGTTTCTTTGAGCATTTTTTCAAAGAATTTAATTCCTAAAACAGTTATTGACGGTACCTTTATGTAACGTATCATTGATAAGGAGTGTGGATACTGTATTTATATTAAAACTCACACTTTATGTGTGGTCGTATTGTGCACGACAATTTGATATAAAAATTTATATTTGAATTTTGTACCATATATTTCTGGCGACTCAGAATAGGTTGTGTGGACCTATTTTGGGGGCGTCACACATGACATCCAGTAACAGTCCCAAACTGGGGACTATTCGACATTCACTCCTAATGAGTGAATGTCAATCGGGTTTCTAAGTTTCAAAGTATAGTTCATAAATAATCCTTCCATTAACCTACAAACATGTTAACCGCCTTATTTGAGCTGGCAAAGAGTTAAGTTAGACAAATAGTTATAAAGTGCAGAACAACTTAACTTTGCATCTGCATGGTATCATGCAACTTATCACCCAAGTCAATGTGAAGAAAACATTAGCTGTTTTGGCTTTCTTCACAATCCGTCCCCGCAACCGCTTATTGGGACATTTATAACTTCTCTTTATCCACTTAATCTTTCGACTTAAACGTATTACAACTGTTATCCTTTTTTAAAAAATGCATAAATTGCAATGAACTATATATGAATGAGCAAAGTTGAGCAACTAACTAAATAGTCAATTCTAGAACATGAGATTAGGATTGTTAAAAGTTCCGAAGGTCTTGAGGGGACAACTAATACCGCAACGGGGGCAAAAAAATGGAAGGTGGAAAATACTCTAAGCCGTCGCGTCACATAAAGAGTTGTCTTGTACCCATAAAATGTGGCGACGGGTTAGAGTATTTTTCACCTTACTTTCGCTCACTCGTTGCGGTATTCGATGTCCACTCAAGACCTCTAGAACTTTCAAGAATTCTAATCGCAAATTCTACAACTGACCGGTTAATTAGTTGCTCTTCTTTGCTTATTCTTATATAGTAACTGCAATTTATGCATTTTCTGTTTTAAAAGAAAAAAAGATGTAATACTATTAAGTATGAAGCTTAAGTGGGAAAGAAAAACTTATAAATGACCCAAAATGCGATTGCGGTGACGGATTGTGACGAAAGCCAACGCAGTTAATGCTTTCTTCATATTGACTGACATGATAACTTGTATGATACCATGTTGATGCCAACCTAAGTTGTTCCTACACCTTACAACTACTATCATCAGCATACTCCTAGCCAGCTCAATTAAAGTGGTCTACATATTTGCAGGTTAATAGAATGATATATGTACTATAAAATGTATAATTATAATTGAGTGTATTAAAAATCGAAGATAGAGTATTATTTAGTTTATTGAATATTGCGGCAAACTAAGCAAATGCTACTTAATTTATTTTACCAATGCAAAACTATGTAAATGCTACTTAGTTTATGAGAACTATTATTTGGAATATATATGGGGACTAATATTCGACATTCACTCCTATGCGTCAAACGAGTTTTTAAGTTTCAAAGTATAGTACATATAGGTATATGTATACATATAGTACTTATTGAGTTTATTGAATATTGCAGCAAACTAAGCAAATGCTACTTAGTTTATTTTACCAATGAAAAACTAAGTAAGTGCTACTTAGTTTATGAGAACTGTTATTTGGAATATATATGGGGACTACTGTTCGACATTCACTCCTACTTTTCAAGCGGGTTTCTAATTAAGTTCTAAAGTATATTATTTAATTTAGATACTTATTCAGTTTATTTTAATTGCATCCCAACTTAGCAAATCCTACTTAGTTTATTATTACATTATCTTTTATTTGTTTAATTTTTTTATTAAATTAAATTTAAGTTACTAAGCTATTAATTTAAATTAAATTAAATTTATCTATTTTATTTTAATAAAATTCATTTTATTTATTATTATGTTATATTATATTTTATTTTATTTTGCACTATATTATATTATATAATTTTTTAATTATTTTATTAAATAAAATAAATTTTATTTATTTTATTTTATTTTAATAAATTAATTTATTAATATGTTTTATTTAATTTAATTTAATTTTGTATTATATTATCTAATTTTTTAAGTTTTTATATAAAATTAATTTAAAAATTTTAAATTAAATTTATTCAATTTAATTTAAATTTATGCTGTTTAATTTTAATTTACTATTATATTTTGTTGGATTTTATTTTATTTTTGTATTATATTATATAATTTTTTAATTTTTTCTATTAAATTTATTATATTTTTAAATTTAATTTAATTTATATTTATTTATGTTATTTTATTTATATAAATTTAATTTATTTATTATTATGTTTTATTATACTTTATTTTATTTTGTATAATATTATATTATATTTTTAAATATTTTTATTAAATTTAATTTTATTTATTAAATTAAATTAAATTTATTTTATTTTACTCAATTTAATTTAATTTATTATTATTTTTTATTTTTTGTATTATATTATATTATATAATTTTTTAAATTTATTTTGTTTACTAAACTAAATTAAATTAAATTTATTTTATTTTATTTTAGTAGTCAGAAACTAAGTAAATGCTACTTAGTTTATTTAATATTAGGAAATTAATAAAATAATACATAAATATATTTGTAGGGCCCATAAATTTTGCAATTGAAGATTTCTGACAGATATTCCGTAGGGAATTCCGTCGAAAATATAAAATATCACATTCATCAACAATAGTACTTGAAGATACAGTGACATATACATAACTCTCAATATATCACATTATGAACAAATACATTGTATACACTAACAGAAATTTTAATTGAACAAAATAAATCACAATTTCAGTAACAAATATGCAATAATTTGCAGAATTGAAGTCAAATAATCCCAATTTGCAAAACAGTTAATATCAACTTGCAAAAATTTGCATAATTAAAGTCAAATATTACCATTTGGCATAAGAGAAATAAACTCAATTTTAGCAGCAGCAACAACAACAACAACAACAACAAGAGCTCCAAAATTATTCTCAATTTCTGTAACTGAACCTGCCGAAATATGGACTCCCAATTTTAACAAAATCAACAACTCAAATTATTAAACTATATTCAGTAATCTCAAAGAATCCAAATCATCATAATTTCATCAACAACAAAATATCCAAATTTCAGTTTATATTCTCATGTTAAAACCCATATATATTAACCCTAAAAATTAAAAACCCTCAAATTTCAGTACCATTTATACAAATTTAGGATTGCTTACCATGAATTAAAGTAGGAGAAACAAGGAGGAGAAAAGAGGAGAAGCTACCGTCGCGGCGTCGTTCCTCGTCAACCGGTAACGGTGGCAATGGCCGGGGGGGCTGTCAGACCGGGGGACTGGGGAGGAGATGGGTGGCAACGTCCGATGGTGGACTGGGGGGCGAGATGAGAGATGAGAGGGATTAAAGAGTGAGAAAGTACTGAGAAAGAGTGAGAGTGAGGAGAGAGAAAGAGAAATGAGAAATGAGGCGGCTAAGGAGAAGATGAGGTCTGATTAGGTTTTATAAGTTAATTTCGACGGTATTTTCGTCGAACATATGTCCCTTAGAATTATATTACTACCGACGAAATTTCCCTAAAAAATAACTACAGTTCCGTCGAATTTATGCTTCGCGCTTGCGGGACTTGGCTCTAATGTGGGTGTTCTACTTCCAATGAACTTCCATCAAACTTAAAGTAATTTCGAAGGACTTATAATCGACGAATTTATTTCGTCGTAATTAAACTTATTTCGACTGATTTAAATCCGTTGAGAATAATTCCGTCGAACTTAAGGGTTTTTCTTGTAATGAATATGCAAGAGAAATAGATGATTTTTAGCTTTAATAAGTTATATATATTTTTGGATCTCATCTCATTTTTACAGTACCAATTTGAGACGAGTATAGTTCGATTTAAAGCTATTAAGTTTTTCATTTGATCTTGGGTATTCTTATCATCATCCCAGATAAGATGAATCGGAAACAAAATACCCAGAAGAACTGAAAGACATTAAGCTTTAAATTGTCCAAAGTTCCCATCCGCAGTTTAATATTGCGGACGATGGTTTAATATTAAAACGGTGTCGTTTTTAATAAAAACATAAGTCCATAGTTTATGTTTGTTTATGTGGATAAAACGATGTCGTTTTAATATTAAGTCTCATACGCAGTTAATACTGCGGACGATAGGTCCATACGAGTCACGCCCATAATTTAATACTGCGGACGCTAGGTTTAATAAGAAAACGGTGTCGTTTGAAGTTAATACTCGTCCACATAACTAAATTGCGGACTCTTAGTCCAATAAATCAGATCCGTAAGCATATGGCTTCTTGTGCATTTGAGATCTAAGCAACCAAGCAACCAATTGTTATCTTTGTTGTGAATTTGTGAGAAAAGTAACCAATCAAAAGGAGATCGGCAAATCATTGCAACCAACCTAACACCATTGCTAAATTCACATTTGTTGTAAGTTTAAATTTCGTCATATGTATATATGTTGTATTATTCTTTGTTGTATACAAACATGCAATTTTGTTTATTTTGTTTGTGTTAGTTTCAAAAATAATGTAATGTTTATCTTATTGGTTGCAAAAAGAAATTTAGTTTTGTAGTTATGTTAGTTTACAATGTGTTGTTCATATATGTTTATTTTCTTTATGTTAGTTACACTAATAAAATTCAATCCCGGACTTGCTGTCAATACATTGTTATGTGATCAACCAAACCACATTTCAACAGCTGTATGAAAAAATTCTCATCACACTAGGACATTAAGAACTGATGAAATCTAGTGGACGATCGTTGGAATTGTGGGTTTTAAGTGATATCCAAAAAGAATTATTACGCGAATGAGGTTTTGGGGTATTTACAAACACTAATGTTTGTAATCAATTAAATGCTTCATTGATATAAGTATTAGTGGAGCAATTGGCGTAGTAAGACCAATACATTTTACTCCCCCACAAGTTAAATGACAATAACCATTGAAGATGTACATTTAATTTTAGGATTACCGGTTATAGGAGATCTTATAACATGTACCTTAATACAAAATCCTAAACAATTGTTTAATGAGAGCGAATTTAATAAATATATTATGGAGGATGACAAAGTGTATAGTAAAAAAGGTATTATCTTGTCGTGGTTGGACATCAGATTTTATAAAATTCCCCTAAATGCTGATTGGGAAACGGTAGTGACGTACACCAAAGCGTACATATTGTTTATCTTAGGAAAAATACTATTTGCATCGATAAATTGCGACGTCATACATGCTACGTATCATATATTTGTAGAGGATATTAGTAAAATACGTGATTATGCATGGGGACCTGCGGTGTTGGCTTGTTTGTACCACAGTTTACATAAAGCAACCCGCCTTGATGCAAAGAGCTTCTCCGAATTTAACAGCTCTTCAGGTATTTTATTGTCTGTATAGTTTGATGTTTATTTAAATTGATATTGATTTTCATACTGTATGACTAAGTTTAATTTAACTTGATTAATTATGACACGTGTGGGACTACGAACGCATGTCAATCAGTAGGCCTATAATTAATTATGCAAGAGGGGTCGAGCATTGGTTGCCCCGCGCAAGAGTTTGGGTCTACCAAAGAAATAAAGATACGGTGAAAGAGGCAATAATACTATACTCCCATCACTACCAAATATTTTATCGGGGGAAATTTGATGGGATGACAGTTGTCATGATACGGTGGATGATGTATTCAAAGTTTGATCATCTAGTGGCTCAAGAGTACCAGTCAACATTGTATAATGGGGGCCTTGCGTATTCCCCTCATTTGGCTTGACGTGGTTGAATTCTAAATGTCAGATCGTGTCTTGATACAATTTGGGAAACCGCAGGATATTCCCAAGGCCCTAGTAGATATAATTGAACTCCGTAGGGAACATGATGACATCCGCTCATTCGACTATATCAAGTTGCGGAGTCATTACATCGCCACGAGATATGCATTGCAAAATATTATTTCTGATTTTGTGGTGGCCACAAGACATGAGATTAGTCTGGTTGAATACCTCAGGTGGTATAGACGGATGACTCGTCTGAGAATTATCCGTTTACAAATTGAACTAGATGAGACTTATACACCACGTGCCTTATTTCATTGGTACGAAGCTACAAACCTCGTAAGTTACATTAGAATATTTTATCAAATTAATTTACAACATATTATAATCTTGTTGCTAATGAAATGTATACTGTTTTGTATAGATCGAGGCAGATCGAAATTTTGTACGAAACCTTTTTTCAGTACCACTTGTGCATAAACCTCGCCATGTGTACGAGGAGTGGTATGCAAGGTCGGTACTATTCAATGAAGAATACCAGAGAGTTTTTGAATATCCCAACACTACTATCCCCAACGTTCCACAGGAGTAGTTCACACAAGAAACGTCATTATCCAATTTTTATCCTTTTAGTCAATGCAGTTAATGATCCTATTATCGGCCCTGACATCCCATTTGAAACTGAGAAGGAACCCCCAGTATGTATATCACCTCCTCCCCCTTACACGCATCATTGGAGTCCGATTCCTGATGTTGAGATTGCGGGACAATTTCAATTTATACAGTTAACCTCAATATTAGAAGAAACACCAGTCCTTTAATCATATTCACAATCTATTCTTAGCTGAAGAGGAGAGTGTGTCTGGTTATTTTCCTTCATGGCTAAAGGTGGAGCAGTCAGGGTACTTTAAGGAGGATCCTCTCAAGCTGAAAAGTGGAGCGACTAAACCAGAATTTAGTTTCTGATGTGGTGGACGTAGAATAGTTTCCTCATGTAGTTCCTAATGATGAGTACAAAATGGTGCATAAGTACCTACTATCGCTTAAGCCTGGGAACTGAAGTATGGGATCAGACGATCAACGCATATATGTTAAAGTTACGCGAAGATTGTATACGTCAAGGCCGGTACAAGCGGGGCAAATTTTATTTCATGCCCTGCTGTTTTTTCCAATTACTAGGACAATGGTACAAACCATACAACAAACTATCAATAGTAAATAAGAATAAATATGACGTTTCCGACGTGGCGCCCTATTTTATCAACCAATGAGCCCAATTGAAAATGTCAGAGTGTGATTTTGCATTTCTTCCAGTAAACCACCAAAACTTTCATTATTTTTTGTTAGTTGTAGATATTCAACAATGGAGGGTTATGTTGATAGATTCTTTGTACGACGATGTACCAAGTTGTAAAATAAGTAGTTGATGTCATATAGAGCTAAAATATGTGATACGTCCTTAATTTTACCTATTTGATATTTCAATTACATTTACGTTATAGTGTCCTATGTATTAACATTATGTTTTTTAATGTAGAATGTGATTTTGTTGTAAATGCTATGCGGATCTACAGCCTTGAGAAAAACTTTTCGAAGAAAAAGATGGTTTAGGCATTTAAGACAGTCTGACCTAAACAAAAGAATCTTTTGGATTGCTGGAGTATACGTAATAAAGTACGTTGACTACGTTGTCCAAGGCATATTTTTAAGGGACATCGATTGGTCCGTAGAAGATGCCTACTTGTTTAGGTATAGAATTGCTCATGAATTGGGTAAGCTTATGGCTAGAAATATGACATTTACACATATGACTAGTAGAGTCACATATGTATCTTAATTTGTACATTATTAATATGTAATATTGGATTTGCACTGTGATTTTGATGAATTTTGATGGTGCAAATTATGTTTGTAATTTGATCGATGTACGTAGTTTGTGAATATTTTTTATTATTTGTTGTTGGTTGTGATCTATGTAGTTTGTGAATATTCTTCATTATTTGATGTTGGTTGTGATTTGTCATTTATAATTTAAAAGCATACAGAAAAGCTACTTAAATCCATACAGAAAGTTTAAAAAAAATTGACATTCCGCTGTATTAAAACGGCGCCGTTTTCATTTTAAATCAGAGTCCAGAGTATTAAACTACGGACGGAAATTACTTATTTTTTAAGTCGTTTTCCCTATGAACATTTAAATCAGCGTCCGCAGTATTAAACTGCGGACGAGAATTACTTATTAACGACGTCAATTCCCACTTCGCCATACCTAACGTCTGCAATGTGGGTTTTGAAGAAGTTGGTCATTGTAACACCCTCAGTCCCGCATCGAAAAATAGAAGAAATATTTGTCTATACTTAAGTAATTAAGTTATTAGCAGTAGTACCTTCAAGTCATGACCTTTTGCGTGAGCCTGTGGTGAGCTAAGATGACTCAAGAAGATACTATTGGGTCAGTGGTTTAAGGCCTTATTTGGATGGATTTGATTCGATTCGAACTTGGAATTTGACCCAAGATTTATTTTGAAATCTGGATTTGACCCGTGTTGTTTCAATCATCCATTTGTATTTTCACTGTTGAGGTTCAGATCTTGTTCTACTATATCTTCAGTAAAATACCACTAATGTGTTGATTGTTTGGCTGAATTCGTTGTAGATGAACTCATGTATGAAATAATTTTGAGAAAAATGAAAGACTTCAGAAGTATGAGCAAATTTGGCATAGTGGAAGAGAGAGATTTTGGGATAAAGGCCTATAAGATTAAAACGACATCGTCCCGTTTCCATAAAGAAACTTAGCGTTCTCAGTTGAATACTGCGGAACCTGTAAGTGGCATGTAGGAACTTAATTGAATAAATGAAAAGATCCATATATGGCTTTCGCAGTATTAAACTGCGTAGCCTGGAGACACATCTACAGTATTAAAACGGTGTCGTTTTCATTTTAAACCAGAGTCTGTAATATTAAACTGCGGACGGTAATTACTTATTAACGACGTTGTTTCCCACTTGGTCATACCTAACGTACGCAATGTGGGTTTTGAAGAATATAGTCATCCCATTTGTATGTCCATTGTTGAGGTTCAGATCTTGTTCCATTATATCATCAATAAAACACCACTAATGTGTTGATTGCATGGTTGAATCCGTTGTAGATGAACTCATCAAGTATGGATGAAGAATTTTGAGAAAAATGAATGACTTCAGAAGTATGAACAAATTTGGTATTCCTCTAAGATTGAAACGACATCATCCTGTTTCGATAAGAAATTTTAGCGTTCGCAATTTAATACTGCGGACTAGGACTTGTAAAGGAGAAGTATTTTGAACATTTGTTCCGTCTGCAGTATTAAACTGCGAATACTGTAAATTAAATTACAGACGAGCCGGAGCTCTATTAAACTGTTGGATCATCGGATGGACGCTCACGATCTGTTGTAAGGATAACCTTAATTTGACAACGTTAACTATGGATCAGTCTCCATCCTTGCAACAGATTTTGAGCGTCCATCCGATGATCCAACGGTTTGATAGAGCTCCCGTCCGAAGCTTAATTTTCAGTATTCCGCAATTACTCCATTCGTTTCAAAATTAGAGATACACATAGCTTTAAAATATTAAACTTCAAAATATGTATTTCTTGAAATTTAATATGTCGTTATTTGACCTAAGTCAAATTGTATTTATAATTTTGAAACAGAGTATATTTAATTTCTACAATTTAATATAACTCAAGAAACGCAAATTAGAATAACTAAATAATTTACTGAACTTCAACTATAATTTCTCACCAAATAATTTTATTATGAAACGTTTTATACGGGTTCATGACTAGGAACTGCATAAAGTTCTTAAATTAAAAGCAAGGTGACAGTCACGTATTGTTATGAATAATCAATCTAGTATTTGCTGCTCGGATAAAGTACTACAACAATTTATATGTTTAGTTTTTATATTGTGATTTTTAACCTAACTTATGATGTCAGTTTGTTGAAATTTAATGGAGAACGTTAATGGAAGCTTGCATGCCTAATTTTATTTTATTTTTATTATAAAAAGTAGTCGTGCAAATAGGTCACGTGCACGAATGTGTTCAAGAAGATACTTTGTACTGTGTCCAAAATATGGTGTATTGACTTTGAAGGGTTTTAATATGAGATCGTTATAGACTTTTAATAATAAATATTCTTACAAAATTATTGAATTTAAGGTATTTTTAAATTTAAAATTAACATATATTCATTTAATATAATAATGAATATTATGAATTATCTAAAAATTATTGTTAATAATAATATTTTATATTTGGTAATTTATAATAATTTTATCAATTTTAAATTTAAAAATACTTTAAATTGACTTTTAAAAATGGATGATTACTCTGGGGGCACCCTATGGTGTCTACAGACTACACCGTCATAAAGTATTTTAAATTAACCGATGAAGAAGAATTAAGATTTTGATATGGTAATTAATAATAAGAAAGTGTTAATAAAAATTCTCCATGTCTATATTAATAATTGTGCATTTTCATTTCTTACAGGCCTTCTAATTAGTAGGTCCATCATCATGTGGATCACACAAACAGTCATGTCTTGTAAGTGCATATGGTTATAGTTTTATCTTTTGTTAGTATTTTACTCCATATATATCTTATACTTTGAGGTGTGCGCTCATATTACTTTTTGGCTGTTTGCAATCGACTTCCAGCTCATATTTTAGGTTGTCAAAATTTTAATTTATATGTTAACGTCAAAATTTGTCCGTTCATAAAATTATCAAACAATGAACAGCAGTGTGAGAATCAGTATATGTTAAAAACGTCAACAATGAAAAAATATAATTGCTCTAGTGCGTAAAAATAAATAATATGTGAGGATAATACTTGTGTTATAGGGTATAATTTTGTATTTATAATTGATCACACCACATTTATCGTATTGTCCCCGAATTAGAATAGAATTTCTTATCATAGTAACCACCATACTAGGATAGGAGTTAATCTCCTTAAAGAAATAAAGTTGAATATAACCATGACGCTTTTTTTAATAATTAGAAGTCAAATAGAATCAGAACTGCATGTTCTTTAAAATCAAGTCTCCTAAATAAAATATACTGTCACGTGAAAAAAATCCTCCACGTAAGATAGATTCTGACGAACCAACCGAACCCACAAAATCATGTCCCAACAATACATATATGAAGAAATTAAAATTAAATTGACAATAACTAGTAGCCTAAGGAAGAAAGAAATTAAGTAGCCCTCTTAAAAGTTAGGAGAGACAAATAGACATGATTAGAGTAGAATGTTACTGAGGAGGGAGCATGATAATATATATTAGAGTATTTAATATCTCTTCAATATATATACAATCACATGATGTCATATGTTTGGTAGAGTGTTTGTTAGGTATCTAGGTTATATTAACCTACACATCAACACATGCTCATAAAATCCTATGACTTTTCGAAGTATTTTATTTGACAATATTTGATTTAAAATTAAATTCATTTTTCTTTAACTTAAAAAATTATACTAAATTTTAAAATATTGACAAAGAGTTTGATGATTACAATGAACTAAAAAGAATTTGTTATTATTTACTAAGCTCAAGGTTTGTAATTTTGATAATCTAAATAAAGATGATAATTTTTTATTTTAAAATGATCAATTTGATAATGAAAGTTAAATTTAGTCCAAAAAATAAGAAAAAGAAGGTGTGAGTGAGGATACGTATTTACTAGCTAGATAAATTGACACCGATCATCTTATTATTCTTACCTTCTCTTAGGGGTTGTTTGATAAAACTGACTGAATAATTAAGAAAATCTGAACGGCTTGAACAAGAAATTAATCAATGAATTAGGGTGCTTGATAATGATTTTGTCCGAAACATTTGAATAAATTTATTTCCAATTTTAACCCTCCAAACTATTTTAATAATTTTGTTTGATGATTATAATTAAATATGCATTATTTTTTAAACACAAGTGAATAAAATTTTGAACATTTTTTTATACATAAAACTAATAGAGTACATTAATTTCAACTAATTGCTATTATATAGACAAGGTTTAATTTCATCTCATTTTATTTTCTCCTTCGTTATTATTATTATTGTATTTCTCCTTCAAATTTTTATTACCCAACTACAACAATGAGGAGGAAGAATATATATATAAAATACTATTTCTCATTCAGATGGTTATCAAACAATCCATATGTCTGAACGATTCAAATTATAAGTTATTCGGACCTATTGAGTTGTAATCAACCAGCCCCTTAACCTCTAAATTAATGCTGTTTTTTCATATCTTAGTTTTGATCAAAAATGCTGCCTTTTCAGTCATTGGCTTCTCAGCTCTTCAAAAGCTAGATACTCCATTAGACATATGGTTTGCATGTTGGGGTAACACTAAATAATTACAGTCTTTGTTTAGACTTGTTAATGTTTAAAATATTTTACATGACTATATAATGGGTCCTCTTAACATGTGCCCTAAGGGCACATGCTAAGCACATAGTTTAAGAGAATATTCTCTTGAATTGTGTGCATATTCTCTTGATTTTTGTATATGCACCAAGTTCAAGAGAATATACACACAATTCAAGAGAATATTCTCTTAAACTGTGTGATTAGCATGTGCCCTAAGGCACATGTTAAGAAATTCCATATATAATATACTAAAAGATAACATTTTAATATCAAAAAAACATAGTCTTAAAAGTAGGCGGGGGTATTTCTACAACTAAAAAAAAAGTAAGAAGCTTTATTCCATATTATATACTTCGTGTATACTCCTACCAACAACATGTCGCGTTCTCATTTGTACCCCATGGTATTCTCTTTTAGTTCTGAGTACCTATCAAGAACTAAAGAATCTAGCTCTTACATAGGAAATTATTCCACAAAAAAAGTACTCCTTTTATTGATAGTAATATAAAATAATACTATATTTTTTCATTTTTCATCACAATTTTATTATTTCACAATGTTGGAATTGACTCATACTTTTGCGGGTTCGACTAATGACCACAACGACAAGGTAGTCCGGTTATTAATGTATTAGGAGGTCTCATGAGTTTGAGTTCATATTATATACAGCAGCTATGATTTTCTAGTTATTATAAAAAAATATATTGTTTAGTGTGTGAATCATTGAAGAGAGTGTGTGATGCATCTTATGAATACACGGACAAACAGAACTAGCTAAATTGGTGAACATAAGTATATGGTGTGTTCTTATTTTTTCGTCTTTCATATAATATATGTGTGATTGTAATATTATTAGTTTTTAAATTCCAACACACAATAACTATTAAACTAACAATTTATTATTTTTACGGATAAACATGAAACAAAAATCCAACCTTACTAGTTACAAAATTTGCAAATAGAATTCTTTCTTTGGAAAAGAGGTTACTTTTGCTATTTTTCCTTCCATGTTGTGGTGCGTGGGTCTCCTAACTAACTAAGTTAGCTAGAGAGAATATCAATCAAACTAGTCACTATTATTGTATATGGCAGTTGGTGTGGACCTTTTGGTTCATGTTTTATTCCTCAAATACTCTCTCACTCACGCTAATATATATATATATATATATATATATATATATATATATATATATATATATATATATATATATGTGTGTGGCTACTAGCTCCATTATTGAAGGAAATGTTAAGATTCCTTTGATGATTTTCCTGGCTAGGGCTGGACCTTGTGATTCCAGAGGGAACATAAGCTCTCTTTTGTGTCTTCTCCTAATAAAAAAATCCCCAAGATGAGAGTGAAATCATAATAGCATGAAATCGATTGTGATTTGTGAAAGCAATTAGAAAGAATTTTCACTCTCAAATTATTAAAGCCAAATTAAGCTTTAAAAAAGCAACCAATATAAGTGATAGCTTTTCTAATCTGGATTATAAAAAAATAAATATTAGTGGAGGCAAAAGATCATATCCAAAAGCAAGTATAGGGAGCAAATCTATGGAATTATGATGTCTAATCCGTGTTATACTAAAGCTCAGACAGCAACGCCTTCATTAGTATATATGTTGATGCAATTATTAAAATAACCCCAAGTTAATTATCACAAACTCCAATTTATGGAACACAATCAAATTAAAATATAATATATATTCTAATGTTAGAAGGAAGGATTAATTAAATGAAAGAACATGACATCCAACAATTTGCATGTCTTCATTCTTACTAAAAATGATGAAGCTATTGGATTTTTCTGATTCTCATGACAAGTGACACCATTGGCAAGATTCACATCGATCCTAAACCAACAATCTTTGAAATTCTAATCCTTCTATTTTCCTATCAAATATATGTAGACACCCACACCCCACACAGGATATATGATTTTTCACGACACTTGCTGTAATAAATGAAAAGAAACAGGGGAAACTAGCTAAGAAAATTTTATCTACATAGACATGGCACATATGCTAGTTTTCATCCCCCAAGTGTTCTAAAAGTCATTAGATAGTCTAGGCGGACGAGGGGGTGCCTAGTGCCTAAGCCAGTTACGCGGTGCATAGGCGATAAAATTACATGAAAGATCACCAAAATTACACGAGTATTGTGGAGCGTCAAGACCTTTATTGAATTGATGCAGCAGAGGACTAAACTCTCATCATGACAGCAAAGGCCGGAGTGTTTAGGGGATTTTTTTTTTTTTTTTGGGGGGGGGGGGGGGGGTCCTTCCCCGAAGTTTTTAGATGAACAGTGTTATGTTGTCATTTTAAGTCCACCAGATACCCAAGAAACGCAAAAAGGCTGTAAAAATGGTACTCACCATGTACCCAATTACAAAAACAACTGGAAAAACTTTTTTCTAAATTTGTAGTGAAGAAGGAGAATCATTTTATTTGCTTTTTCTAGTGCCTGGCATCTAGGGCTCCAGAACTAGTTGATGGACTACTAGCCTTCTCACAAAAATATACCCATAAATGATCTCCACTTTTTGCACCTGAGTGAGCGGGATGTTCGGGTGATCCAAAATTCAGAGACCAGAAAGTAAAGGAAACAAAAGTTTTTAATCTATACATTCTTAGTGCTCGTAATGAGGGCTTCAAAATGTCGATGAGAAGAAAAAAGAGGAAAAAGGAAAAACCACTCCAAATGCTATTGCTACACCCAAATACGTCTTTTGGTAGAAGAACATAAAACAAATGGAGAATGAGCAGAAATAATGATCAGGATATGACACTGATTAACAATACATTACTATTGAAAACGAAATCACATTGCATTTTCCAACTGTGATTCCCATGGTCCTACAAACGACCACCTTCTCCAGGGACATGCTCAATGCCTGAATGAGACAATGACCATGAATTATATATATCTGAAGCCAAGTAACTTCCATGTTTAGGAACTAGTAACAAACAACATAATAAATGAGCTCTGTTTTTCCTAGTTTATTAGAAGGAATAGGTGGGCCTCATTAAGCAATTAATGCAGAACATAGATCAGGGGATATATATACATATACATATACATATACATATTAGTTCAGTGTATCCACTTTCAACATTTGAGCTAAATAACTTTTTTGTGTCTAAAATAATTGTGACCCGCCCATCTCTTTGACTGTAACATTGCAAAATGCTGAGCAGTCCAAGATTTATGAAAAAACGTATATACTCTAAAGATACATAATACGTCCAGAAGGACCACTTACAGGCACACTTAGCTCTAACAGCATAATACTCGGTAGGGGCCTCCCCATCAATCACTCCACAATTAGAACAGTAAAGATCCACTGAGAAATTTGAAGATTGTTATCTGCAGGACAACTGACAAATATTGTCACGGACATGCAAATAACTTGACAATGTGTACGAATATATATATATATATATATATATATATATAGCTAGCTAGCTAGCTAAAACAAGATGAAAGAATTAAGTTAATGAACGATACGAAGGTCTCTGAGGTAGATGCATTTCAGTCAAAAATTCATTACCAATACCAGACAACAATGCAAGAAATGACTTCAATGTATCAAAATTCTGAGGAATAAATAAATAAACTGGAAAGAAAAATAGCACAGAGGTGGTGTTAATATGTATGGTATTGGTGATTGTGACAATGCGCTAGTATATATGAAGCTTATAAGAATTAAGAAATCATCTCGTCACTACTTTTAGAACTTACAAACCAAAAGAAAATCCAGCTCAAAACATTCTACAGTATACAGCACTATAAGAATCTTATTTTCATGTGCTCGCTAGCTCCCCTATATATATAAATTCTCATACACACTTTCATTTCATAGGCTCTTATACACCTCTTATTCTTTTGTTTACATAGTCATAAAGACTCCATATCTCTCTCTATCTCTCCACCCCCACCCCCCCCCCCCACCCCCACCACCCACCCCGCGGAAAGTATCTTTGTAAAGTAGAGGAAAATGAACTCACCGGCACATGGTTTGTTCAAACAAAATGACATGGTCAGCAGGCTTCTTATGGCCCTGTTATTAAGCTGTAATCTTAATGGAAATGATCTTTGTCCTGAACTTCCTTCAGTGACCCCAACAGTTTCTCCTCACTCGGAGTTAACAATTCTACCATCATCACTGAAAGAACTTAGTCTTGATGGGCATATTTGCTTCAACAACCTTCACCATGCAGCCAAGGACTTCGGAAATAGACGTCATTTCTTGCCAGCAGCGGTTCTGCACCCAAAATCAGTGGGTGATATATCCTCCGCCGTGAAGCATATTTTTGAGTTGGGTACTACTTGTGCACTCACTGTTGCTGCCAGAGGCCATGGTCACTCCCTTGAAGGTCAAGCACAAGCCCATCAAGGACTGGTTATAAACATGGAATCGCTTGGGAAACAAGAAATGTGCTTTCACACTGGAGAGCTGCCTTATGTGGATGTGTCTGGTGGTGAGCTGTGGATAAATATTCTGCACCAAAGTCTTAAACACGGGCTTGCACCAAAATCTTGGACAGACTATCTTCACCTCACTGTTGGGGGAACTCTATCAAATGCCGGAATTAGTGGGCAAGCTTTCCGGCATGGACCTCAGATTAATAATGTGTACCAGCTTGAGGTTGTTACAGGTACATTTCTGCATATCACTCTTATTCCTTCCATGTACAGAAATTGCATGGCTGAGCCTCATACCACATTACATGTAGGCATACTGAGATAACTTGTTTGAGCAAGGGTGTTTTGGTAACTACCACTTACAATCGGGCCCAAGTTACCTAGAAAGGCACTCAACCATTTATGAAATGACGTCTAGTCTAACTATATTTTTTCCAAATTCCTAAAGTACCTCAAAATATTAACTAAAGTGGCGGGCGTTATACTAAAAATGATATCAAAAAAAGTAATAGCAAATTAGAAAAATCATGCCACTTTATAACTTTAAAATAGAAATGTATCTCTAGTTTTGGATGAAATACCACATAAACCCACTTGTATTTAGCTAGTTCTATAGTAGAGCCTTTGAAAGGCCCTACTATATATATATATATATATATCAGATCAATAAGGTGTACTTTTAATTAAGTGCAGGAACAGGTGAGGTGGTAACCTGTACAGAGAAGCAGAATGCAGATCTCTTTTATGGTGTTCTTGGAGGATTAGGACAATTCGGCATAATCACAAGGGCAAGAATCTCTCTGGAACCAGCACCAAGGAGGGTAAGATCTGTTTTTATTTTCATTTTAAAGTCCTGTGCCAACATTGCACATATTAACAGGAAGTATCAGATTCGAACTGAATCCATCAGTTTGTTTTGCAGGTGAAATGGATTAGAATGCTTTATTCAGATTTCAGCACATTTTGCAAAGACCAAGAGCATCTAATCTCATCCGAAAATAATTCTTTTGACTATGTTGAAGGATTCGTCATTATAAACAGAACTGGTCTACTAAACAACTGGAGATCCTCCTTCAGTCCCAAGGATCCACTTCAAGCGAGCCAATTTCATTCTGAAGGAAAAACTCTCTACTGCCTAGAAATTGCCAAATACTTCAACACAGAAGAGAGTGGCATCACAAACCAGGTGAGCCAAAAATATATCTCACTCATATCATGCCTCTAATGACTCCATTCAATGCTCTGTGGGACTGACATCTGATTTCTACTATACAGAGAATCGACAGCTTGTTATCAGAATTGAGTTTTATTCAGTCTACTCTCTTCCTATCAGAAGTCTCATACGTGGAATTCCTCGATAGAGTTCACGTGTCTGAGATGAAACTCAGAGAAATGGGCCTGTGGGATGTTCCTCACCCATGGCTAAATCTACTCATTCCTAAGAGCAGAATTCATGACTTTGCCCAAGAAGTTTTTGGAAATATCCTGACAGACACCAGCAATGGTCCTATACTCATATACCCAGTAAACAAATCGAGGTACTAGTTCAATAATTAAACTCCTTAAGCTTCAAATACTCAATCTTCTTAACCTGATAGTTGCTACTCATTTCTGCATATATATATATTAGGTGGAACAATAAAACTTCCATGGTAACCCCACGGGAAGATCTTTTCTACCTAGTGGCATTCCTATCCTCCGCAATGCCATCTTCCACGGGAACAGATGGGTTGGAGCATGTTTTGACACAAAACAAAAGAATTTTGGATTTCTGTGATTCGGATCATCTCGGGATGAAGCAATATTTGCCCCACTACAACACTCGGGAAGAGTGGAAAGCTCACTTTGGCACTCAGTGGGAGGTCTTCAGCCGGAGGAAAGCCGCCTATGACCCCTTGGCAATTCTAGCTCCTGGACAGAAAATCTTCCGAAAAGCAATACCCTTTTTGTGATTGTGTCCTAGCTAGCTAGGCAAAATTGTACGTACCAAGCTCCCATGGAGCATATATGTAGATATATATGCTTCAAGTTATAGATCTAGTTATGTAATTGTTTAACCTACACAAGCCTCGTCAAAACATTGACCACCAGGGACAACGCTATTCTTGATCTTCTAATATCAAAATCTCAAAGTATATTGAACTTCAAGTTGTGCAAAAGATTAAGATAATGAGGTGAGCAGAAAAAGAACTCATAACATCTGCTGCGCTTAACTTTCCGAGTGTCATACTGAAAAAGCTCCATACATTTACAATTCGCAGATCATTTTTCTGATTTCATGAATATTAGAACAATGATCAGCACAAATGGAAACTAAATAGGATATATACTCATCAAACAAAGGCCAGTCATTCAGGATTTAGGATGAGAGTCTCAGAGAGAGAGAGAGAGTGAGAGAGAGAAAGTAGCTCCAAAGCCTCAGAAGCTTCCCATGTTAGTTTAAACTCACCGTGTAATTCAGGTTGAATGGATTCTGCATTAACCACAAGTTATGGATTTGGATCGTCCGAATCTAACTTAACTCCTTAATTTGACAATTTTATATCCTTGCTCAAAATATAAACATCGACTTTCATTAAATTAAATGTAATTAGATTAATAGTTTTTGTTATTATAAACTCATCCATTATAGTATTAATTGCACCAAAATCTGTTGGAACAGATTATGCAATAAACCGTACTCCGCCACCATTTACAACCAGGAAGTGATGCCGCTGCTGCTACTTGCATAATCTTTTAACGGCACGTCTTTTTCCCATGCAAGGCAGCAAGGCTTAGGCGCTGCAATGTACACATGCAGAAATATAATTATATATATATATATATAATTATTATTTACCCTCTCAGTCTCAGATAGATAGATATATATATAGAGAGAGAGAGAGAGGGAGGGATAAGGATAGGGATAGGGATATTGCTGCACAAAAAATGACATTCACTTGGTTTCAATTCTACCCGCACTGGACCTAGAGTAAGTACACTATAATTCTTTGTTTTTGTTCTTAAAACTAGTTTACCTTAGGCCACGGGAGGTGGGGCTACCTCACGCTCTTGCAGTTAAATATTCCTTTATAATAACAATATTTTAGAAAAATATAAAAATACTCTTTAATACATGGCATTGGCACGGGGACGGAGTGAATTCAATTATGTGAAACTACGTTATTTTGAGGGTTACCTCAGTCGCCCTCACCTCCCTTTTTGTCTTACCCATAATTAAATACTTTGAAAAGTAAAATAGCATTTATATAATATTTTAAATTTAAATTGTGTATTTTAAACATATTTTCGAAGATAATTTTTTTACGTTTTAGACGTCTTTCCTGAAACAAAAGGAGTATAAACGCGGAAGCAAGCAAGCACCACAGAGCTTTACGTTACTTACTATGTAGGGCAGGATTCAGGAAGGGCGGGGCACAGGAAGAGAGAGAGTTTACAAGACTGGTTTTTAATAAGAAGAATAACTACGCCTACGGCTACGGCACATAATTAAGGTCCTTATGTTTCACTGTATCATTATTTCCTTCCTCTCTACATCTTTTTGTCCATCTCTCTCTCTTTTTTTCCCCAATTAGATTCAGAATATTTTTTTCTCCACAAAATAAGATTGCTGATTTCTTCATTGGAGTACCCCCCCCCCCCCCCCCCCCCCCACCCACCAAAAAAAAACAAAAAGCATTCTGGATCATCTTGTTGTTAGAACCTCTAAGATTAACATAGTATCTGCAGTTCTGGAAATGTCCAACTAATCCAATACTTTGTGAATATAAATTTTCAATTTTATCATCCTTCCTTTTCAACTTTCAATTCCTTGCAACGAAAATTCAAAAACCGAAAATACAACTCTCCTAACATATCTTAAAATAAAGTCCATCCATCCCCAAAAGTACCAAGATGAGTCCATCTTGAAATTGCACGGCGACTATTCCCATTCCTCACCACCACCACCAGAATTATCTAGCAGGCTGTGCTTGTGCATGTTCTAGTAGATGACTAACTAGTTTGTAAGTTCGGCTGGAAAGCCCCTTCGTGTGGTCAATAAGCTGCTCGTACCTGGAGAAATTATTTGTTTTCAAAAAGGCAAAAAGAAAATAATGAAAACATATCCACAAGGAAAAGGAATAAATAAATGGGAAAAAAAACAAAAAAGCTGGGCACATCATGAAATAAACGAGAAACTGTGCTGCAAACTTACACATTGGGATGGTTAGGTTCCATGACGACAGTTCCAGCCTTAGTATCAATCTTAGCGTCAAGCTTTGAGGTTCGGATAAGATTCACAATCCACCTTTCAGCCTCCTCATAGTTCAAATTTAGTTTCTCAGCCAGTACCCTGCAATGAGCAAACCATAGCATGCAAACTATCATCATCACTTGAACAAAGCACTAACAATTGAGATCACAATTTAGCTCTGAGATAAATTAAAATTTGTTTTTAAAAGACAACTATGAAATTCAATACTTCCACTTTTAGAACTATCTCGCTGACTTCCACGTACATTTATAACCCTGGTACTACTTAAATTAATTTTAAAATCATTTCAAGTTTTTTGTTTACTATTTTTTACCATAGTGATCCACCACAACCCGTAGGATATGTTGTATGCCATAACAATGGCAGGGATAGGAATATTTCTACTAGCTTAATACCTTTAGGCACTACTTCATCCTTTATAATCCCATGAACTATGTTTTTTTCATTTATAAGGTCATTTGATAATGGACTTGTAATTCCAAGGGGGAAGGTGGTATTACATAGGACTCCTTTTCGTACTCCTTTTGGGGTATCAAATGACCTTGATATGTAAACAAAATAGTTCATGAAATTAAATAATGGACTAATCATAAGATAAAATAATAACAGAAATTAAATAGTACAAATAATCTTTATCTCATCCATCACTACTGCAAACAAACATAATAGCCTAAGGGTGTGCATTGAATAAACCACCGGATGCTTCAAGATTTTCATCACATAAAAAATAAGCAGAAAAGAGTATTCACAGTGTTCTAAAAATTACCGCCTAAGTCCGCCTACTAGGCCCCACCTAAGCGCTAGGCCCCCCATGGCGCCCCGCCTAGGTGCTAGGCTCCCTCCTGGCGCCTCGCCTAGGCCTAAGACGGCAAAAAAATCCCTCCAAAAAATTAGGCGGAACCTAGGCAGAGAGGTTTTTTTATTTTAATAACTACCCAAACCAAATCTTGATATATTTATTTTTCTAATGATTTACCATATTCATAATGCAGTTTGTATCATATCAAATCACAACAAGAAGTGAACAAGATCAAGTTAAAATGGATAATTTTATTATAGTTGTAATTTTTTGAACTTGTATCAACTTTAAATTATATAAATGATATACATTTGTAATATTTAGTTTAATTCAATATCATTCTTAAATTTATATTTAGTTTCTTAAGTTTTAATATTGAAATGAATTCTTGAAATTTTAAATTTTATTATTTAATAGCAATCTTGTTTATGAATAAAACTAATACGTTAAAGATATGTTTGAACTTTGAACAATTGCATGTTTGTGTTTGAACTTTGACATTGACAATATGGATATGTGTTTAAACTTTAAGTAAAGAACTTTATTATCTTTATTATAGATTGTTTTGCTTTATATTATTGTTTTGTTTGGATAAATATAAGATAAAATATTAAAATTGGCTTAAAATAAAAAATCACGCCCAGGCTCCCTAGGCACTAGGCCCCCCTGGCCGCCCGCCTCCCACCTAGCGTCTTTTAAAACATTGAGCATTCAGAATGTCTTACTAAGAGATTAAATTTATAATGAAGGGTGGATCAATCAAAGTTTCTAGTGTGAAAACTCACACCCTTCACACAACTTAAATAATTTTTTGTTTAATACATAAGCCTGAACATTGATAGGCTTAACCACAAAATAGCAATAAGAGGCACACAAAAGCTAATGAAAATAAACCAAGTTCAGAAGATGAATCGTCCTATCTTCAAATAAGGGAGAAGAAATGGAAGAGATCATGCATTAAAATATTGGTGCCAAGCAGAACTTGAAAAAACTGTATATACCCCATGTCAATGTGTTGATGTATGTGGCAGTAGGTCTCAAAAATAAAGAGGCGGGCATTCTCAAGGAACTCATCCCTCAACGGTACAGTTGAAAAGCTGCTTTCTTCAACTCTTTTACCAAGAAATGGGTCGTTCAAAATTACCTGCGCAAATATTCATGCTCAAAAAGAAACACATTCCTTTAAGACAATCAATTAAATCCAAATTTGAACGGAAGGTTACAAACTCTCCTCAGAAAATTGTTGTTCATATTTATTCCCATACGTGGGAACAAAATCATGGGTCGTAGAAATGCTATTAATAGTTATTCTTATTAGAGCAGTTAAGCTTGACCCAAGTGTGGGGATTAGAACCTACGACATTGAGGATATTCTTTGAAGACCTCAGCTATATCTCCAAGTTGGGTTTGCCACATCAACTAAAAGTCTTTGGATGGAAACTGGACCTGTGCGTAATGGACAGATCATTCCATTGTATAGTACATATAAGAAAAGAAACCTTATATATTAAGGTTTATTATAAGAATATGAACCCTTTGAACAAAGCATTTAAAGCATTATCTAGTAATCAGAAATACTTTTCTCCACATCCCTAATCTCTTTTCTTTTCTTTCTTTTTTTTTGGTTAAGTAACACCCCTAATCTAAATTATTTTCTTAGTGAATATCATTCCAAATCATCTTCAGAAATAAAGAAACCTTACATTACTTTGGTATAGATCGCACCTCTTATGCAACAGTATTCTAAGCACCCGTAAATCAGTTCTCTCTGAAATTCAGACTTAATGGCCACTGCTTGACAATATAAGAAAAAAAAGAATCATAAACAGCGTATAATGGATGTGACAAATGACAAATCATGTATTACATCAGGAATGGAAAGTTTGACATCCAAAACTAGAAGCCAACTTGACCTTTATGGTTCTCAGGGTCTCAGCTACAATTCCCAAGATTTTCAGCTTTTATAGTCGACTCTTGATTCTGCTTGAGAAAGCTTAATTATTGGTGTTACTCAAAGTACGTTTACAGAACTGTAGAGTAACAGAACATCTATTCATGTGTACATGCTATTAACACACCATTCAAAAATGAGTCAAGTCCTACTCTAACTAACAGTTCTCATGTGTACATATATTTAAACAGTATTATAATAGTACATGTACTGATATTAATTACCAAGACAGCAAAAATATTATTAGCAAGCAAAACAGTTGGAGGTGTGAGAGCCTACCTCTTCACATTCTCTCATCTTTTTCTGAGCCCCATCAAAGTCATACTTGACATACACACATGCCAAAAACTCTGTGATGGGATCTTCAAAAGAGTGTTGCTCTTGCTGAATAACATTTATGAAATCCTTGAATTGAGGTCTTCTCCTTTTGTTGACAATGAATGCTGTGGCAAGGTATCGTAGAAGATGGGGAGCATTTGTTTGAATGTCATTTAAGTACCTAGAAAATATATTCTCTCTAACTATTAGTCACAGCTAGAAAACAGTAAATGATATAACATGTACTTTTTTATTTTTTTAAAACAAGTTATAATAGCATGGTTTTATAATAATACAGAGATGATGACCATGTGCAGGGAACAAATGAATGTTGTGGTGAGGGAACATAAAGATGGAGAGTTATTGTTTGAATGACATTTAAGTACCTATAAGAAATATCCTCTGTAACTTTTAGTAACAGCAAGAACACAACAAAGGATATAACAGCATGCTCTTTTATATTTTAGATATACCATGACATCCTAATCTTAAAAAGAATACAGAGAAAAGACACAACATGCGGGAAATAAAGAAACAACCCAGGGCTAAAAGCAATTATTATCATGCACTCCAAATAATGAAGGTCTGAAGAGCGGCATACCAGATGGGCAGTTAAACCAGGTAGGGTGGTTTGAAGGAAGACAGACTTTTCAAGCACTGATTTGTAAGTTTGTCCATATCAAAATATGCATATGTAGTACATCTCTTGATTCAAAAAATGAAAATAAAAAAGACACTCGTAATCACACAAAAAAAGAAAAGAAAAAAGGAACAGGAATTTGAGTGGGGAAGGGGGGTCAGTCTTTCATAAACATTGAACACACTCATTTTAGTATTTTGATCGAGTAAATTCCTTACATGTGTCGCGGAAATGGGAGTATTTAGTCACATAATTAGAATTATCATTATATTTAGATGGAATAAATGTGCAAAAGAAACAGTAATATGGTAATCAGAATATTCTCAAAAGCATGCAGAAAATCAGTAAAAACATTATGCTACATTATTAAGCACGTATTCACAGTAATGAGAAATAATAGCAGTGACATGTAATAGAAAATGAAGGAAGAGAACAATTTAAATACGCAAGGAAATAACCTTTCAAAGAATGGTAGCTTGAATAAGCTCAGAAACATACTTGTCCTGATTAAATAGGTCAATGATCTGTGTTCTTCCATTGTCATTGTTGAAGAAGATGAACAAACTCCAATGCATTAGCCATATTCTATTTTGCACTTGATTCAAAGGAGATGAGAAATTCTGATATAATAGCAACATTAGAACTATTCAACCGAATACTAACAAATTTAATGAGTTCAAAAATTAACTTAAAGAGTGTAATTGACCACAAAGAAAAAAACAAAACCTTTGAATCAATAATTTCTTTCAGCCGGTTTAGTTCATCAAGTGCAATATCCCAGTTTTGCATCAGTATCTCAGCTGCCAACTTTCCCCATAATGCACTTAAACTCCTATCACTGTTGGTGCATAAAGCCCTATACTGATACAGATAATCAGCAGCAGCAGAATAGTTTCCGCACTCAAACTGAAATTTGGCATACTGATATAATGCCTCTATCTGATCCAGACCAATCTGGTTGGAACACGGGAATTAACAATCTTAGGATGCAAAGATCCATAATATCTTGCTAAAATAACATAAAAATGGAATAGATGTTGATAGTAATAAGCAAAGTTTTAGTCTTTCGAAACCAAGGGAAACCAATACAACAATAATAATTTGCAGTGCAGCAGGCTAACATCTATATCTATTTTGAACACTCTTGTTCAGAAAATTCATGATAATAGCTTTTGGTTCATAAAATTTAAACCACCAACACTTATATACATCCTTCTCCATCCTCATGCACCCTGAAAGTTCACAACTTTGACATTCAGATACTGACGAGTGAACCTTGACCACAGTAAATTCAGTTTAGGTTAATAAATCTACATACCCTGCACCACAAGGCGGTAATCATCTACAACATAAACCTCAGCAGGTAATATCAAATTGCCAGACATCCTTTTACTACACAGTTTTTAGATACATAAAGGGCCTATTTTTCTTACTTCACTTTGCAATTTCCTTCCCTCTATCTGGTCCAAAAGGAGATACTGAAGTCTCTAAGAAAAAATTAATTTTACTTGATCCATGTTCTAAGTTCATATTCATTTATACTATTAGCAATTGAACTATTGAAGCTCATATTCATTTCATATGTAATACTCTCTCTACATCTATGAAAAGATCAAAAAACTTATAACCAATCCATTCAGAAAGTGAAAAGAAACCTTATATTGATCATTGAGCATCTGAAGATTATACTGCTTATCAGCCTTCAACCCCTGAACTGCATTCGGGTTCTGCAAAAAATTGACTAAAGGAGCAGCCGGCTCCTCCAATGACTTCAACCGAGCCACGACCTCCACTCTCCTCTCCACCATATCTACACATAAACCTTAAACTAACACTTGTATTAAACAATAAATGTATACATATAGAGAGAGAAAATGAGAACCTTGAGGAACATCTTCGGTCTGGTAAAGGGATTTATGATTGTCCATGGCGTAATCGACCATATTAGTATTGTTAAGGAGCTCAATCTTGAATTTGAGGATGTGTTCATTTGGGTAAAGTTCTCGTTCTTGCAGAAATTCCAACAACGGCAACACCAGATGTCGGTCAAGATTCGGAGCAATTCGTGGTGTCAGATCGTAATTCGCCATAACCGCCCTGGCTCTGGCCTTCGGAGTGGCAAAAAGCTTACAGAGCGAAGAAGATGGGCAACTATATGAGTAACTAGGGCTTTTATGTACGATTAATATTAAGGTCCTCTGTTAACATGTGCCCTTAGGTAATTCTCCTGAATTGTGTGGTGTGTGCATATTTTTTTAATTTTTATATTTGTAATAAATTTAAAAAAATTAACACATAATTTAAAAAAATATTTTTTTGAATTATCTACTTAACATGTGACTTTAAAAAATTCCTAATATTAGTATTTAGGTTCTCCTGTATTGTCAAGGAGCTCAATCTTGAATTTGAGGATGTATAATATATATATTGTAAATATTTATATCAATTTTTTATTTATGGTGAATAAGTAATAATGATTCTTTTTTAGAGAAAGAGGTGTAATAAGTGAGATTTTTCTAAAATTTCTATCAATCATATTTATTTATACGTTTCTTAATTATTATTCGACATATATTTATCGCAATAAATAATATGATTCGTATTTACACAATTATTATCAAATTATAAAATATATTTTTTGTTTGTAATTACCATTTGTTTTCAGCACATTCAAATTATTGGTAATTTATGAAATATTAAATTTAATTAGACATAAACTTTGGGCCTTTGGGTAAATGATACGGATATTAGGAATTTTAGACTTAAATTATTAGGGGGTCTTATAACTAGTGCAAAAAGGGCCGGTAATGTTGATATTGTAGTTGTTATGTACATTCATGAAAACTATTATTTGAATTTTTTAAGGCCAATTTGATTATTTATTTTGAGTATACGTCAAAACTTGAGTTTAATATATTTTATTGAACTATACCTTCGTCTTGTAAATAAAGGCTTTTTCCTTTTAAATTTTATGAGTATCAACATTTGTCATTTTTTATTATAGAATAAAGTGTGATTTATGGTTAATTAAATATTTGAGAAAAATAATTTTAACATACTTTTTTAGTTGAATGTTTAATTACCATAATTTGAAGTTGTAATTGTCCACATAATAATTTAAGAGCGTTTTGGACATTATATTAATAATTTAGTTGACATTTATTAGTCAATCACATTGGGATATTAGATGTTATATTTTGTTGACTAAAGAAGTACTTACTAATTATTACTCCTTTAAAAAATTAGAGAGAGAGAGAGAGAGTACTATTATGAATATATGCATGGGGCAATACTTTATTTTGGTCATTTAGTACTCCAACATGTTTTGGATATTTTTATAAATAAATATGTTAATTTCACAAGCTCCTTTCTCGTATAAGAATGAATCTCACTTATTTTTTGTGTGAGAAGAAACCATTGGAACTAATAATTTTATTTGAGTTATGGACTAGCTTAGTGGGACACTTGTCCTTCTACCATTGGTTATAAGACACTAGAAATAGTTTTTCATGTGAAGAGGCAGAGCGTAATGCATTTCTAAGCACTTAAAAGTCTATTTTCCTTCATTATTAACATTTGCTCAAATCTTCACTTATTCTCACAGCGTAGCCGTAGCGTAGATATCACTCGATGGCACCGCGCTGTCAAACCCAAGTGTCTTCTTCCTTGTATAGGTTGTAAGTCCCTTCCAACATCATTACCAAGCTGTTGGAACAAAACGAGCGTTAAAGTTGAGAATAAGGACTATTAAATACTCTTAGAATTTAAAAACAAATAATATTACAATCACACAGATATTATATAAAAAACGGAAAAATAAGAACACACATATATCCAGATTCACCAATTTGACTAGTCTTGTTTGTCTGATGTATTCATTAGATTCCTCACATACTCTACAATGATCCACACACCAACTAATATTTTTATACTCCATCCGTTCCTTAAAGAGTGCAGTTTTAGCTAAAAGCGCACAAACCAATAAGTAGGATAAAATGACAAAGCTAACCCTTCTCTTCCTTTAGTGCATTAACTTTTCCATTTAGTGCATTAATTAAAACAAGGACATATTTGAAAAAAAAAACTTTAGGTTCCTAAAACTGCATTATTTAAGGAACAATTTTTTTGGGCTAAAACTGCACTCTTTAAGGAACGGAGGGAGTAGTAACTAGCAAACCATATCATCTATAACATGTACTCATTAGTCATGAGACAATACATTAATAAAACTCAAGATCAGACTATTAATAAATCTTCAAACTCAATTGCACTTTACGCTTAGATTCCAAGGGACATTGACCCCTTGCTACCCCGACTATTCTATCTTAATGACCATTAGTTGAACCCGTAAAAATATTAGTCAATTTCAATAATTACTTTAAATGAAATCTTCGTAGTTTCAAACATTTTGACTAATTTCATGTTAAAATAATTTGAAATCTCATTGAAAAATATTACTCAATTTTTATACAGATTGAAGTTCAATTTCCTTTCTTTTTTTTCCTTTGAGCCGTAGTTGTTGCGTGCTTGAATATTGAATAGAAAAACTATTTTATTAAAGAAGATTACCATCGAAATTTTTAGAATTTTCAAAGAATAATTTATACTATTGGAAAGAAGTGTGAAAACTACACAACCATTTCATCCCCTATGAAAGCCAGACAATTTCATATCGTATTCAAATTGACGATTCTGATTCAGAGTTTATATACATGATGTTTGCCACTCTATTGAAAAATAAAATAATTTAAAAGGTTGACTTTTGTAGCTGGTCAAATACTATCGATCCCGGCCGCGTTGACGGATCCCACTACCCATATGGATATACAGCGGAGCACGTTACCGACAGTTAAGGGTCCCATGTGTCCAAAGTACATAAATGCCCCCGATAAACATTTAAAAAATATATGCATGGAAAGTAATTGGCTAATTGCGAAACCGAAACAATCTCACTAAAACTCCAACATTATATTTGTATGTAATAATTATAATTTTAGGATTATAATTTATAGAATTATAATTACAAGACTATTAATTTAAAAATTAAATAATTATACTCTGATGTTTGTTTGTTTATGATTATTTAAAAGATTTGATAAAAAAAATTTATCATTTGAACTATTATACCCTTATTAATAATAACATATTTTAAATTACAATTTAACTCGTTTGGACATTAAAAAAATTGACAAATAATTCAAATTGTATTCATTATATTTAATAGACAAAATAATAATAATAATTAAAAAAAAATTAATTAATTAAAACATAAATAAAATAAACGAAATAAGAAACATATCATAAATATAGTTGCATTTGTAAATATTGTATTCAATGTTTATCTTTGTATTCATTATATTTAATAGACAAAAAGAAAGAGAGAAGATGAACATACAGTAATAACTCACAAACATTATTTGGTTACCTGTATGGGCAACATGTGAGTTTCCTACAAAAGAAACTGTATATACAAAATAAATCCATTTAAGGATATACTTTGTCGTATTAGAATAAGTAAATGTTAGTTTTATCTAAAAAAAATTAATCCCGATTATAATACCTGGTTAGATATGGTATTTAAAAACAAAGGACTTGATATTAATAATTGATGTAAAATTGTGTGATGAATACCAATGTGAATTTGTCTTATGGAGGCATATTCCACGTTAGTAGTATGAGATATTAATGTGGAGTTGATATAGACTTGAACATCCTCTCTTGGATAACTAACTTTACAAAAGAAAATTAGTATTTGAGTCTATATCGTAACATTTTGTATACAATATTTATAGAATAAAATAAGTTTATGAAACTAATAGCAGTCCTAATATTTAGAGCCAACTCATTCAGTAAATTACCTTAAAACATAAAATTAGACTAAAGTTTTTATTTTTCTTCTCAAGATAATTAATAAGTAAAAATTTAATATACTACTAAATTGAATCTTATTCTTGAGGGATTGTTTATTTAGAACTGAATGACTGAATTGGTCAGCCATTAAATGTGTTTATTTTTAAAAAAAATCGTTTGATTGGTTGAATCGGTCAGCCATTCAAACGATTTGGGCTGGATGGCTAAGTCCCATTTTTTTAGCTGAATGGGTTGAATGAAATATTTTAGGCTGATTGGCACTTCTGTCCCTCCAAGTTGCCATCTACTTTCAAAGTCATCCCTAAAGTACTATTTTCAAAGTCATCCATTTTGATCAAGTTTAACCCAACCCGACCCAAAATTTTAATATTTTAAAATATAAGAGTATTTTTTAAATAAGTTTAAAATAATAATTATATTTAACATTTTAAAAAATAATATTTAATTATTTAAAATAAAATAATTATTTAAAAAATAGTTATTTTTAATATTAAAAAATAGTTATTTTTAAAATATTAGTTTTTTTATAAAAAAATTAATAATTATATTTAATATACTAAAATAAATATTTTTTAAATATTTTTTATTTTTAATATTATAAAAGTAAAAAATATTTTTGTAAATATTATTTTTAAAAATAATATTTACTTTTAAAATATTAAAAATAATATTTATTTTAGAAAATTAAAAATAATAATTATTTTAGAATATTAAATATAATATTTATTTTAGAATATTGAAAATAATATTTAATTTAGAATATTAAAAATAATATTTATTTTAGTTTTTTTCTAATTTTTTTTTTAATAATTATTACATTTATATTTATATTTATTTTAATTTTTTAATATTTACTTTAAATATTCTAAAATAATTATTATTTTTAATATTCTAAAATAAATATTTTTAATAATTATTGTTTTTGAAGGAAAAATAATATTTAATATTTTGAAATAATTATTAAAAAAATTATTATATAATAATTATTAAAAAAATTAAAATAATCTTAATAATTATTATTTTAAAAGTTAAAATAATCTTAATAATTATTATTTTAAAAACTAAAATAAGCTAAATAATTATTATTTTAAATATTAAAATAATCTTAATAATTATTATTATTACATAATTATTCTTTTAATTTTTTTAATAAGTAATTCAGAATATTAAATATTATTTTTCCTTCAAAACAACAATAATGATTAAAAATATTTATTTTAGAATATTAAAAATAATAATAATTTTATAATATTAAAAGTAAATATTAAAAAATTAAAATAAATATAAATATAATAATTATTCAAAAAAAATAAAAAAACTAAAAAAATTATTATATTTAATATTCTAAAATAAATATTATATTTAATATTCTAAAATAAATATTATTTTTAATATTTTAAAAGTAAATATTATTTTTTAAAATAATATTTACAAAATTATTTTTTACTTTTAAAATATTAAAATAAAAAATATTTAAAAAATATTTTTAAAAATATTTATTTTAAAATATTAAATATAATTATTATTTTTATTTTTTTTTAAAAACTAATATTTTATTTTTAAATATTAAAAATAACTATTTTTAAAATAATTATTTTATTTTAAAATATTAAAATAATTATTATTTTATTAATAATAATTTATTTTAAATAATTAAATATTATTTTTTTAAAATATTAAATATAATTATTATTTTAAACTTATTTTAAAAATAGTATTATATTTTAAAATATTTAAAATTTGGGTTGGGACAAACTGGGTCGAGTTGGGTTAAACTTGGTCAAAATGGGTCGGGTTTAGAATAAAATGGGTTGAAGAAACAGAAACGTCAATAAAATACCACTTTAAGGACCTAACTGACGAAAATGGTACTTTAAGGACGACTTTGAAAGTGAGTAACAACTTAGAGGGACAGAAGTGTCAATCAGCCAAATATTTTATGTTTAATATTTTTTTTATAATATTAACTATTATATTAAATAATATTAAATAAATTTATAATAATTTTAAAAATTTTCAGTCGGATAAAATAAATAAAAAAATTAAATATTTTAAACATATCAATTATGAAATAATTTCTTTCATTCAAAGTTAACACATTCAGATTCAGAGTTAAGATTGATTCAGTTTTTATGAGACACTTGTTTAGTTGTAAAAAGCAAGTTTCAATGGCAGTATCGAAATTCAAAACAACCAAAGAAAACATAAATGGCAATATCGTAAAACAACAGATGTTCGGACCGAGAACTCTTATCTCCAGTTCACTATATAAAGGTGCACCCTGTTACACAATCAATTCGCACAATAATAAAATTAATCCAACCCTCTCCTCTAGTCCTTTTTGATACTCGATTAAAGATTAAAAAAAAAAACAATGGCAGGATACCCCCCATCAGGCTACGGTTACGGAGCACCCCCACCGCCGCAGCCCTACTCCTCCGCCCCCTACGGCACCCCAACACAACCACCACCAAATCAATCAGCCCCATACGCACCCGTCGCCGCCCCATACGGCGGTGCCCCATCAGCCCCATACGGGCAACCACCGAACGATCACAACAAACCACCGAAGGACCAACACGCTAAACCCACCGCCCCTTACGGCGCTCCCGCTCCTTACGGCGCTCCCGCTCCTGCTCCCTACGCTCACTCCGGGTACCCACCCCAGGCGGCGCCTTACGGCAGCCCATTCGCGTCTCTATTGCCCTCGGTTTTCCCACCGGGCACGGATCCCAACGTGGTGTCATGTTTCCAGATGGCTGATCGGGATGGGAGCGGGTTTATTGACGATTTGGAGCTGCAAAAGGCTCTTTCTTCATATAATGAAAGCTTTAGTTTGAGAACTGTTCACCTTCTAATGTATCTGTTCACCAATTCCAACGCCCGGCGAATCGGTAATTTATCCATCTTCTTTACATTTAAATTAATGCAACCACAGTATGTGATTGGAGTGAAAAATTGATCGTCTGGGTGTGAATTTGCGCCGGTGAAGGTAGGCAGTCGCAAAATTAACCTAAGCCACCGGCGTATTATAGTTACCCAGGTCATATAATCTGTAAACCTGCTCCACTAGTGCATATAAGTGACACGTGGCACTGAAGGGAGGGTTTGATTTGGTAAAAAAATGACGCGTTTTAGGTTTTTTTTCTGCAAAGTCGTAGCGCTTACGTTTATGTGTATTAGAATTACGAATTTACCATAATGTCCACGTATAGGGTCCTTTTCAAGAATTTGAGGCAGTGGAATTGTCGTATTTGTCCTTGTCTCAATTTTGTTGTTGTGTACTGATTTTGATTGTCTTTTACAAATGGAAACACAGGCCCAAAGGAATTCACTTCTGTATTTTACAGTCTTCAGAACTGGAGGGTAAATTGAATTATTACAGCTAAATTTGCATTTTGCATTTTGAGATTTTTGTTTCTAATTTGGGATTTTGTGAGTGTAATGAATTTGGCATGTTGATATTTTAAGGCGAATTTTGAGAAATTCGATAGGGATCGCAGTGGCAGAATTGATGCTTCGGAATTGAGAGAGGCACTGATGAGCCTAGGATTTGTTGTATCACCCGTGGTTCTGGATTTGCTGGTGTCCAAATTTGATAAGAGCGGTGGAAGGAACAAGTCTATTGAATATGACAATTTCATCGAGTATGAATCATATTCCACCATTTTTAGCCCCCCAACCCCACTTGTATTGTATATAGGTTCACTGCAGATTTGTTCTTATTCTATACCCTCTTAACAATTTTCTTTTGTTCTCTTTTCATTTTGGCTTTTGGGATTACAGGTGCTGCCTGACTGTGAAGGTATAATATTTAGATATTTGTAACAATTAACAAACTCATTCGCCTAAATATTTTTGTCTAGGTAGAGATTACTGGCTAGGTTATTTGGAAATTCTTGAAATAATAGACTATATAAGCTATTATGCTATGCTTGATAAAAGTTATTGTGAAATGTCATGCATTTGGAGTTTATGCTAACATCTGTCAGCACCTAGAAACTGCAACTGAGATCATGATTGTATTGTACATAAAAATTGGAAATTTCTTACTCTGATAGTGGTATATGTCTGATGGATCAGTATCTCGTGCAGGGACTTACTGAGAAGTTCAAGGAGAAGGACACCGCATACTCTGGCTCGGCTACTTTCACTTACGAGTCTTTCATGCTCACTGTTTTGCCTTTTCTCATTGCATAAGAATGAATGTAAAGCATCATCCTACCCTTGTGTAGACTTCTTGTTGGCTTGCTTTGATTTGGGTGGTAGTGTTATCGTATGTTTTGTAATGACTTGAGTCATGTTCTTATTAATAGCTGCCTGCTAGTACTTTAACGGTTGCAATGGGTTCTTGTTACTCTGTAGTTTTATCACTGAATTTGAAGCTTATTTTATGATATTAATAGCCAGATGTTTGTTTGTATTTTGGAAGTTGCTACTACATTGTTCTAGCAAATGAGACGAGGCTTCATGTGAATCTATCGTTTTCATATTTCTAGGAGAATTTTTCTCTTATTTTCTTTAATTATTCCCTAAAATATCTCATCTTTTAAAGTGCAATACACCTATTTAATTTCATCCTCTTCTTTTACAATACTTGTGTTCTCAATTTTCTCTCTTTCCCAGCAGCATTCTAAACATTACGTTCTCTTTTTCATTTATGTTTTCTACAAGAACAACTCTATGGATGTATGTTTTCGATGTGGGCTATCATGGGACAATTCCAGTATGATCATTAAAAAGTGAAGAGAGATAGAGAATATTACTTTTAATTTAACAGTTTGTAAGTGTAAAATTAGTGTTCCTTTTAAGTGAGAAAGCCTTGAAAGCCCTCCTCCTAGACACATCCTATCTGGGAAGAACTCAAAACTACTATAACTAATATATTTAGATACGACTTTTAAAGTGAGTCTTAGGTTGTGTTTGATAAATCTGGCGATTAAGATTTGAATGATTATGATGTCTTAATAAATTAAATCATCTGAATGGTTATGAGGTTTGAATCTAAAAAACTGTTTGATAACTAAAAAGTAAGTTGTCTCTTAATGACACTATTTTATTATTTTAAAGGATAAATTTTTATTTAATAATTTTAAATATTCAATTTAATAAAAATGAGTGAATAATATTGTTGAATATATTTATATAAAAAAAAATTATCAAAAAAATTTCATTAAGAGGTACCTCTTAATTATTAAGATTTCATTTTCTGTCTTACCGATTAAGAGGCATTCAGAGGTAACAAAAAAAAAAAACAGCATCATGCCTCTTAGCGAATAAGAGGCAGTCCATTAAGAGGCAATCAGATGTAAACAAACAGCACATTAGTAGACTAAGATAATCCAAAAATTATTACTAATTTTGAGTTGTTGAGGGTCCAGGTACTAAAATTTAGTTAATTCTAATTACATGTGACTATTATTATATTTCTAAGAAATGCTTGAAAATGTATTTAAGAAAAATAAAAATATCTTTTACAAGTTATTGTTTAAAAAAATATTTATTTAAATAAAACTGTATATTTAGTTTTTGAACTGATTGGTCAACAAGTTTTTAAGAATCCAAAATGGTTCAAATCTAGGTTTGGCTTCAGTAGTCAAACATGCAATTATACATAGTAGGCAACTTGTAGGAATTTTTATTATTATTTTTTAAATAATGCTACTATCACATAAAGTGAGTCACATGATGCTCATATAATGGTTATGTGATTGTATGTGATTTGTTGTTGAGTTAAATGGGTTATGTCAACAGCAAATCACGTACTGCCACATCAAAAATATGTGATGTTTATGTGACAGTAGCATTACTCTTTTTTTTTCTTTTTTTTTTTGTGCATGATATGGGAATAGAAAAACATGATATACATGTGGAAGTTTTAAATGGACACATACAGTATGTATGTATCAATGTATGTATGTATGTAAAAGTAAAACTAGTACCAAGTGGGCCACGTTATTGCTGAAGGACAGACAGCTGCAAGTTCATTACATCCTCCCAAGTCAAATAGTTCAAGATTCTCGACTCAATCCTACTTCATTTATTTTATTGAATAGACCACGTCAAAATGTTATCCCAATCTACAATTAAGATGATGATCTCATGAGGCATCTCGGCACAATCAATGGAGATGTTTAACCACTAAACCATACGCCGATCCATAGATTAAGTTTAGTTAACAGCATAAGGTCAATATTAGGAAACTAATTGATTTTACCACACTCATGTGGGTGAGGTAGCAATTTTACGGACTATGGTTCATTGGGAGTTGATAATTTTTTGGTCTTCAATTTTCATCACGCGTTGTTATTTGATATCTGTATTAATAGAAGTGAGTCATGCTAGTGGACCAAAATGACTGTCAGTAGGTAATATGTTATATATATTAGCAAAAACTGTAAACAATCTTGGTAAATCTTTCATTGATGTACAAAAAAATTGTTCTTCAAACTTAAAACTTTTTTATGTAATTCTTCTTAAAGATGGAAAGGTGGGTCAAATTCTGGATCAAGTATGTTACATGAATCTATTTGTCTCAGCTTAGAACCAATAAATTAAAGAGTACTTTACAGAACTATACAACATTTAGAAAGTAATTACAAAAAAAGTGCAAAAAATTCAAACCATTCAATTTCAAATTAAATAAGGAAACCTAAAATCAAGGATAATTAATAATTCAAATTCAAATCTTTTGGATCTAACAACAATTTCAAATCCACAATTCAAAATTCAAATCAAAATGAGAAAATTAAAAACAAAAAATTATGAAGGAGTTAATGTTCATCATTCTCCTCCACCGCCTCCAGCCGCCGCCGCCGTCGTCGCCACCACCGCTATATCGCCGGAGTTGCTATTCTGATTTTTTTTTGACGATTTGGTTACCCACAAAAATTAAAATGGTTACCTTTATACGAAGTTTGGCTACCAACTGCATCACATTCAAAATAAAATTGGTAATCAAATAAAACTGAATTGGTTACCTTATCAAAAGGTTTGGTAACTAACTGCATGAAGTTTGGTTACCAACTGCATCACATTCAAAATAAATTAGTAACTTAATAAAACTGAATTGGTTACCTTATCGAAAGGTTTGGTAACCAACTGCATGAATTTTGGTTACCAATAAATTGGTAACATAATAAAAATGAATTGGTTACCTTCATACCAAGGTAACCAAACATTCATACCAAGGTAACCAAACCTTTATAACAAGGTAACCGAACCTTCATATTAAGGAAACCTTCATATTAAGGTTCGGTTACCTTGGTATGACTGTTTGGTTACCTTGGTATGACTGTTTGGTTACCAACATATAAAGGTTTGGTTACCGGTGGAGGTGAAAAATGGACCGGTGGCGATGGGAAGCAGAGGGAGGAGAAAGGAGGCGGGAGGAGAGGGACGGGGAGGGGGAGGGGGAGGGGGAGGGGGTGGGGCGTGGGGGGGAGGAGAAAGGGGGGCGGGAGGAGGGGGAGGAGAAAGGGGGCGGGAGAGGGGGAGGCGGAGGGAGGGGAGGTGGTGGGGTGGGGGCGGGAGGAGGGGGAGGGCGGTGGGAGGCGGAAGGAGGAGAAAGAAGGGCTGGGAGGAGAGGGATCGGGTGGGGAGGGGGCGGGTGGAGGAGAAAGGGGGGCGGGAGGAGGGGGAGGTGGGGAGGCGGGGGGCGAGGGAGGGGGTGGGGCGGGGGAGGAGGAGGAGGAGGAGAAGGGAGGCGGAAATGGAGTGGAGAGAATCATGGGAGAGATAAAGGAGATAATCGTGGCCATAATTAAAGGGATAAGATTGCACTCTTTTTGTAATTAAGTATTGCATATGCATTAATTTTGTAAATATTTTATTTATGCACTTTTTTTGTAATATTTTATTAAAATGTACTATTATATGTAATTGTTCCTAAATTAAATCAGTTTCTGGCCCAAGCCAGCAAATGAATAAGGAACAATTACATATTATAGTACATTTTTAAAAATAATTACAAAAATAGTACATAAATAAAATAATTACAAAAATAACATATTTTTACATAATTAATTACAAAATTATTACAAATAGAATTCATTTAATTGAGGACATTAGGATTGATTTGCTGACATGGCAAATTAGTGTCCCAATTAGAAAACTGTTCCCGTATTTTCGGTCGGGAGTTTTTTTTTTGAAACGCGTGATAACCGCCTTAATCATTTGTTTGGGTAGGACTCTTCAGTTTAGTAACCCTTGTTTTGCATATTGGAAACCATTGCTTCATTCTTCTACCCGTGTTATATTTTTCTACAGTGATCGGTACTGGTGATTTGTTTACCATTTTCGTGATCGTTACAGGTTTAATTGTTCTTCATTGTCGTACTTACTCGGTTCGGCACTGATTTAGTTGTTGTTCATTGTCGAACTTACTTGGTTCTCGTTACTGGTTGGAGCTCTGAGTTTCGAAATATATTATACTTGTTGTTGGTTCATCGTTACAGGTGAGTATCTGGCTTAATAGTGTAATGGATGATTTTGTTAACACAATAGAGTTTTGAGTATTTCTGTTTGATTATCTGGCTTAATAGTGTAATGTATATTTTTTAATACTTGTTGTTGTTGTTTGTGTTATATGTATGTGTTGTACAGGATGGTCGATACAAGGGAGAATGATGGAAAGAGGAAAAGAATCACCGAGAGTGATTCTGTTACTGAGTTGAAGCAGTATGCTAGGGTGAGGAAGGGGAAGAAATGTAATAAGTTGGTGATACACGGTGATTCTAAGTCGAACGAAATACAGTTGGATTCTGATTTTGACGTTCAGCCAATAAAAAGTGAAGTTGAAGTTCAAAGCAAGAAAATAATCCCCAGACAAAAAAGTCTAAAGGTGTGTTAACTCAAATTATGTTATTGTTAGCATCATATTAATGTTTGGATACGTCTTTATTATGATTTGGTTACTGTTGACTTATAATATGGTTACCATTATTATGACCTCAAGGTGAAGTTTTGGTTACTGTTATATAGAGGTTTGGTTATTATGTAACTGTTTAATATATATGTGTTGCCTAGACTGGTTTGATGTAAATGTTGTTTCTGTAATGGTAACCATTAAAAACTGAGTTGGTTATTATTATATAACTGTTTAGTTACTTATTTATTATGTTTTGGTTAATGTCCTATTATGATTTGGGTAATATAATATAACTGTTTGGTTACTTATTTATTATGTTTGATGAACATGTTGTTCATGTTTGGTCACCATGAATTCATGTTCAGATTACTATAATATATTTGTTTGGTCCCTGATTTATTATATTTTGGTACTGTTATTTATGATTTGCCTCTATTATTTGTTCCCTCAATGTGGGGTTTGGTTACTGGGTTTGATCAAATGTTTATGTTTGGTCACCATCAAATCATGTTTTGTTTATTATCATATAATTGTTTGGTTAATACTTTGTTATATATCGTTATTATTATATTTTGACTTGGTTACTATTAATGTGCCATTAAGGTGGGAGTTTGGTTACTTTTATATATTCTTCTGTTTACTATGTAATTGTTTAGTATACATGTGTTCCCTGATCTTGGTTTGATGAACATGTTGTTTATGTTTGGTTACCATGAAATCATGTTCAGGTTATTATAATATATTTGTTTGGTTATTGGTTTATTATATTTTTTTTACTGTTATTTATGATTTGGCTTTATTATTTGTTCCCTCAATGTTGGGTTTGGTTACTGGGTTTGATCAACATATTTATGTTTGGTAAACATCAAATCATGTTCTGGTTACTATCATATAATTGTTTGGTTACTGCTTTATTATATATGTTAACTGTTATCTTATGAATTGGTTACTATTAATGTGCTATTAAGGTGGGAGTTTGGTTACTTTTATATATTTTCTGGTTATTATGTAATTGTTTAGTATACATGGGTTTCCTGAACTGGGTTTGATGAACATGTTATTATGTTTGGTCACCATGAAATCATGTTCAGGTTACTATAAAATATTTGTTTGGTTCTGATTTATTATATTTTTTTTAATGTTATTTATGATTTGGCTCTATTATTTGTTCCCTCAATGTGGTGTCTGGTTACTGGGTTTGATCAACATGTTTATGTTTGGTCACCAACAAATCATGTTATGGTTACTATCATATAATTGTTTGGTTACTGCTCTATTATATAATATAACTTTTTAGTATACATGGTTTGTCTGAAATGGGTTTGATAACATATTCTGTTATTGTTATTATCATATAATTGTTTGGATACTGTTTGGTTATATGTTGCCATGTTGGTTACTAATGACTGTTTATTTCTGATTTTGTTTATTTGCAGATATGGGATCTTTATTACGAGGAACGTAACAGAAATTTTACCGGAAAAATAATATACTGGTGTGACATGGAAGTCCCTAGTATTATTATGAAGAAGCTGAATAAAAGTCAGTTGGAGAAGTTTAAGACTTCTTGTTTTGGAAATTTTCTTGATTTTGGTGAACATCAAATGTATTCTCAAATTATTCATCACGCTCTTGTTAGAGAGGTTCACCAAAGGGATGACGGGGAAATGTGATTTCTGTTCGGGGAGAAAAGGATCCGGTTTGGTTTGCCAGAGTTTAGTTTGATTTCTGGTTTGAGATGGCAAGGTGAGGAAGACATTTCTGCATACAAAGGTATGAAAAATTTGTTGGTGGAAAAGTTTTTTGGGGACGAGGCTGTGACGCGTAGTAGCATAGGGAGGGTATATCGGGAGGCAATTTTTGACAATGATGATGAGGCGTTGAGAATGTCGATGATTTTGTTGGTGTTTAATTTTATACTATCCACTGTTTCTGATAATTATGTGGATGGTGCAATGATTAACTTTTTATGTTTTGGTAATGTTAGTTGTTATCCTTGGGGGAAAGTGGCCTTTGAGCTGACAAAGTACTCTTTGTCCAATGCTTTGAAAGGACGGTTGAAGAAAGGAACGAATGGTGGTTGGATTTATAATTTCTATAAGGATCATTACACTAAATCTTATAAGTTGAATGGCCTTCCTTATGTATTCCAAGTGTTCTTGTTTGAGACCATTCCTACATTCAAAGCTCGGGGTATATGTAATGATGAGCATCCTTCGAATGTTCGAGTATTTAGATGGAAAGAACTAGTGAAGCCCCCTACAAATGACAAGCTAAACGATCTAGTTTTTGGTTCTGGACAGGTATGCATGCTACCAGTAATAATGTAGTTGGTTACCTTTATATAGACAATTGGTTACTGATTGTATTTTTAAGGTTAGTAATCACAATATAATTGGTAACCTATATATTCAGAGTTGGCTACTGATTATATTTTTGTATCTTACTAATAACAATTTAGTTGGTTACCTGTATATACACAGTTGATACTGATTATACTTTGTGCAGTTTACTAATAAAATATAGTTGGTTACCTTATATATACAGTTGGTACCTTTATATACACAATTGGTTACCTTTTTATACACAGTCAATGTAGTTGGTTACCTTTATATAGACAATTGGTTACTAGTTATATTTTTAAGGTTACTAATCACAATATAATTGGTTACCTATAGATACAGAGTTGGCTACTAATTATATTTATGTATCATACTAATAACAATTTAGTTGGTTACCTGTATATACCCAGATGGTACTGATTATACTTTATATAGTTTAATAATAATATATAGTTGGTTACCTTTATATATACAGTTGGTTACCATTATATACACAATTGGTTACTGATTATATTTTTGTATATTACTAATAACAATTTAGTTGGTTACCTGTATATACACAGTTGGTACTGATTATACTTTGTGAAGTTTACTTATAAAATATAGATGGTTACCTTATATATACAGTTGATAACTTTATATACACAATTGGTTACCTTTATATACACAGTTTATGTAGTTAGTTACCTTTATATAGACAATAGGTTACTAGTTATATTTTTAAGATTACTAATCACACTATAATTGGTTTCCTATAGATACAGAGTTGGCTACTATTATAGTTATGTATCATACTAATAACAATTTAGTTGGTTACCTGTATACACCCAGATGGTACTGATTATACTTTATACAGTTTAATAATAATATATAGTTGGTTACCTTTATATATACAGTTGGTTACCATTATATACACAATTGGTTACCTTTATATACACAATTGGTTACTATTATATTTTACGTAGTTTTCTGATAATAATATAATTGGTGACCTTTATATATACAGTTGGTTACTGGTATCATTGTATGCAGGTTCTAATGACTTTGTAGTTTGTTACCATCATGTATAAAGTTGGTTATTTATTGTATTTTATGATTTTTTATGTCTTGTTTTTTTTACTTTAATTGTATAATGGTTGGTAGATGTTATATTAAGGTGTGATTAATTATTTTCAGCTGAGGATAAAAAATTTGATTCCTACTGCTGAGGAGAAGGATCGTTTGGATTTGGGCGGCGTTCACTTTTTCAATGGGAATGATGCTGATAGGAAGGTGGAAAAAAATGTGAAGGTTGAAGACGTTGGATTTTCAATTGATGATGTTAAAGATGCAATTGATGCACGGTTTAGGCCGTTGGAAAAGAAAGTGTCTGAACTAAAGAAAAACATTCAAGAGTTGGGGTCTGATCTTAGAGATGAAATGCGTATTTTACAAGTTGAGGTATGCAGGGACTTGAGGTCCATTATTAGACAGGAGCTACGTCGGAACAAAGGTGAGGAGGACAAAAATAACAAAAAAGATGATGGTGATGATGATTCTGATGATGATGATGATAATGGTGATGACTATGGTGATGACTCTGATGGTTCTGATGATGTTGATGATGATGCTGATGGTTTGAGAGGAAAGGAGGATGACGATGATGACGGTGGTTCAGGAGTGAAAGAGAATGATGACGGTGATGTTGGGTTGAAAGTTGACGAGAAGAAGGATGAGGATGAAACTGAGATTGTTAAAGAGGTTGAACATGATGTGACTGGTGAGGGCGATGATGGTTTGAAAGAAAAGGAGAATGATGATGATAACGATGTTTCAGATGTGATTGAGAAGGTTGTTAAAGAGGTTGAACATGATTTGACTGATGAGGGTGATTATGTTTTGAAAGAAAAGGAGAATGAAGTCGACGAGATTAAGGATGAGGATGAAGCTGAGATTGTTAAAGAGGTTGAACACGATGTTACGATGGAAGATGCCCAAGAAATAAAAAATATTGATGAAGAAGATAATGTCAAGGTTAGCTAATTTGAATTCTGTTATTTTAATTATCATATAAATGTTGGTTACCTTTTTATTATGTGTTGGTTACTGTCATCATATGATTTGGGAGTTTGGTTACTTGTATATTTTGTTATGGTTACTATGTAATTGTTACTATGTAATTATTTATCATTACAACCTGTTTTGGTTACTATTGTATAATTGTTTGTTTACTCCTTTATTATCTTATGGTTATTGTTTTGTTTATTTTTTTATGTGTTTTGTTTTAAATATTAATTAGTTGTTTTTATTTTTCACAGATTGGCAAGAACAATGACATGCCGTCTTTTGATTTATTAAGCCAATTAAATGGAAGGGAGATGGTTGTTTATGTTTCTGATGAGGTTAGTGTTACTATTATTTATGTTATGGTTTCTATTATATTATTGTTTGGTTACTATTTGAATGTGTTGGTTACTATAATAATATTGTTTGGTTACTGTTATATCATCTGTTGGTTATTATTATAATGTCCATTATAGTCATTATGTTATTGTTCATTCTGTTTGTTATTGCATATTTAGTTAACTGCATGTGTTTGGGTTGAAATCTAATTGCACCTGTTTTCTTTTATGTTAATTGATAAAGGTGGATAAATTGGAGGCAGACAGCAGTTCTGTACTTGATAATATGTTATTAACCACGCAAGACATAGTGCAGTGTGATGAGGTGGAGTTAAATGTCCTTAAACCTGGTGGTAGACCGTTTCGTGAACCCGTAAAGAGTGCCGCGTTGAGGACTCCATATACGATAAAGTTTGGATCTGCGGGTTCACCTTCTACTTCCGTGGTTGATACTGAAATACGTGCAGGCACTTATGCATTCCCCAACGTATGCATGGCCATGCCCTCAAAGTACGAAGAGGCATTGTTTGATCAATGGTTTAGGATTGGACTAAACAACAGGAAAAGGTCTGTATTTATTTTTTAAAAATGGTATAGTTTTTTATAAAATAAATAAATTTGTTTTCATTTATAAACAAATAGTTACTATTACATAAATGTTATGGTTACTATTATGTTGTTTTCTGGTTAATGCTTTATTATGTTATGGTTACTGTTATTTTATTGTTATGTTATGAGTCGGCTACCAGTATGTGTTTTTTATGATCAATGGTTAATGCTTTATGATGTTATGGTTACTGTTTAGTACATTCAGGTTCCTTAAATGGGGGTTGGTAACATGATGTGTATGTGTTGGTTATTGTTAAATTATGTTTTGGTTACTGTTAAATTATGTATTGGTTACTATTAAATTATTGTTATTACGTTATTATTTGTTGGTTACTATGAAACTGTTTATAATACAGTGGTTGATTAGATTGGATATTATTTAATGTTCAAGTCTGATTTGGTAGTGTATAGTAATATTGTAATTTATAATGTTAGCATGTATACTAATATTATGTATGATTTTATATTGAAGGACTGACAAATTCCCGGGAAAGAATGACCAAATTGAACCTGCTTTTTTATTTGGATCTATTCCGATATCATCAAAAATGTGGTTTTACAAACTGAAGACTCCTGGACAGTGGTTAGATGACGATGTGAGTTTTTTTTTTGTTTCAAATGATGTTGAGATAGTTATGGTTACCTTATTCATCTGGTTAAGTTACTAGTGTTAACAGTACTGGTTACTATATTACAGATTTATATTTTTTCAGCAATTGTTAATATCTTTTGGATTTTGTTTTTTTGTTTTGGTTCAGCACATAAATATTGCATTATACTACTTCCGTAAACTGGTCAGACACTCCGATAGCGTTCATATAAGGGCAACGACCACTGACTGTTGGTTTCACGGCAAGATGACTGCTCTTTTTGAGGAATACATTAGTAAAAAGGCTGATAAGAGTATCTTGTCTGGGGAGGGTGATGTTGCCGAATACATCCATGGGTTGTTCATGGATGTGAACACACCTTGGGTCAACGTTGATTTCGTGTTGTTCCCCATTCATATGTCATCGCCGGATCACTGGTTTTTGCTGACATTTGACGTGCATCGCAGACGTTTAACAGTTTATAATTCTCTGCAGCCAAACAGGAAAACAATGCAGACAAAAATTTCAGATGTTTGTGAGCCCTATATCTTCATCCTACCCACAATACTGCGTAAGAGTGGTTTTTGGAGGGATAGGTCTGATATTGACTTCGGTAGTGAACCGTATCGTAACAAGGATGAAGATGATATAATTGAATTGGAATTTGCAGAAGGGGTACCTGAACAAACTGAGGGGTAAGGTTTACATGGTTTACTTTTATTTAATTACTAACATATAGCATGATTTTAGTTTTGATGTTTGTTTTATTTTGTTTGTTTGTGCAGTGATTGTGGGATGTTCACAATTTGTTTTGCTGAGCATGTCATTCACCAGAAGTTTGCTGAAATTCCTATTCCATTCCCCATTCCAAAGTATCGAAAGAAATTGTGCACAAACCTGTACATGCATGTTAGAAATAAACAATTAGAGGGATATGAGTCTGATAGGGAATTTCCAGGAAGATTTGTACCAGATTTTGATGATTAGTTCAGTTGTCATTGTATTTTTCTTATAAAATGTGTTTCGTACATTGATTTTATTGGATATCCATAATCATTTGTTATGGTTAGTGAGTTTTTAATGCTTTGTGCAGCTTATGTAAATGTTATTACAGTTTTTGATTATATCACCAGATGTTTGACATTGTTTGTTGGTTCGTATTTGTTACTTATAAGTTGTTTGATACATTTGTTTGAAAGATGCCGTGGGGTAACCAAACATGAATAGAAGGGTAAATATTTTATTTTTTGTTTCAAATCAGATAGTTATAAGCTTGTATCAGTATAAATATCAAGTGTTAAAAGTAATGTGAGTGTGCCCCATTTATATAGCTTATGGATACTTATAAATTACATAGCTATAGAAGTTATTTGGAAAATGTCAGTTGGTAGCTAAACATGCATGTATAGGTAACCATTTTAGTTTTTGTGAGTAACCAAATACACATATAAATGCTTCAGAACAGTTTCCATCAGCTATTTCAGTTGTAATGTTATGTTGGTTTTCAAACCTTATATATAAGGTAACCATTTTAATTGTTGTTAGTAACTAGATTGTTAAAGCTTGTTTCTGGCCTGTTATCAGTATTAAATGCATATAATTTATTTATACCATGTCATCATGACTGAATCAGAAACTCCAATTAAGATTTACCATTTATATATATGATGGTCACTTATAGATATCATTAAAAAAAAGATAGTTTGAGATGTGAAGTTGGTAACCATATTATTGAAAGCTTATATTGGAAAATTTATCAAGTACTAAATGTACATGTGAGAGTTATCATTTATCCAGCTGATGGATACTTATAAATTACATAGGTATAAAAGGTATGTTGGAAATGGTCAGTCGGTAACTAAATATTTATATAGAGGTAACCATGTTATTTTTGATGAGTAACCAAATGTACATAACAATGTTTCAGAACTCTTATCAATTGTTTAATGTATATGTTTGCTTTATAACGATAAATCATGATGGAATCAGAAATCAAAATATTAGTTAATATTGTGCAACACAAGTCTTGGTATTGTACATCATAAAAAATGTTACCAAATATCTGGTTAATAGTTACTGACAGTAAACAACAATACATTCCTGTATTTATACTCTTGTTGATAATGTAATATATCAGACATATTTTGGTCTTAAAATTGGTGGATTATTGCATGTTTTTCTGTTGTGTCCCTTTTCTTGGCACCTGCTGCATTTGTTTTGAATTTTATTTTCAGATCCGTGCTTGTACCTCCCTAGCTTTGGTCTTCCAGCTGGTCTTCTTGAGTTTGGTGGTCTTACACATATTTTTTTTACTTCTTCTGGCACATCCCAGTTTTCTTTGTCATCTAATGGCATGACGGACGTTGAATATGTGTCTACCAAAGTTGTTTTTAAATAGTTTTTTGAGCAAAATTCATAACAGTTCAGATTCCTCTTGCTGATAACAGCAGACAAGGCATCTCATGGTACTGAAATTTACGGCATGTGCATGACCTTTGTTCGATGTCGACAATATATTGTTTGGTGACATCGTAAACAGTGAAGATCAATAGGTTTGATGTCTCAACCTATAACACAAATTAAGTGTGTCGTTAGTATGTATAAATGTTTAGTTTGTTTACATCTAAAGAATGGCAGTTATACGTAATGTTGGTAACATTACCAGCATAAACAGGTAACCATAACTCAATTAAGCAGTAACCAAAACATAATATGATAGTAACCATAAGAGAGTTTAATGGTAACCAAAACAGAAACACACATGTTATCAAACATAGTTTAGGTAACTTATGTATACCAAACAATTACAGAGTAACAATAACAAAATATAAAAGTAACCATAAAATGAACATAATTTAAAATGACATGATAATAAACAATAATAGTTTATAATGCACAAAATGATAGTGAAGCAAACGAGACCCATATACAATCCTGACTCACCTCAGTATAATATTACCAGCAGAATATTCTAAGCATATAAAGGTAACCGTACCATAATAAAGCAGTAACCAAAACCATAGTATGACAGTAACCAATAAATGAATCTTCAGTTGTAATAATTTAAAATTTGTATTTGTTACCTTAAATTTCTTTGATTTAGTGATATTTGATTGCAACTTTGACTCAGCTGTCGTGGAAAGTGTAGTGAATGTTGATATGGCTGCTTGTTTGTTTGTAAAATACCATCTTTGAATCATACAACGGATGCATTCAATCATTGTTGTAACTGGAAGTTCCCTGATCCCCTTGATTGCATTGTTGATAGATTCCGCTGTGTTTGAAGTCATTGTCGAGTACCTGCTTACAGTCCCATGGAGCCTCGTGCACTTCTCCAACTTGACCTCTTCCTCCAAATATGTCCTTATTCGAACATCAATTGCATCAAGTTCAACCATGTGTTTGTTGAATTGTTCAATGGTATAAGCTCTACAAGCCCCATTGTACGCCTGTTTGAGTTCTTCTCCTCTCTTTCTGAATCTATTTTTTATATTTTTCAATACATGATATGTACACGAACCATGCATGACATCGGGGAACACAAAATTCAGTCCCTGTACAATGGCTTCATGTCTATCTGAAACAATGCATTGGCCTTCCCTAACTCCACAAGCATTCCTCAAATTTACGAAAAACCATCTCCAAGATAATTCATTTTCGCTGTCAACTACTGCAAAAGCAACCGGAACAATGTTTCTGTTTGCATCCTGCGTGCTTGCTATCAGGAGTGTGCCCCCGTAGGTTGATTGTATGAACGTGCCATCAATTACAATGATTGGAAAGCAATGGTGCCATGCTTGAATGGATGCTCCAATGGCAAAGAATAGATATTTGAAACGACCATTTGCTTCCAACTCCAGGGATGTGACGGAACCTGGTATGAAATTTTAGCAATGTCATTATAGTTCAAGTAGGAGACGGTATCCAAACTAGTAGCAGATGGTAACCATTTATATGTTTAATTGTGTGCAACTAATTACGATAATATTGTTTTCAACACAGTGCATATGGTGTCCAGAATGTAATTAAATTATGTTATTGTCATCATTATTGTGTGGTTACTTCTTTATCATGTTATGGTTACTGCTATCTTATGATTTGGTTACTGTTATTGTGCACTCAATGTGGGATTTTGGTCACTTTTACATAGTGTTGATATTATGTAATTGTTTAGTTTACATGTTCTGGTTACTAACAACAATGGTTTGGTTACTTATTTATTATGGTATGGTTATATGATAGCAACCAAAAACTGATTTGTTATACTCTTTTCTTTATTGTCATATAACTGTTTGGATACGTATTTATTACATTTTGGTTACTGTTATCTTATGATTTGTCTAATATCATTGTATCCAATTCTGTACATAATGGTAATCATGTTATTTTTTGTTAGTAACCAAACTGTTATACATGTATATGTTTCAGACAGTTTCCATCAGCTATTTCAGTTGAAACGTTATGTTAGTTTCAAAAATCACATATACAGTAACCAATTTAGTTTTTGTTAGTAACCGGATAGTTATAAGTTTGTTTATGGCCTGTTATCAATTGTTAAATGTATATGTTGGAATATAGCTGGTAACTAATCATACATAATAAGGTAACCAATTCATTTGTATTGGGTATCTAACTAATTAGACAAACAAATAAAGTGTTTTAGAGTGTGTTACCTGGATTTGTTTTCTCCAACATGTGTAACCATGATGGGATCAGTGAGTAGTCATGTGGACTTCCTCTCACCTTCTCCAATGCTTTCTCCTTTGATCTCCATGCTTTTTGGTAAGAGATAGACACATTATACTCTGTCATCATGTCCTCCACAATATCGGTTGGTGTGTATATTTTCTTCAGATTTGTTAATCTGTGCATTATGCATTCACTAACCAGCTCACTATTTGCCTGTCTGTGGTCTCCCAGCAGTACGTTGACTGAACACGTGTGGATGTCATTGAATGCTCTCACCTTGAACATACTGGTTTTTCGAAACCTTGATGCTCTCATCTTCCATCTGCAATTTTCATTGTCTATGCACACTAGCACGAGGTCTCTACAACTTGTTCGTTCAACTTTGTGTTTTCTGTTTTTCTTGATTGAATGCAGCCTCATTGCTTGTGATAGGATTTTCTTGTCTTTGTAAGTTTGATGTACCTTTACTTCACGTACATTCGGATCTGTTATGACATCATCAGATCGTTCTTGTGTGTATGATATGTCATTTTGTCTGTCTTGTTGTTGTTCAATAACTTCCATGGCAAGCTGATCAGCATATTGCGTTCCAATTTGGCAATCTTGTGTTGCTAGCGGTACAAGTTCTGAATTCAACTGTGTTGATCTGATAGGCGTTACATCGTGAATTCTAGTTTCTTCTACATTTATCAAGTTATGAAAGATTGTTGTGCGTCCCCTGCTTTGTTCATTCTCTATAATCAGTGGGAATTTACCTTGTTCATCAGATTTTCGGCTGACTTCCATAAAGAAGCTAAAGGTAGTTTCATCTGATATACTGATCGGTGGAATGTCGCTTCTAATCTGACATTTGATTGACAACGTTGTTGTGTTCGTGTCTAGCCGTATTGCACTGCATACCAAGCTTTGCATTTCTCTGAACGAACTAGTTGATGGAACTAGTAAGCCGGTAACTTCAAAATTGTTGTATTGGTTATTGTCAGTCCACGTTCCGTTGAAATAAAGTACAACTGGAATCATCTCCATTGTCTGACAACTGGATAAACATTGAACAGTAACCAAATATAGGTTAGACAGTAACCAATATACATGTAATTAGTAACTTGAACATAAAACACATTTTTAAATGCATTTTATAATCAGAACAATGAATTTGTTACATATTTTAAGTCCAACAGTTGTATGAAGGTAACCAATTTAGTCAATAAGCAACCATCCATACGAGAAAGGATTTTGTGGAACTGTCAAATTAATATTAGACAGTAACCAACATACATGTATTTAGTAACCATAACATAAAACACATGTTTCATTACATTTTACAGTCAAAACAACCAGTGTAGTAAGCAATGTAGTTAATCAGTAACCATCTATATAAAACAAGTCAGTTTAAAAGACAATAATAGTAACTGGCAACCGAATCAACATTATACAGTAACCAAATATATAGTAGACAGTAACCAACTCATATATACTTAGTAACAAAATCATATAGCCAATTTTTCCATACGTTACTTTGTGACCAATTAGAAATCCAACAGTTGTATAAAGATAACTAATGTATATATTAAGTAACCATTAATATAAAAAAAAATCTATAACCAAATCAACATTATACAGCAACCAAATTCAGATTACACAGTAACCAAAATGTATATACTTAGTAACCATAAAATAAACTACATTTTTACAGATCAACATTATACGCTTAGTAACCAGAACCTAAAACACATTATACAGCAACCAAATCCAATGTAGACAGTAACCAATATGTGTCTACTTAGTAACCAGCAATATCAAATATTTTTCCATGCAGCTTACAACCAGTACACTCAGTAAAAAATTCAGTAACCAAATTAGTATTATACAGACACCAAATCATAATTTTACAGTAACTAAATATATTGTTATTAGTAGCCAATATAAATAATTATAATCAGAACATAAAACACATTGTTACATGAATTTTACAATCAAAATACTCAGTATATTGACCTTATGACTAATTAAAGTCCGAACAAATCATTGAAGGTAACCAATACATGATAATTTAGTAACTACGAGTAAATATATGAGAATATACTTTAAAACAAATGTAGCAGTATACAAATCTGTAAAAAATCAATCACCAATCAAGAAATTTTATAGTATTAATGTTTCTGGTCACCGATCATAACTTGAAAGCATAAACATCTTGTTTACTTACCTATGAAATTTCGTAATCACTGGTCGCATATCTCAAATTTGATTTTGTTCGTGAATGTTATGCTGTTATGGAAACTTCGAAGGTTTGTTTGGAAACAATTGTGTCGTCTGTTGATTTCGCCGGTCTCAAATGTTCGGCATATTTCGTTTTCCGATCTGCAAAACTCGTTCCGTTGTTTTCGTGTTAGTTTGAATCTGGGATGTTAGTTGATTGTCAATATCATAAAGTTCGGTAACTGACGTGTATAAAGTTAATGGTCCTTAATTGTAGGTACGTATTAATTGTCAAAATTAAGATTTGCGGTAGTTTTGTAATTATTTTTTTGATGTATGATTATTGTAATTATTTTCTAGATGTTGTATAGTAATGTAAAGGACCCAATGAATAATGGGTCACTTACCAAATGAAGGGAGATGTGGCTATGGGCCGGCCCAGCCCAGGTCAGGATGATTGAGGCTTCATTCCACTGCCAACTTCCAAGAGCAGTAATTGGGGTTTCATGACCAACCATAAATTCACTCAAAATTATAACAATATATGTTTCAAAAGACTTAAAATTATCAATTTACGAAAATATATACGAAAATTACATCATATTTGCATTGATATTTTATAATTGTACTAGCTGTACTATCCCGTGTCTCCGGCACTAAGTACGAAAGGGAAGGGGGAGGAGAGATTGTCGGCGTTAAAAAATAGAGGAGGCAGAGGGCGAGTTCGGGAGGAGGATCTGAGAGTGAGAGATTGAGCAATTTTGTTTTCTTTGAAGTTAAAGAGGATATAATGGACGGTGAGATTTATTCAAAACTTTGGACGGTCCTGATCGCTTATTAAGATAAGCGAAAAATTCAAAATCAGTTGTGTTTTGTTAATTAGATTAAAAGTTAGATTATAATGCTACATGATGCTTATAATGTAACTAATAGTCCGTTTTAAATTGAAAAGCGTCACGTAGCATTATGATTCAACTTCAAAATTAATATAATATGTTTTTAAATTTATTTAATTTTTTTTAAAATAATAAATTTTGAATATAGTAAAAAAAAATAACAATCTACAATTTTCATGATTAAGTTGTCTAAAAATTATTCACTTGCAATCAGTTTTGAATTAAAAAATTATCTCAAATGAACGTCAACATATCAAAAATAATTTTATAATTTAAAACATAAAGAATATTTACAATTTCATTATATTTGTTAAGGTTGGGAAAACCAATCAGAAAACAATAGAGATAACCAAGATTCATAAAAAAATTTAAAAGACAAAAACAACGTGTTGACAAAATAAATTATAAGAAAATAGAAATAGTGAATTACATAAATAGTAGAAAGAAAATGACATTAAACAGCTAGCCAAAATTATATTCTGGTTGTTACACATAACAAATCTCATTTAATTTTGATTTCTTTTAAATTGTAATGTGAATTTATTTTAATTTTGAAAATTAATTTTTTTTTACTTAATTATATTTTGATGTGAATTTAATTGTTTGTGTGGAATGGAGAAATCACGAGTTTTAACTTCTAAACAGATTTGCAGCATCTCCAATTTATCACATATGATGTCCGTGGACAAATGAACGACTGAGATTGAAACTAAGCACACAGAGTACAGAAATCCAACAGCTTTACACTGGGCCCACTTAACATCAACCCGATTTAGCCACTGCGGAAGGGATAAATTGATTATCCACGATGCACGCCGCCGTAGCGTAACGAAACCTTCTCAGTTTCGCTTAAACAGGCTCATGTACGATACTGGTACAAAATTGGGAAAGAAAGAGAAGTTGAATAAAAGGGCAAACTGTGGCGCACGTTAACCAATAACACTCTGCAGGCTCACGTTAGCAAGAGCAAGCAATGCACCCACTGGTGTTTAGGCTTCTTCTCCTTCACTTTCTCTCTCTATCTCTATCTCTATCTCTATCTCTACATCCTTCATTATCCTGCGCGGCCCTCTTTCTCTATCCTCTTGGGCTAGGGTTCCTTCTTCTTTTCCTTTTCTGCTACTATTTTCTCTATCGTCCTGTAAAATTCGTACATCTCCGTCCGCCAATGCTATTATCAACAGACCTAGGGTTTCACTCCTCAGAGCTCTTCTTATCACATTATGGACGGCAAGCGACAGTCCAGAGACTCCTACTCGAATTTATTCAATCTTGAGGTATTTGCATGGGTTTTTGCTATTTTCAAATGCGTTCTCTTTGTATTCCAATTTGGAACTGTATTTTTATCACTGGGTTGATTTAGTTTTTGGGAAGTTAGGGTCTTTTGTTGTTCTTAATTTGTTATATGGAATTTATTCAATTTTGTTTGAATAATGTGTGCCTGTTTCTTTTCTTTGGGTTGTATTGTAGTCTTTGATGAGCTTTCGACTACCACAACAAGATGACGATTTTGATTATTATGGGAATAGTAGTCAGGATGAGAGCAGAGGTAGCCAAGGTAGGAACTTTGTCTCTTTGTAGTTTTTTATTGGGTTTTCCATTGTTTTTTAGTTAAATTACAGTTACCCTCTTGGACCAAAATCATTAAGACATAAATTCCTTTGTTGAATCCGTAGTCACTTCCTCTTCCCCCCCCTCCCCCCCCTCCCCCATCCCCATCCCCATCCCCATATTTGATTCGGTTTTTATTGTTTTTGGTGAGTGTAAAATTGAGCTCCCAAAAAATTTGAACTTATGTATATCGTCTGGCATTGCATTCTGTTTGTTATGAATAGGTGGAGCGATGAAAGAACGCTCTAATGGAATAATGTCTACTAGGGAATTAAGTGTTGCAAAGAAGAAAAAGAGGAACTCCTATAGTAGTGACGAGGACGACAGCTACAGTACATATATCTCAGAGGAGCGGTATAGAACAATGCTTGGGGAACATATTCAGAAGTACAAGAGGAGGCTCAATAATTCCTCACCAAGTCTTGCACCGACCCGCGGTGTGATGCCTGTTCTAAAAGGTAGTTTGGGACCCAAAGAGCGGAAGTTGGGGAGTGAGCACCGAGGAGGATCACACAAAGTTGAAACCAACGCTGATTATTTGAGAGATATTATCCCTCAAAAGCTTGGAAACTATAATGGAACTGAGTTTGCGCCAGAGTATGGCATCAATAGGTTTGTTACCTAAAAGTTAATCCAATATTAATGCTGTGATGTTTGAAGTTCTATTAGTTGTTAAACACTTGAACTAGATGTTTAAAGAGGAACTTTTTCAAACGCTGCAGATCAGTTTATGAACCTGCTTATCTGGACATTGGTGACGGCATTGCTTATAGGATCCCTCAAACTTATGAAAAGCTTTCAATATCTCTGAACTTGCCTAGCACGTCAGAGATCCAAGTGGAGGAATTTTATCTTAAGGGCACCCTTGATCTGGGGTCATTGGCTACAATGATGGCTGCTGATAAGAGGTTTGGGCCAAGAAGTCGAGCAGGAATTGGAGAGTCAAAACCCCCGTATGAATCTCTACAGGCAAGATTGCGAGCTCAGTCGGCTAGGTAACACTGCCCCTACATTCAGTCTGAAAGTGAGTGATATTCCATTGGATTCATCCTGCATTCCAGAGGGGGCAGCTGGAGGAATACGGCGGTCTATCTTGTCAGAGGGTGGTGTTTTGCAGGTTTACTATGTGAAGGTCTTGGAGAAAGGAGACACATATGAGGTCAGTATTCACAATTGTCATAAAAATGCGATAGTATTAGGTTTTATGCCTTGGGAACAGGGATTTGCAGTTGTTCTGATACGAGTTCGGACTTGTTTGGCTGCAGATTATTGAACGTAGTCTCCCCAAGAAACAAAAGGTACAGAAAGATGCTTCTATGATTGAGAAGGAGGAAATGGAGAAGATTGGTAAATATTGGGTAAACATTGTTCGAAAAGACTTACCAAAACACCATAGAATTTTCACTAACTTCCACCGAAAGCAACTGACTGATGCCAAGAGGTTTTCAGAGACCTGTCAAAGAGAGGTACTTGTATTTTTGTAGGGTAATTAGGGCATTACTATTTTACAGTAATATATAATTTATTCTTTTATGCAAGCTTTTAGTAATTGTTAATCTGTAGTTATGCATCTGGGCCAGTGGATTTGTATCTCGTACCCATATTGTCAGAATAATTTCCAGTGTTCAAGCTTTAGTGGTGGTTTTTGCATCCAGGTAAAAATGAAGGTGAGCAGATCACTTAAGTTGATGAGGAGTGCTGCAATTCGCACGAGGAAACTGGCTAGAGACATGTTGATATTTTGGAAGAGAGTGGATAAGGAGATGGTAACCTTATTTTCCTTGTAATATTAATACATTGTTAGGTATTTTAAAAAAGAACAAAAGAACAAATACTTTGTTCTGAATTTTTTTTGACAATTGCAAACAGCAACTTCATTTTCTGGAGGACAAAGAAGCACAATTTGTCTTTTCCCCCACATATATTCATATATGTGCATGCATATATATCAAATCTATGTATATTTTCTATGGTAAGAATTTTATTAGACATATGGATGTGGTGAAGCACAGATGCACATTATACTTATTCATTTGATTAGTTGTAGTTATTTTTATTCATATGATGGAATAGTTATGTTTATTCATCTGAGTTCCTTATTTCTACGATCCATAATTTATGGGCTAAGTTTTCTGACCTACTGTTGCATTATATCAGATTATACCGTCACAATATTATTTGTGCAAGAGCCTTTTATTTGCCAATTTCTTAAAATGGTAAGATGACTTAACTGCTTGACCTTAGCAGAAGTACAAAAATTAGGGATGAAGAGTATTAGCTCAACTCTTAAGCGGAAGATTTTCTACATACATTTGCATGCTTGTGGTACCAGCTGGTCAAACTAAAATCTTTAAATTGTAGTTATTACCAAATCAAATTGAACCACTATCCGAAAGCCATTGTGGACTATTATAATCTTTTTCTTGTATAAATATACTAAAAGGATTCTCTAAGTGGTAATCCTCTTCCTGCAGGCAGAAGTGAGGAGAAGAGAGGAAAGAGAAGCTGCGGAAGCTTTAAAGCGAGAACAAGAGCTCCGTGAAGCAAAGAGGCAACAACAGAGGCTCAATTTTTTGTTGTCGCAGACAGAACTTTACAGTCACTTCATGCAGAACAAGCCGGCTTCACAACCCTCAGAGGTTTTGACTGTGGGTAATGATAAATCAGATGACCAAGAAATGCTGTTGAGTTCTGCAGAAGAGAGGCCTGTAGAGGAAGAAGATCCAATGGAAGCCGAGTTGAAGATGGAGGCTTTGAAAGCTGCTCAGGATGCAGTTTCTAAACAGAAAAAGATAACAAGTGCATTTGATGATGAATTTTTGAAGCTGCGGCAAGCTGCTGAAACTGAGGTGCCTCAGGAAGATGCTTCAATTGCAGGATCTACTAACATAGATTTATTGCATCCGTAATTTTCTTCTCTTCTTTCTCTTCTATTTCCATTTACTTTTTTCTTTCTGAAAATGTTAGCAGTTGCTGTAGTTTTAGTTTTAAGCCTGTAAAGTATAAAACCTTCAAGTTTCAACTTATCAAAAATAAAAACAAAAAAAAACACAGTATATTAAAACTTTTGTTACAATGTTTTCAGCTCAACTATGCCTGTAGCATCCTCAGTGCAGACACCAGAGTTGTTTAAAGGTTCCCTCAAAGGATATCAGCTAAAAGGCCTCCAGTGGCTGGTCAATTGTTATGAGCAGGTAGGATGCCAATCGAAAACTCCTCTTTCTTTTGTTATTCACATACATTTCTGCTTGTCTATTGAATTTAACAGGTCCTTTGCTGTTTTTCAGGGCTTAAATGGTATCCTTGCTGATGAGATGGGCCTGGGAAAGACTATCCAGGCTATGGCATTTTTAGCTCATTTGGCTGAAGTATGTGTTATTCATGGTAGGAATGTTGTGTGAACTTATACATTTTTGAACTAATATGGATTTGTTGTTCATGCAGGAAAAAAATATATGGGGCCCTTTTCTGGTTGTTGCACCCGCATCTGTCTTGAACAACTGGGCTGATGAAATCAGTCGGTTTTGTCCCGACTTGAAAACTCTTCCATATTGGGGTGGGCTTCAAGAACGGACGATACTCAGAAAAAACATGAACCCTAAGCGTCTTTATCGCCGGTAATTGTCTATTCGCATGGGTCATTTCTTCCTTTTTTTTAATTCCCTGTCTGAGGGAGACAAAAGTGACAAAATAGTTAATCTCATGGTCGTTGCACATAGAACAATAGCCTACCTTCAATGTATTGCAAAATTGGAAATGGTTTCATAGGTTTCAGATGTATGAGCATGGATAGAATGGCAAATGCAAATGCAAATTGTTTAAACAATGGTAAGAGCATGCATTAATTATTTAATTTTAGTGCCAAAGTTTTGGATTTAAAATATCTTTAGATGGGGAGTAATTGTATAGATATACCCTACATAAATGTTTATCATATGCTTAACCACGTAGTTTGAAAGGCAAAAGATAGTTTGAATGTACATGAAGCCAGAATCACAGGCTAATAATTATATGCATAAGAGACCAGCAACCTGATGCAGTTATTAATTTTGGTTGGCACAGTTTAGTTGCGTTACCATTATATTTGGAATCATTAAGCCTGAACTATCACTTTTTTTCTCGGACTAGCCATGAGATACCGGGTCTAGCAACTGTGTTATGCTTCCAGGTGGGGCCACCCACACCTTCAAATTGGTTGGAGCAACTTATGATGCCTAAACATAAAAAGTGAATAGAGAAATGAAGGTGATACCAATAAGTGTGCTCCTAAAACCTTTCACCCTCATGCATTGCTAGGTTCATCACCAATCTGCTTGCAGCCTTCAAAAGCGCATTGTATTACCTAGTGTTTGACAGAAGTACCTACCAACATGATAAACAGTGGGGATGCATTTGGTGCGTCAAATGGGGTTTGCTGTGCAAAGAGGTTAAACAAATTACCGACTTATGTTGATTGCATAACCGGAGGGTGATTGCCACTGTGAAATTTGCAGTTGCTATTTTACCTTTAATTTCTGAACAAGATGGTATTATGACAAAACTTTGATGAACATTTATTCTCTCCCATTAGCTGGTTGAAGGAGTGCATTAAGACATACATTGTCGAGAACACCCTGTTTTGCATACCCTTCATGAAAAGCTGTCTCTGAATTAAATTGAAACTTATTATTCTCTTTTGAGAATTATAGTGAAAAAATCTTCTTTTCTCCCCAAAAAGGTCATCTCAGCATGATCCTGTCTCTTGCTGTTTGAATAAGCATCAACGATTTCCCTTTCTCAAACTTACAATATACTGATCAATGTTAATTTTTACTTGTCAGGGAGGCTGGATTTCACATTCTCATTACCAGTTACCAACTTCTAGTGTCTGATGAGAAATACTTCCGTCGTATAAAATGGCAATATATGGTCCTGGATGAAGCCCAGGCAATCAAAAGTGCACACAGGTTTGGACTTCTATCTTTGAATCTGCTGTTTGTCAATGTTTCATGGATTTATATGGAAAACGCAATACTAACTATTTAATTGCTGATGTTTTCTGTTGGAGTAACTTGGGAAAGTTAGCCAGCTAGTATATACCTACTGAGCTACTAATATTAAGATTGTATTTTTCAGGAAAGATAACTTCTAACATCCATAATTTTGATGCCAGATGAAATTTTGCCATAAATTTCCTGCTTGTTCAGATCTCTAAATGCAACTGTTCTCTCACCCCACAAAAATAGATAAAAGTCAATGTTGACACTCTATGTGTGTACTTTTTGTCCCATAACACTGCTCCTTCCTTAGTTCCTTTAATGTTTTTGCGACCTTTTTTGTCTCTTCCTTTTGTTTGAAGTAGCTTATTGAATTAATGAATCTATCATTGTATATTGGTGTTTATGCACGATCTAGTAACCAATCATTGGAACTTCAGATCCGTGTTGTATCAGCTAAAGGTTTACACTATTGACTTGTGCAAGCGTGTAAATTTCTTACATGTTCTAATTATCACGGTATCCTTTTGTATTTTTGTTTGACAGTATACGATGGAAGACACTACTCAGTTTTAACTGTCGAAATCGCTTGCTTTTGACTGGTACACCAATTCAGAATAACATGGCTGAATTATGGGCACTTTTACATTTTATTATGCCAACCCTATTTGACAGCCATGAACAATTCAATGAATGGTTTTCGAAAGGGTATTTTTCCTTCCACAATTTTTATTAACAAGCTACTTTTTGTGCCTATAATGTATGAAGTCTGATCATGTTTTCTGTATGCAATCAGAATCGAGAATCACGCAGAACATGGTGGGACTTTGAACGAGCACCAGCTTAACCGATTGGTAAAGGAACTTTAGTTTCTAACTACATTTTGAAGTAGCTCGATAAATTGTTGACTATAATATATACTGCACTTCCAAAATCATTTTTACATCTTGTTAACCTTTTCTACAGGTATGAATGCGTACTAAATTGTCCCCCAATTACTGATCAATCAAAAATAGCATAACTCTTCTTTTAGCATCTCAAGTGGCATCAATTTTCATTTTGTCGTCAAGTCCATGTACTTTAAAAAAAATAAAATTACCCTTGAAATATATTTATTCTTGCCACTCCTGAGACTTTTAATTTCAAGAATCTTTCTATAAGTAATCAAGTCATGAAAATGGGGTGACTCCCATCTACACACTGTGTATACAAAAAAGGCTAAAAACAAAAACTCCTTTCAAAACCATTGCCACAGCGCTATACAAAAGACAGAGCTCCCCAAAAATAATAAGTTAATCACAAACAACTCCCTGTGAAGAATTCCTCTAGAAACTCCATGAATGGAACTATGAATCTGGATAAACTTCGTTTTGCCAACCAAAAAAAAAAAGGAAAGAGGAGCAAACTTAAAAATAGGAACAAGATCTCTTGTGCAAAATATCTACTATTCCTTTCCTTCCAAATGATCCACCCCAAGTCTTTCTTAGCCTCCTATCCATCTTCACCCCCTCCTAAGCCTTCAACAAACCCACCACCACTACTGATCTCGGCGTCAACTACTTTTTTCCCACAAGAGAGAAGACAATACTCCAAATGTCCCTAACAAAATCACATTGACTGAAGTAACAAATGGTTGGTTTATTCCCAAGCTTGGCAATATAGCACACAATGGTTCACAATGGCTTAACCCCTTCTCCATAAATTGTCTCAAGTCAAAATAGCTCCCAACGTGACTGTCCAATAAAAGAAAGCCACTTAAATTAGGGGGCTCAAGAAAAATAGTGAATAAAATCTGAACAGAATCCAAAATAGTCAACAAAGAACTTCAAGCTCCTAATCTTGAAAATTTGTCTGCTCTTGTGTTGGTTGGGCATCATGTAGTTTGAGAGAAAAATTATATGCCATGACCAAAGAGATAATATGAACACCATCCAAGCAAACATGTATTATTCTGTTTTATTATGTGCCTCTTGTGTTGCTAATTTACTCATTTTCTTGCATTTGCCAGATTGGTTTTATCTTTATAAGAAAATGCAGATTTTACTAATTATTTTTAGCTCGTAGCTTCATGTGAATATGGGAACTTTGTTTCTCAGGACGATTTCAATAGCTTGCTACTCCACAAAATCATGGTTTTTATCCAGAAGTTGGTTGTTATAGTCATAATTCTTTCTGTTTTCTTTTTTTGCTCTCTTCAACAGCATGCTATTCTGAAGCCATTCATGCTTCGGCGGGTTAAGAAGGATGTAATTACTGAATTAACTGGGAAAACTGAAATTACTGTGCACTGCAAGCTGAGTTCTCGACAGCAAGCTTTTTATCAGGCAATAAAGAACAAAATTTCTCTTGCAGAGTTGTTTGACAGCAATCGTGGGCATCTTAATGAGAAAAGAATTTTGAACTTGATGAATATTGTCATCCAGCTGAGAAAGGTGTCTATTAATTAATTTGGTCTTTGTTATAATATATTTCTTGATCTTGAATTTGATGAATATTCTCATTGAGTTGAGAAAGGTGGTCCCCACTGTTGATGTGTTTTTTGCGTTAGTATATATCTAGTTATGTAATGAGTTTGTGACTTCTTCATCTTTTGCAAATCTTGATATGCCTTTAGTGGAAATTTGGATATTTAGATATAGTAATTTTTTTCAGCAAGTGATTGTCCCTTATGTAATGACAGGTCTGCAACCATCCCGAGTTATTTGAAAGAAATGAGGGAAGTACATACCTCTATTTTGGAGAGATTCCAAATTCGCTGCTTCCAGCTCCCTTTGGAGAGTTGGAAGATGTGTACTACTCTGGCAGTCGGAGTCCTATTACATACCAGGTAATCTCTAAAAGTGCTTTTATTTATTTTAATTCTGTTTAAATTACTGTCATCCATGACTCTTGGTGTATGTGTGAGACAACTGTGGGTTCTTTATGTACCACACTTTGACACATTTCGTTTGCACACTAATTTGCACCCATCATTGGGAAGATACATTTCAATGCCAAAAGAGTGAACATGGTTTGTGAATTTGGATTATCATCTGTGTTATAGTTAGTGAATTATCGGGGAAGCAGGTAAGTTTCTTCCCCCTCCCCCTTAACCTAAGTACTCATAGCAGAAAATTTCTCAGATGCACACAGAAAGATAGTAAGGGCAATACTACTTGCCTGCGGCCAGGGAATCCACTTAAATTAGGGGGCTCAAGAATTATCCTGCCTTCTTATTTTTTACTACCTGTTTCTAGAAATGAAAATCCTACTTACAGTAAAATTTACTTTGTAAAGTTTAATATTGAAAAAAATAACCCATAAAATTATTTCCAACTGTGTTGTGCAAGACAAAGGGAAACTATAGTAGTAAAAGTGTTGGCAAAGCCTCATGTTTAAGCATTTTTTTGTTAAGTGAATCAACTTAATTGCAATGTGTATGGTCTTCTTGTTACACTTAGTGTTGCATTAGAATCAGGTTATATGTTATCGCGTCATCCTTTATTTCATGACTAATAATCTCTTTTGTTCCTTCCAGATACCAAAGATTGTCTACCGTGAACTTATCCAAAATTCTGGTATGCTTTTCTCAGCAGTGAGGCATGGTGTCAGCAGAGAATTGTTCGAGAAACGTTTTAACATTTTTTCTCCTGAAAATGTCTTCCGATCCATGCGCGCACAAGTAAATAGTTCAGATGTGTCCTTTACTGAGAGTGAGACATTTGGGTTTTCTCATCTGATTGATTTGTCACCGGCAGAGGTCGCATTTTTGGCAACTGGATCTTATATGGAGAGATTATTGTTTACTATTATGAGATGGGATCGGAAATATGTGGATGGAATGTTAGATATGTTTATGGAAGCTGAAAGCGATGATTCCATTTCTAGGCAACTTGGGGAGGATAAAGTAAGGGCGGTCACGCGAATGTTACATCTCCCATCAAAATTGGAGAAAGCATTTCTTAGGAGGAGATTTGCAACTTCGGATGAGGCTTTAGTATTATCGCATCAGGATAGGCTTTTATCTAACATCAGACTACTTCATTCAGCATACTCTTTCATTCCAACTACCAGAGCACCTCCTGTAAGTGTTTACTTAGTTACTCGTTGTTTCTTCTTATTTTGTAGGAAAGATAAACTAATATTGACTGCTTTCTCTGCATTATTTTTATTCTTCTTGGTAGATAAATGTCCACTGCTCAGATAGAAATTTTGCTTACGAAGTTCTTGAAGAATTACATCACCCCTGGCTTAAGAGGTTTTTAATTGGGTTTGCGCGCACTTCTGACTATAATGGCCCTAGGAAACCAACTGCTGCTCCTCACCGTTTGATACAAGAAATAGATTCTGAACTACCTGTTTCACAACCTGCTCTTCAACTCACATATGAAATTTTTGGGTCATGTCCACCCATGCAAAGTTTTGATCCTGCAAAGATGCTCACAGTATGACAATCTCTTCCCTTATGTTTTCTTTTATTGTTCAATGGACTTAAAAATCACGTCATCTTTGAGACATTGCTTAAGTTATGGTATCATAATGTGTTGTTTCAGGACTCGGGAAAGCTTCAAACTCTGGACATACTATTGAAACGGTTGCGCGCAGGAAATCATCGCGTACTTCTGTTTGCACAAATGACAAAGATGTTGAATATTCTCGAGGTACTTCAAACTTTATTTTTTTTAAACAACCCAAGGTTTGCATAGTGTTAAGCATATCTTGAACTAGATTGCATTTCAGCAGCCAGGTGTGAGTTTGATATATTGTTATTTGCCATAAATTCTTACAACAATATTAAGTTGTTAGTTTACTAGTGATGACAATTGACATGAGAATGCCAAACTCGATGACCTTATGTCATGTTATAGCATTATGTTCCTATCAATAAAACGTGGACTCTTTTTGTGGAACGGATTTCTATCTTTCCTATTTGGCTGACAGAATCATGGCAGTTCTTGTATCTTATTAATTTTTAATCAGCCAGTTCTCTTTTCAATTGTCTGCAGGACTATATGAACTATAGGAAATATAAATATCTAAGGCTTGATGGATCCTCCACGATAATGGATCGTCGTGACATGGTCAGGGATTTCCAGCATCGGTAAGGAATTTATTGACTTGTATGGTTTTCTTTTCAGAGCTTCGATTTTTATTTGCAGTTTCTCTCTGTTCTTACTCTTTGTAGGAGCGACATCTTTGTCTTTTTGCTGAGCACAAGAGCTGGTGGGCTGGGTATCAACCTGACAGCTGCTGACACTGTCATTTTCTATGAAAGTGACTGGAATCCAACCCTTGATTTACAGGCAATGGATAGAGCTCATCGGCTGGGTCAGACTAAAGATGTTAGTTTCTCCTGACTGTTTATGTGTACTTTACTACTTTTATGTCAGCTATATGCATGCTTTCAATCTCTTCCTATTGTGTACATAAATAATTAGAGAGAGGTCACTTGATTAAATCGTGCCAACTCCAAGTGGTACCCACACAAGCTTATACTTGGATTTGCCAAGTGCACTGTTCTTGTGGGGTGGGGTGGGGTGGGGCCGTGGGGACATGTACCTGTGGAAAGAGTCCAATGCCGTGATTTCAAAAACTATAAAGAAATAGTAGAAACCCCTTGTCTCTAATGCAACTAGTGTAATATGTTGTTTAAATCATTTCATTTGCCTTCTCAACTTTGTAACCCTCCTCCCCCCCTTCTCCTTCTTCCTCTCCCCTCCCTTGTTCATGAAGACTACTCTTTTTTAACCTGTGCTATAGAGCAACTAATATGTATTATTTGCAAGTCTTTGCTCTAACTTATTAAAGTGATTAAATCACATGGAGGTAGCAATTGGTTCTTTTGCGTGTTAAGTGCATTAAGGTGGTGTTTGATTGCATCTTAATATATCTTAACAACCCACCTCTTATCCTCTAAGAGACGTGAAGTTGTTTGGTAAAAAAAATCCCTCTGAATGTCTCTAAATAGTTAAGATAGAAAATAAAATCTAAACTATTTAGTGACCGAAATTGACTATTTTTTGGATAAAAATAACCTCTTCAACTCTTTCTTTTGCTTCTTCTATTCAGCTCGTCTCCCCACCATAGTCAAACCACCACCACTATAGCCAATTTCTCTCATCAAATGTTTCATTTTTCAATCCGATCCCATTGATTATGATGTGAAGCGAGAAGATTCCGTCACCGCAATCACCGCCACCAATTGCCGGATTTTATATTACCTTTTTATTCCGTGGGAGCAAAGATCCACCTCCGTGAATGACTCCTCCTTGATTGGGCAGGCGATGGCTAGGACTTTTGTGAGCGGGCTCTTACCGTAACGATGGGAGAGGTCAAAAGAGGCGTTGAGTATCCCGATGAGGCCATGCAAGGAATCACGAGTGTCTTGGTTTCTCCAATTTTTTCCTTGAAACATGGTTCTTTGATTTTGAAGTTGAGAACATGGTTCAAATGCTACTCCTGCACAAACCCAAATTCCTTGATTTTGAAGAAGATGAGAACGTGGCTTGAATCCCAATAAGCCTTACATTTGCCCTCTCTGCACGAACCCTAATTCCCCAATTTTTAACATCAAGAACAAAGAAATTGATCAGAGGGTTAAAATAGTAAAATATTGTTATTAAGATATTTTGAAAAAATTAATTATCAAACAACATTTTTTCATTCAGATACAATTTTAGACATATGATCTACATTATTCAGATGTCTAAACTGTTCAGATCTTAACATACACAACCTAGAGGGGGAAAATTGGAATAAGGAAAGGTTAATATTTATATTCATTTGAGACTAATTTCAGTAGCTTTTTAGTTATTTGGAAATAGCTTTTTAGCCTTTAAGGTCGTCGGTGATGTGTCGTACACCTAAATCTGATCTGACTGTACAGAATATGGAATTTAATGGTTCTATACTATTCTTGTCTTTGATATTTATGTCACAGTGGTTTGGATTGAGAATTTTCATAATTCTTATCTAGAGGTGTATTTTTCATGATGTAGGTTACTGTCTATCGATTGATTTGCAAAGAAACAGTTGAAGAGAAGATTTTACAGAGAGCTAGTCAAAAAAACACCGTGCAGCAACTTGTTATGACAGGTGGACATGTACAGGGTGATCTTTTGGCTCCAGAGGATGTTGTTTCTTTACTAATTGATGATGCCCAGTTGGAGCAGAAACTCAAAGAAATTCCATTACAGGTATGATCTAATTCTGGGTTTGTGTTCTTCTTCGAAGAATTTGTTCCAATTTGGCAAGGCAATTTGGAACTTGAAATTTTCTTAATTGTTGACTACATTTTTAATGAATTCACAATTTATCAGGCAAGGGATAGACAAAAGAAAAAAGGTGGAACGAAGGGTATACGGATAGATGCAGAGGGTGATGCATCTTTGGAAGATCTTACAAACCCTGAAACTCAGATCAATGGATCTCTGCCCTCTCCGGATCCTGAGAAAGTGAAGTCCAATAGTACAAAGGTGCCAAATTTACATTCATCTTTTGTGGAATTAGAGTATTTATTTTTTTTCTTTTTTATTTGGAATTAGAATATTTATTTTTTACCTCTTTCATCATTAAATAACAAGGGTAAAGATCAATGGTAGTGTAGCTACTAGCTACCAAAAAGAAAATAGCGACGCTAATTTGCTCAAAAGACTGTTAGTTGTGTTGTTGTATAAAACTCTTTTTGCTTAAAAGACTAGAAGAACTTTCACACTTACCAATCAACAACTGTTGATAAAAGATATAACTGTGGATAGTAGAAAGACGCATTAGATGCCTCTTGAGTAACCGTGTTTTGATACTAGAAGTTCATGTTTCAGTTTAAAAAGAATCGACTTTTGAAACCTAACCCAGTTAAGCGAGTATATTCAGCAGTTGACACTATGTTCAAACTCTGAAGGAATACTTGGGTGGTGTTGTGTTGGGGGGGAGAGAGGAGGGGAGGGGGTTGTTTGACATTATGCTATCTCTCTCTCTCTCTCTAACTGTTAAGTTGTCAATGTTTGCAGAGAAAAGCAACCACTGACAAGCAACCTCCTCCAAAACAAAGACTTCAAAAAGGTAGCGTGAAAAGCACGGAATCTTCATCCCTAAATTTGATGCCAATGGATTATGAGTGGGATGATCCCCTACAATACTCAGACTCACAACAGCATAAACCCAAGAGACCAAAGAGGCCAACAAAGAGTGTTAATGAGAATTTAGAACCAGCATTTACTGCCACCCCAGCTCTGGTTGACGATCGCACTCACAACCAGTCTGTATCTGATCAAAGTTTGCCGGTATTAGAACTACAGCAGAGGAAGATATCGTAAAGCATGTCAGTTTTTTTTTATATAATTATTCTCAAGTCCTCTGCGGGTGATTTTATTTGTTGGAGACTAGAGGCCTTTTTCTGTGGGGATTATGTGCTGTGGCCCATATAATTGGGGACTTCAGAACCTAGAATCTCTTATTGGATGGAACTCCAGTAGCAGAATGAAGAGCAAGCAGACTGTATAATAGTGTGTTGTACAGATTATTTGTTAAGAGGTTATCACCAGAGTGACTGGTTTACTACAATAGAGGATGTAGCTATGTATATAGGGTTGTCTCTCTCTCTCTCTCTCTCACACACACATTAGTTGGGGATTATAGATTGGATAAAAGATATTGTAAACAGCATCAAGCTGGAAATTTTGTCAGTTTGTGAACTTGATTGAAAGACCATTGGGAACAAAAATGAGAACTGCATGTTAGAAGCTTGCATGCATCTCCTTTTTTGTATTTTTCTGAAATAATCACTTCTTCCCTTTAATTGACGCGGATTTTTCAAACTGGAAGGACGAGCAAAATAAATAAATTCATTCCCCTGATAAAAATATGTGAAAGATGACTTGCTCTAATTAACTTTTTAAGTCCAGTAAACCCCCCAGGAAACCAGCTCTGGGTATCTTGAACAGAAGTAGAAGCAAAAACACTTGTATGCTGGATTGGATTGGATTGGAGGAATGAAGGTGTAAATAAAACAACTCATTCCTCCTATGAATTTTATTCATTGAGGAGGAGTATGGAATTATTCATTCTAGTTAGAATGGAATAAATAACATACATGAAAATCGGCAGATAGAGGCATAACTGTATGAAAACCGGCAGATAGGTATGAACTTATGTTGTGTTTGGTTGGTGGGAATGGAATGGAATGGGCTGGAAATGGAATGACTTAAAAAATGTTTGGTTAGTCAGTTGGAATGATCATTCCATTCCTTTAGTTATTCCCTTCCAAATTTAAAAGCTATTTTTCATTCCTTTCTAAATAGGTAGGTTTATTTCATTCCAAGACCGACTTTCTTCCCCTCTTCTCTTCTCTATCTATCATCATTTCTTTTATTTTCCTCCCTTTTTTATACTATTTCATTTTCCTTACAAAAAAAGTTATGTTTATAGTTTATTTTGAACTATTTTTTTAAAATTATTTTCAGACTATATTATGTGTACACCCAGCCCCCCCCCCCCCCCCCGGTCCCCTCCACCTCCACCCTAGCCCCCCCACCCCCACCCCCACCCTTGCACTCCGCACCCCCCCTCAAAAAAAATATTTACTGATTATTTGTACATTGCCACACCCACCCTTCGCACCCCACCCCCCGGATCCACCCACCACCACCCCCACTCAATATTTTTTTTTTACTGATTATATATAAACCCTCACCCCACCCCCCATCCCCCACCCCCCATGCCCAGCCCACCCCCCACCCCCACCCCTACTCCCACTCAAAAAAAAATAATAATTACTGATTATATATACACCCCCGCCCCCGCCCCCGCCCCCCATTCCCACACCCCCCCCCCCCACACCCACCCCCACTCAAAAAAAATAATATTTACTGATTATATATACACCCCCACCCCACCCCACCTTGCCCACCCCTACCCCACGCCTCCCAGCCCAGCCCACCCCTACCCACACTCCAAAAAAAAAATATTTACTGATTATGTATACACCCCCACCCCCACCCTGCAACGCCCCACGCCACCCATCCCCACCCCGCACGCCCTAAAAAAAAATATTTACTGATTATGTATACACCTCCACCCCTTCCCCCTAAAAAAAATATAATATTTATTGAATAATATAACCACTTATTTAAAATTTTTAATTAATTGTTCATTATTTTTTGATGCATAAATAATTTTAAATTATAGCTTAAAATATGTTATTATTGGTAAAGGTATAATAATCCAAACGATATTTTTTAATCTAATCCTTTAATTAATCCCGAAAAAAACAAACATACCATAGGATTATTTTAATTTATCCCATGAATAATCCCATAAAAAATAAACATGTGACTATAACTATTTAATCCTAAGATTAATAGTATTGGGATTACAATCCTTGCAAACAAACATGGCCCCAAAGTAGAATTGTAATTTTATTCCCGAAGGAATGAATGGACAAACCAAACATAAAAATGAGAATAACCATTCCATTCTCATTCCCATTCCATTCCTCCATACATGCCAAGAATGAGAACCAAACATAGCATAGAGAGAGGGAAGAAAATAGGTTCAAACAGTCTGAAACAATTCCTCAATAATTAAAGTTATCATTGTTTGAAAACAAAAACAATCAGAAACTTGACTTAAACATACCTTGATGCCTCTTTTAACTGTACTAATTAGTGAAATAGGTATGAACATTGAGGAGGGTGGGAATAGAGTTCTTAGTTTTGGAATATTCCCGTGCATACTTTTATTCAAAAACATCTCTTGTTTTGAAATCTTTTCAATAATATATAGCTTGGAAATTTTGAATATGTAACAAAAAAAATAAAATAGTTGGTGAATCTGTAAAAAACAATAATCATAATACCAAGCATCATTCTTATTTTCTTCCTTACTCCTGGTCCTGAGCAGCTCCATACATTACTGAGTTCGAATATATTCTTAATGCGTCTTGCCAGTGAAAACAACAAAGAATATAACAAGACCAGCTACATAGTAGTAACAAAAGGTTCAAAAAGTACACGCTAAACAAGTTAAAGATTAACAGCTTGAGCATGGTGACGGACATGATCATCAATAAAGGTGGCAATAAAATAATAGGAGTGATCATAACCAGGCTGCAACCGCAAAAGGAGAGGAACATTGTCCTTCCTGCATGCCTCCTCAAAGTTGTTTGTTAACAGCTGATCATGCAAAAATTTGTCATCCAGTCCCTGCACAAGCACAAGGATTTTTCATTTTATAAGACTGAATAGTACATGTCCAAAAGAATTTATTGTTGTAACGAAACTAGAATCTTAAACACTCTTTGAAGTCTTTTAGATTTTTTCTCAAGTCTGTTTGAAGTAATTATTAACTATTTCATCAATATGAGAACCCCTACTCAAATATGGAAATAGAGAGGAACCAGTTTTTGCAAACCCATATGGTGACAGCTTATTCTCCATACCATATATTGCCATGTTATCATCCTCTATTTATAAAAATAAAATACAAATAATGTTATTTTAAAATTTTAATGCCAAAACAACATTTGGCCCTTTTCTCAACAAAACGTGGAAAATCTGCCTCATTCGAGGGGGAGTAAGTTGGAAATGGTTCTTTGCTTATCATTCTAATTCAGTGACTTTTAGGGGCAGATAACATTTTCCAAATATACCAGAAATTCATGTGTATCCTAGAAAAACAGTAATTATTGTCAAATATTTAACTGTCATCCACACGAGAATCCCTACTCAAATATGGAAATAGAGAAGAAACCCGTTTTTGCAAACCCATACGGTGACAGCTTATTCTCCATACCATAGATTGCCATGTTATCATTCTCTATTTATAGAAATAAAGTACGAATAATATTCATTTTAAATTTCTAATGCCAAAACAATTGCCCCTTTTCTAGACAAAACGTGGAAAATCTGCCTCATACGAGGGGGAGTAAGTTGGAAATGGTTCTTTGCTTATCATTCTAATTCAGTGACTTTTAGGGACAGATAACCTTTTCCAGTAATACCAGAAATTAAGGTGTATCCTAGAAAACAGTAATTATTGTAAAATATTTAACTATCATCAACACTTCAAACTTGGACTGTATTTTCCATTACGACTTCGAGAAAGAAAATTGTGTTCCAAAAATTTAAGTAGCAAATCCAACCATGTATGAAAAGACTCTAGGGCCTCACCTGATCAATTAGAATGGTAGCAGAAACATCCTTGAACTTTGAAATCAGGCAAGTAGCATCATAATCCTACATGAACATAGTTTCACATATAACACCCAACTTCAGAACAGAAATTTCGTATTAAATGGCACGTAAGAACCAAAGACCATACCTCCCAATCAGCTTTATTTCCACCCAAATAATTTGAGAAAGCTTTCTGGCCCCATGGACAGTTAATAGGATTGACTATAGGTGCAAATGCTGACACTGACTGGAAATTCATAAAAAAAAAAGAGTAAATAACAAAGATGTATCAAGTCGCTTTGTATATAAAGATAAAGAATTCAAATAATAAAATAGAATGCAGCAAGATATGTCATTGCATAGAGGACAACAAATTTATATTAGACAAGATCACAATCGCATCATAACACTCCGATATATAATGTTACAGCACTGGAGAATTTCATTGAAGGACCTTTAATTAATCTATATATATATATAAAGTCATCAAATTAATAATTATCCAAGTATATACTATAAGTGAATATATGTGTTTGTTATACACAGACAAAATGTTATAATCAAATACCTTATACTTGTCCAGGTTTTTAAGGTAGATTGTAAGAGCTCCATGCCCGCCCATAGAATGACCAGAAATAGATGCTCGTGATGTATCAAGCTGCGGAAAGTTTTCACTCAGAAGGCTTGGCAATTCCTTGACAACATAGTCATACATTTGCCAGTTCTTCCACTTTTCTTGTGTAGCATTCAGATAAAACCCAGCACCTGACTCAAAAGTACGTGATATTTGGTTACAATTCTACCAACTGCAAATAGTAAATGATAATGACCTCGCTGAACTCCTCATTAGAGAAAGTTTTGGTACATTATTAAATATTCAATAGCAGTTTGGACCAAGACACAGTAGGCTGATTGCGAATCATTCCTGGGTGTCGATAAAAGGAAATCTTGCTCCTCTCAAAAGCTCAAACACTTGCCTTCTCTCCTTAATTCCATTATTAGTTTACTGTCAATGATGTTTTTTTAAAATTTTTAATTTTCCAAATGCATTTTAATGCAATCTAATTGGGGAGACACAAGGATCTATGGAAAATGGAATAAATACATTGAGGGTAGCTTTTTAAGAAGAAAATGAGAAAGAAATATATTTTAGGAAAGAGATACATCCAAAGATGCATATATAAACCTTTTCTTTTATTTTATTATCGAGTAAAAACATTTATAAACCAAATTGAGAGCAATTCCTCCAATTATAGGCTGCAAAGACTAGAAACAACCATAGGGTCTAGGCCCAATGGTTACCCCCATCCCTTGTGTACAAAGAGGTTGGGGTTTCAAATCTTAGCAGTGGCTAAGGTTGGGTGTGTGCATTTAAATTATGTCACAAACCAGCAAAAAAAAAAACAAAAAACTATAGAGCTAGGGAGATTCAAACAAGATTCCAATCAGAAATTAGACTAAGAAACCAATTAACTTATGATCTCATGATTTTACTTAATTAACATTCTTACTTAAGTATAGACAGTACAGGTTTTATACATACGTTTATCAAGTAACAAAATAAAACATTATCACTATTGAATCATTTGATAAATAATACTCTACAGACATTATAGTGCATATGATACAGTAATCTTTGTACACTATAGAGTATAGAGTGAAGTCTCTCACATACCTGCACCAAAATCCCAGCTGTCTGCCTCTCCTTCCACATTTAGGCCTCCTATAAAAAGCAGGCAATAGATTTTCAGTACATCAGCTTCCGGAAAAACAACAGAAAGTCTGGAAAATACACTTTAACTACAATAGAACAGATTAATACTCATGAGGTAGAATACTATAGGTAACCAGTAATGCACCTACATTTTAAAAAAAAAGTTTTTATTTAATTTTTATTTTTATTTTAAGATTTTGAATTCATAGTCAGATCACTTTAAGAGGAAAAAACACCATATCACATTGCAGAAGATTCATACCCAATGTTCAGTGAACCCATGATGGTTTACACACCGGTTGACAGGCAGAGGCAAAGCTACATATAACATTGTGGGGTCAATTGACCCCACTGAAAAAATATTTGCTTTATAATGTAAGGTAAATTTTAAAAAATTTAAGTATTATATATAAATTGACACTACTAAAATTTTATAAATTTTCTATTATACGGGGTCAAATTGAAAATTTATAACTTTGTCAATCAAATTTTAACCACATATGACTCATATCCTCTCAATATATGTCTCTATAATATTTTAAACTAAATAATAATCTGATTTATATTATTTTAAAAATAATTAATGAATTGATTACTTATGAACAATTGTGATTAAAAAAATCTATTATGAGTCAATATAGAGTATATATACTATATATTATTACTTATTATATTGTCAGTATATATATATGTGTGTGTGTGACCCGAAAGTATAAAGTATCAAAAAAATTGGCTCGGGGGCACTACCCCGAACTCCCGCCAAATTATTTATAGCTTAGTAATAATTTTGCCCCCACTGAAAATTTTTCCTGGCTTCGCCACTGTTGACAGGTAAAGAGGTTTCCAGATTTGAAAGGGTCCACTTTCAAGGAGTGAGAAAAGGGTGTAACTCTAAGTATTGTATTTAATTTAATAAAAAATTATATACTCAAAGTGATACACGATTAGAATACTACATACTTCATCATCATATTTTAAATGGAATATATATGCTCAAAGTGATACACAAATAAAAAACAATAATTTCATTGTAAAGTTTTTGTCCAGATATTTGTAGATAAGAAGTTGTTTGTTGGCACAATTAATGCGCAACTCTAGTGAGGAAAAACAAAACCAGGAGGGAACATGTTTGAACAGCAAGCTGTCAGAGAACATATTAGATGTGTAAAATGAGATTGAGTAAACATGCTAAAGAAATGGTGCGTCTTGACCCAACTCAGCATTACTAACAACCTAAAAAAATGAAAACCTAAAAAAATTACTAAAGTAATAAGCTTTTAATGATTTGAGGAACATATACTGATTAATTAGCAATTACAAGTGAATTTTAAGAAAATCTGGCTTACTCGGAGATGTATCTGGTGCAACCAAGGCAATACCCTCACTCGATGCAGCACGTTGAGCACCAGATTTAGATATGAAGTTCTCATCCGTACACGTAAGACCAGAAAGCCAGTAAAGTACCTTGTGGTAATGAAAATAAAATCCAATACGATTAGTTACTTGATAACTATCTTTAGTTGTACTCCGGTATACAATGAGGAAGGCCGAATGTAATCTTGACAAAATTATACAAAACATCAACAACAAATTACTAGGACGAGAGAATTATGGCCCCTTGTCGATGTTGACTTTTAGACATATTGCTTTTACTTTCAAAACAGCAGCCAAAAAAAATGTGAGAAATCAATTCTTCAGTAAACAAATAAAGAAAAAGCTTAAATAACATGACAATATCTTAAAACAAAAAGCAAAAAAGAAAAAAGAAAAAAAAAAAACCCAATGATGCCTATATAATTTATTAAAGAATATAAAGCAATTGGTCTAAGCTTCCTAGATATATAATTTATGAAAGACCAAGCAGTTAGTCTAAAATTGTACTATAATACACATCATCTCCGGTGATTATGATCATGATCAGTAGAACTATATTATTAAATGCCAATAAAGCAAGGTTAGCTGTGAAAAGTGTGCAGCAACAACTCGTATGTTAAAGAATAAATTATTAAGGAAGCATACATTTTAATATTTGCCCAAAGACATTACTATTCATTTAAGAATGAATGATATATGCGTGTGCAAGTGTGAATATTTTTAGGCACAATAGCAGTTGCAATATTTTTCCATGAAACCCCAAATAAATTGTTACTAGAATAATAGAAAGCATACAGATTTATAAATTACTGAACGAAATTAACAGGAAAATCGAAACCCTAGTGAACGCAACAGCATAGGAAGAAGCAAATTATAACCCAAAAATTGATTACTTCTGAGGAACGATGAAAAATGGGTGTGAGAAAGAGGATGGGAAAAAGGGGTACTTTTTACTTACAGGGAATTTGTGGGAATCGGGAGAAGAGGATTTAGGAGTAGGAGGAAAGTAAATGTGGAAAGTCATGGAACAACCCAGTGTTGGGCTGTAATGCTTGTATCTTTTGTTGTAACCCTCGAACACCTTTGAGCTGCTAATTTCTGTTGGCTTAGTCTCCATCTCTTCTCTCTCCCTCTCAATCTTTCTTTCCCCTTTCTCCAGTCTACACTGTACTGCATTCAGGACTAGTAATAATTTCAATCGAAAAAACAACCAAGCAAAAAAATACATTATTCATCACAATTCACAGTGTTCTAGTGGGACCCATCAATCATCAAGAGGATTAAAATGGTATTATTCTTTAATATTAGAGACACAATTTATTCTATAATTATTTTATAATTTATTGATGTAACATATTTCATCTTAGCATATTGATGAACAAATTGCTTCAATATAGTCTTCGATCCCATATAAAAACTGAGGTGAAATATACCACATCAATAAATTATAAAATAATTATAGAATAAATTGTATCTCTAGCATTATTCTTTTCAGATGCGGGACATTGTGGGGTCATATGGTCTCCTTACTTTTGGCCAGGCCAAATAAAATTTTGTTGATTTGTTTCTTCCCTTCAAAATCTATTTATATATATATATATATATATAAAGACTACGGGTCCTCTTAATATGTGCCCTTAGGGCACATGCTAAGCACATAGTTCAAGAAAATATTTTTTTAAACTGTGTGCATATGCTCTTAATTTCTGCACTTGTACCAAGTTCAAGGGAATATGCACACAATTCAAAGGAATATTCCCTTAAACTGTGTGCTTAGCATGTGCCCTAAGGGCACATGTTAAGAAATTCCAAAGACTAATCCATCGTTAACGTTGTTAAATTAAAGTTATTTTTACAATAGATATTGAGCGTCCATCCAAATATCGAATGATTGATATAGTCCCGTCTGCAGTTTAATTTTTAATATGTCACAGTTTAATACTATGGACAGGACAAATATCCAAAATACTCCTCCTTTACAAGTCTAATACTGCGGACACTAAGTTTCCTTATGAAAACGGAACATTGTCGTTTTAATCTTAAGTCTCATTCGCAGTTTAATACTGCTAGGTCCTTCCAAACGACGCCAAGAAGTTGAAAAGTCTCGTCCGCAGTTTAATACTGTGGACGTTAGGTGTAAGTACTGTTGCAAACTTCATACTTCATATAATGACTTTTGGGTCTCATCTCATTTTGACAGTAGCGATTTGGAGAAGTAGAAGAGTTCGAATGAAGGCTCAAGAATTTTCTATTTCTTCTTGCATATTTTTGTTTTTCTTACTAATTACTTGAATTTGTAACAATTAACAAGAATATGCAAGAGAAATAAAATTTTTTTGGCTTTAATAAGTTATATATATGTATGGGAGAATGCTCCATAGCAAGTGTTTGCTATGGACCCTATTTCAGCAAATGCATCTTACATCGTTAATTCAGATATTCAATGACCCAAAGAGATTTTTTTTTATTGGCCGCAGGTAGGAGTAGTAGCCTAATAATTATTTTTTTGCTGGCCGCAGAAGGGAGTAGCGGCTAGGAGAAAAAAAAATTTCTGGCCGCATGAGCGAGTTGTGGCTGGGAGAAATGTCTAAAATACCTCGCCTTAGTTAAATTTAAATAGTTTCAATACCTAAAATAGTTGCATGTTGAAGTTATTAACATAAGTTTGACTCTATAATGATGTTTCGATTAGGCATATACATGATAAACCGCCTCCCTCCCACCCGCCCTTTCTCTTCCCTTTTGTTTTGATTTTCTTTATAATGTTGCTTTATGAACTTTCTTTTTACATCATTTTTTATCATTGAATACATGGGATATAATAGTATTTGTGCACACAGAATTACTCAACTAGTGACCCCCAATGTGCATATTCTGTGAGTTGTTGCATATCCATTCATATATTTGCAAAATTTAATTTGGATTCACGATCCGATCCATGTGAGATAAATTAGATTTGTATTTAACTTGATGCTTCTAGCCTTCCAACCTACTGTGTCATGACATGATATGTGTCCCAGGGTCTAGGGATTTTCTGATGAATTGAATCACATTAACATGAAGGTCAACACTGAGTTTCGCTGGATCATACGAGTGCTTAATAGAAAATCTGCTTCATGGATAATATTCGGAAAGCATTTCTTCGGAGCTGCTGATTCTTATGCACAATCAGCTCGATTATATATATGAGTATTCTGAACAAAGAGATGCTGCTGGCAACATTGCTAAAAATGAGATTGACACATCAAATATCCACCAGGAAAATACAAAAAAACACGGCTACAAATAGGTGCTTGTTTTTTAAAGTAGTCTGATGGATGCACATCATGTTCCAAGTGGAATTATTTTTTCATTGTTGAATTTCATTTCATGGAAGTATAGTTCATGTGCAGACTGAATCCTGATTCTAGTACAGGAACCAATGCCAGAATGTAGCAAATGTTGCAACAAATCTTCCCCTGCCTAGCTGAACTCCCACTGAAGTAGTAGTAATTAAGATTTGATCTGGCTAAAATAAACATTTGAACTGCTTTCTCCGCCAGGAGTCTAACTGCCAACACCAAAAATGTCAGCACAGCAAGCATCAAGCCAATCTTTCAAATGACTGTGGCAACACCCCATTCTGTTTCATCTGTCTCATCTTGATGTTTCCATCAGCTTCGCGTACCAACAGCAGTCCCCGGCATCCCGTCTTGCACATAATTCGTCCCTCAAACTAGAAAAAGGTTTCTTCTCATTTATATTTACTGCCTCCCACTCTCAACTGACAACCTTGACTCATCAAGCAACAAGCTGTATCCCGATATCAGCTGGAACTATATAATTTTACCTTATTGGAGTCCTTTAAACAGCTTATTTATGAACATATAAGACATCGATTCAATAAAACTGACTTGTCAACACTCTGATTTTTCTACTCTAATTCAATATAAAAGTTGGTTAAATAACCCAGATAATTGCAGATATGGTAAGAAACCTGCAATATGGAGTTCAAAAATAATCTCAAGTAAACTATTGCTTTAAACTCTACTAGACATGATATACGGAGAAGCTGAATGATTAGACAGAGAAGACTTGAACGCAAACATTTAAACTACCAAAATCATAATAGACTAAAACAAAGTCATCAGCTTTCCTAGAAATCACTACTAATAGTCTTATTTTTTTATGGATCCTATCTGGTTTCTAAGCCTTGTACCACCACCACCCCACCATGCTTGAGCTAAATCAGAATTTTCTTGCTCCTACTTGATGGAGCGGGTTTTGTTCTTCATCAGGAGTTTTTGGCACATTATGCTATTCGGGAAATCGAGGAAGGTGTAGTTCAAGAACCTTAATCTATCGGAATCTGTCATTGGAGAAAAGCCGAAGGACGGACTGGTCCAAGTGTTTAGCACATAAGGAACAGAAGGCAAAACTAGCATCTCCACTCCAATTTCCATCAGTTTCTTTTCGAGCTCATCCATTATAACTTTGCACATCCCGCGTCTTTGATACCTAAACCGTGTAGCAACAAAGGGCACTTCTGCCACTCTCTCGCCAAATATTCTAACTGTAGCAACCGTAATCACCTCACCATCTCTCTCCAATATCATAGTATAAAAGCCTCGAAAATTCAATCGTTTGAACTCCGATTCTCTGCTGAAAATTACATCTTCAATGACATCCCTCCCGCTCCAAGGCTCTTTCAGGGGCTCAAAACACTCGTGCATCACACCAAGAGCATCGTGCAGCTTGCTGTGATTCTCAACATGATCACCCACATTGTTCTCATTCCTCAACAAAGTACATATTAAATTATTTTCACCCACAAGAAATGGCTTCCCCAATAGCTTATGAAGGCCAACAGATATATCCTTGCACTTTTTAGCACAATACCAGCTTCTCTTGTTGTTCAGTTCTGCAGCACAAAGTTGCCCTAGGCACTTGACGTGATACCGAAGTTCACATTGATCACATTTTTTGGTTTTTTCTTTATCATTTATACTTGTATTCTGGCGACAAATTCTGCAACAACACGATGAACAGTACCAAAACTCGCTATCAGGAACCGCCTGCATACCAAGGCACATTGTGTGAAAAGCAGATGGGCATTGATCACACAATACCAATTCACCGCCATATCGACAAACTGAACATACTTCATCATTCTGATTCTGATTCTGTCTCAAATTTCTTGCCATCAAATTACTGTCACCTTTCAATTGCTCCTGGCATTGAGAGAGCGACCTTCCATCTTCAAGAAATATATTGGCCGCAGGCCTATGGTAAGTACTACCGGCATGAGCTTCAAATTTACTAATAGTGAGCACTTGGTCACAGCAAATACACCTAATCCCTTCGTTAGTAACTCTTCCTTCCGCCATGCTATGACCATCTTTCTTGTTTCTGTAATGAACTTTTGCCTGTGGCAAAATCGCCTTGTGCTCTATCAACCAATACAGCATTGATTTAGCCCGTTTATTCTCTGACGCAAGCCGAACTCTTTTGCTTGATTGAAAGTCATGATCACCCAATGAATCACCATTGATTTGCCTCCTCTTCTTTCCAATTTTCTTAGCGCCTCTCTCCTTCAATTGATTTGTGGATTTATTAGAATCAGGAACAATTCTTTCTTTTTCACCCAAATTGCCGCCTTGCAAGCAGTCACCCACTGTAGCACCATTAATGTTACTATCCACTCCTACTTTTGTAACTCCTTGATTTTCGCCATGAAAAGAAAAAGAATCAAGAACACTCCATTCCTTCTCATCTAAATTACCCTGTATGCATTCACTCAATAAACCCCCAGAAAACCCCATCTTCTTGTCAGCACTAACTTCAACCACTTGGTCTCCGAATAGATTTCCGCTTCCCTTCTCCTCCAGATTCCCCTGACCCATAAAATCCCCACCATTCTTTTCAATGTTGTTCTGCCGATCCAAATAGGCTTTGCAGGCAGTTTTAAGAGAAATATATTTCCTTCCCTTGGGAGGGCAATACCGCAATTCCCTTTTGACTCCATTCTTGTCCCTCTTCAAAACGTAATGGAAAGACCAACCTACTGCAGAAAGATGTTGCTTGGCTTTCAATTGAATATCTCTAACACTCTTCTTATTATACTGATCATAATAATAGTCCTCAATGGCTTGTGGGTTTAATTCACCTTTAACCTCATGAACTCCAGCAATCTCCATGTGAAATTTGGGCATGAATAAGACCGTCTATTTGTTTGTTAATATTAACCACGAAACACACATATAGAGAGAGACGAGGAGGTAGAAGTAGATTAGGATTGTTTATTTTTCAAGGTGTTTGTATTTGGTTTGGACGTAATTTGTGTCATGTCCGCAGTCCGCCTTTCAATTAATAAGGAACTCTATATTTTATTAAGACTCACAGTAAATAACAATGCTACTAATTACATGGTATTATTTATAAAGTTAAATGAATTTTTGAATTTAAATATTTTCAATTGATCTTATAAATTGGAAGGTAAAGAATATTACCTTATTGTTTTTGCATTATAATTATTTTTTTAATATGCCTTTTGGACACCTTTTCTAATTTACTTGCTGTTTTATTTGAAATGGAGAGTCTTCATTTAAAGGTTCAGATTTAAAGTTATTAAATCTAAGGTCTAGAAATTATCACCTCATTTAAAAGCTACTAACTTAATTATAACCACCTTCATTTAAAACCCACTAACCTAACTCTAGTCATTTCATTTAAAAGTCACTAACCTAACTCTAGCCATTAATTTAATATAACACTATATTATTATTATTATTATTATTATTATTATTATGTCCCTCATTGGTTTTTTAATAATAATTTTATTATTATTATAATAATAAAATTGTTTAACAAATTATTATTATTATTATTATTATTAATTTAATATAACACTAATATATTATTATTATTATTATAACACTAATAATAATAATATATTAGTGTTATATTAAATTAATGGCTAGAATTAGGTTAGTGGCTTTTAAATGAAGTGATTAGAGTTAGGTTCGTGGGTTTTAAATGAAATGCTTAGAGTTAAGTTAATGACTTTTAAATAAGGTGACAACTTGTAGATCTTAGATTTAATAAATTTAAATCTGAACTTTTAAATGGATACTCTCAATTTCAAATTGAAATAGAGAGAATCATGATCCTGTCATAATAGTACGCTTTACTAAAAATTAAATTTAAAATTTAGCTCGAAATTGAAATACATTTTATACAATAAGATTCAAAATAAAAATGGAACATAGAAATTATAATTTGCTTTATCTATTCATAAGAAAGAAAAACAACTTATCAAATAAATACTACAATTTTACATAAAAAGATTTTTTTTATGTATAATTGGTTCTGAAAGATACTAAGTATTATAATATTTTCACATGTAATTTGATTACCCTAATGACTAAAAGACTAAATTTTGATTCAAAAGTAAACAACTGATATACTCGTTCCATTCCACATAACATTTTCAAGTATTTTCATAATTTTTCAATATCTTTTGATATTACTTTTGGAGCTTAACTATACCTTAATTTCAATTCTTATTTAACTATATTTATGCCACTTGTAAGTTCTAAGGCTCAAATATAGTATTTTAATTAGATACAAATCTGCGTGTTGCGACGGGATTATTCATTTTGTTAATAATAAATTTATACGTGCAATTAATAAATTAAAATATAATAAGAAGATGGTATTGTATGTTTAAACAGTTAAACTTTTCTACATTAAATTGTGTAAAACTTCCTTGAAAACTACATTCTTTGTAGTGTTGTATGTTTGTCCATTCTTGTCAAAAATTAGTATTTAAATCCACTCTTGCTTGTAACTCTTGATACTGCTACATACAATTGGCCATGGCTCAAAACTGGACGTGACAGATACAGTCCAACATGTGAGAGAGATTGTCCCTGGCTCTTATTAATTGTCATGGAAAAGCAAACAACCAAAGAAAATTGTCTTCGTTGGAATTTAAAAGGTAGTCTAATGTCTGACGGTGTCAAAACCAAGCGATGTATGAAAACTCTGTGTCCAAAATTACCGACTGAAATTACTTTTGCTTCTATCACATGTTTTCCCAATTGAGTTACTATTAATCTTTTGCCATTGCACAAACCAGAACAATGATATATATTTCGGAGCAACATTACAGGAATTCCAATCTTCAACGTTAACTTGTGGTTTGGCATTCCAGAAGATGTAATGCTATTCAAAAATTATAGGGTGTAAACGCCTTCATAACTGTTTGAGTTTTCATCAACCTTACATACATTGTCCGAGCTTAGATATGTTACTTCATCACCTGGCCATAAAAGACATCACATATTCGTTCACCTTATTTACAGCATCAAGTGTAAGAGCAAGGATGGCTCGGTCTTGGAAATAAAAGTCATCGTCAAAATTTTCAATAAATTAGGATATGTGCTATCAACAATTGCTGCAAGGGGGTTGATCGGATCTTTGATAAGAATATCATCAGAAATTTCTACACCTGCTTCACCATCATTAGCTTCGTCAATTGTGCCATCTCCAACCTTCAATATCCAATCAAAAAATTCTCTCAACTCCTCTATATCAGAATTTGAATTTCGAGAATAAAATCTCATATTCTTTGTTAAAGTCAAAACCTTGCGAAAACTCCACAAATAGGAAGAATTTAGAGTTGCTAAAACGTCTTGTCTACTGGCCTTGGGAATAATAGGTAATATCTGCCTAAAATCTCCACCAATCCACCAAATATAATTAGTTTTCCACCAAATGGTTGATCTATATTATTCGACTTAGTAAATCTGAGGACGTCTCTTAATGTTTTATCCAAAGCTTCAAAACAATGTTTATGTACCATGGAAGTTTCATCCCATATAATAAGTCGAGTTTTTCTAAGTAACTTAGCCAATTGACTTCCCTGTTTAATATTACAAGTTGAATCTTCAATAACAATTATTGAGATACAAAGTCTAGAATGAGCTGTTCTACCTCCAATGATAAGAAGAAAAGCTATTCCACTTAATGCAACAGTTAGTATTATTTTACCAGTTGATCTTAGTGCAGAAGACAAAGTTTTTCATATAAAAGTCTTCTCAGTTCCCCCATATCCATAAACAAAGAAAACACCTCCTTCATCCCTTAAGACCGCATTCATGATGGTTTGATAAATGTTTCTTTGCTCAATTTAAACTGAAAAGCAGAATTTTATGCTTTTTTGCCAAGTTTATCCTATCATAACAAAGCTCATCTTGAAAAAATCTATTTTGCCCCTCTTCAATAATTATTGAACTTGGAAAAGACAGTGTAGAGTAATCTTGCAAAGTTTTTTCATTGCTTTGCAGTAGCTTTTCAATTTCAGCAAGAGTATAACTCTTCAATTGGTCATCACTCATTTCCACAAATCTACTAATTAAGAAAGAAAAATATAAAATATAAGAATTTCAAATTAAAAGTTAAATAGATAATTGGAAAAAATAACAAAATGAAAAAAGTAGTATATTCTTAAAATGTGACATAGATAATAAATTGCTTAAAATTGAAAAACTGAGACACTTAATTTGGAGAGGAGGAAATAGATAATAATGAATTAATAATTAAATTTTCATTTATAAGAGAAAGCATCAAAAATTAGTTATTATGCAGATAAATTTTAAATGGTATTATAATCAGAATATATAATAATATCATACATATGATATTAATGTGAAAGAAATAGCAAGGCATGCATGGATTTAATCACAAATATATTACGCTTTTCACATTGTTAGAGTACCAAATTTGTTATGTTATCCTGAAATACATGTATTATAATATAAACATGTACAACTCCACCTATAACTACCCATATGAATGGTATTTAAGTGATAATTCATCTAAAGGTAACTAATATCATAGATATTGATTGAAATAAAGCCCTACTATATCATGGGTGGATCAAATGCAAAGTATGGTATTTTGTTTTAAAGTTTATGTTTATTTAAACGAATGATCCACTATATTTTTTTTAAAAAAATTCTTTATTAAACAATGAACGAATATAATGCCTAAAACCCAATTGGTATAATTTACTATCAAAGCAGAAAAGTAATTGTTAAAAAAATTGGCAATCAAAGTTAAAAAGCTAACAAATTGAAATAGATATATTATAAATCAAATGTACAAACTCATTATGAAATATAAATTTGGTTCAAGTTGAATGTGTAATATCTATTTAATAATAACAATGGTTGTTTTAACTTATTGTAATAATTGACAAAAGAGAAGATATCAAAATTTAACAGCAATCAACAATATTTAAGCCAAAAAATTAATATTTAAATATTTCAAATATCAAATATGTAACCTATAATCAAAATTTACAAATACAAAAAAGAAAATATATGCATTACGATTGTAAATTATTTTTGGAATTCAAAATAAAACGTAATAAAGGAGAAAGATTTAGTTTATCTTTCTTGTGTAATGAACGTTTGCCTAAAAAAATAAGAATATTTATATACTATTGCTAAACATACCTTTATATTGCAGAATATTTTTTTGTTTATGAAGAATATCTTCTGTAAGAAGATTCCATGTCTTCTTCCAAACTACTTCAGGCCTTGAAAGACAATTTGAAAATAGTAAAGTCACAAAAAGACTCCGTAAATAATGGGCTGAACCCCAAAATGACAACGAAATTGGTGATTATAAAAACTTTTTGTTCCTTGACTGTCATATGGTAAGATGTTGTAATTTAAGATGCTGTAATTTTAAGAAGTTATAATTTAGAGTTGCGTATGTATGTGTATGTGTGTGTGTATATATATATATATACATTTTCATCCAACAATATCATCTTGATGTTGTTTATGTAGTCTGCTTTGTTGAAGCTTGACATATTCCAAAGTTGAGTTATCCTGACTTTAATCTTCCACGTCTCTTTAACAGGGCTGATGTCATCAACAAAATCGTATCTAGTCGTCATCTAAATAATGGGACAGGTAAAGTATAAGAAAAATGTTTAGCACAAAATAATAAAAATGAGATAATTGTTTGTAGCATGAGTTGTTGCGTAATAGTTGGTCTGTATTTATAGGGAGAAAATTAGGTTAAATAAAGAAGAGTAATGATAATAGCTCAGTAATGATAATATCATAAAGTAGTGATTTTAGGAGATAATAATTAAATTAAAAATGATAATATCAGAACAGTTGACATTACCAAAATAATTTAGATTTGTAGTGATTTAGGGGATTATAAATTCAAAATATTAATTTGTGATTAAAAAAGTAGTGATTTTAGGAGATAATAATTAAATTAGTAATGATAATATTAGAACAGTTAACATTATCAGAACAATTTAGATTTGTAGTGATTTAGGGGATTATAAAATCAAAATATTAATGTGGGATTAAAAAGTAGTGATTTTAGGAGATAATAATTAAGTGACGATAATATAAAAACCGTTTAGATTGAAAAAGTGGTGATTTAGGGGTTTATAAAATCAACATAGTAAGTTATGATTAATATTATTTGTTATTTTAATTTTGTTTTAAATGTTTTAAACTGTATAATATTATGTTGTAATATAATTATAAATAATATAATATTATGTTGTAATATAATTAAATTAGTAATGATAATATTCACACAAGTTTAGATATGTAGTGATTTTGTTATATACGTGTATTATAATATTATACCATACATGTATGATATAATGTATGGTATAATTATGAATAGGTAGAAAAGTAGTGATTTTAGGATATAATAATTATGTTTTAACATAATTAAATTAGTAACAGTTTAGAAAAGTAGTGAATTTTGGATATTATAAAATAAGCATATTAGTGTGGGATTATATATATGTATGATATAATATTGTAAATGGTATATAATACTGTAAAATTCCTAAAAAATGAATTTATTGGGTTGTCACGGTTAGTAATGTTGGAACTTATATATATGTATGGTATAATATTATAAAATTAGAAAACCGGTGTAATTATATAGGACAGGTGAAAACATGAGTAATAGATGAGCACATTAATTAGGTAGGACATGTGTTGCAATTTGGGAATGACAAATGTCATGCAATGGTGTTATGTATTGCAATTTAGTATATTTAATAGATTTTCATGATTTAGTTACAATTATGTCTTTTTAAATTTAAACATTTACTTATTTGCGGATCCGGTTACATGAAGTTAACTTCATAGTAAGTTGATTATGTGACCAATACAGTGCTAACACGTAGAGAAAGATCATCTTCCCGCCTGCGTGTCGACACTATATTAGTCAATTGACTAAAATAAAATTCATGCTAACCACTCTCTTTTATTTGCATATTTGAATGAGACATCTATCTGTCTTTCTAATTTTTTTCGTTAAAAGTAAGCATCTTTCATGTTTAACACAATAATGCATGTACTTCCTAATTCTTTTTTCTTTTATATCTTGTCTAACTTTTTTTTTTGGTAATGTAGTTGGAATATTAGAATTACAATTTGGCAATCATCCCTTTTTATTTATTTTCATTTTAAAGGCCTTCCTACGTTCGGAACTTCTCCAACTATCTTGAATTCTTGACCATTTAATTTTACTTTATAACAATTTTATCACTTTTCTAAATTTATTTGTTTTATTATCATTTTATCCTCTTATTATTTTTTAGGTTTATTGTGCTTTTCTTCTACCAATCATGTCATGCATTTCTAATATTTTATACATTTCAGTTTATAAAAAAAAACTTATTTATTAAATGTGTAAATTACAAGAATATATTATTGCTAATATATAACGCAAAATAAAACTCTTTTTATTGAACATAAGAAGCACTCCCTTTGTTCCAAATTATTATTATTATTTTGGTAGTTTAAACACACATTCTTCCTTAGGGACTGCAAATGATTGAACTCCCACCTTCTTGATACACAAGGGATGGGGATAACCCATTCCAAATTATTTGATCATCTAAAGCATTCAAACTTTGATTCTAAATTTATACTCTCCTCCGTACTTTAATATAAATCATTTTAGAGAAGTTTTTTTGCCCCCTTAATATAAGTTGTTTGAGAATTTCAAGTAAGTATTAATTGTTTACTTTCCAATATTACCTCAAGTATTAAATATAACTTTGGTTCTCTCACTATTTTTTATCCAATAAATAACATTCTTTTTTTTCCAATACAAGGACAACATAGACAATTGATATTATATTTAATGTTATACAATTACTTCCTCCGTTCCTAAATAAGTGTCGTTTAAAGTTTTTGCATATGAATTAAGAAAGTTATTTAATACTATCATTTAATAATTAAAATTTGTGTGAAATTCATCACTACCCCTTTATGGGAAGTTGAAAATTATTAATACAAGAAAGAGAATTTCTTGGGACAATGAGAGAAGGTAATGGTGATATAGGAAAATAAATAATTTATTCTCCTAAAAAGTTGTAAACGACAAATAAATTAGAAGCAAATTTTTTCTTCTAAAACGTCACTTATTTAAGAATGAGGGGAGTATTTTTTTAATATTTGTGCACAACTCTAAAACGACTTATATTAAGGAACGGAGGGAGTATTAAACAACCACTTTTTTATGAGATAAATCAAAATTAATGTCATGATATTATTAATTTTTTCTATGCATATTAATGATATACTTTGTAATGAAATGAAAATTTTGTCATATTTTTATACCAATATTGACCTTTTAAAGTTAATTTCAGATAATTTAAATTTTACATTTTATATAAATTAATTTAATTTTTTAAATTAAATTTATTATCAAAAATTATAAACCGTGCAAAAAGTAATACTAATTTCTTTATTTACTCCATCTATTTCAAGTAAGTTTGAGATATGAATTATTTTTTACGAAAAATAATACAATTGGAAAAACTATAAACTATCTAAAAATTATAATAATTTATTATCTTTAAAATTTTAATTAGTTTTAATTTAGTAAATACAATTAGTTAGTAATGAATCTACTATAATCTTTCAACTAATCTTACAGTTATTATGTTTAAAAAAAATCACATGTATTATTAAACAATTAATTATGTGATTTGATGAAAATCCAAGTTTTAATGAATTTAATTTAGTTAAGATATTAATTTAATAATAAAATTATAATAATAGAATCAAAATTCCTTTAGAAGTTACTTTACCTATTAGAGATATAAAAACAAAAAATTATCTTTGTTTTTCCTACTAGATTGGGGTTCTTTTTGAATACTTTTATAATTTTGGATAAAATTTAACAGTTAAAAATTTGGATAATACTTGTAATAATTTGAATAGGAAAGTAAAAGGTTGAATAAAAAATTAGTGAAAACCGAGTTTGTGATTTTAATTATACAAACTCGCCAAATTCGTGCGAAGCATGGGCGATATGGATAATGATTTATTATATTATTAAATTAATAAATAATTAATTTAAATTTCTAGAAAATTATTGTAGTTATTAAATTATTTAAATAAAATAATAAATTACTGAATTATATATTATAGGTTCCTTCTACCACTTATTAAGATAAAACCGTTGAATGGAACGCCTATTTATTTAATTATATGAAAAAATAATTATTTTAATTTTGTTTAAATTTGGAATGAAATTTTATATTAATGCTTTTTATTGACAACATTTACTTAAAATTATAATCAGACTAGAAGTATGAAACTCAAGAGTCAAGATTTAGTAAGTTTTACTTAGTTATGATAATTACTTATTATTGAATGCACTATAAATTTTCAACTAATTTTAAAGTTATTACATTTAAAAAAAGCACATATATTATTAATATAATTAATCATGTGATTTGGTAAAAATCCAAGTATTAATGAATTTTATTTAATTAGGACATTAAGTTAATAACAAAATTCATGCTAATATTAATATAATAAAATCACGTGATATGTTAAGAGATTTTTCAATATCCTAATATTTAATAAATTTAATAATAAAATTATTTTACATAAAATTTGTTAAATATATTATCTTACATAAAACTGTGATAAAAAAAAACTTATAATATAATTGGTAGAACAAAAAAATAGGTTCATTTTTCTATAAGAGACATAAAAAACAAAAAAAACATCTTTATTTTTTCTAATAGGTTATGGTTCTTTTTGAATTCTTTTCAAATTTGGATAGTATTTAGTTATTAAAAATGTGAATAGTACTTATACTAATTTATGTAAGAAAACAAAAAATTGAACCAAAAATAATGAAACCATGTACTTTTAATTTTATAGTTTTTTTATCAAACAATCCTAAAAACTGAAAAAGGGTTGATCGTAGTATCACTGCTAATGAGCACTAAATAAACTCCTGAAATTATATTTTAAAAATAATAATAAAATACGCATATTCGGATCGTTCTTGAGTACGGACAACGGAAGAACAAGTCGTCATGAAAGCGCCACATTCAAACTAAATAATCTATCTTCAACAATTTATGCACTGAAAAAATTCTCATGAACAAAAAAAAATCCCAAACGGAGAAAGCAAATTTTTTCGAGAGATGATAATAAAATTTATTCACAAAAAAAAAAACAGTTATCTCATAAAAATTATAAGTCACACAAAATAAGAAAATAAACTTCACAAAAAGAGAATAATTTATTGGATCAAAATATAATTTACTTGATATATATAGATAGATAGATCGATTGATAGGTAATCGCTAATCTCTTTTTTTCGGTTTGTATACGGGGTCGGACAACTAATTATTTATTGTATTACGTAAGTAAGGGGTTGTTTGTTTAGGACTGAATACATCTGAATAATTGAATAGTTGAATCGGTCAGCTATTAACTGCATTTGTTTTGGAAAAAAAATCATATGAATGGCTGAATCGGTCAGATGATTGAGCTGAATGACTAAGTCAATTTTTTTTGGCTGAATGACTGAATGAGCAGCTGAATAAAGTAAAAAAAATTAAATTTTTTAAAAAAAATACTAACTATTATATTAAGTAATATTAAATAAATTTACAACAACTTTGAATTTTTTCAGAGGGGATAAAATAATAAAATTATGTTATTCAGATATTTCAGACATGTTAATTATTAAACAACTTTTTTCATTCAGAATCATAATCATAATCATAATCATAATCATAATCAGAATTAGATTCAGATTCAAATTAAATTCATTCAATTTTTATCCGAACAACCCTAAGGCGACACTTTTATGCTGATCTATATATTTAACATACCAAAAATACTAAATCCCCCATTAAAATCCACCCACAAATAAATCACTCGCTGTCTTCCTTCCACCTGCACGAGTCCCTACAAAAGTTCCACAAAACATACATAAATACATTTGATATTACTACATCACATCACCAGACAGAAAAACAGAAAAAACAGAAAATTAAATAATACCCATGTTGCCATTATAGCTCTAATGAAAGCTTCCTTCACAAATACTACATCCCAATTCTTCAACAACAAAGCCAAAGGAAACTGAAAATGGCAGTACAAAGGCAGGCCCTTTTCATATCTTCACTCGTCATCGTATGGTACTCATCAAATATTGGTGTTCTTCTTCTGAACAAATTCTTGCTCTCTAATTATGGCTTTAGGTTCCCAATTTTCCTCACAATGTGTCACATGGCAGTTTGTGCTGTCCTCAGCTACCTGTCCATTGTTTTCTTCAAAGTTGTCCCTTTTCAGGGGATCAAATATAGGTCTCAGTTCTTTAGGATTGCTACCTTGAGCGTTGTATTTTGTGCATCGGTTGTGGGTGGCAATATCTCCCTTAGGTATCTCCCTGTGTCTTTCAATCAGGCTGTGGGTGCCACTACGCCGTTTTTCACGGCAATGTTTGCCTATATCATGACCCTAAAGAGGGAGGCTTGGGTCACTTATGCTGCTCTTGTACCGGTTGTTACCGGGGTCGTGATTGCAAGTGGGGTAAGTTTATTCAATTTTTTATTTGGGGGGATCCCTAATTGCTTTTTTGTTTAAATTTTAATGGTATTGAAATTATTTGTTGTGGGTTTAATGATTTAGTTTGTGAATTGCCTATAAAGTCTATGAATTGTAATGGGTACATTGTCTAAGCTGGTTTGTGGCTGATGTATAAAATTTTTATATATGGTAAGAATGATATGGTCTTCAATGCTTTCTGCAGTATCCACAAGCACCAGATTCAAAATTGGTTAATTGTGTTGAAGTCTCAGATCATATATTTATTTGAGAACTGGGAAACTGTTAATAATTCAGCTTAATGAACATGCATCTCAGAACCTATATTCTAATCCTTTTTGAGGTTTTAGTGGTATAGTCCAGAAGGCTAATGCAGTTTGTCCCTTACTTCAGATTAAGTTCAGTAGACCTTGTTTTCAGACAGCTGGACTCTCAAAAAGTTGTATGTTTGATGAATGGTCACGAATAAAGATCTCTTACTTAACCTTCCTTTGGCTTCTCACAATCTGTCACCTCTCCTTTTCAGTAATCAATAGAAATTAATGAACTTATGTGAAAATGAGAGATATGAAACGTTTTGCTTGGTGGCAGGGGGAGCCAAGCTTTCACTTGTATGGATTCATTATGTGTATAAGTGCAACTGCTGCAAGGGCCTTCAAGTCTGTTCTTCAGGGAATTCTGCTTTCTTCAGAAGGGTAAATTCTTTCGTGCTTTTGATTATTAAATTATTATATGCATGTTGCTGATTTTGTATTACAATCATCTGTGTGCAGCTATTACAAATTATGGCCTGCAGTAGTTATCAAAATTAATTAGCCCAAATAAATGAGCGTTTCACCTTTTTATTGGTTTATCCATATAGTGTCTAAAAGCAAAGGTAAATGGCGGAGTAGTGCCTAAGAACAGTGTTCTAAAGGATAAAGCTAAAGACCAATAATAATGTAATTTCAGTAGAAGGTTCTGATTAACATCCTTTAAGAGATAATGTAGATGAGGATTCTGATTTCCTAAGACTGAGATATAGTTGAAACTTGGAAGTGATTATTAAGTTCATATATTGCATTCTTTATGTCTCTTTCATAGTCTCCCCTTCAGCAGTAAGATAATTTACCAAAAATTACTTTGCTGCTTGCTAGGAATAGGGAGGGTATGAATATGATACAATGAACTCTCAGGTTGCTGGGGCACTTGGAAACTTGCATGATTTATTTTACTTGTATCTTCGGTGGTGGTGCTTTCTGCAAAGTTTATAACAAATTCTCATCCTTAGACTACGTATGATACTCAGTCGTACTATTAAACTTGATTTGGGTTTGGTTTGAGATTACCTTTTTTTTGGGAAGCTTACAACATTTATGACCATTGTTCTTTGTGATACTGCTACTATTATACAGATACTACTTTTCTTTTGATAAATATTATATAGATATGATTCTACCGTCAGTGTTATTTGTTTGTTTTCGTTTTTCCTTTTCATAGTTTGATTAATATTAGTAGTGTCACGGTTTTGAAATACTGGGGTTAATACTTATAGTTTTATACTTTTATTGCACAAAACAAGTTATTCTGCAAACGTTTTTTTGTATATAGTTCCTCATCTATGGAGAAGTATCCCCCTTTCTACCCACTGCAATATTGCTATGTCTAATGCACCATTGAACTTGCTGAAAACATTTGTCACTGAGAGTTGAAAACAAAGTAGGATATGGAATTTTACAAATTGAAATTTGCAATATTCTCTTCTATTGTTCATCATTTTCAGTTATATACTATGTGTTTGATTGGACTCCTGTCCATATTAGTACTTATTAATTGTGGTGCAAGTGAAAACTTGTATTTCCTCTGCAAACTGGGAGTGCTCATTTTCAAACTCTATGGAATTAGTATTGTTGCTGTATTAGCTCTATATTGCAATTTATCATTCTCTTGAATCCCTTACGAAGCTCATAAGGATAAATATTGTTTGTTTAAACTGTTAGGTGGTAATCTTGAAATATTGTAAACCTTTTCTATTTTCTCGGTGTATGTGTATGCAAATTTTCTCCTGTTCCCCAAGGAGACAGAGATCTTCAGAAAAAACTGGGAAAAGATAATAATAAGAGTAAAAAAAATATACAAGTTGACTTTGTATTATTTCGTGTGTTGGTTGCTATTGAACTCCGGAAGTTTCTCTATTTTTTTTTATCTTTTACCTTCCATATTATTATTATCTGGTTCAGTGTGTATTTTACTATTGTGATCGGCGTCTTTAATCTAATATTATTATTTCAGGGAAAAGTTGAACTCCATGAACTTGCTGCTTTATATGTCCCCAATTGCTGTTCTAGTTTTATTGCCTGCAGCACTTATCATGGAGCCTGATGTGGTAGATGTCACTATTTCGCTCTGCGCGAAACATAAATTCATGTGGCTACTTCTTTTGGCTAATTCAGTAATGGCTTACTCGGCCAACTTAACCAACTTCTTGGTGACCAAGCATACAAGTGCACTAACACTCCAGGTATCATCTCTCCATCTCTCACTCTCTTCTAGTCTTTAGAACTCAATGTGTAGAAACCAGTTTTTCTGTTTTCATTTCAATTCAATCTGCCTGTAGAACTATCTAATCTTCGTCAACCATGTTGAGCAACTGTTTTGAGTTTCTGCCTCGTCATTCACTCGGCTTCAAAATTTTATATAATCTAAAGAATCGATTTTTTACATGGAAATCACAACAGGTCCTTGCTGTTTTATCTTATCCTTGAGTTGTCTTTGTTTCATGACTCAGTAGCATGCTCCACTTTGTTAAACCTGGATAATAGCTGCAAAAATTCTTATCTACACTCTCCCTTTGCAAATATAAAAAATCTACTTTTACCATTTCATCAATGGACCAAGAATGTTTTTGATTGGTAAAGTTGAAAAACTCTCTTATTCTTCAACTTAAAAGATCAAGGGATCCGAAATTGGGATGTGATGCCATTAAGAGTAAGCTCGAAAGAGATGTGATAATACTGTTTTTTATTTCGCTTGACTGAATACATGCTACATATTGTCGTCAGGTTTTAGGCAATGCAAAAGGTGCTGTGGCTGTTGTTATCTCCATACTCCTGTTCCGAAATCCATGTCACCTTCATAGGTATAGCTGGTTATTCGATGACTGTAATGGGGGTGATTGGTTATGGAGAAGCCAAAAGAAGATGCAAATGATCTCCTAATCGCCCTTCTTCCTTTCTGATGCACTCGTATTTTTTTTGTCTGTAGAGGTTAAGTAGAGTTGGATGGAGATAGATTCATGTTCTGTTGTACCAGAGTCGAGTTCCTTAATATCCCTGCCAGCCAAAGAGACTAGTTTCAATGTCATTTACACCGAGGTAGTAGTATAGATTAGCTAGTTGCGGCCTCCCATTACATTAACTATGGAGATATGTATGGTTCACATTTATTAACAGATTCAAAGTGTCATTGAAGCTTAGACTGTATTAATACACCAGCCAAACTGAACAGCTTCTAACAAGATATTTAGATGCATTCCAGAATATGTGATCCATTTCCTTCAAAAGGATAACTGCTCGTATAACAAAAACAGAAGTAACATTTTATCTGAGAAACAACAAGAAGGAAACAGTTCAATTGCTCTTTCTGTTTCAGAGCCCTAGAAAGAAAATCAACATTTTAACCTGTTGCATCTTGTAATGGAAGGGGCAGCAGAAAGTAGTTTTGTGGCAAGTAAACAGAAAGTGGTTATGTTAAAGGGTGAGAAAGTAGTTGTAGTCAAGTCCTCTAATTCAACTAAATGCCTTGTATCAAACCTCTTCTGGACCAGTAGGGAGTAGATCATAACCCTCGTGGTGCTTAGCAGTCTTTCCTTCAACAGGAATGCACTTCAAAACAACTGCAATGGGCATGCTTACAAACCCAATTAAAATACCAAGTAACCATAGTTGCCAGCTTAGCTGCACGGTGCTTGCAAAAGTGCCCAGGAATTCGACTATGATTACTTGAAATACCACGGTGGCTACCATGACGCCAATGAATATCCAGCTACTGAACATGCCATGGAAAATATTTATCTTCTCAATATCCCGGCTGTTTATTTCGTTAAACACCTGAAAATTCAAAACAAGAGATAATATGCAGGAGGTTTTAAGAATTGGAGAAAAAATCCTACAGAAACAATAAGCGAAACCCCAAAGGTAATACCTGACAGAACACGAAGGTATTGAATATGAAGGTGTTGACAATGTCTTTAGCATCTGAACCTTGAACTCCCAAAATCTGCTTCCCTGCGAAATTGAAAGTAAAAAGGACAGCCATTTGGTAAATACTCTGACCCGCGATATTTCTCCACATTGCCTTGGTGATGAAACTCACGCCCCGTCCAACAGGAGGCCTATTCATCAGTCCATCGTGTGGTGGTTCTGTAGCCAGTGCCAATGCACCTAGGGTGTCCATGATCAGGTTAACCCAAAGCAACTGCACAGCCGTAAGGGGAGCAGATCCTGAAAGTTAAGTAGAGGATTACATATTTAACATTCATCATACAATTTGAGGAACTAAAATCTAGCTCAATGGACCAACCAACACACCTGAGATGCATGCAGAAACAAAATTGATCATAAGAGCAACAATATTAACAGTAAGCTGGAACTGAACAAACTTTTGAATGTTTATATATACAGCACGTCCCCATTTCGCCACATTTACAATAGTGGAAAAATTGTCATCCAATATGATGACATCGGCACTTTCTTTTGCAACCTGTGGACATAATTTTTTGAAAAAGTTATGAAAGAGGAATAATGACAAGGAAGGAGGTATAAGTGAAATAAGACTACAAAGGGCAAGATGATGATTATAATCAATACCACACCACAAATTTCTAATGATAAGGTATATGAATTTTTGGGACAAATATGATACTATAATATAAAAACATTGAATTCAATTCGATCTCAGATAAAAGAAATACAACAACTAGCAGAAACAAGGCAAGAATATTATTACTTCTTCTGTTCCACTTGGAATGTCATGTTACAATACCATATTTGCAGCACAGCAGTTGAGTAATTTTATTGACATGTTTAGAACATTTCTTTGCTTAAAACTGCATTCTAAATGCTAGAGAATATTTTTGAAAAATTATATTACGTACTGTTTCTAAATGTGTTCTTTGAAGGACAAAAAATCAGTTTCTGAGACATGGTTTTGAACCATGACATTCAAAGTGGAACTGAGGTAGTATATAAATAAGCAGACAGAAAATCTGCCCAACAAAAGAGGAAATACACAAACCTCTGTTCCAGCTATACCCATAGCAAGTCCAATGTCTGCCTCATGCAAAGCAGGAGCATCATTAGTTCCATCTCCAGTTACCGCTACCACCTCTTTATGTATGCTCCTCAAATTCTTAACCAGCACGTGCTTGTCTAAAGGCAAGGATCGAGCCATTACCTGTAATGCCATAATTTAGAAATCAAGTGCATCTTCTCAATTTACTGATTTAGCAAGTACTATTAAAATCAACTATACACCTGAATTCTTGGTATTATTGCTTTCAATTCATCTGGAGTTTTAGTGCGAAATTCTGGTCCTTCTATGGCCAAACCTCCTTCAGTGAGTATCCCACATTCTTTTGCAATGGCCTTGGCTGTGTTAATATTGTCACCGGTGACCATGCGCACAGTAATTCCAGCTGCTAAACAATTTCTAACTGCATCCTTCACCCCTGGGCGAACTGGATCCTTAATTCCAACTACCGCAATCAATGTATATCCACTATCAGGCAAGCTAATCCCATCATAATAATTGTCAGCATCCTTAAATGCCAAGCAGAGTGTTCTCAAGGATTCATTGGCGAAACCATTGATGACGTCTGTAATATTTCTTACCAATTCTTCTGACATGTCAACCGTTTTCCCATTGCTATCAACTATTTTGTCACAAATTCTTAAAATTATCTCTGATGCACCTTTGCAGAAAGCTCGGATCCCACCATCTGGAAGAGCAACAAGCACGGACATTGTTTTCTTCACAGAATTGAAAGGTTCAACCTTTAGCATCTTAGTTTCCCGCCGTTGAGCATTAAAATCCCCACCAAGATGCAATCCATATTCTAACAGTGCTGATTCTGTTGGTGTACCCAGAATCGAATTTTTTCCATCTTTATTCTTGACCACCTCAGAACTGGTATTTTGAAATATAGCCTGCAAGAGAATGGTTGATACATCTGCTGCTATTTCTGAATGAAAGATATCTCCACATTCACTTCCTTTCATCTCTTTAGCTTTTCCAAATATCCATATCTTATCAACAACCATATGATTTGTTGTTAATGTCCCTGTTTTGTCTGTGCAAATGCAAGTAACAGAACCCATCGTCTCACAAGCAGAAAGACGCCTCACAAGTGCTCTTTCACTCATTAATGTCTTCATTGCAAAGGCAAGGCTTAATGTCACTGCCAGAGGTAGTCCTTCTGGAACAGCAACGACAATTATAGTTACTGCAGTAGCAAAGTAATTCAAAAGTTTCAAAGCATCAACGGAAGACCAGTTTGTGAACTCATTTTGAACTGCTTTCTCCACCAGGAGTCTAACTGTCAACACCAAAAATGTCAGCACAGCAATCATTAAACCAATCTTGCCAATGACTGTAGCAACACCATTCAGTTTCACCTGCAGCGGAGTCTCATCTTCTCCCCCTTCACTTAATGTTTCCATCAACTTACCCCATTCAGTTCGCATACCAACAGTAGTCACCAGCATCTTACCTGACCCATCTTGCACTTTAGCTCCTGAAAGTAGAAAAGGTTTCTTCTCATTTATATTTACCGGCTCACTCTCACCTGACAAGCTTGACTCGTCAAGCAACAAGCTGTATCCCGATATGAATACCCCATCAGCTGGAACTTGGTCTCCAATAGATAAGTGGACAACATCTCCAACAACCAAGTCAAATATGGAGATCTTCTGCCGGATTCCATCTCTAGTGACCTGAACAGATATTTTCTTCTTCTCCTTGTCCAATTCTTTAAATTGCAGGGATTGCTTGTAGTCACTGATTGCAGTAACCATGACTACCAAGAATATACTAAGGATGATTCCCAACCCATCATACATGCCCTTTGGCCAGCCTTCAGTGGCAAGTCCCACACCTATAGAAACCACAGCACAAACCATAAGGATGATAAGGGTTAAATCATGCAAAGCCTCCCAGACAAACAACCAAAATCTTTTAGAAGGTTTCTCGGTGTATCTGTTGAAGCCATAGATCTTTTGCCTGATAGACAAACTATTATCTTTAACTCCTTCACCGAATGAGACGTGTACTGCATTTGCAATTCCTTCAACTCCATTGAGGGCTTCCAATTCCCCAATGTCATGGTTACATACAACCTTTGCAAGTTTGTCAGGGTGAATACGAAATCCCGCTTTTATAGCCTCTTCTGATGGCTTGTGGTCAATAGCTGTAAGATATGAAAAATTAAGAATGAAGCAAGTATGAATATATATATATATATATATATATATATATGATCTAAGGGCCTAAGGCCATCAATCACCCTATCACTGTTACCAGTAATTTGATAAAAACAAGAAGGCACGTACCATCAAGAAACTTGAATGCAACCTTATATGCTGTAAAGATTACTCGTAGGCTTTCCTGGTACAGAAGTGTAAAAGACCAAAAAAAAAGTTAGTATTATCTCAAAAAGAAACTAATGAATAAACTCTAGCTGCAGCTATATGTTGTCTAAAACTATAAACTAGTCATTTATAGTAAAATCTAGTCTCTGAACAGCAAGAACCTAACAGCAATACAGTATAAAGGTTGCCTAGCGCCCATAAAAGCCAAGAATTGAACAGCCAAAACCCACAAAGGAGGTAGTAATTATTTTAAAAAGCAAAATATGATGGATTTCTGAAGTACAACTTTCAAATTAAATTCATTTATATATTGGCTGGTGGTCACATGAATGGCATGCTCTCTGACCATGTTAGGGATAAAAGCAGAGTAAATTTTCTGTTGTGGGACATATCAACCTCAGCCGTCATGAAGACTAAATAGATTAAATACACTATTGCTAGCCGGACCACCCTGACCTGTTGTGAACTTGAACAATACTTTCAAGGTACATTGTTTAGCAAAGTTTCTAGATTGTATAGAGGCGGTGAATAGACCAGTTTAAATATTAACCAAAAGTTCATGACTGCAAGGTACTATATTGAATGGTGTTATTAATGAAGATCATGGTTCAAAGAATCTAAGAAGATGTATCAACCAACATCATGATGGTATGACCAGGCCTTTCGTAGTAAAGCCCCACCCAACCCCCCAACAAAAAAAAACCTCACCCCATGTTGTAATGATGAAATCTTAATTGTACCAATACCACGGTATAGTAGATGGTGTTTGTTTATTAAATTGGCTACTTTATCACTTAATTGTTCTAAGTTATCTATTTTACCTCATTGGAGTTCTCTAAGCAGCCTATTTCTTAACATATAAGTCATCAATGACTTGTCAACACTCTGATTGAATATAAAAATTGGTTAAATAACCCAGATAATTGCAGATATGGTAAGAAACCTGAAATCTATTAACTTTATAATTGTCCAACTCTAAGTCTCTAACTGATTTATGAATTAAAAAAGGATAGAACTAATATATCAGACCTTTGTATTGCAGAATGTCGCTTAGACATGAGAAAGGTCTTTTTAATATTCCAACTTTTACCTATACAACCTTGTCATTTCAGCACAATATGAAGTTGAAAGCTTTGAAGATAAATATTCCTTGATTATGCCCCCAACTAAATATCTTGCGGTTTGTTTGGACGGACATATGTTATGTGATAGGAATATTAATAAATAGGAAAAATATTAGTCATAGTTAGTTAACTGTAGTTATAGTTAAAATGTGTAGTTAGTGTAATGTTTGGTTATAGGAGTAGAATTGAAGTTATATAAGAATGTATTGGTATTGTAAAAGGATATCAAGAATTATGAAAATGAAATTGTTTCTCTCTCTACCCATTTTCTTACATTTCCTTATTCTTCCGCCATTTTTGCTTTCTTGATACTCTGTTTCTTCTTTTTCTTAACCGGTTCTTTATTGTAATCATCCCATTTCACAACATTTGGTATCAGAGCTACTCCTTCCTTGGCCCTAATTTTAGAAATCTTCTTCATCTTCTCTAGTTCAACGTCTGTCCATTCTAATCTCCCATCAATTTTTTGTTCTTTCTTTCAATTCTTTTCCTTTATCATTTTAAAACCCAAAACCCATTAACGATCCATACGACAAAACTATTATACCAAGTTACCAACTAATCATGATGCTATCTTGTTGACTAAGCACCTGGAACCCTAGATCTTTAGCAGGTAAATTGGTCTTCCAACTGGTGCGGTGAACCCTAGATCTTTAACAGGCAAATTAGTTGTGTTAGACTACAGGGGAATATAATCAAAAGTTCGGTAAGTCTCATTTCTTGTTAATCCTTGCATTTATTTTATATTTTGTCATTTTTGGGACCAATTTGTTCTTCTTCCTCAATTTCTTAAGGCCTACATCATTTCTCTCAAATTCTTCTGTACTCTATATTTAGACTTCCATGTTTTCCCATTTGATCCATTTTTTTTGTCAGCAATTAAACCCAGTGACATTTTGAAACTAGGAAATCATTGTCCCAATTCTGTAGATAGATCAATTTTCTCCATCTACGGTTCTAATTTCTATATTGTTTCATTCCAAAAATGGTTCAAAACATAGATGTTATTTTTAAGTCAATTTGGAGCACACTTGATACTATTTTGGAAATTATGAATGAAAATCTCATTAAGGAAGGGTTGGATCCAACTGAGATTGTTAGGCTTAGATTCAATAGGCTCCATCAAGAAGGCTCAGTATTTTAGTATATTAAAAGGTTTCACAAGTTGCAATTGGTGGTTTGAAATCAAAATCAAGGGTTAACAGAAATAATTTTTGTTGAGTGCTTTATAAAGGGATTAAATGAGGAGTTTAGAAGTTGGGTGCAAAAGTTATGTCCAAAATCCCTCTCTATTGCTTATAGCCATACTAAAATTCATCAATATTATCTTGAGGATTTGGTGGAACAATCTGAAACACCACAAAAAGCAATTGTTGTGAAGGAAATGGAAGTCAATAAAATGGAACAAGATGCAGAAAAACCTTCCTTGTCCTCTAAAGATGAGGGCCTGTTATGCGACTGTGGACAGAAGTTCAGAGACAGAGATGGCCACTCGGATGTTAGTAGAGTTGAAACCAGTACATGGAAAGAAGAATTCATGGTTTCTAATGAAGAAAATAAGTGCAATAGTGAGGAACTTTTAGAACTAGTAGCTTCTAAGATGTTCAACAGTCCAATGGTGGATGATTATTACAAGGCTTATATGTTCAAATATGAATCTGACCATAGAGTTTTCACAGGATCAGTCGAATTAGTGGATGAGTTCACTTTAAAAATTAATAGGAGGAAGATCAAGGTTGCTAGCACAAGGAAGTTGGAAGAGATTCCATGGGCTGATTACAAGGTCGACTACATGGCTCACTTTTCTGGGGTTTTCTCTATAGTTGGGTCAAATTTTTTTAATGCACATGTTTGTTTGGGTCAGTGCACATATAATGTTGAGAAGGCTATGAATATATTGCTTGAATTCTCTGCTTCCTCCACACATCCATCATCTAATGGAAGATGTACTGATGATAGTGCTAACATTACAGAAGATTTGGCATCCCTTATTGAATCTAAGCCACATGCTGATGGAGAGAAATACCAAGTTTACAGAGAATCTGTGAGGCAACAGTGGGATTTGATGAGATCCTATTATCAGAAGGTAGCTACAGCATATACAAATTTCATTTGGAATTGTTGTCAAGAGTTTCAGTGGCTAGTTGTGTTGGCTGCAAAAATTATGGTGTTTGACCCGGGAGGAATGCATTTTGAAGCTGCAACCACCCAACTTTTGGTTTCTTTCAATCCTTGAGGACAAGGATATTTTAAGGAGGGTGGAATGTTATGTGATAGGAATATTAATAAATAGGAAAAATATTAGTCATAGTTAGTTAACTGTAGTTATAGTTAAAATGTGTAGTTAGTGTAATGTTTGGTTATAGGAGTAGAATTGAAGCTATATAAGAATGTATTGGTATTGTACAAGGATATCGAGAATTATGAAAATGAAATTGTTTCTCTCTAGCCCATTTTCTTACATTTCCTTATTCTTCCGCCATTTTTGCTTTCTTGATACTCTGTTTCTTCTTTTTCTTAACCGGTTCTTTATTGTAATCGTCCCATTTCACAACAACATAAAATAATATAGAAAAAGACGCATAAAGAAAGCAAAGGCAATACCAGGAATCATGAAAATTTGTTAAATAAAGCCATTCACATGTTACTGTTCTTGTGCAATTCTAAATTATTTCGGTGATCAAAACCCCTTTAACTCATTTTTAGAAGAAAATAGGATTTGAACTCTATATTGCATCGACCAAATGGTTAAAAGGCATGAATATATTTTATATATATCTATACAATAAAGCTACGTGCACCAGAAAAATACCCCATACAGCTATTTTTTATACATTTGGTATAGCAAAAGGTTTCATCTATTGGACAATAACCAATTTTATTACACTGTATCACATATACAACTTTTTGCTACAACAAATGTTAAAAAAAAAAATTGCATCCGGAATTTTTTCAGTTCCCTTAGCTTTACTTTCTGTTGTAACCTGTTTTCTAGTAAGATATAGAATAACAATATTTCTGCCTGAATCGAATGGTAGACCACTCCTATATTTTGAAGAGGTATGTTGATATCCAAACATGGATGCTGTAATTGGATACTGTAATTTAGATCGTAACCCAATTATTTGGTCGTATCCCAATTTAGAGTTACCGTTGAATATTTGAATATTACCGTTGGCTTTTTTCTTATAATATATATATTTTTAATAATTAATTTATAAGAATGTTGTTGCCATGACTTGAACCTAAGTCCTTAATATCAACCCCTCTCTCTTATCCAACTGAACAAATTTTAATTGTTGGTTACATGGATAACATATAATATATTTATTATATACTTTTAGATAATGAAAATATCCAACAATCCTCCCCTATTTTCATAATCTTCCAATCCTTTTTCTTTGACATTCTTGTTTCTCTTATTAAATATAGCATATATAAGTAAGAGGTGTCTTCCGAGTTGAACCTTTACATAGTCTATTTCACAAAATATCTGAATTTTTAGTAGCGTTAGCTTTGAACTAAAAAATCTTACAGTGCTATCTTGCTCTATAGACATATACTATATCTCTTATAGTTTAAAGAAATCCAACACATTTATGGCCTTGTGTTTACCTCTTGGGTTTCGTAAGTGACTTAGAGATAAGCCTTATGTCTCGCAGAAGCGGCCCCACTTCCTTCACTTACATAGGTGAATCTAATTAGATGCACTTGTTGACCTGCATCCTCCAAACCGGACATAGATTTATTAAAGGTTTACTCTACCCTCTTTGTTCTCCATACAAGCATACACTAACTTTGAGATGGTTATGAAGAATTTTTTCTTCATACTTGTCTAAGTGTATAACTGGTTATTACTATAAGTATTTTTCATTGAACTAATATACTAGATGTTACTCTAGTATTTAGTTGGGTTCCACTTATAGGTTACCTCTCATTTAAAGGCTTTAAACCCATCTCTCTGGAAGTCTTACATATTATATCCTTGCCTAGGCCTTTTATAAAAGGATCCGCCAAATTTCTCTTTGACTTGACATAGTTAAAGGTAGCAATCCCTTTATTGATTTGCTCCCTTACATAATTATGTCTTAAAGTTATATGTCTAGACTTCCCGTTATAAACCTTGTTATAAGACCGTGATAATGCTGCCTCATTATCACAATATATTGAGATAGTTGTCATTGGTTTGGGCCAAAGTAGTATCTCAAATAATAAATCCTTAAGCCATTCGGCTTCTTTTACAGCAGTTGATAATGCAACAAACTCGGATTCCATAGTTGAATGTGTTATCAAGGTTTGTTTTTTGGAACCCTAAGAAATTGCCCCTCCTCCTAAAGTGAATATTCATCCACTTGTAGACTTTATTTCATCCGAATCTGTTATCCAGTTTGCATCCATGTACCCTTCTACCACAGCTGGGTATCCTGTATAGCATAATGCATAGTTCATTGTGCCTTTAAGATATTTAAGTATCCTTGATACTGCATCCCAATGAACCTGACCTGGTTTATGAGTAAACCTACTCAATACTCCTACTACAAATGTTATATCAGGTCTAGTAGCATTGCATACATTAGACTACCAATTACACTTGCATACTCTAACTGAGATATGCTATTTCCTTTATTTAGAAATAACTTAACAGAATGATCATATGGGGTGAAGCTATCTTGCAATTCTCGTGATTAAACTTCTTTAACAATTTCTCAATATAATGAGACTGAGTTAAAGAAATGGTATCTTGAGACCGCACAATTTTAATACCTAAAATTACATCAGCCTCCCCCATATCTTTCATATCAAAAGTAGCAGACAAAAATGCTTTAGTTTCTAATACTACCTTTTCACTAGTACCAAAAATAAGCATATCATCAACATATAAACAAATTATAACACCAAAACCTTTACTAAACTTAGAATAGACACATTTATCCGATTCATTTATTTTAAACCCATTTGAAACAATCATTTGGTCAAATTTTTCATGCCACTGCTTAGGTGCTTGTTTTAGTCCATATAAAGATTTAACAAGTTTACAAACTTTTCTTTCTTGACCTTTCAAAACAAATCCTTCTGGTTGTTCTATATAAACTTCCTCTTCTAAATCACCATTTAGAAAAGCAGTTTTAACATCCATTTGGTGTATAACAAGTTTATGAACTGATGCTAATGCAATTAATAACCTAATGGTACTAATTCTTGCTACTGGAGCATATGTATCAAAGTAATCAATTCCTTCATTTTGCTTAAAACCTTTGGCTACCAGTCTAGTTTTATACTTATCAATGGATCCATCTGATTTTCTTTTCCTTTTAAAGATCCATTTACAGCCAATGGGTTTACAACCAGGAGGTAAATCTACCAAGACTCAAGTCTTGTTATCCATGATAGAATCCATTTCATCATTAATGGCTTCTTGCCAAAAACCTGAATCTTGAGAGGACATATCTTCTCTAAAAGTCAATGGATCTCTATCACTAGAATCATGCTCAGTCACAAAAGCACTAGAAGAAATAATATCATCCCTGTTTCCTTCTACTAGGTACATGTAAAAATCAGGGCCATAGGATTTTTCTATCCTAGCTCTTTTGCTTCTTCTTGGTTCTATTTCTTCAGTAGATGTAGTAAGCTCCATTTTATCATTTGGTTTATGATGAATTGTTTCTTGATCCTCTTTATCAGTGTCTTCTCTTGACCTTTTCCTAAAGAATGAATTCTCAAAGAACTCAACATCTCTAAACTCCAAAATTATATTTTGGCTAACAGAATCTGTGAATTCCATGGTCAAACATTTATAGGCTTTGCTATTTTGTGCATAGCCTATAAAAGCACACTAAATTGCTTTAGCTCCAAGCTTGGGCCTTTTAGGATCAGTTAACCTTACCAATGCCCTACATCCCCACACCCTTAAATGGTTTAGAGAAGGTTTTATCTTTTTCCACAATTCATAAGCTGTAATATGAGTTTTCTTATGGGGTATACGGTTAAGTATATAACAAGCAGTCATTAATGCTTCCCCCCATAAATTTTTAGGCAAACCAGAAGTAAGAAGTAATGTATTAATCATTTCTCCAAGTGTCCTATTTTTTCGTTCTGCCACTGCATTTTGTTAAGGACTATAAAGGCCTGTAGTTTGATGAATTATACCATGATTCTCACAAAAATCATTATAAGAGAAGTATTTCTCTCCTCTATCCGATCTAAGAATTTTAATTCTTCGATCTAATTGATTTTCAACTTCAGCCTTGTAGATTTTAAATTTTTTTAAAGCCTCATCTTTAGTCCTTAACAAATAAACTTGAGTGTATCTTGAGCAATCATCTATAAATGTTACTACCTCCGTCCCATAATAAGTGATATTTTAGATGATTTCATTTATCCCAAATTATTTGATGTCTTATAAAATCTAGGAGCATTAATTATAATATTTTCAAAATTACCCCTCATTACTCCTACTTCAATACCCAGATACTTTTAACTCTCTCTCTCTCTCCTTATTAACACAAAGGGTATTATAGACAAATGATACTATATTTAATGCTAGACAATCATTTTCTTAATGGTTGTGCCCAACTCTAAAACATCACTTATTATGGGATGGAGGGAGTATAAAATATCTTTTACCTCCCCTAGTTAATATACCCTCAAATTCACAAATATCGGAAAATTGTGCATTTCTTTCTACTTTTTTAAAAGATTTCTTGGCAATTTTAGATTTAACACAACACATTTTTCTAAATCAGAAAAATTAATCTTAGGAATTAAACTAAGATTACTCATGCTACGCATACTTTTATAATTTACATGTCTTAATCTAGCATGCCAAACATTAAAAGTAGAAACCATATAAGCAAATGATGAATTTTCATTAATAACATTTAGTTTGTACATGCCATTAGATTCATATCCTTTTCCGATATACATGTCACTCTTAGACAATACAATACAATTAGCGTCAAACAAGACTTTTATGCCATGTTTGTTTAAAAGACTAACAGATACAAGATTTTTTCTAATTTCTGGAATGGAACATGAAGAACATCATTAAGAGTGATTGTCTTCCCGGATGATAACTTGAGATCCACCTTGCCTTTGCCCATCACTTTTACAGTTGATGAATTTCCCATGAATAGTTCTTGACTATCCTTCATAGGTTCATAGGCTTTAAATATTGCTTTATTCTTGGCAATATGCTTGGTTGCTCCAGAATCTATCCACCATTCCATGTCGTTTCCAATCATGTTAGTCTCCATAATCATAGCAGCAATATCTTCATTGTCTACCATATTTGCTTGGTCATTCTTTTGTTGCATTTGCTTCAAGTACAAAGTACATTGTTTCTTGAAATGTCCTGGCTTACCACACTTTCAACAAGTACATTTCGATTTTTTATTTCCGGAAGTACTATGTTGACCACCACGCTTTCTTTTATTGTTGCCCCTTGGTTTAGATGCATTTTCTATGACAAGAGTTTTAGCACTTTTGTTTTCTATTTCCAATTTATCCAAGTTTCGAGAATTTTCTTCAACTTAGAGAAATTTAATAAGTTCTTGCATAGTCATTGCATCTTTCTTTTGTTTCAATTCCTTTCGACAATCTTTCCATGAAAATGGTAACTTTGAAATGATTGTCGATACTTGAAACCCTTCGTCAAGTTTATGGCTTTCCGACACAATTTGATTCATAATAATTTGAAGTTCATGTACTTGCAGCATAACAGATTTATTATCTATCATTTGATAATCAAATAATGAACTTACTAGAAATTTTTTATTTCCAGCGTCCTCGATTTTGTATTTGTTGTCGAGATCCTCCCATAATTCCCTTGCTGTCTTTTCCATGAATTTGGCTTCATACACATCGTACAACGAATTGGATAGCGCATTTAGAATGTACCCTTTACACATGAAGTCATCTTGTTCCCATTTTATTCGATTCTTCATTTCTGTCGGTGTCTCATTTTCCTTTTCTTCTATTTTCTCTTCATTTAGCACATGAGAGATTTTTAATGCCGTTAAGCAAAAATACATTTTGCTTTTCCAACGTCTGAAGAAGAATCCATCAAATTTCTCGAGTTTGTTAATTTGATTCAAGCTATTTTTTGCATTGTTATCCTCCATGATAATATAGTCTTAAGATTGTTGTAATCTGTTTTGTAGTAAGATATAGAATAACAATATTTCTGCCTGAATATAATGGTAGACCACTCTTTCCTTACGACTGTATTCGCCCCTTATTTTTCCTACAAAACAAAACTATAATTATTCTGTACTAGAATTTGTTGTGTAGAAACAAAACTAGTGCAAACTATAATTGAGAAAGAAGAAAATATAACAAGAAAATTATTTAGAACAACCTATTTATAGGTTTCCAAACACTCATTTGAAGAGGTATGTTGATATCTAAACATGGCATCTGTTCTGTAATTTAGGTCGTAACCCAATTCCGATGTCGGCATAATGTTGTTGCCATGACTTGAACCCAAGTCCTTAATATCAACCCCTCTCTCTTATCCAACTGAACCAATTTTAATTGTTGGTTACATGGATAACATATAATAGATTTATTATATAATTTTAGATAATGAAAATATCCAACACTTTCAATATCTTTACATGTGATAAAAGAATATTGTGATAGTATATTCATATCCTTTGTGTAGATACTGTTAGTCGGCAGAAGTTTCAAGGAAATTTCGTTTCTTGCCACTACTTGCAGATAAAGTCAAAAAGCTTCTCCGCATAATGGTGTCCCATTCACCATTCACATAAACAGGCCTAGCATCTTTTCACACATAATTGAATAAATATTTGGTCCACAAAAGAATTTTATTTTTCAAGTTGCAGGAAATATTCTTATGCCTCAATACCGTGGAGCCCTTGGTGGTTATAAATTTCATCAATGGTGATTATAAATTTCATCATCGATGACTTGATAAGTTAATTAAGTATGACTTTTTTTGGCCCCATATATAACTATGACTTACGATTCAATATACCGCAATCCCTAAAAACAAGTGTTTTTAAATTTTCATTTTGTTTTGCGTGGCTGCCGTTTCCATCCAGAGAGAGTTAGGGTCAAAATATGTGCATGCATTGAGATTATTAAACAAAACATCATAAAAATAATATCAATAAAAAATAATACCAATTAAATTCCCGATTCAGGCTCAAAACATACTGGTATTAAAATAAACCCAGCCAATGAGATCTTAAACTGCGGTCCAATAAATTTTAAATTTTTAGTTCTACCTCAGCTTTATGCAATTTGGATGGATTATTGTATTTGTAATTTTGTTAGGGGAATTCATTATATTCGTCTTTGGCTTTCAAAAATAAAAATAAAAACCTTAAATTAATGTATTGGGATGTTGAGTACTTTGGTAAGTTCAAAATCATAAAGAAATAAAATAAAACTACATAACTAATGGAAGCGTGTATGTACCCTCCGCCCCACGTTATATTTGTATTTATGGAATCTAGTTATAATCACATGATACTTTCATATAACTTTTTATTATACTAATTATAAAAAAAATATTATATTAATTAATGTAATAAAAAATTATAAAACTTAGGAATACAACATTTTTTATAATGGCTATAAAAAAAGAATTATATTTTTTTATATTATTTTTTGATATTTTTCATACGTAAGATTCACGTATAAATTAAATTTTTATTAACTAATATGTGTAAAAATATGAAAAAGTGAATAAAAATTACTAAAGTGAAGTTGGTTACAACTTCGGCGGATCCCTATTAAAAACGCCTCTAAACGTAGCTATCTTCTTGTTTCAGGTTCCCCCATTCCTCCGCTCCCAAAAGAAGAGGAAAAACAGAAAATCATTTCCGAAAAGAAAATTCTACCGTAAAAGATCTTAAAAGTGTACAGAGGAAAATTGAGGGTGAAGCAGCGAAATATAGGAAAGCCGAAGAAATTAAAGAAGAAGAGATCCAAACAAAACCCCATAATAGTAGAGCAGTTGTGAATTTCAAGAATTTAATTAACACTAACATCATTCAATTCAATATATGACAAGAGTATTTTATTCCTATGGGATGATTTAAACTCCCCTGGCTCAGTTTTCTCATGAACCAGGGTGCAAGTTTAAGTGAAATCACAGGCAAACAGTGAATAGTATCATCCTAGAGAACTTCTGTACCTACCTGAGCTTGTCGAACCTTGGATTTCACTTCGGACCGCTTATCGAGATCGGGAACGTGCCGGAAACGTCTCCGGCGATTCCTAACAAGAAAAACGGCTTTCCTCCACTTCCTCTGAGCTTCTTCAGAGGGATGCTTCGCAGCAATATCGAAGTCTTTCAAATAGCTCTCCATTTTACTCCTCTTATTAGATCACTATCACCGTATACGCACACTTCACACTTTCCAGAGACAAATAAAATGGAGCAGGAGAGAACAATGATACCGATGAAACGGATGCAGGGTCCAGAATACCTTACGCGTTTTTATTCAATAAATATAAATTGCCATTTTTATTATTAGTATATTTTTTAGGTTGTTAGAATTACTGTTATTATATTACATATATATTTAATAATACTGTTATAATAAAATACTGCATTTAATATTTGAACCAACATAGAATTGACCGACTTTCAAATTTGCCGAACAAAGATGATGGTAAATTGGTAATAGTTATTTGAGTTTTTTTCATGCAAGTCTATAATCATATGAAATTAACTATCGTTTCTAATTTTTATAGTTTTGAAAATGTAAATAAATATATTTAATTTTTAACTTTAAAACTGATCAATTTAATTAAAAAAAAAGTCAAACTAAATCAATTTTTGAGAGACGGATAGATTAGTTAAGATATAACGCTTTTAGTAACATTTCTTACCATTATGATATTATTACTATTTTTGTTATGGTACCATAATATCAAATGATTTTTTCTTTTTTGTTTTGCCTTTTGATATTATTTTGTGAGTCTTGCTACATATGACAATTTATGTAGATAGTAATTAGTAAATATCGACTTATCTGAATCTATGGAATAAGACAAAATTAAGGATGGTTCACATTAATTTATTTTGATGAATCTTGATATGTAGTGCAACAAATTTATGTTGAATTACAATTGCGAAAATATAAATACGTGATATTAAATATTATTATAAAAGGGTCTTATTTATTGCACATCTCTCCAAAATGATTACCACTAATATAGTAATCATAATCCAGTTTCATCATAAAATTTGTTGACATAAAAATCATAGTATTGATATTAATTTGCATAAGGAGATTTGATAATTTCATAAGACTCCTCTAATTTTTATAGTAAATCTGTAAATAAAACCTCATTCATGTGAGTAAAGTTTTGTGAAAATATTAATTTTTTTTGTAGAAATAATCATTTCCCTTACTTTATGCTCTTGCATATTTTTTTTATCAAATAACTTTACTCTCTTACTAAATTAGATGTGAAACTCTTAAGAATTATTAAGATTTAAGGGGTTAAATGGGAGACTGAGATTCACGTTTTGTCAGGCTGTAAACACCTTCCTTTTTTTGGTAGGTATTTGTCTAGTGATTGTTATGCTTCAGTCTAGACCTCACAAAATCGGTCCAAGTCTGCGGGCCGAGTTGACTCTCCCGTTACGGGCCGGGTCAGGCTTTGGGTTTTATATTTTCAACCCATTAAAATTTGGGCCATTTTGGTCCGGCCCGTTTGAGCCAATACCAGAAATATGTCAAAATGTATGCATAAATCAGTCCAGGCTCACGGGCCGGGCTTTGGGCTTCACTTTTTCAGTCCATCAAAAATCTTGGTCATTTTGGCCCAGCCCGTTTGCCAGGTACTTCACTCTCACGAAATCAATCTCCTTTTAAATTTAATTTACATTAATTTCCTCCATTTCCTAAAAAACCCCTCATTCTTCACAATTTTATAGTAGTAATATACAAATATTCTTTTGTTTAGATCCTCTAAATTTATTACTCCCTCCGTTCCATAATAATTGTCGTTTTAGCTTCATGCACATGGAACGGAGAGAGTAGTTGTTAGTTTAATTTTAGTGCCATGATAAAAACATTATGATTAAAAAATATGAAAACAAAATTGAAAATATTGGGTCTTTTTATATTAAATTAAATTTACATAAAACTTTATTTTAGAAAAAAATATTGAGATAAATGAAATTCTTTTACTTGAAAGGAGAGAATAATATTTTTGTGTTAAAATTAATACGAGACTATTTAAATATTAGAATGAATACTAGATTGTAAAATTTAATCAATATAATTCTGAATATCTTAAATTATTTAAAAGTTATTATTATTCTAAAAAGTTAAGTTAATTTAAATTTTATTATTATCAAAATAAAAACTCATAAAAGTTGGTGGGAGAGCAAACCACCAACTAATAAAAGCAGCAATAATTAATGATTCCTGCACCTTTTAAAACACCCGAGCCGAGCCCGAGCCCGAGCCCGAGCCCGAGGCACTCCAGTTAAACTGCTTCTCACATCTCCACTTCATCGTCACTATCAGTATCATGCACCCCAATAAACTGGAAAACACTGTAGTACGACTGTACAGACACTAAACTTAAATTATTTAATGCTAAACCCTTTTGAGGGACCACGATCTGACTTTCTAATCACGGAAAAAGTCCTCTAAAGCATCACAACATCAATTATTAATTATATTATATAAAGGCAACAAAGACGATCCTCAATTGGAAAATTTATTGGATTAACTCTTAATTAATTAAGAGTTAACTAATTAATTTCTCGACTCGCGTCTCAATTTTGTTGGAAATTGGTATGTTGTTCAATCTCTTCATCTATTTTTTCTTTTTCAAATCATCTGTGCAGGGAACTTCTTTTCCTCTTCATCTACCCATCTCTTCGTCTCCTCCTCTATAAATCCACCCAAATCCTCACTTGATTTCGGCGAGTCCCAATCTCAATCTCATCATCCAACGACGAACGGATGGAGAGTTCCCATCTTAATCTCATCATCAGACCGATGAATTTTTGTGTTACTTCGGCGAGTCCCCGTGGCCTATTTTGACGATTACAGCGTAATAGTTGTGTTACTATTCTGTAAGGAATCAATTAACTTCGGGTATTTTCTTCCTTCATAAATGGATACTTCACAGTAATTAAAAGAGTATTTTCTCATATACATATTTTCTCCTCTTCCAGGTACCTTGCAATTTTTATTTCTAGGGTTTACTTTTTATAGATTTAAGGGTCGATCCGTTTGGATACCGCCTTCTGAGAGCTGAAAATCTGCTTCTCTCGGAGTACTTTGTGGTCATATTCGACTTTGATCGAACAAGTATTGACGATGATAGCGACATGTAGTTTGTGGTGGAAATTGGTTTAATTTCGATCTATTCAATCAGCTCCGACTAACAATTCCTTGGAACTCTCTCATGATTCGTATATGTTTATTTCATTTTTCATTCAATTGTATATACAGAATGACCACGACCAAGACGGCTCAAGAAATCGTTCTAAAGGCCATTTTAGGCCCATATTTTTCATTTTCATTTTATTTTTTATGTTTCTTATAATCCAATAATTTATAATTACTTTCTATAATTTCTTGTTTCTGTTTGATCCTTATGTGGTTCTCAGTTATGCATTGTGTATTTTTTATGTGTAATTATATGCATGTAAGTATAATCAACTCAAAGTTAAGACAAGAAAGAGGCCAATTAAGCAGGTTTTTATGAATGTGAAAGGCCAATTATCGATCGGGCTACGTTGCGATTTTGGTATATGTACTTTAGAGTCCATATTTACCTAATGGTATGCTCACCTACACTCTCTCTTGATTGTCTTTGTTAACTTATATATTTAGAATGAACTCCATTATTCAACCTTGCTATGGTAGACCCCGTACTAATTTATTTGTAAAACCCATAAGAGATAAAGAGAGGGCTATGGAAGACCCCGCACTAATTTATTTATAAAACTCATAAGAGATAAAGAGAGGGGAACATGTAGTTAGAAGTGTTGTTTAAGTATTTAATGAAATGAGACTAAGAGAATGTTCATATGCGTTAATGTATTGACACTTATGATTCATATTTCGGAGCCGGATTGAAATTTTAATTAAAAAAAATTTAAATTAATTGGATTGTAAGTATATAATTAAGTTCTAGGAATTTCTTATCTCTCCAAATTTGATAAACTTATATATGAAAACACCCCACTGAATAACTTGCCATGGTTGAGTGGGTTTTGGTGTCATACACTCTGTATAACAAACTTTGCAGGTAAAAGCTCTTTTGACACTATTAGTTGAGTACTCCAATTGTTATTTCTTGGTTAGTTGATTCAAATAGGAGGGGTTTCTATTGATATAAAAGTTTAAACTGAAAACAAAAATAATCTAAAAAATGATAGTGCACTAAAAAATTAACCTGCTCTATGTCGAAGAGATTTCCAAGATTGAGGTTATTTGACATGGATATAAACTCAATTACATTTATGGCTTCTAGCTATTCTTCATTTTTCTATCACTTGGAATTCCTTTTGTAAGAGAAATTATGGAATCAAAAGCAACTCAAAGATATTTTTTCATGAATACACTGAACTGTTTAATTTGTTTCTATATATCATCCAAATTAACTTCTGTTTTCTCCCCAAACTCAGGTGTCTTGCAATCTTTCTTCAACCATTCATCCTCAAAAATTTCAGGTATCATGATGAGCTGCCAACAGATGTATTAATTCAAATGGTAAAGTTAAAAAAAGTACAATTGGTATATCAAAGCATTTACATAATGACTATGCCATTTGTGCAGAAAGCTATTTGCCTGCAATATGATGCTTTTATACTATTAGATATAAGATTAACTACTTACAAAGAAAGTTACAAGCCTGAAAAGCATAGCAAAAGAGGAAGGAAATATTAAAATTATTAACTATAGAAAATATAACTATGTCATGCAATGGTTTTCCAGTTAGATAATATTTTTTGCCCTGAACTTTTTTGATCATTTTTATGTATAAATAAAACCAAATTGTGAAATTCATCTCAAGACTGAAGGAGCAGCTCTTATTATTTGAAAGTGGATTTGATACATTATAAGATACTTTGCTATTTTCTTTGTTTATTTATAATTTGCTCTTCTTAAGGAAAAAATGGCTCCTGCTTATGTTTTTATTAAGCAAAGAATCAAGTCCCAAACTGCAGTGTAATTTGCGTGAGCATCCATTTTTTTCTTCGAAAGTGTTTGGTTGCTCTTAAAGCTGTAATACATATATATATATACACACACGTACGCATGTATAAATATAGATGTATACATACACGTACATGTTAATGGTCATAGACTCTTAAATTTTCAATGAGTACAAGTTATTTATTTCTTTGAATTCAATTTGAAGTTGGTAGTTGATATTCTAGATTATTTTTGTTATTGAGCCTCAGGTGCAACTATAGTTATTAGAATCCTTCTCAGACTTCCTGTTGAGCTTCATGGTTTTTGTGACGCCCCAAAATAGGTTCAATACTCAACTCATTTTAAGTCGCCAAATACATGGTACAGAATCCAAATACAATCTTTCATATCAAACGATCGTGCAAAATACGACCACACAACTGTGAGTGTCAATACAAACATGTAGAAAATATTAACATTCAAACTAAGTCCTCATTACATTTATTATCACACTATTTTAAATAAAAAATAAAAAAATTGTGAGGACTTCTACAGCTCTAATTCGGACCATCACTTCATTTCCCGACTAGTACCCGCGATATTCTCATTTCTTGAAGAGAACAATGGAAGAAAAGGGTGAGCTCAACTAGCCCAGTAAAAAATATTATGACTAAGATAATGAAAAATAAATTATCGTTAGCCTTCAATAAATCAGATAAAATATTATGGACAACACGTTTTAGATCAATATTCGCAGCGAAAATAACAATTCATTAGAAGAGTTAAGTAGAGAATGATGTCTACTATCTTCTATAATTTAAAAGTTTATCATCAATATTTTATCCCTGTAACATCAATCAATATTCATCTCGAATTAAATATTCATCTTTTGCACTCGGCCAAAGATATTCATTTGTATCACCAGTTGGTCATGTTCATCTCAACACCTGTCTATCTTTGCACTACGGGCCAAAGATATTCATCAAGTAATCATTCATCTTTGCACTACAGGCTAAAGATGTGACGCCCCCAAAATAGGTTTAATACTTAACCCATTTTGAGTCGTCAAATACACTCAACAAAATTCAAATACAATCTTTCATATCACTCGGTCGTGCAAAATACGACCACACAACTGTGAGTGTCAATACAGACATGTAAAAAATATTAATATTCAAACTAAGTCCTCATTATATTTATTATCACACTATTTTAAATAAATAAAAATAGTGAGAACTTCTACAGCTCTAACTCGGACCATCACTCCATTCCCCGACAAGTACCCGCGATATTCTCATTTCTCGAAGAGAACAATGGAAGAAAAGGGTGAGCTCAACTAACCCAGTAAATAATATTATGACTATGATAATGAAAAACAAATTAACATTAGCCTTCAATAAATCAGATAAAATATTATGGACAACAAGTTTTAGATCAATATTCGCAGCAGAAATAACAATTTATTAGAAGAGTTAGTAGAGAATGATGTCTACTATCTTCTTTGATTTAAAAGTCTATCCTCAATATTTTATCCTTGTAACATCAATCAATATACATCTCGAATCAAATATTCATCTTTGCACTACGGGCCAAAAATATTCATTTGTATCATCAGTTGGTCATGTTCATCTTAACACCTGTCCATCTTTGCACTACGGGCCAAAGATATTCATCAGGTAATCATTCATCTTTGCACTACAGGCCAAAGATATTCATCACATAATTATTCATCTTTGCACTACAGGCCAAAGATATTCAGTTATATCACCATTTAGAACTAAGGACGATGAAAAATAATACGAATAACGGATCTAGTGAGATAAAGGACAAATATTAGAGAATTTATCCAAAGTTCAAGAATGAAGATCAAAACCTGGATCCAATCAAAGATGATTTGGAAGAAAAAAAAATATATTTTTTCACCGTGATTAGTACCCTATGAATAGTAACTCGTGAATAGTAACTCGACATGAAAAGATAAAAATTTCACAAGAAAGTTCAGACCAATATTCCAGTGAAATAATATTAGATGAAGCGCAAAACTCAAGCAATTTTTGATCATTTCAAGAATTATAGAAGCAATACTTACCGTAGTAAGTTTAGAGTTAGAAATCTGAAATGAAACAATATACGAAACTGCAATTGAATTTTCACCCGTCTGGCGATAGTCCGCTCAGACAGATTATTTTCACAATTTAATAACAACTGAATACGAAGGGTTATTCACCAGGCATGAGGTAGTCCGCGTAGACAGGTTATTCTCACAAAATAATAAAGAATAAAATAACAACAGAATTTCACCATGCATGCGGTAGTCCGCGTAGACAGGTTATTCCAACAGAATAATAAAGAATGGAATAGCAACCCTTACGAGTATTGAAAGAAAATAACTCTCTTCATGAATACAAAAGAAATAATACCCCTTACCTTAAAATTTGGAGACTGCACGAGCGTAATAGCAGAATACTCTTCTTCTTTCTCTCTTATTCTCTCTATCCTTTCTCTCTATGGCTTTGGTGAATTGGTGAGAAATAATGAAAAAATGAGCTTCTATATATAGGCTCGGTAGAGTAAGGGTAAAATAGTCTTTTCGTCATAATTTATGACATCATCGTTTACATCACGATCTATGACATCATTGCTTACCTCATCGCTCCGATGACATCATTGCTTGCATCATAAGAGTTCAAATTCAATTTGCACTCTTCCACCTCGTTTAACTTTTATACCATGAATTTACTATAATAATGTTACCATTCTAATCATACTATTATATAATCACATCATACTACTATAATGTAATATTATAACAATATATTTGAATGAATTATTTTATCGGACAAGATAAAATATCAATTTTCAACAAATGTCACATGTTAAACATTCCTCCGTCTAAATCCACATTGAATAAATATTTTCTTATCATATATATCAAAAATTAATTATTCACAATAATATTACAGAACTACAATATTGACAACCAGGTCGTTCCCAGGAAAGAGAGGGCCTTCCGATAAGAATTTCTCCTTACTGGCACGCAATTAATCAACCACTTTTCTAGACAGAACTTCCTTAGACATTGCCAATAATGCTATCTAATAATATTATTCAAATAATATGAATTATTGATTTAATAATTTGAAATAATGTGCAATGACAATTATTGAATCAATAATATAAAATAGCAAAGTAGCACTTATTGATATAAAATATCAACGTAGCAAATATTGAACCAATAAAATATTATGCAATTATTGAATCAATAATATAAAATATTAAACAGTAATTACTGTAACAATAATTGAGTAAGTGTCTTCCTACGTAAGAATCAATAATTCAAAATACTATGCAATACAGTGTGCTACTGTGCAACACCACGTATTACTGTATTTTAACCACTGCGTATTTCAACAGTACTAACGGTAACAGTTTTGCCGTTATTATATAAAAGGTTATTTCTGTCGTTTTCTATATCCAACATTCATTCCGTTGTGGGGTCCACCAATGACTGCGCCGTCGTACGAATATTCTTCGACAAAAAGAATATTCCTCGACCAAACGAATATTCCCCGACACAACGAATATTTTATAACAACTTGCTTACTTTGTAAACTTTGCACATTTCACCCATAACTTATCACATTTATCAAATCAACACCTTACTATTTCAAAATAATATATAAAGAAAATTAAATCTTATTCATAAAATTTGGGGTCTTACAACCTCCCCTCCTTATGAATCTTCCTCGAAATTGACGTACGTACCTGGTTTGTCGAAAAGGTGAGGATACCTCGTTTTTATTTCCGATTCTAACTCCCAGGTCATTTCCTCTATATCATGGTTCCTCCACAAAACTTTAACTTGAGGTATAACCTTTGAGCGTAGGACATGTTCCTTCTTATCCAAGATCTTAACAGGTACCTCCTCGTATGTTAAATCTTCGGCTATCTCATCTGGTTCTAACTCAATAATGTGGTTTAGATCTTTCACATATTTACGAAGCACAGATATGTGAAAAACTTTATGAACACGAGACATGTTTGGAGGTAAGGCGAATCTATAGGCCACATTTCTTACTCGGTCAAGAATTTCAAATGGACCAATGAATCGTGGGTTGAGCTTTCCTCTCTTTCCGAATCTCGTAACTCCTTTCCATGAAGCAACACGTAATAATACATGATCTCCGACATTAAACTCCACGTCCCTTCGATGAAGATCAGCATAACTCTTTTGTCGATCTTGTGCAGTTTGTATACGTTGTCGGATCATTTGAATCTTTTTCGCAGTCATACGTACTAACTCCGGTCCCAACAATGTTGCTTCACCCACCTCGTCCCAGCATACTGAAGAACGACATTTTTGTCCATACAACGCCTCGAATGGAGCCATGCCTATACTTGTCTGATAACTGTTGTTGTAGGAGAATTTCACCAATGGTAGGTACTTATCCCAACTCCCTTTGAAGTCTAGAACACAGAGTCTCAATAGATCTTCAAGAGTTTAGATAGTCCTTTTCGATTACCCGTCCGTTTGTGGATGATATGCCGAACTGAATCGTAAATTCGTGCTCATAGCTTTCTGCAAGCTGACCCAAAATCGTGAAGTGAATCTTGGGTCACGATCCGAAACTATGGATACTGACATGCCATGCAATCTCACAATCTCATTCACGTACATACGAGCAAGACGTTTAGGGGAATAAGTCTCCCGTATCGGCAAGAAATGAGCAGACTTGGTTAATCTATCAACAATAACCCAAATCGCATCTATGCCTTAAGAAACCTTGGGAAGACCCGTAACGAAATCCATGGTAATGTGTTCCCACTTCCATTTCGGAATCTCGAGTAGTTGCAATGGACCCTTTGGCACTTGATGCTCCGCCTTGACACGTTGACACGTTAAACACCTCGAGATAAACTCCGCGATCTCTCTCTTCATATTGCTCCACCAAAATGTATGTCGAAGATCACGATATATTTTGGTACTCCTAGGATGGATTACAAACGGTGTGTTGTGTATTTTCATCATGATTCTATACTTCAATTCAGAGTCGTTAGGAACACAAAGTCTGAATTTGACTCGAAATATTCCCTCTTCATCGATTATTGCTTCGGGAATAGTATCTTCTTGCACCTTCTTCTTCATATTCGTCAGCTCCGGATCTGTAGATTGAGCAGCTTTAACTCTATCCATTAAAGCTGGTTCTACGCGTATATTTGACATCATTACGTGTGTAAGACCCCAACTTTTATGAATAAAGATTTAGTTTTCTTTATATATTATTTCGAAATAGTAAGGTGTTGATTTGATAAATATGAAAGTTATGAGTGAAATGTGCAAACATTTTTAAAATGAGCAAGTGGTTATAAAATATTTTGGTTGTCGGGGAATATTCGTTTGGTCGTGGAATATTCTTGTTGTCGGAGAATATTCGTACGACGGCGCAGCTATTTGTGGACCCCACAACGGAATAACTGTCGGATATAGAAAGCGACAGAAATAACTTTTTTACAAGATAACGGCGTAGTTGTTACCGTTAGTACTGTTGAAATACCCGATGGTTAAAATACAGTGATACGCGGTGTTGCACAGTAGCACACGGTATTGCACAGTATTTCGAATTATTGAGTCTTACGTGAGAAGCCATTACTCAATTATTGTTACAGTAATTACTGTTCAATATTTTATATTATTGACTCAATAATTGCTACGTTGATATTTTATATTATTGACTCAATAATTGTTACATTGATATTTTATTGACTCAATAATTGCTACGTTGCCATTTTATATGATTGATTCAATAATGGCTACAGTTGATATTTTGTAGTATTGATTCAATAATTGTCATTGCACAGTATTTCACATTATCAACTCAGTAATTCATATTATTTGAATAATATTATTAAGCATTATTGACAATGTCTAAGGAAGTTCTGTCTAGGAGGGGTTATTTAATTGCGCGCCAGTAAGGAGAAGTCCTTATCGGAAGGCCCCCTCTTTCCTGGGAATGACCTGGTTGTCAATATTGTAGTTCTATAATATTATTTGTGAATAATTAATTATTGATTTATATGATAAGAAAATATTTATTTTGTGGATATTAAAGAAGGAATTAGTGCTGATGTGTTTTTATCAGTATTTTGGTGTGGAAAATCATCTGTTTATGAATTTCGGATAATTTATGTTTGAAATTTGGAAAAACTTCCTTCTACAAAGTTGTAGAGAATTAAATTTCCTATAGAAGGACATAGAATTTGTATTTTTCTGGCAAAGGGGCTATTTATTATGAATTATTGAAGTTTCGGAAAATAAATATTTTTTAATAAGTGGGACCCACTTTTGGTTGAAAAATATGCTGATGGCTTTTTGGAGAGCAGCCGGCGGCTGGAGAAAAAAAATAATATTTTATTCATTTAGTCTCCTTTGGCATCCTAAGCTTTTCCTATAAATAGGGTGCTTAGGTTAGAATTGAAAAATCACACCAGAATCAGAAGTTTTCTCTATCTATAATATCGAGCGTATTTTTGTGAGTATTTCAATACTTTGAGTATTACTATTCAGCGCAAGTTTCCTTCAATATTATATCCGATATTCCAGTCAGAGGTACTATCTTTTTGAGGTAAGGGATGTTATTTTCTTTCGTAAATGATGTTATTCTTTTCAATATCATTATACAGAAATATTGTCATGGATTTTATGTTGAAATTCTTACTTTTTCCGTCGGGGTTACTATTCACGTATACGGCACTATTCACGGAAAAATTAAATTTTCTTCTATTTGCCCAAATTGCTTGTTAAGGTTACTATCTTTGATTGTATCCAAGTTTTGAGCTCTATTCTTGAATTTTGCTCCATAATTGATTATTACGAGGTATTTTTGAATTGGATATACTAAAATACGAATCCTTAGTCTTTGTCTTTTATCTCACTGGATTCGTTTTTTTAAAATATTTTTCATCATTCTCAGTCTTAAAAGGTGATGTAACTGAATATCTTTGGCCTGTAGAGCAAAGATGAATGATTACCTGATGAATATCTTTGGCCTGTAGTGCAAAGATGACAGGTGTTGAGATGAATATGACCACTGATGATACAAATGAATATCTTTGGCCTGTAGTGCAAAGATGAATATTTGATTCGAGATGTATATTGATTGATGTTACAGGGATAAAATATTGATGATGGACTTTTAAATTATAGAAGATAGTAGACTTCATTCTCTGTTTAACTCTTCTAATGATTTGTTATTTCCGCTGCGAATATTGACCTAAGATTGGTTGTCCATTATATTTTATCTGATTTATTGATGGCTAACGATAATTTATTTTCCATTATCTTAGTCATAATATTCTTTACTGAGCTAGTTGAGCTCACCCTTTTCATCTGTTGTCCTCTTCAGGAAATAAGAATGTTGCGGGAACTAGTCGGAGGACAGAGTGATGGTCCGAGTTAGAGCAGTAGTAGTCCTCACTATTTCTGACAAATAGTGTGATAATAATTGTAATGAGGACTTAGTTTGAATCTTAATATTTTTTACATATTTGTATTGACACTCACAGTTGTGTGGTCGTATTTTGCACGACCGTATGATATAAAGTTTGTATTTGAATTCTGTACCATGTATTTGGCGACTCAGAATGGGTTGGGTTGAATAGACCTATTCTGGGGGCGTCACAGTTGGTATCAGAGCTTAGGGATATGATCTCTAGCGGAGATCGGGGAATAGAACTAGGAGGGGAGAGACGAGTAAATCCTTCGCTAGTGTGTCCTACCTAAGCTTATGTGGTATTTAATTGGTCAGTCGGAGCATAGGGTTAATATGTGATATGTTAATTTATTTAATTAACCCTTGTTTTATGGCAGTATTTGAGAATGGCGCAGCTGAGAACGTTAACAACGAAGTGAATGAGACCGTGGAGACACCTTTAATCGTTAACCAGGAGAACGTGCAACAAGAAGGCAATGTTCATCCTGAAAATAACGCTGGTCAGACGATAAACGATGAGATGTTTAGAAGTTTTTTGCAGTTTATGTAAAATCAGACGAGGGAGACTCGTGTGCAACATATAGGTGGCGATAATAACAACTCGCGAATTGTTACTGCTAAGCAGTTCAAAGAATTGGGACCACTAGAGTTTCTGGGAAAGCCAGATCCGATCAAGGCGGAGACGTGGATTAAACAAATTACCAAGATATTTGATGTCTTGGGATGCACGGAGGAACAGAAAGTTCCATTCGCCACGTTTATGTTCCGTGGAGAGGCAGATTACTGGTGGAAATCCGTGAAGCGTACCCAGCCTGCCACACTCCAGATGTCTTGGGAAGCGTTCCAGAAACTGTTCAATGACAAGTACTTTCCTGAAAGTATTCGTCATATAAAGGAGGTAGAGTTTATCCGACTGGAACAAAATAACATGACGGTATCCCAATATGAGGCTAAGTTCGCGGAGCTGTCCAGGTTTGCACCTTAGAGAATGAGGAACGTATGACGCGGATGTTTCTAAGAGGTTTGAAACCCAAAATACGTCAATACCTCATTTCTCATAAATTTTCTCTATATTCAGATGTAGTGAACAGGGCCCAGTTGTTAGAACGAGATAATGATTATGTTCAACCGAGGGACCACAACCAAGGTCGTACCGGTGGCAGCAGTCATCGGAGCAATGACAACCAGCGAGGAGGAAAGTATGACAGAAGCGGTAACCACTCCGGTGGTTATCGTGGCCATGATAGTAGAAGAAGCGAATCGGGGGGGAGATTTCAAGAAGAGAAGGTACAACAATGAGAACGTGAAGACGTCGACATCAGCACCAGCATCAACTGTTTCGAGGGGAGGAGAACGACCACCGGTCGGATGCTTTAAATGCGGGAAAGAGGGACATATCAGCCCAAACTGCCCACAACAGTTCAAAGGATGCTATAACTGTGGAAAAGAAGGACATATAGCTCGAGATTGTCCTGTTGCGAAACCAAGTTCAGCGGGGGTGGTGATTCCAAAGGCGGTTGCAGACAAGTCAAAGTCGATGATTCCTGGAATAGCGTTTGTCGTGACAGCCCAAAACGCGAGGAATTCACACGAGGTGATTACGGGTAAGCTGATCATAAACTTTTGCGAAGTTTATACCTTGTTAGATACCGGTGCTACCCATTCCTTTATTTCACCTGCTTGTGCTCAACGTTTGAACTTGACTTCTGATAAATTAGACTTTGACTTATCTATTGAAACTCCGTTAGGAGAAACCTTTGTTACATCTACAGTTTACAAATATTGCTTGATTCAGATTGGTACCCTTACCTTACCTGTTGATCTTATATCTTTGAAAATACTTGCATTTGACGTGATTTTAGGAATTGACTGGTTAACCACTTACCATGCCAAAATTGATTGTTTTCGTAAGGTTGTTAGTTTTCATATTCCTAATCAACCTGTTGTGCGAATCCAAATCACCAAACCACTAAAATCAGTCAATATCATTTCAAGTCATAAAGCTATTCGTTTATTGAAAAACGGATGTCAAGCTTTCTTAGCTCATGTCACTGATCTAAATCAGAATACGTCAGGTTTGAATGATATTTCCGTTATTAATGAGTTTCCTGATGTATTTCCCGAATAACTTCCCGGTCTACCCCCAGAACGTGAAGTTGAATTCTTTATTGACCTTGAGCCCGGTACAAAGCCCATTTCTAAAACCCCATATCGAATGGCTCCTATTGAACTTCAGGAGTTAAAGATTCAATTACAAGAATTGTTAGACATCGGTTTTATTCGTCCTAGTACGTCTCCTTGGGGTGCTCCTGTTTTATTCGTAAAGAAGAAAGACGGGAGTATGCGACTTTGTATTGACTATCGGGAGTTGAACCATGTCACCATCAAGAATAGGTATCCGTTACCTCGTATTGATGACCTGTTCGACCAGTTGCAAGGAGCGCAATTCTTTTCAAAGATCGATCTTCGTTCTGGATATCATCAGTTGAAGATTAAAACTGAGGATATTCCAAAGACTGCTTTCAGAACACGGTACGGGCATTATGAGTTATTAGTCATGTCTTTTGGATTGACTAATGCTCCTGCTGCTTTCATGGATATGATGAACCGTGTATTTAAGGAGTATTTAGATCAATTCGTTGTTGTCTTTATTAATGGCATCCTCATCTATTCTAAAAACCGTGAAGATCATGAACACCATTTGAAGTTAGTACTTCAAAAGCTTCGTGAGAACAAGCTATATGCTAAGCTGAAGAAATGGGAGTTTTGGCTTGAGGAAGTAGCATTCCTTGGGCACGTGGTATCGAAACGTGGAGTATCTATGGACCCGACGAAGATTGAAGCAATACAAAGCTGGGAGCAACCTAAGTCGGTGACTGAAGTACGAAGCTTTCTGGGCTTAGCTGGTTATTATCGGAGGTTCGTAGAGGGATTTTCTCGAATCGCTACTCCATTAACTCAGTTGACTCAGAAAGATACAAAATTCATTTGGAGCGAGGAATGCAAGAAGAGCTTCCAAGAGCTCAAGAGGAGACTTATTTCGGCACCTGTTCTGACAATACCATCTGGTTCGGATGGATTTGTTATTTACAGCGATGCTTCGGGCAAAGGGTTAGGATGTGTTCTCATGCAACATGGGAAAGTCATAGCCTATGCCTCGCGACAACTCAAAGAATATGAGAGGAATTATCCTACTCATGATCTAGAGTTGGCAGCAGTCGTTTTCGCGTTGAAGATCTGGAGACATTACTTGTACGGAGAGAAAGTGGAGATTTATACGGATCATAAGAGCCTTAAATATTTCTTCACTCAGAAGGAACTCAACATGCGGCAACGACGTTGGCTTGAGCTGTTGAAAGATTACGATCATACTATCCAATACGATCCTGGAAAAGCGAACGTGGTAGCTGACGCGTTGAGTAGAAGATCATATGTGGGAACGAGTGCGATGATGTCAAGTATACGCGTAGAACCAGCTTTGATTGATAAAGTTAAAGCTGCTCAAGCTACGGATGCGGAGCTGATGAAGATGAAGAAGAAGGTGCAAGAAGGTGCAATTCCAGAAGCGAGAATCGATGAAGATGGAATACTTCGAGTCAACTCCAGACTTTGTGTTCCTAACGATTCCGACTTGAAGTATAGAATCATGATGGAAGCACACAACACACCGTTTGCAATCCATCCTGGGAGTACTAAAATGTATCGTGATCTTCGACATACATTTTGGTGGAGCAATATGAAGAGAGAGATCGCGGAGTTCATCACGAGATGTTTAACTTGTCAACGTGTAAAGGCGGAGCATCAAGTGCCGAAGGGTCCATTGCAACCACTGGAGATTCCGAAATGGAAGTGGGAACACATTACGATGGATTTCGTTACGGGTCTTCCCAAGGTTTCTCAAGGCTTAGATGCGATTTGGGTTATTGTTGATAGATTAACCAAGTCTGCTCATTTCTTGCCGATACGAGAGACTTATTCCCTTGAACGACTTGCTCATATGTACGTGAATGAGATTGTGAGGTTGCATGGCATGCCAGTATCCATAGTTTTGGATCGTGATCCCAGATTTACTTCACGATTTTGGATCAGTTTGCAGAAAGCTATGGGCACGAATTTACGATTCAGTTCGGCTTATCATCCTCAAACGGACGGATAATCGGAAAGGACTATCCAAACTCTTGAAGATCTATTGAGACTCTGTGTTCTAGACTTCAAAGGGAGTTGGGATAAGTATTTACCATTGGTGGAATTCTCCTACAACAACAGTTATCAGACAAGTATAGGCGTGGCTCCATTCGAGGCATTGTATGGGAGAAAGTGTCGCTCTCCAGTATGTTGGAACAAGGTGGGTGAAACAACATTGTTGGGACCGGAGTTAGTACGTATGACTACAGAAAAGATCCAAATAATCCGACAACGTATACAAACAGCACAAGATCGACAAAAGAGTTATGCGGATCTTCATCGAAAGGACGTGGAATTTAACGTTGAGGACCATGTATTGTTACGTATTGCTCCGTGGAAAGGAGTTACAAGGTTTGGGAAGAGAGGAAAGCTCAACCCACGATTTATTGGTCCATTTGAGATTCTTGACCGAATAGGAAATGTGGCTTATAGACTCGCTTTACCTACAAGCATGTCTCGTGTTCATAACGTGTTTCACATATCCGTGTTACGTAAATATGTGAAGGATCCAAACCGCATTATTGAGTTAGAACCAGACGAGATAGCCGAAGATTTAACGTACGATGAGGTACCTGTCAAGATCTTGGATAGGAAGGAGCATGTCCTATGCTCGAAAATTATACCTCAAGTTAAAGTTTTGTGGAGAAACCATGCAATTGAGGAAATGACCTGGGAGTTGGAATCGGAAATGAAAGCGAGGTATCCTCACCTTTTCGACATACCAGGTACGTACGTCAATTTCGAGGACGAAATTTCATAAGGAGGGGAGGTTGTAAGACCCCAACTTTTATGAATAAAGATTTAGTTTTCTTTATATATTATTTCGAAATAGTAAGGTGTTGATTTGATAAATATGAAAGTTATGAGTGAAATGTGCAAGTGGTTATAAAATATTTTGGTTGTCGGGGAATATTCGTTTGGTCGTGGAATATTCTTGTTGTCGGGGAATATTCGTACGACGGCGCAGCTATTTGTGGACCCCACAACGGAATAACTGTCGGATATAGAAAGCGACAGAAATAACTTTTTTACAAGATAACGGCGTAGTTGTTACCGTTAGTACTGTTGAAATACCCGATGGTTAAAATACAGTGATACGCGGTGTTGCACAGTAGCACACGGTATTGCACAGTATTTCGAATTATTGAGTCTTACGTGAGAAGCCATTACTCAATTATTGTTACAGTAATTACTGTTCAATATTTTATATTATTGACTCAATAATTGCTACGTTGATATTTTATATTATTGACTCAATAATTGTTACATTGATATTTTATTGACTCAATAATTGCTACGTTGCCATTTTATATGATTGATTCAATAATGGCTACAGTTGATATTTTGTAGTATTGATTCAATAATTGTCATTGCACAGTATTTCACATTATCAACTCAGTAATTCATATTATTTGAATAATATTATTAAGCATTATTGACAATGTCTAAGGAAGTTCTGTCTAGGAGGGGTTATTTAATTGCGCGCCAGTAAGGAGAAGTCCTTATCGGAAGGCCCCCTCTTTCCTGGGAATGACCTGGTTGTCAATATTGTAGTTCTATAATATTATTTGTGAATAATTAATTATTGATTTATATGATAAGAAAATATTTATTTTGTGGATATTAAAGAAGGAATTAGTGCTGATGTGTTTTTATCAGTATTTTGGTGTGGAAAATCATCTGTTTATGAATTTCGGATAATTTATGTTTAAAATTTGGAAAAACTTCCTTCTACAAAGTTGTAGAGAATTAAATTTCCTATAGAAGGACATAGAATTTGTATTTTTCTGACAAAGGGGCTATTTATTATGAATTATTGAAGTTTCGGAAAATAAATATTTTTTAATAAAGGGTGGGACCCACTTTTGGTTGAAAAATATGCTGATGGCTTTTTGGAGAGCAGCCGGCGGCTGGAGAAAAAAAATAATATTTTATTCATTTAGTCTCCTTTGGCATCCTAAGCTTTTCCTATAAATAGGGTGCTTAGGTTAGAATTGAAAAATCACACCAGAATCAGAAGTTTTCTCTCTCTATAATATCGAGCGTATTTTTGTGAGTATTTCAATACTTTGAGTATTACTATTCAGCGCAAGTTTCCTTCAATATTATATCCGATATTCCAGTCAAAGGTACTATCTTTTTGAGGTAAGGGATGTTATTTTCTTTCGTAAATGATGTTATTCTTTTCAATATCATTATACAGAAATATTGTCATGGATTTTATGTTGAAATTCTTACTTTTTCCGTCGGGGTTACTATTCACGTATACGGCACTATTCACGGAAAAATTAAATTTTCTTCTATTTGCCCAAATTGCTTGTTAAGGTTACTATCTTTGATTGTATCCAAGTTTTGAGCTCTATTCTTGAATTTTGCTCCATAATTGATTATTACGAGGTATTTTTGAATTGGATATACTAAAATACGAATCCTTAGTCTTTGTCTTTTATCTCACTGGATTCGTTTTTTAAAAATGTTTTTCATCATTCTCAGTCCTAAAAGGTGATGTAACTGAATATCTTTGGCCTGTAGAGCAAAGATGAATGATTACCTGATGAATATCTTTGGCCTGTAGTGCAAAGATGACAGGTGTTGAGATGAATATGACCACTGATGATACAAATGAATATCTTTGGCCTGTAGTGCAAAGATGAATATTTGATTCGAGATGTATATTGATTGATGTTACAGGGATAAAATATTGATGATGGACTTTTAAATTATAGAAGATAGTAGACTTCATTCTCTGTTTAACTCTTCTAATGATTTGTTATTTCCGCTGCGAATATTGACCTAAGATTGGTTGTCCATTATATTTTATCTGATTTATTGATGGCTAACGATAATTTATTTTCCATTATCTTAGTCATAATATTCTTTACTGAGCTAGTTGAGCTCACCCTTTTCATCTGTTGTCCTCTTCAGGAAATAAGAATGTTGCGGGAACTAGTCGGAGGACAGAGTGATGGTCCGAGTTAGAGCAGTAGTAGTCCTCACTATTTCTGACAAATAGTGTGATAATAATTGTAATGAGGACTTAGTTTGAATCTTAATATTTTTTACATATTTGTATTGACACTCACAGTTGTGTGGTCGTATTTTGCACGACCGTATGATATAAAGTTTGTATTTGAATTCTGTACCATGTATTTGGCGACTCAGAATGGGTTGGGTTGAATAGACCTATTCTGGGGGCGTCACAGTTGGTATCAGAGCTTAGGGATATGATCTCTAGCGGAGATCGGGGAATAGAACTAGGAGGGGAGAGACGAGTAAATCCTTCGCTAGTGTGTCCTACCTAAGCTTATGTGGTATTTAATTGGTCAGTCGGAGCATAGGGTTAATATGTGATATGTTAATTTATTTAATTAACCCTTGTTTTATGGCAGTATTTGAGAATGGCGCAGCTGAGAACGTTAACAACGAAGTGAATGAGACCGTGGAGACACCTTTAATCGTTAACCAGGAGAACGTGCAACAAGAAGGCAATGTTCATCCTGAAAATAACGCTGGTCAGACGATAAACAATGAGATGTTTAGAAGTTTTTTGCAGTTTATGTAAAATCAGACGAGGGAGACTCGTGTGCAACATATAGGTGGCGATAATAACAACTCGCGAATTGTTACTGCTAAGCAGTTCAAAGAATTGGGACCACTAGAGTTTCTGGGAAAGCCAGATCCGATCAAGGCGGAGACGTGGATTAAACAAATTACCAAGATATTTGATGTCTTGGGATGCACGGAGGAACAGAAAGTTCCATTCGCCACGTTTATGTTCCGTGGAGAGGCAGATTACTGGTGGAAATCCGTGAAGCGTACCCAGCCTGCCACACTCCAGATGTCTTGGGAAGCGTTCCAGAAACTGTTCAATGACAAGTACTTTCCTGAAAGTATTCGTCATATAAAGGAGGTAGAGTTTATCCGACTGGAACAAAATAACATGACGGTATCCCAATATGAGGCTAAGTTCGCGGAGCTGTCCAGGTTTGCACCTTAGAGAATGAGGAACGTATGACGCGGATGTTTCTAAGAGGTTTGAAACCCAAAATACGTCAATACCTCATTTCTCATAAATTTTCTCTATATTCAGATGTAGTGAACAGGGCCCAGTTGTTAGAACGAGATAATGATTATGTTCAACCGAGGGACCACAACCAAGGTCGTACCGGTGGCAGCAGTCATCGGAGCAATGACAACCAGCGAGGAGGAAAGTATGACAGAAGCGGTAACCACTCCGGTGGTTATCGTGGCCATGATAGTAGAAGAAGCGAATCGGGGGGGAGATTTCAAGAAGAGAAGGTACAACAATGAGAACGTGAAGATGTCGACATCAGCACCAGCATCAACTGTTTCGAGGGGAGGAGAACGACCACCGGTCGGATGCTTTAAATGCGGGAAAGAGGGACATATCAGCCCAAACTGCCCACAACAGTTCAAAGGATGCTATAACTGTGGAAAAGAAGGACATATAGCTCGAGATTGTCCTGTTGCGAAACCAAGTTCAGCGGGGGTGGTGATTCCAAAGGCGGTTGCAGACAAGTCAAAGTCGATGATTCCTGGAAGAGCGTTTGTCGTGACAGCCCAAAACGCGAGGAATTCACACGAGGTGATTACGGGTAAGCTGATCATAAACTTTTGCGAAGTTTATACCTTGTTAGATACCGGTGCTACCCATTCCTTTATTTCACCTGCTTGTGCTCAACGTTTGAACTTGACTTCTGATAAATTAGACTTTGACTTATCTATTGAAACTCCGTTAGGAGAAACCTTTGTTACATCTACAGTTTACAAATATTGCTTGATTCAGATTGGTACCCTTACCTTACCTGTTGATCTTATATCTTTGAAAATACTTGCATTTGACGTGATTTTAGGAATTGACTGGTTAACCACTTACCATGCCAAAATTGATTGTTTTCGTAAGGTTGTTAGTTTTCATATTCCTAATCAACCTGTTGTGCGAATCCAAATCACCAAACCACTAAAATCAGTCAATATCATTTCAAGTCATAAAGCTATTCGTTTATTGAAAAACGGATGTCAAGCTTTCTTAGCTCATGTCACTGATCTAAATCAGAATACGTCAGGTTTGAATGATATTTCCGTTATTAATGAGTTTCCTGATGTATTTCCCGAATAACTTCCCGGTCTACCCCCAGAACGTGAAGTTGAATTCTTTATTGACCTTGAGCCCGGTACAAAGCCCATTTCTAAAACCCCATATCGAATGGCTCCTATTGAACTTCAGGAGTTAAAGATTCAATTACAAGAATTGTTAGACATCGGTTTTATTCGTCCTAGTACGTCTCCTTGGGGTGCTCCTGTTTTATTCGTAAAGAAGAAAGACGGGAGTATGCGACTTTGTATTGACTATCGGGAGTTGAACCATGTCACCATCAAGAATAGGTATCCGTTACCTCGTATTGATGACCTGTTCGACCAGTTGCAAGGAGCGCAATTCTTTTCAAAGATCGATCTTCGTTCTGGATATCATCAGTTGAAGATTAAAACTGAGGATATTCCAAAGACTGCTTTCAGAACACGGTACGGGCATTATGAGTTATTAGTCATGTCTTTTGGATTGACTAATGCTCCTGCTGCTTTCATGGATATGATGAACCGTGTATTTAAGGAGTATTTAGATCAATTCGTTGTTGTCTTTATTAATGGCATCCTCATCTATTCTAAAAACCGTGAAGATCATGAACACCATTTGAAGTTAGTACTTCAAAAGCTTCGTGAGAACAAGCTATATGCTAAGCTGAAGAAATGGGAGTTTTGGCTTGAGGAAGTAGCATTCCTTGGGCACGTGGTATCGAAACGTGGAGTATCTATGGACCCGACGAAGATTGAAGCAATACAAAGCTGGGAGCAACCTAAGTCGGTGACTGAAGTACGAAGCTTTCTGGGCTTAGCTGGTTATTATCGGAGGTTCGTAGAGGGATTTTCTCGAATCGCTACTCCATTAACTCAGTTGACTCAGAAAGATACAAAATTCATTTGGAGCGAGGAATGCAAGAAGAGCTTCCAAGAGCTCAAGAGGAGACTTATTTCGGCACCTGTTCTGACAATACCATCTGGTTCGGATGGATTTGTTATTTACAGCGATGCTTCGGGCAAAGGGTTAGGATGTGTTCTCATGCAACATGGGAAAGTCATAGCCTATGCCTCGCGACAACTCAAAGAATATGAGAGGAATTATCCTACTCATGATCTAGAGTTGGCAGCAGTCGTTTTCGCGTTGAAGATCTGGAGACATTACTTGTACGGAGAGAAAGTGGAGATTTATACGGATCATAAGAGCCTTAAATATTTCTTCACTCAGAAGGAACTCAACATGCGGCAACGACGTTGGCTTGAGCTGTTGAAAGATTACGATCATACTATCCAATACGATCCTGGAAAAGCGAACGTGGTAGCTGACGCGTTGAGTAGAAGATCATATGTGGGAACGAGTGCGATGATGTCAAGTATACGCGTAGAACCAGCTTTGATTGATAAAGTTAAAGCTGCTCAAGCTACGGATGCGGAGCTGATGAAGATGAAGAAGAAGGTGCAAGAAGGTGCAATTCCAGAAGCGAGAATCGATGAAGATGGAATACTTCGAGTCAACTCCAGACTTTGTGTTCCTAACGATTCCGACTTGAAGTATAGAATCATGATGGAAGCACACAACACACCGTTTGCAATCCATCCTGGGAGTACTAAAATGTATCGTGATCTTCGACATACATTTTGGTGGAGCAATATGAAGAGAGAGATCGCGGAGTTCATCACGAGATGTTTAACTTGTCAACGTGTAAAGGCGGAGCATCAAGTGCCGAAGGGTCCATTGCAACCACTGGAGATTCCGAAATGGAAGTGGGAACACATTACGATGGATTTCGTTACGGGTCTTCCCAAGGTTTCTCAAGGCTTAGATGCGATTTGGGTTATTGTTGATAGATTAACCAAGTCTGCTCATTTCTTGCCGATACGAGAGACTTATTCCCTTGAACGACTTGCTCATATGTACGTGAATGAGATTGTGAGGTTGCATGGCATGCCAGTATCCATAGTTTTGGATCGTGATCCCAGATTTACTTCACGATTTTGGATCAGTTTGCAGAAAGCTATGGGCACGAATTTACGATTCAGTTCGGCTTATCATCCTCAAACGGACGGATAATCGGAAAGGACTATCCAAACTCTTGAAGATCTATTGAGACTCTGTGTTCTAGACTTCAAAGGGAGTTGGGATAAGTATTTACCATTGGTGGAATTCTCCTACAACAACAGTTATCAGACAAGTATAGGCGTGGCTCCATTCGAGGCATTGTATGGGAGAAAGTGTCGCTCTCCAGTATGTTGGAACAAGGTGGGTGAAACAACATTGTTGGGACCGGAGTTAGTACGTATGACTACAGAAAAGATCCAAATAATCCGACAACGTATACAAACAGCACAAGATCGACAAAAGAGTTATGCGGATCTTCATCGAAAGGACGTGGAATTTAACGTTGGGGACCATGTATTGTTACGTATTGCTCCGTGAAAAGGAGTTACAAGGTTTGGGAAGAGAGGAAAGCTCAACCCACGATTCATTGGTCCATTTGAGATTCTTGACCGAATAGGAAATGTGGCTTATAGACTCGCTTTACCTACAAGCATGTCTCGTGTTCATAACGTGTTTCACATATCCGTGTTACGTAAATATGTGAAGGATCCAAACCGCATTATTGAGTTAGAACCAGACGAGATAGCCGAAGATTTAACGTACGATGAGGTACCTGTCAAGATCTTGGATAGGAAGGAGCATGTCCTACGCTCGAAAATTATACCTCAAGTTAAAGTTTTGTGGAGAAACCATGCAATTGAGGAAATGACCTGGGAGTTGGAATCGGAAATGAAAGCGAGGTATCCTCACCTTTTCGACATACCAGGTACGTACGTCAATTTCGAGGACGAAATTTCATAAGGAGGGGAGGTTGTAAGACCCCAACTTTTATGAATAAAGATTTAGTTTTCTTTATATATTATTTCGAAATAGTAAGGTGTTGATTTGATAAATATGAAAGTTATGAGTGAAATGTGCAAACATTTTTAAAATGAGCAAGTGGTTATAAAATATTTTGGTTGTCGGGGAATATTCGTTTGGTCGTGGAATATTCTTGTTGTCGGGGAATATTCGTACGACGGCGCAGCTATTTGTGGACCCCACAACGGAATAACTGTCGGATATAAAAAGCGACAGAAATAACTTTTTTACAAGATAACGGCGTAGTTGTTACCGTTAGTACTGTTGAAATACCCGATGGTTAAAATACAGTGATACGCGGTGTTGCAAAGTAGCACACGGTATTGCACAGTATTTCGAATTATTGAGTCTTACGTGAGAAGCCATTACTCAATTATTGTTACAGTAATTACTGTTCAATATTTTATATTATTGACTCAATAATTGCTACGTTGATATTTTATATTATTGACTCAATAATTGTTACATTGATATTTTATTGACTCAATAATTGCTACGTTGCCATTTTATATGATTGATTCAATAATGGCTACAGTTGATATTTTGTAGTATTGATTCAATAATTGTCATTGCACAGTATTTCACATTATCAACTCAGTAATTCATATTATTTGAATAATATTATTAAGCATTATTGACAATGTCTAAGGAAGTTCTGTCTAGGAGGGGTTATTTAATTGCGCGCCAGTAAGGAGAAGTCCTTATCGGAAGGCCCCCTCTTTCCTGGGAATGACCTGGTTGTCAATATTGTAGTTCTATAATATTATTTGTGAATAATTAATTATTGATTTATATGATAAGAAAATATTTATTTTGTGGATATTAAAGAAGGAATTAGTGCTGATGTGTTTTTATCAGTATTTTGGTGTGGAAAATCATCTGTTTATGAATTTCGGATAATTTATGTTTGAAATTTGGAAAAACTTCCTTCTACAAAGTTGTAGAGAATTAAATTTCCTATAGAATGACATAGAATTTGTATTTTTCTGACAAAGGGGCTATTTATTATGAATTATTGAAGTTTCGGAAAATAAATATTTTTTAATAAGTGGGACCCACTTTTGGTTGAAAAATATGCTGATGGCTTTTTGGAGAGCAGCCGGCGACTGGAGAAAAAAAATAATATTTTATTCATTTAGTCTCCTTTGGCATCCTAAGCTTTTCCTATAAATAGGGTGCTTAGGTTAGAATTGAAAAATCACACCAGAATCAGAAGTTTTCTCTCTCTATAATATCGAGCGTATTTTTGTGAGTATTTCAATACTTTGAGTATTACTATTCAGCGCAAGTTTCCTTCAATATTATATCCGATATTCCAGTCAGAGGTACTATCTTTTTGAGGTAAGGGATGTTATTTTCTTTCGTAAATGATGTTATTCTTTTCAATATCATTATACAGAAATATTGTCATGGATTTTATGTTGAAATTCTTACTTTTTCCGTCGGGGTTACTATTCACGTATACGGCACTATTCACGGAAAAATTAAATTTTCTTCTATTTGCCCAAATTGCTTGTTAAGGTTACTATCTTTGATTGTATCCAAGTTTTGAGCTCTATTCTTGAATTTTGCTCCATAATTGATTATTGCGAGGTATTTTTGAATTGGATATACTAAAATACGAATCCTTAGTCTTTGTCTTTTATCTCACTGGATTCGTTTTTTTAAAATATTTTTCATCATTCTCAGTCTTAAAAGGTGATGTAACTGAATATCTTTGGCCTGTAGAGCAAAGATGAATGATTACCTGATGAATATCTTTGGCCTGTAGTGCAAAGATGACAGGTGTTGAGATGAATATGACCACTGATGATACAAATGAATATCTTTGGCTTGTAGTGCAAAGATGAATATTTGATTCGAGATGTATATTGATTGATGTTACAGGGATAAAATATTGATGATGGACTTTTAAATCATAGAAGATAGTAGACTTCATTCTCTGTTTAACTCTTCTAATGATTTGTTATTTCCGCTGCGAATATTGACCTAAGATTGGTTGTCCATTATATTTTATCTGATTTATTGAGGGCTAACGATAATTTATTTTCCATTATCTTAGTCATAATATTCTTTACTGAGCTAGTTGAGCTCACCCTTTTCATCTGTTGTCCTTTCAGGAAATGAGAATGTTGCGGGAACTAGTCGGGGGACAGAGTGATGGTCTGAGTTAGAGCAGTAGTAGTCCTCACTATTTCTGACAAATAGTGTGATAATAATTGTAATGAGGACTTAGTTTGAATCTTAATATTTTCTACATATTTGTATTGACACTCACAGTTGTGTGGTCGTATTTTGCACGACCGTATGATATAAAGTTTGTATTTGAATTCTGTACCATGTATTTGGCGACTCAGAATGGGTTGGGTTGAATGGACATATTCTGGGGGCGTCACAACGTGGGTCTCCGGAGTTTTTAACTCTATCTTTATCCTTTTTATGTCATACAAAATGGGCTTCGTGTTGACAATATCGCACTTGTACCCGCATACGATCTTCTACTCAACGCGTCAGCTATCACGTTCGCTTTTTTTCAGGATGGTATTGGATGGTATGATCGTAATCTTTCAACAGCTCCAACCAACGTCGTTTTCACATATTGAGTTCATTCCAAGTAAAAAAATATTTGAGACTTTTGGAGTATATTAGGATGTTATCAATAATGACAACCACGAAATGATCCAAATATTTGATACCAACTGTGACCCTCATGGTGCTTCAACCATAGCACCTCACAATTGGTCGAACAGGTCATCAATACGAGATAACGGATACCTATTCTTGATGGTGACATGGTTCAACTCCTGATAATCAATACAAAGTCGCATACTACTGTCTTTCTTCTTTACGAATAAAACAGGAGCACCCTAAGGAGATGTACTAGGACGTATAAAATCGATGTCTAACAACTCCTGTAGTTGGACCTTTAACTCCTGAAGTTCTATAGGAGCCATTCGATATGGGGTTTTAGAAATGGGTTTTGTAATGGGCTCAAGGTCAATAAAGAATTCAACTTTACGTTCTGGGGGTAGACCAGAAAGTTCTTTGAAAAATACATCAGGAAATTCATTAACAATAAAAATATCATTCAAATCTGATGTATTCTGATTTAAATCAGTGACATGGGCAAAGAAAGCTTGACATCCATTTTTCAATAAACGAATAGCTTTATAACTTGAAATGACATTGACTGATTTTAGTGGTTTGGTGGTTTGAATTCTCACAACAGGTTGGTTAGGAATATGAAAACTAACAACCTTACGAAAATAATCAATTTTGGCATGATAAGTGGTTAACCAGTCAATTCCTAGAATCACGTCAAATGTAAGTATTTTCAAAGATATAAAATCCCCAAGTAGGGTGAGGGTACCAATTTGAATCAAGCAAGATTTGTAAACTATGGATGTAACGAAGGTTTCTCTTAACGGAGTTTCAACAAATAAGTCAAAGTCTAATTTCTCAGGAGTCAAGTTCAAACGTTGAGCATAAGTAGGTGAAATAAAAGAATAGGTAGTACCAGCATCTAATAAGGTATAAACTTCACAAGAGTTTATGACTAGCTAACCCGTGATCACCTCGTTCGGGTTCTTCGCGTTTTGGACAGTCACGACAAACGCTCTTCCAGGAACCACCGACTTTGTCTTATCTGGGACAGTCTTTGGAGTCACTATCCCAGCTGGTCGTGACTTTGCTATAAAGTTCATTCCACCCTCAACTGCTTCGTCGCACTCCTGATCCATGATTTGAATCATTACTCTTCGATCCATATCGAATTGGGGTTGACCGCTATGCACAGAATAATTTCAAACTTGATGTTGGAGTCTCCCAATTGCTGTCCAAAAAATAAAATCCATGTCGTCTATTTTGGCCTTCTTGGATCGAACATCTTTTTCTAAAATATCAACGCGTCGTGCGGCTTTTACCCATGCATCTTCAATTCTCACTCGTTCAGTTGCTTCTTCTTTCAGCTGATCGTTGACATTTGCATTTTCAGATTCCAGCTTAATATCATATGCTCTGCCAGAGAGAGCTTCTGTTCAAGCCTCGCATATCGAGTAGCAAAATCTTGAATTTCTGTATCCCTTTCTTGAATTGTTATATCCCTTTGTTCCACGGCCGCCTGCCGTTTTTCACCCTGTTCTTCTAACTCCTGAATACGATTTTGCAGTTCTACATTTCGATCATAAAATTCTCCTAATAAATCTTCCTCAGGTTCCTCTTCTTCCTCACTCTCAGCTGCAACCTCTGCGATTAGCTCGGGTACAACTATTAATTCTTCACTCACCACATGGATATCTCTAATTTCTTCTTCGCCTGACATCCCATCATTCATCGTTTCTACGGTAGTGTTGTTTACAAGAGAAATATTGTCTTCCTATTGCACGTTCTTCTGGTTTGTGATTAAAGGTGTTTTAACGGTCTCATTCACTCTATTATTTTGATTTTCAGCTGCCATTCTCAAATATTGCCACAAAACAAGAGTTAATCAAACAAATTAATATATCACATATTAACCCTATATTCCAACCGATCAATTAAATAATAATTAAGGTTAGGTAGGACACACTAGCGAAGGTTTTACTCGTCTCTCCCCTCCTAATTCTATTCCCAGATCTCCGCCAGAGATCATATCCCTAAGCTTTGATACCAACTGTGATGCCCCCAAAATAGGTTCAATACTCAACCCATTTTGAGTCGTCAAATACACTCAACAAAATTCAAATATAATCTTTCATATCACTCGGTCGTGCAAAATACGACCACACAACTGTGAGTGTCAATACAGACATGTAGAAAATATTAATATTCAAACTAAGTCCTCATTATATTTATTATCACACTATTTTAAATAAATAAAAATAGTGAGGACTTCTACAGCTCTAACTCGAACCATCACTCCATTCCCCGACAAGTACCCGCGATATTCTCATTTTCCGAAGAGAACAATGGAAGAAAAGGGTGAGCTCAACTAACCTAGTAAGAATATTATGAATAAAATAATAAAAAATAAATTATCGTTAGCCTTCAATAAATCAAATAAAATATTATGGACAACAAGTTTTAGATCAATATTCGCAGCGAAAATAATAATTTATTAGAAGAGTTAAGTAGAGAATGATATCTACTATCTTCTTTGATTTAAAAGTTCATCCTCAATATTTTATCCCTGTAACATCAATCAATATACATCTCGCATTAAATATTCATCTTTGCACTACGGGGCAAAGATATTCATTTGTATCATCAGTTGGTCATGTTCATCTTAACACATGTTCATCTTTGCACTACGGGCCAAAGATATTCATCAGGTAATCATTCATCTTTGCACTACAGGCCAAAGATATTCATCACGTAATTATTCATCTTTGCATTACAGGCCAAAGATATTCAGTTATATCACCATTTAGAACTGAGGACGATGAAAAATAATACGAATAACGAATTCAGTGAGATAAATGACAAATATTAGAGAATTTATCCAGAGTTTAAGAATGAAGATCAAAACCTGGATCCAATCAAAGATGATTTGAAAGAAAAAAAAAATTTACCGTGAATAGTACCCCGTGCTTAGTAACTCGTGAATAGTAACTCGACATGAAAAGATAAAAATTTCACAAGAAAATTCAGACCAATATTTCAGTGAAATAATATTAGATGAAGCGCAAAACTCAAGTAATATCTGATCATTTCAGGATTATAGAAGCAATACTTACCGTAGTAAGTTTAGAGTTAAGAATCTGAATGAAACAACATACGAAACTGCAATCGGATTTTCATCCATCTTGCGATAGTCCGCTCAGGCAGATTATTTTCATAATTTAAGAACAACTGAATACGAAGGTTATTCACCCGTCTGGCGGTAGTCCGCTCAGACTGATTATTCCCACAGAATAATAAAGAATAGAATAACAATAGGATTTCACCATGCATGCGGTAGTCCGCGTAGACAGGTTATTCCAACATAATAATAAAGAATGAAATAATAACTCTTACGAGTATTGAAAGAAAATAACTCTCTTCATAAATACAAAAATAATAATATCCCTTACCTTAAAATTTAGAGACTGCACTAGCGTAATAGCAGAATACTCTTCTTCTTTCTCTCTTATTCTTTCTATCCTTTCTCTCTCTATACCTTTAGTGAATTGATGAGAACTAATGAAGAAATGAGCTTCTATTTATAGGCTCGGCAGAGTAAGGGTAAAATAGTCTTTTCGCCATAATTTATGACATCATCGTTTACATCATCGATCTATGACATCATTGTTTACCTCATCGCTCCGATGACATCATTGCTAACCTCATCGCTCCGATGACATCATTGTTTGCATCATAAGAGTTCAAATTTAATTTGCACTATTCCATCTCGTTTAACTTTTATACCATTAATTTACTATAATAATGTTATCATTCTAATCATACTATTATATAATCACATCATACTACTAAAATGTAATATTATAACAATATATTTGAATCAATTATTTTATCGGACAAGATAAAATATTAATTTTTAACAAATGTCACATGTTAAAAATTCCTCCGTCTAAATCCACATTGAATAAATATTTTCTTATCATATATATCAAAAATTAATTATTCACAATAATATTACAGAACTACAATATTGACAACTAGGTCGTTCCCAGAAAAGAGGGGGCCTTCCGATAAAGATTTCTCCTTACTGGCGCGCAATTAATCAACCCCTTTTTTAGACAAAACTTCCTTAGACATGCCAATAATGCTATCTAATAATATTATTCAAATAATATGAATTATTGATTTAATAATTTGAAATAATGTGCAATGACAATTATTGAATCAATAATATAAAATAGCAAAGTAGCACTTATTGATATAAAATATCAACGTAGCAAATATTGAACCAATAAAATATTATGCAATTATTGAATCAATAATATAAAATATTGAACAGTAATTACTGTAACAATAATTGAGTAAGTGTCTTCCTACGTAAGAATCAATAATTCAAAATACTGTGCAATATCGTGTGCTACTGTGCAACACCACGTATTACTGTATTTTAACCACCGCGTATTTCAACAGTACTAACGGTAACAGTTTTGTCGTTATTATATAAAAGGTTATTTCTGTCGCTTTCTATATCCGACATTCATTCCGTTGTGGGGTCCACCAATGACTGCGCCGTCGTACGAATATTCCTCGACCAAACGAATATTCTCCGACACAACGAATATTTTATAACCACTTGCTTACTTTATAAACTTTGCACATTTCACCCATAACTTATCACATTTATCAAATCAACACCTTACTATTTCAAAATAATATATAAAGAAAATTAAATCTTATTCATAAAATTTGGGGTCTTACAAAAGATATTCATCAAGTAATCTTACAAAAGATATTCATCAACTAACCCAGTAAATAATATTATGACTATGATAATGAAAAACAAATTAACATTAGCCTTCAATAAATCAGATAAAATATTATGGACAACAAGTTTTAGATCAATATTCGCAGCAGAAATAACAATTTATTAGAAGAGTTAGTAGAGAATGATGTCTACTATCTTCTTTGATTTAAAAGTCTATCCTCAATATTTTATCCTTGTAACATCGATCAATATACATCTCGAATCAAATATTCATCTTTGCACTACGGGCCAAAAATATTCATTTGTATCATCAGTTGGTCATGTTCATCTTAACACCTGTCCATCTTTGCACTACGGGCCAAAGATATTCATCAGGTAATCATTCATCTTTGCACTACAGGCCAAAGATATTCATCACATAATTATTCATCTTTGCACTACAGGCCAAAAATATTCAGTTATATCACCATTTAGGACTGAGGATGATGAAAATAATACGAATAACGACTCTAGTGAGATAAAGGACAAATATTAGAGAATTTATCCAGAATTCAAGAATGAAGATCAAAACCTGGATCCAATCAAAGATGATTTGGAAAGAAAAAAAATATTTTTTTACCGTTAATAGTATCCCGTGAATAGTAACTCGTGAATAGTAACTCGACATGAAAAGATAAAAATTTTACAAGAAAGTTCAAACCAATATTCCAGTGAAATAATATTAGATGAAGCGCAAAACTCAAGGAATTTTTGATCATTTCAGGAATTATAGAAGCAATACTTACCGTAGTAAGTTTAGAGTTAGAAATCTGAAATGAAACAATATACGAAACTGCAATTAAATTTTCACCCGTCTGTCGATAGTCCGCTTAGACAGATTGTTTTTACAATTTAATAACAACTGAATACGAATGATTATTCATCAGGCATGCGGTAATCCGCGTAAATAGGTTATTCCCACAGAATAATAAAGAAGGGAATAACAACAGGATTTCACCATGTATGCGGTAGTCCGCGTAGACAGGTTATTCCAACAGAATAATAAAGAATAGAATAACAACCCTTACGGATATTGAAAGAAAATAACTCTCTTCATTAATACGAAAGAAATAATACCCCTTACCTTAAAAATTTAGAAATTGCACTAGTGTAATAGCAGAATACTCTTCTTCTTTCTCTCTTATTCTCTTTATACTTTCTCTCTCTATAGCTTTAGTGAATTGATGAAAAATAATAAAAAAATGAGCTTCTAGTTATAGGCTCGGCAGAGTAAGGATAAAATAGACTTTTTGCCATAATTTATGACATCATTGCTTACCTCATTGCTCTGATGACATCATTGCTTACCTCATTGCTCCGATGACATCCTTGTTTACCTCATCGCTCCGATGACATCATTGTTTACATCATAAGAGTTCAAATTCAATTTGCACTCTTCCATCTCGTTTAACTTTTATACCATGAATTTACTATAATAATGTTATCATTCTAATCATACTATTATATAATCACATCATACTACTATAATGTAATATTATAATAATATATTTGAATGAATTATTTTATCGGACAAGATAAAATATCAACTTTCAACAAATGTCACATATTAAAAATTTCTCCGTTTAAATTTACATTGAATAAATATTTTCTTATCATATATATCAAAAAATTAATTATTCACAATAATATTATAGAACTACAATATTGACAACCATATCGTTCTCAGGAAAGAGAGGGCCTTCTGATAAGAATTTCTCCTTATTGACGCGCAATTAATCAACCCCTTTCCTAGACAGAACTTTCTTAGACATTGTCAATAATACTATCTAATAATATTATTCAAATAATATGAATTATTGATTTGATCATTTGAAATAATGTGCAATGACAATTATTGAATCAATAATATAAAATAGCAAAGTAGCACTTATTGATATAAAATATCAACGTAGCAAATATTGAACCAATAAAATATTATGTAATTATTGAATCAATAATATAAAATATTGAAAAGTAATTACTGTAACAATAATTGAGTAAGTGTCTTCCTACGTTAGAATCAATAATTCGAAATACTGTGCAATACCGTGTGCTACTGTGCAACACCGCGTATTACTGTATTTTAACCACCGGGTATTTCAACAGTACTAACAGTAACAACTACGCAATTATTTTATAAAAAAATTATTTATGTCACTTTCTATATCCGACATTCATTTTGTTGTGGGGTCCACCAATGATTGCGTCGTCGTACGAATATTCTCCGACAAAAAGAATATTTCTCGACCAAACGAATATTCTCCGACACAACGAATATTTTATAACCACTTGCTTACTTTGTGAACTTTACACATCTCACCCATAACTTATCACATTTATCAAATTAACACCTTACTATTTCAAAATAATATATAAAAAAAATAAATCTTATTCATAAAATTTGGGGTCTTACAGTTTTCATGTGCATGTTGTTGGAGATTCAACAAATAGTTGTATGTCAATTAGTAAATTTTATTTTGCATCTCATTGTGCTTTTACCTCCTTGAAAAAAATTTATCTTATGATAAACTACACCTTAATATATTTGTTTTTTGTATTTTTTTTGGTTTTCTAATTATAGCAGGTGGGAATTTGTGCTCCAAAAGTTGAGTAATTTGCTAAGAGGGAAATTTTCAATTGTGTACCTGAAAAGCACTTGCACAATGTGGTTCATACTCTGAAATCTTTGTAGTGGTTTCTTACCTTCACAATTATGTATGTATAATTTTGTACAAATGGTAAGTAGAAATGTAAATTTGATGCAATGCGGATTATTGTCTTATGACGTGCAAAATTTTTGAGTGAGATGAAAATTTTATTTTTCTTTTAAAATTGAATATTGGTAAGTGCTATTTCAGCTTTCATTCGACAATTTAAATAGTAAAGTGTTGATTTGATGAATATGATAAGTTATGGGGTGATATGTGTAAATTTTATAAAGTAAGCAGGTTGTCATAAAATATTCATTATGTCGGGGAATATTCGTTTGGTCGGAGAATATTCTTGTTGTCGAAAAATATTCGTACGATGGCGCAGTCATTGGTGAGCCCCATAACGAAAAACTGTCGGATGAAGAAAACGACAAGAATAAGTTTTCTAAAAATAACGGCAAAACTATTACCGTTAAACTGTTGCAATACCCGGTGGTTAAAGTACAGTAATACGCGTTGTTGAACAGTAGCACACGGTATTACATAGTATTTTAAATTATTAATTTTTACGTAAGAGGTCACTCATTCAATAATTGTCACAGTAACCATTTCACAGTATTTCACATTATCAAATCAATAATTCATATTATTTGGATAATATTTTTTTAGATAGCATTATTGGCGATGTCTAGGAAGTTCTGTCTAGAAAAGGGGTTAGGTCATTTAATTGCGCGTCAGTAAGGAGAAATTCTTATTGGAAAGCCCCCTTTTTCCTGGGAACGACCTGGTTGTCAATATTGTAATTCTATAATATTATGAATAATAATTGATGAATAAAATAAAAATTATTGATAAATATGATAAGTAAATATTTATTCAATTTTGATATAAATAAAGGAATTTTTAGCAAAAGCGACATTTGTTGAAAGTTGGTATTTTATATTCTCCGATAAAATAATTCATTCAAATATATTATTATAATATTATATTATAATAGTATAATGTGATAATATAATAGTATAATTTTATAATTTAAATGGTAATATTTTTATAATAAATTCATGGTATAAGAATAAAATGAGGTGGAAGAGAGCAAATTGGATCTGAATTTTTTTTTTGCTATAAATGTTTTTAGTGAAATACATGTGTTTGTGGAGGGAGGATGTCCTTTTGTTTGGTGCTGAAAATTCTTCAAGGATGGAATGCAGAAGAAAAATCATCCGTATGAATTGGTCAGAAGTGGTATGCTAAGTATTTTCTATAAATAGGGTGCTTAATTAGAAATAAAAATCACACCAGAATAAGAAAATTCTTTCTTTATACCATTGAGCTTATTTCTTGTGAGTATAAGGATAGTTTGAGTGTTGATAACAGTGCAAGATTTTTTCAGCATAATATCCAATAATTTAGACAGATCTAGTATTCTACTATGGTAAAGGATATTATTTTTCTCGTAAATTATGTTATTTTCTTTCAATATTCGTAAATAATATTATTTTCTTTCATATTCCATATTATGAAAATGATAATATTTCATTTCATATTCCTAAATTAAAACTTATTACAGTAAGTATTGCTTCTATAACTTCTGAAATGATCAGAAATTCCTTGAGTTTTGCGCTTCATCTAATATCATTTCACCGGAATATTGGTCTGAACTTTCTTATGAAATTTTTACCTTTTCATGTCGGGGTACTATTCATACGTACGGTACTATTCACGGGGTATTATTCACGAGAATTTTTTTTTCTTTTCTTTGTCCAAGTTATCTTTTATGGATCTTATTCTTGAAATTAGATCCATATTTTGATCTTCATATTGACAATTTGAATATTCTTGAACTCTGGATAAATTGAATTATAAATCTCTAATATTTATCCTTTATTTCACTGGATTTGTTCTTTATATCATTTTTCATCATCCTCAGTCCTAAATTGTGGTGAAAGTTATCTTTGGCCCGTAGTGCAAAGATGAACTGTTGATTGATGAATATCTTTGGCCCGTAATGCAAAGATAAGCTGTGATTTATGAATATCTTTGGCCTGTAGGGCAAAGATGAACAGGTGTTTGGCATGATCATAACTATTGGTGATACAAATGAATATCTTTGACTCATAGTGCAAAGATGAATTATTGATTTGAAATATTTATTGATTGATGTTACAGGGATAAAATATTGATGATGGACTTTTAAATCATACAAGATAGTAGGCTTCATTCTCTACTTGACTCTTCTAATGGATTGTTATTTTCGCTACAGTTGTTGATTTAAAACTTGTTGTCCATAATATTTTAGCTGATTTATTAAAAACTAACGATAATTTATTCTTCATTATCTTAGTCATAATATTCTTTACTGAGCTAGTTGAGCTCACCCTTTTCTTCCATTGTTCTCTTCAGGAAATGAGAATATCGCGGGGATTAGTAGGGGAATGGAGTGATGGTCCAAGATAGAGCTGTAGTAGTTCTCACTATTTTGTAAAATAGTGTGATAATAATTGTAATTAATGAGGACTGAATTTGAGCGTTTATATTTCGTATTATATACGATCTGTATTAAAGCTCACAGTTTGTGTGGTTGTATTTTGCACGACCGTTTGATATAAAAAGATTTGTATTTGGATTCTGTACCATGTATTTGGCGACTCAGAATGGGTTGTGTATTGGACCTATTTTGGGGGCGTCACAAAATGCATAATAGGATAGTCTTATAAAGTGAAATTGTCTCTTAAGTTGTATTGCATAGTGCAGAATAGAATGTCAAAAAGGATATGTAGAAGCCTTGAGATTAACCTAGGAGTTCATGTATGCGTTCATGCATCTCTCCATACACAGATACTTACGAAATCCATATGCGTTTCAGTCTCTTAATTTTATTGCTGGGGTAAAATAGAAAATTCTGTTTTTGATGGATTAGATCTATGAAGTTCTTACATCATTAAGTCTATGGCAAAAGGAGGATAAGTTCCTATCATAATGTTTTACTCTAATTAAGAGAATTTTGTTGTGAAATCGTAGTAGGTATTTGAAATTTCACATATGTTCGTATGAATTAGTTATGAATAAATTTTGTGTTGTTGAATAATTGACGTTTCCAACTTTGAAAACTGCAGTTATGAATTCATTACTTATAGGGTCTTTCGCACCAACTCTGATTTACAATACTTTACATATGATGATCATTTCATGCAAAAATGTATTGAAAAGTTTATATGAAAATAACTTATTATAAAAAAAAATATTTTTTGCATCGAGATTTTAACAAATTATACAATTTGTTATTCAAACTAGCCCGTGCAATGCATGTGCTACCAACTAGTTTTGAATAATGCTATTGGCACAATTTATACACAAAAAATTATATGCACATAGTATAAAAATTAAAATTAAAAAAATGTGACATATAATTAAATATAAAAAAAATAAATTTCATAACGAAAGAAATAAACTCATCGAAATAAGAATCAAATTTGAGACTTTTGGGACCTCAGCATGGACATTAAGTACTCAATTGGGAAGTTAGTTACTTGGTCCCTTAGTTGGATAATACGTCATTCTTTCTAAAATTAGAAATATAATTTGTTTTTTGAGGTTAAACGACCGTATATTAAATTAAAAATTGATGCGAATTTATTTTATTTTAGTTGATACAATTATTATAATTGTATAGTATATAATAAAAACTATTAATCGTCAAATTTATTTCATTCTAAACTTTTATGAATCATATCAATTTTGAAGTTTAATATGCACCTTAAAAATTAAATTATATCTCTAATTTCGAACAAATGGATTAATAAAAAATTAAATTTTTGAATAGAGAGAAAAAACAGTTACTTCAGTGCCTCAAATTTTGGTTTGGCCAATTTTTTCAGGAGCAATGCTATTATCACATAATTCTCACATACACACATACATCATGTGGGTCCTCCGCCTGACGTATGTATATGTGTGTATGTATGTAAGAGTTATGTGATAGAATTTATGTAATAGCAGCATTATTTTTTTTTTCAGTATCTGCACAATATTCAACAAACATAAGCTTGAGTTTGACTTGTATTAGCATAAACTATTGACAAAATCTCGAAACCTTTTGATAGTAGAAGATAGTAGAAATGAAGGTGAAAATAGAATGATTCTTTTTGGGATAAGATTCAAAAATGCCCCTAACTTTTTCCCCGAGGTCTACCGAACACCCTAAACTTTTTTTTTTCTAAAAAATACACTTGACGTTACAAATTTTGGGTCAACTATGCCCCTGCTCCGTTAAAACATGCCACCTAAACAAACTCCGTTTACACGTGGATATTTTTTTTGCTCAGATCCATTTTCTCTCTCTAAATCCCCTTACCCTATTTATCTCTCTCTCTAGAAACTCTGTAATCTCTTTCTCTTCCCCCACCCCCTGCTCTGTTAGGACATGCCGCCTCTGCAGCTTGCCATGGAAAACAGCTCTGCATCCTTCTCTTCCTCACTAGAAAAATCCACATCCTTCTCCTGCTCAAGTGTCAAGCACTTTGCGGAATTGGAATTCGAAGTTGAGACAATGATATACAGTTTATTAGACTGCAAATTCAGTAAATATAAGTTCGAGTGCTGACAGAGACGAGGAGGAATTCTTCCAGTTAGGTAATTATCTGAAAAATCAGCGACCCAAAGTGAGCTGTAAAGCCCGATGTATTGGGGAATGGTACCGCTAAGAAAATTGGAAAAAAGTTGAAGCTATATCATTTCGGTTAGATATTGAAATCCAAATGGAATAGGGCCTGTGAGGTGATTCACCACCGAAAGTTTCATCCTATTCAAATCGAGAGAATACACCACTGGATTATAATCCACTGTGCAATTCACACCCTTCCACCCACACGGAGTCTGATCACTCGAATTCCAATTCCGCAAAACAACATTGCCGCATATACCCATAACTGTCTCCCACATAACGTCCTCCACATACTTTGATGGTACCAAACCACCCACATATACTGCCTTTTGGAACATGCTCATTCCATTTGGAAGATTAACTATAAATTTAATCAAATTCTCTTCTCCATTCCCACAACTCTTGCTCTTCCACCCATCAGAAGCAATTTGAAAGAACACTGCTTCCCTAATTCTAGAATCTGACTCCATTTTCATTTGTTCATACTTGGAATCGATCCTTGAACCTGTAATTTCCCTCTTTGACACAGCAGGCAAGCAAACTTGTTCAAAAAACCAATCTGCAAGCAAGTTTAATGATGAATCAACTTGGTCCTTGCTCAGCAAAGAACCCACTGAAGCTTTCGGACTTTTGAGCTTTTTAACACTATCCTCCAACATTGCCAAGAACCCACCTAAATTTGCATCACAATGAAAAAACCCAAATCATAAATTTCAAGAATTATATACTCCCTCCATGGGCAGAGTACTTGTTTGAAAGAAATTCATCATCACAGCCTCATAGAATTATATACTTCATCCATTCCCAAAAAAACAGAGAAATGCAAAAAGCAAAGCAATATGCATATTCTTCATCACACCCACACACAAAATGACATCAACCGATTAAATTAAGTTCAGAAAGCAAACTAGAAATTTCAAAAAGATTAGGAGCTCAAACATCATCAAATCATCTCAAAATCAACCCCAAAATACAGAAATTTTGCTAAATCGCGAAACTCCAAAAAAACCCTAAAATCTTATTTCAAATCCAATCAGATCATTCCATTAGAGCTTGCAAATGACTGGGCTTTGTTCCCCAACAAATTTCGAGTAGAATTAGACCAAAATCAGCAACAAAAAGCTCAAAATAATGATCAAAAATCTCACCTCAAAAGTATAATAGCGAACTTCGTATCTCAAAGGTAATTTTTAGCCAATTTCTTCATCAATTCAGGTTCAAATCTGATAAGGAATAAGCGAGGAAAGGCTGATGTGACTTTGATTTGGGTTTTTTTTATCATGGAAGTTTCGTATGGTGCAGATGAAAAAAAATGGAGGAAGGAGATGATGGAAATGGAGGAAAGAAATGATGGAGGAGGAAGGAAATGGAAGAAAGAGAGAGAAAATGGATCTGGATTATTCTATTTGGTGAAAAAAAATTATCCAGGTGTCAGCCATGTCGCTAGAAATTGTCTAGTTGTCGGTCTGTGTTAGTGTATGTGGCAAGTCTGTTAACTTCAGGGGCAGAGTTGATCCAAAATTTATAATGTCAAGGGCATTTTTAGAAAGAAAAAAAAAGGTTTAGAGTGTTCAGTAGACCTCGGAAAGAAGGTCAGGAGCATTTTTGAACCTTATCCCGACTCTTTCTTATAAAATTAAAATATTTGTATTCAGTTATTTTATTAGAATAAAATGAATTATTTTTATTTTTACAAAATTTGTAAGGGAGAGTATGAAATAACTTATTATAACTCAAATAAAATATTCCACTATCCATTTCATTCCTTTCTCTATTCCATTTCTTCACCAATTTTATTCCTTCAATCCAAACATAACATAGCTATATATGATTAAGCCAATTGAAGAGCTTATTCAAATTAATTTAGTTTGCTCATTTTATGGGTAATTTGATCATTCGTTTATAATTTTTAAATACAAATTACATAACAATAATATATTTTAAAATACAATGAATATAATTATTATTTAATATATATATATATATATATATATATATATATATATGAATCTCACAATAAAACAAAATAAAAATCATAAAAAACATTAATATAGTATTAAGTTCTTCTTGAATATCCTCAAAAATAGACTGCCAATTCTTGAGGTGCAGCAGGTACCCAGGCATAATTAATATTTAATCATATGACTCTTCGGTCAGGCGTAATTAATCATATGACTCTTCGATACATAATAATAATAATAATAATAATATTATTATTATTTCTCTTACACCCACCCTTTATTTATATAGATGTTGAGGCAAGACAAGTCCCAGACTTCATTAGACGATGGCAGAATGAAGTATTAGTAGTTACGAGCGGAATCTTCTCGTTTTGTTTTGTTTTGTTTCCGACAGGATAGGGAAAGAGTCGAGTAGATCAGGCTCGACGACCCGAAGAAACAAGCACTAGTTTTTATGTCCCTTTTTTTTGCAAAATACTATGTATGTATGCGGTTCACCAACAAATATTTTGGTTGCTTGTGACCCATTCACCTGGATGTAAGTGCTGTGCTGATACTGGTAGGGCGTGGTCATAATAGCTCAACTCGGAGTCGTGCAGAATAATCGATCAAATTAAGAAGTTAATGTTTGCCACTAAAAATGAATAAACCTATACATTAACTTTAAATTAACATTATGAAATTTATTATTCAATAAAAAAATGCATACTATACATTAAAATAAGAACTCAAACACTTGACATAATTTTTATTTATTTATCTTGATCTTCACATAATATATATAGAGGGATTGCAAGAGTTATTTCCTTATAATAATAATATTTTGAGAAATTATAAAAATACACTTTTATATATGACATCGGAGGAAATGTATTCAATTATACAAAACCACGTCGTTTTAAAGGCTAGCCCTTACCTCCCTTTTTGCCATATAAAAATTTAAAAAGTACTCCCTCCATCCCAAATTAACTGCAGTTTTTGAGAATTTGTGTTGTATCAAATTAATTGTATTTCACTTTTTTCTAGACAATTTCTCCCTCCGTCCGTATTAAATTTTCTAATTTTTTTTAGGACGTGACACGGTAAATGTCATATTTCTATATTGGAAACTACTTTTCTTTTGTTTTTTCACTTATATTCTCATACTCCCTCCATCCCTTAATATAAGACATTTTAGATAAATATTTTTGTCCCTTAATATAAGACGTTTTACAATTTCAAGTAAGCATTAATTGCTCAGTTTTCAATATTACCCCAAGTAATAAATATAACTTTGGTTCTCTCACTATTTTTGGCCCAATAAACAACACTCTCTTTTTTCAATACAAGGGCAATATAGACAATTGATATTATATTTAATGATATACAATCATTTCCTTAATGTTTGTGCACAACTCTAAAACGACTTATATTAAAGGACGGAGGAAGTAATATTTTTACTCAACTTTTGTTGAAAATTGAAGAAATGAGAAATGATTTACATTGGGGACTAATGAATTATTATACCACTTTCTCTCTCATATTACTGGTATAACATATCTTCTATTTAATATATGACTCTATATATTCTTTTTCTATATTCATTCTAGCTTTTATTACTTATTGGAAATATGGGAATAACAAAAAGAATGATTTAAAAAATTAATTCATATGGGAAGAAGTAATAATATTTCATAGAAAAATGGAGAAATATTTTAATTAATAAATAATTCAAAAGGGCAATTTAGATAAATATATATATATATATTTATATATATATTATTAATCAACGTGCCGAAACAAATTAAAACATTTATTTTGGGACAAAAAAAGAAAATAATTATAGTAAAAGTTTACCGTTTTCATTTATTCCTTATCCTCATAAGTGTTTAATCCTAAATATACATCTAAAAATGAGGAGCTTATTTCTACGTGCTTTATTATTTGTGCACAAGAAAAAGAAAGGAACAAAAAAAGAGAAGGAACCCAGTAATGGAGTATATGAAAAGTTTTTAGGTGATGAAGTGAGCTTATTTCTAAGCAATGCTACTATCACATAATTTTGGGTAACATAAAATTTATATATACACACATACATATATGCAGGTCCTGTATATCACGCAAGACTCACGCAGTGGCGAAGCCACAAAGTAGCTTATGGGGTCAATCGATCCCACTGGAAAAAAAAAAATTGTTCTATAATGTAAGGTAAATTTTAAAAATTTTAAATATTATATATAAATCGACCCTACTAAAATTTTATAAATTTTCTATTATACGGGGTCAAATTAAAATTTTATAACTTTGTCAATCAAATTTTAACCACATATGACTCATATCCTCTCAATATATGTATATATCTCTATAATATTTTAAACTAAATAATAATCTAATTTATATTATTTTTAAAAATAAATAATAAATTACTTACTTATGAACAGTTGTGATTAAAAAAGTCTATTATGAGTCAATATAGTATTATATACCATATATTATTACTTATTATATTTTTATTGTAATATAGTATATATATATATATATGTGTGTGTGTGTGTGTGTGTGTGTGTATGGCCTGAAAGTATAAAGTATTAAAAAAAATGATTCGGGGGTGCTGCCCCTCAACCCCTGCCAAATTATTTATAGCTTAGTACTAGTTTCGCCCCCACTAGCAAATATTTCTGACTTCGCCACTGGCTCACAATATGCATATCTGTGTATGTGAGCATGATGTGATCCAAAATTATGTGATAGTAGCATTATTTTTTCTACTTGCTACATGGGAGGATTTATTAATTGTGCAGCAATTCCAAGAAGTTCTTATTTCACAATCACCAATCACCATTATGTGGGAGCTAGTTTATCTTGAATACTCCCTCCATTCTTATATGTAAGTCGTTTTAGACTTTTTTTGTTATTTCTAATTATTTGTCGTTTGTAGGTTATCTAGGAGAATTGATCACTATTTTTTTCAAATTGCGTCTTATTACTCCACTTAATTTTTTGATCCATATTTATCCTAGAGAAAGGATGAGATAAGTGAGGTGAAGGGTATTATAGACAATTGATAGTGTAGTTAATGCTTTTCAATCATTTTTTTAATTCTTGTGTACATGTCTAAAACGACCTATATTAAGGAACGGAGAGAGTAATTTTAAATACGAGTATAATAGTGCTAGTAATAAAATTGGCATAGTTATTAGTAGTATATTTTTTAATAAACGTGTAAATGGTCAAAATTATACTCCCTCCGTTCATTAATATAAGACGTTTTAGATAAAAAAAAAATTGTTCCTTAATATAAGACGTTTTACAATTTCAAGTAAGCATTAATTACTTAGTTTTTAATATTACCCCAACTAATAAATATAACTTTGATTCTCTCACTATTTTTGACTCAATAAATAACACTCTTTTTTTCTAATACAAGGGCAATATAGATAATTGATATTATATTTAATACTATACGATTATTTTCTTAATGCTTGTGCACAATTTTAAAACAATTTACTAAATTAAAGGACGGATGGAGTATATAGTTTGAGATGGAGGGACTACAAATTTTATAAAAAGTTTGTGCCTTGCATGAGTTACCGATCTTATTCAATTTCGACTTTCACGGTTTTAACCCAATATAGGTAACTTAAAGCATCCCATAAAACAAATTCATTTATGTCAAATTTTTTCTTTTTTTTGGTTGCATAAAATATATCTACTTTTAGTCATAATAGTATAATATGACAATATATCTCAAGTTTACTGTGACGCCCCCAGAATAGGTCCAATCAATCCAATCCATTTTGAGTCGTCAAATACATGGTACATAATTTAAATACAATCTTTTATATCAAAAGATCGTGAGCAGGACGACCATACAAGCTGTGAGTGTTAATACAAATCGTATATAATACGAAATATAAACATTCAAATTCAGTCCTCAATAGTTACAATTATTATCACATTATTATACAGAAATAGTGAGGACTACTACTGCATGGTCTAACTCTGCCTATCACTCTGTTCCCCGACTAGTCCCTGCAATATTTTTATTTTCTGAAGAGGATAATAGATGAAAAGGGTGAGCTCAACTAGCCCAGTAAAGAATATTATGACTAAGATAATAAAGAAAAATTTATCGTTAGTCTTCAACAAAATCAGATAAAATATGATGGACAACAAGTTTTAAATCAATAACTGCAGCGGAAATAACAATTTATCAGAAGAATTAAGTAGAAAATGATGTCTACTATAATCTATGATTTAAAAGTCCATCATCAATATTTTATCCCTGTCAATCAATATATATCTCAAATCAATTATTCATTTTTGCACTATGGGCCAAAGATATTCATTTGTATCACCAGTTGGTCATGTTCATCTCAACACCTGTCCATCTTTGCACTACGGGCCAAAGATATTCATCAGGTAATCATTCATCTTTGCACTACAGGCCAAAGATATTCATCAAATAATCATTCAACTTTGCACTACAGGCCAAAGATATTCAGTTATATCATCATTTAGGACTGAGGATGATGAAAAATATTTTAAAGAACGAATCTAGTGAAATAAAGGACAGAGATTAGGGATTCGTAAATCAGTTTATCCAAGTTCAAAAATACTCCATAACAATTAATTGTGGAGCAAAATTTAAGAATGAAAATCAAAACTTGGATCCAATCAAAGATATGAACCATAACAGCCAACTTGGACAAAGAAAAAAAAATTAATTTTGCTGTGAATATTAACGTATTCGTGAATAGTGTCGTATACGTAAATAGTGTCGTATACATGAATAGTAACCCCGATATGAAAAAGGTAGAAATTTCATAAGAAAAATCATAATTCGTGAATAGTACTCGTAAATAGTACCGTATTCGTGAATAGTGCCGTATACGTGAATAGTGTCGTATACATGAATAGTAACCTCGACATAAAAAGGTAAAAATTTCATAATAAAATTCATACCAATATTTCGGTGTAATGATATTGAAACAAATAACATCATTTACGAAAAAATAACATCCCTTACATCAAAAGAATAGTACTTCTGATTGAAATATCAGATATAATGCTGAAGAAAACTTACACTGTATAGCAACACACAAAATATCTAAATACTCACAAAAATACGCTCGATATTATAGAGAGAGAAAACTTCTGATTCTGGTGTAATTTTTAATTCTAACCTAAGCACCCTATTTATAAGAAAATGCTTAGAACGCCAAAGCAGAAAATTTAATAAAATATTAATATTTAAAAAAAAATTCCTACGCACACCACATCGCTCTCATCATCACACACAAGTGGGTCCCACCCACATTAAAAACGGTTTTTGTAAAAAAATATTTATACCCCAAAAATTAATTATTTTGAAACTTCAATAATTCATAATAAATAGCCCTTTTATCAGAAAAATTCAAATATTATGTCCATTACATAGAAAATTTAATTATCTACAACTTTGTAGAAGAAAGTTTTTTCAAATTCCAAATAAAAAATGACCAAATTCACATACGGATGATTTTCCACACCTCCATTCCGACAAAATACTGATAAAACACCTCAGCATTAATTTCTTCATTTATATTCACAATGAATAAATATTTTCTTATCATATAAATCAATAATTAGTTATTCATAATAATATTATAGAACTACAATATTAACAACCAGGTTGTTCTCAGGAAAGAGGGGGCTTTTCGATAAGGATTTCTCCTTACTGGTGCGCAATTAGGTGACCAAACCTCTCCTAGACAGAACTTCCTTACACATTGCCAATAATGCTATCTAATAATATTATTCAAATAATATGAATTATTGATCTGATAATGAAAAATACTGTGTAGTAACAATTATTGAATTAATAATAATATAAAAATACTATGCAATACCGTATGCTACTGTGCAACAACGCGTATTACATAGCTTTAACCACCGGGTATACAACAGTGTTAACGGTAATCGTTACGCCGTTATTTATAGAAAACTCATTCTTGTCGTTTTCTTCATCCGACAATTTTTCGTTATGGGACCCACAAATGGTTGCGCCGTCGTACGAATATTCCCCTGACAGCAATAATATTCCACGACCAAACGAATATTTTCCGACAACAATGAATATTTTATAACCACTTGCTTATTTTAAAATATTTGCGCATTTTACCCATAATTTACCACATTAATCAAATCAACCCCTTACTATTTCAAAATAATATATAGAGAAAATTCAATTTTATTCATAAAAATTGGAGTCTTACATTTACTACTACTTATTACTATATGTTATTGTCATACCACACTATTAAACTAAAAACTTTTAATTATTAAGGGTATATTTATAATAAAATATATTATTAATATTCATAAATATTACAAATAAGGCTCCTTTTTATAAACATGTTTGTTATAATCCTAGTCATATGTTTGCTTTTTATGGGATTAGTCATGGGATAATTTAAAATAATTTCATATTATGTTTATTTTTTTCAGGATTAATTAAAGAATTGGATAAAAAATATCGTTTGAACTATTATACCATTACCAATATTAACATATTTTAAATTACTCTCCTCCGTCCCAGAATAAAAGTCCTTATTACTATTTTGGGTAGTCCCATGTTAAATGTCCACTTTCCTTTAATAACCAAATTTGTACACAATTTTTTCTATTATACCCTTAGCATTAAATATCTCATATTTTTCTTATTATAATTCTCTCTCCATATTCAATAAGTATAATTAGTTATGTGCTGAAAATATTTTAAATTGAAAAGCTAGAAAGTCACTCTCTCACCTACATTGGAAATCTCATGCACTTAATTTGTTTCATTGATTTTTTATTCCCACCACGGAAGTTGTTTTATGAGAATTGAATGTGGAGTTTATCTACGAAAAATTGATTATGCCTACTTTTTATGGAAACACAACAATTTTATTGAGCACTTGGGTTGAATTTCAAGAAGTAGTACATATATATATATATTATTAAATGATTAATTAATGACATTATTATGAGTAATTTTGTCATTTCATTCCTCTTCTTAATATGCGTGAAAAGTCCACCAGGACTTTTTTCCTAGAACGGAGGGAGTATAATTTAAACTTGTTTATACATCAAAAAATGATGAATAATTAATTAGAAACTTTTAAATACTAACATGTAGAACTATTATATTAAATAATCCATCATCTTAAGCTATTTTTTAATCCCAGAACTAATAGTACCTAGCTCAAATTTAAAAACAAACAAGACACTTGAAATTAATAATCTTATTCCAAATATAATCCTTGCAAACAAACAAAGAAAAAAAGTATAAGTTTGTTCTTACATATTAAAATATGCATTCGACACTTCTATACATAATGCGTTTCAATACAATAAGTCTACAACGACCGGCGGATTCCGACCGGAGTGACGACCAGCTGAAAATTTATTTTTATTTTTTGCTTTTAACTCCCAAATAGTTAATGTGATTTATTGGAACTGAAATTTTTACAAAATACAGTGATTTAGGTGTCATTTGAATACATGTAAAAAACAGATTATACAGTCTGTGCAACCCTGTTTTTTACATGTATACAAATGATACCTAAATCACTACATTGTGTAAAAATTTAAGTACTAATAAATCACATTAATTATTTGAGAGCCAAAAGCAAAAATAAAATAAAAAATCCGGCCGGTCGGTATTCCCGGTCCCATAGAAGGATTCGTTTTAATAACTTAATTTTAGAAAGAAAAAAAAACTATCCATTAAAATTTAATAATGAAATAAATTACAAAATACTAAAAAAATAAATGAAGCATAACAGTGCTCTTTGCTTGCTAACCAGTTACCAGAATGATAATAATAATAAAAAAGTATGCATACATATATCAGGTGTAATAATATTGGCTCATATGACATGGTGATTTTAGGGGTACAATTAGGGGCCTTGCTTGAACAAGCTTAGGTTTAATTTTTGGGGTAGGAACTTATTGTAGAATATTCCCTACCAAAATATGGCTTTAATTAAGATTACATGCATATTAATAATATTGAGTATAAATTCTGTACAGAGTACATGTAGAATGATAGGTTTACATCACCCCAATCATGTTGTGCCACACATCATCATGTAGAATCATAACTTAATACTTTTCCAGCAGCAACAATCTTCAAGCTTCACGTAAGTCCTGAGAAAATAACATATAAAAGTAAAGAGTTTGCAGTTATATAAGTAGACTAGACTTGAGATGAGAACAAAATGAATTATACGAACACCAACAATAAAGCCTTCCCTCAAGTCAAATTATCACTGGCAAATTGGCAATTACAGAACGAGTGACTAAACTAAAATATAAAACAGCTAACAAGTTAAGACTTCAGAAATTCATACTTCTAATCAAGCATTAAAGCAGATGAAGTTCAATAGTGTGCAGTTCAATGACAGTAGCAATAATAAAGTTGACAACCCAATTGAAATAGAATCAATCCTCAGTTCAACTTAATTGAATAAACAAAAAAACAACATCAATGGCCCACATCTCAGCATTGCAGGCTTATAGCACCAGTTTTCACACTCTATAGGAGGACACCTTAAAATCAATCTAAACTCCAGAATAGCACAGCACTTCCAACACTCAACTCCTCATTCCAAATTTATGTCATTGACTCCATATTCATCAACCTATAAGATCAACGTATCACTGTGGCATACATAAAAATGAATCCTAATTGAACTACAATTACCATTACCGTGACCACTAATTTTGTCACCAAACTCAGAATTTGACATTGTAGAAAATAAAATGAGGGATGAAGCTTTGGCGGGAAGATTAGGTCCAGAGTTTAATAGAATAGAAAAGTAGGGTTTTGAACAATTTGGGGAAAATGAAAATACGGTATTGGAGTTTATGTGGACTGATTACTTACCATCAATCCATCTGAAATCCTAATACTTTTTGAATTCTAGCAGATCAGAGCCAGCCATGCATCTTTAGATCTTGAGATTACCTACAAAAAAATGATGAGAAGTAATGAATAGCTATTTCCTACACATAAATTAAATGATAAGGGGTTGTCTCTTACTCTTCTCAACGACTGAATCAACTAGGGAAGAGAAAGAGTCAAATTGACTGTATATAAAACATTGTATTTAATAAGTAAACTCGTGACCGTAATCGAGCATACTCGGATTGATTTCATGACGAACCCTTCGAAGGAATTCGAGCTGTTCATGGAGAGGACAAGCAGATCAAATCTGACTCGTTTGAGACCTCGAGTAGTTTATATTGCTCAAATTCGCTTCATTTCCTTCGCGAACTCGAGTCCCGTTTGCCTAATAACGAGTCGACTTACAAGCCAAGCCCGAGCCGTTCGGCTCGGTTTACAGCCTTAGTTATGTTATATTCATCTTCGATTTTAGAAAAGGAGTATAAACTTATTCTATTATGTAGGCCGAAGAGGTTACATTGTATGGAACTCTTGCTCATATTTGACATGGATGGATTCTTTCATGTATTTATGCACGTTTAGAGAATTACTGGATATATGTATAGATTTTTCATGAAGCAATGTTCTATAAATCCTTCTACTCGTTTTGACAAAATCGGTCCTCTACATCTACTGCCTACCCTTGGTCTCTCCACATTCTTGATTTAGCCCTAGTCGTTCATCCTAAAATTTGTTAACTTTTATTAGATCATCCCTGAAGTTTTAAAAATTATATATTTTATCCTAAATTTGTCTAAGAACTGACAGCAAATATGAATCTAAAATAATCGCTAGTAATGATACTTAATGAAGGAATTCAAACTCTCAATATTTGAAAGATATTTGTTACATCTTATAAAGATATTTGTTATGTCATGTAAGATTGTTTTTTTTAATAACTTTCCTTTTCAACTTAGAATATTATCATCTAATATGATTTATATAAACAAATATTAAATAAATAAAATAATACCTAGGAAAACGTATGAGCTGCCCACGAGGAACAACGAACCCAAGCAGGTTGATTGGAACTTCAACAACCGCTTTGATATGAATCACATTAATTCTTGATTGGTACTTCCACAACTTCTTTGATGTGCAAGGCAGCAAATGGAGGATGATACTAAACGAAATGAGCTTCATAACTGAAATACGGATATGAAGTCATGCATGCTTAAAGAGTTTCATGCTGAGCCAATGGAAATAAATCATAACAACAATCATAGGAAGTGTCAACGGGACCAACCAGCAGTAATATCTGTGGATACAGAGAAACCAAAGTCAGAAGTTCAGTGGACTCCCAAATTAATTCATTATTCATCCAAGTCAAATATGTTTAAAAAAGAACTGCATTGCAGTTTTTCTGGATTTTTTTTAAGTGTATACATGTCACAAGCTTCAAAAGTAAATCTATTGATGATAACTCATAACTATCCTACTCCTACACAAAGATAACTATGATCAGCAATTCTTTCAACAAGACTAGAATGACACCAACATTTGGCATATTGTTCTAAAAAGTAAACCAAGATTAAGGTAATGCTAGGTTGTTTAGAGAGATTTAATTCTCCTTAAAGCTATTGAATTTCAATAGGGTTATTTTTCTTACTTCTCTTTGGGCTTCTTCTATGGGGACTTTTAGAGGTATCTCTATTACTGATTTATGTAGAGATTGGAGGGCTGCACTTTTTAAGTGCTTTCTTGTTTTTGATCTTTTAGTCTGCTGGACTTCTTACCTGAAGATTACCTAACCTCCCTACCTGAACTACTAGCAAAGGAGATGTTATATAAGATGGTGAGTTTTCTTATCAATCTTCAGTTTTTATTTATTTTTTAATAAATGCTAATCATTATGTTAATCCAAAAATAAGCAACTAAGTTTAGTCAATACCCTAATAGAAAGAACTAGAGAAAGGACCGACCTGAGACTGACATAAAACAGGCACTTTTATATTAATGCTACAAAACAAGCCCCTCTCCCCTTTACTGTTTTCCCTTCGGCAAAAAAGTATGGGTTTTAATGCAAAATAATTAATAATAATGTTGAAGCAATAAAATATCACCTGTCACTTTGAATCGCTGCTATGATGTGATTTTCAGATCTCGGAAGAAACTTAGATATGATTGCAGCATAGAGGAACCCCAAAAAGGTAATGAAGCCAAACACAGTATATATCCACCCTTGCACTCTTGACGTGAAAGTTGAGACTTTCATTGACGCATGTGATACAGCTAAGCAGGCCTGCTCAAGCTTAAACAGTTACCGACATCAGTCTTAACCTCACTACTCGCAAGTTAATTATAATCCAGAAGGAGATGAACATTGAATTTCTGAACACCCTGCTAGAAATAGTTTTTTTTTAAAATAAAATAAAAAGGGACTTTGCTAGGCACTGAAAGGAAGTCCAGCATGATAATTGTCATTTGTCAAATAGTGCCAAATTAACTTGTTGATTTAGTAACATTAGCTTTGCTTCATCACACGCCATATAATTATAATACTTCACTGTCAAATAATCAAATCTAACTTGATGCATGAAGTTGTATCCTCTCAAGTCCAATAAAAAATAGTAGTACAAATTGTACATATATCAGACTTCCTCAGACTTGATGATACTTTTTAGTCCAAGCAAGCGGATCACATATCCATTCAGATTGCAATTAATCACAAACCCATGAAGCTCTAAACTACTTTTTCATTTTTCAGGGCTAGGAAAACAGAACAAGAGCTTAGAAGAAGAAACAGATTACCTTGATCAAACCAGAACGGAGGGTGGGAAATAATTCAGTTTCGAAGTAGACTGTCTAATATGTTTCAAGTTCAGTCAGTGATGAACCTCATAAGCAGGTCTTACTATAAGAGCTCAATTTCCTACAACATTTTGAAAAATTCATATAAATTTCACAAACTTTTTTATATATTAATCCATGGAAAAAAAATACTACATAAAATTAGAGGGCACGGGAGGTGAGAGCACCTCACGTTGTTGCGTGAGTTGTCCCTTATAATAGCACTGTTTTGAAAAATTACAAAATACTCTTTTGTACACAACATGGGAGGAAGGGTATTTTTATATATTCAATTACACAAAATATAAAATGTTAACATTTATTTGTGGTGTTCCTCACCTCTCTTTTTGCCTATAAAATGTTAACATTTAGAAAACTTATCCTTACAATATATGCAAGCGTTAAGGCCAATATAGTACCAGTTGTAAAGCACAGGGTAAGTTGAAAAGCTGTTTGGGATCTTTAGTGTTTTTGTCTGATAGTTGGCATCTCATATGTGTGGTGTTACACATATGAAAGATCCCACTATTCTGATCTGGAGTATGCCTCTTTGCTATTGTAAATTTTCACCTTTTATACAATCTTAAATTTAGCAACAAAAAAAAAGTTGTCCACAATTGTTTGATAATCTACAATGAGGAAGGATTCAGTTTGCACTGAAGGTACCACAGGATTATGGCAAGCCCATAAAGAATGCGGACGGAAACAAGGAGAAAAGACAAAAGCTAGTGACAGATAAGCCCCTACCCAACTGAAAAATAGTTTGCAGTTAAGTCTGTTCTTTTCATATGAAGCTACAAATGGTGTGTAGATATTCAATATCGGTTAGATGCAAAATAACTTTCCTTCTAGGAGATAATTTCGAAAAAAGAAAAAAAATGCACTATAGGCTTCAACATCTATTGATTACTCGCTTCTTGATGTCTTCTCATCAAAACCTTCAAGAAAGGAACCTTTAGAATGATTAGTTACTTGATATTCTTTGCATCAGCAATCTCCAAAATTCGTAATGATGGATCCTCGTCAAATTTATTCCTGATCTACAGTCTTGTGATGATATTAGACTACAACGGTTTTAACAAATTCCTGCAAAATCATTAATGCGCAAAGTCATGAATTCATAGGGTTAGTTATTTTTGTCTTAATTCATTCTTGTACAGATTAGTTGCATCCTTGCAACTTTCCTGTTCTGCACAGTTTCTGACCCAAATTTGTTGCACCTTTTCTTCAAGTATTTAGCTTGTATTCTAGACATATCCACCAAAATGCAACAATTACAGACAACGTCTCGGGCATATAACAACAGATAGTAGTAACTAGTAAGTTTAAACATCACCATTACCTTCTAATCTAGCCATGAAAGCAGCTCACCAAACAACAACTGTTTAAGTAGCCAACAGTTTCCATTGTGTTTTTTTTTCAAGCATGGGTTTAAACACTAAGTAGAGCAGAAGATTGCCATTCGAAGATTGCCATTCTTTCTTCTTCAGAGGCTATTTCACAAAGATGACAAAGTAATTTATTTTTAGGGGATTCTTCAATCTCTAAACAAGACAAATATATTCTTCTTGCATATCATTGTTGAGGATGGGTCTATAATAACTTCAAAAGTGAACAATAAAGTAGAAGCACAAACTAATAAACACAAATAAAGGCGTGAAATTGTCAATTTTTATTCAATCGGAGAATTCAAACAACACATATATTTGTGTGTACGCAAATGTTGAAGAGGTATTACGACAAACGAATGTAAATGAATTGGGGAATATTTAGGCGCCACTCTTACCTATATAGGAGAAGATCTACAGGAAAGGTTGCCGCAGGATAGACCGACGGTTATGCACCGATGGAAAAAGAGAGAGAAGGTCGGTTCGTCAGGCACAGCCGGGTGGTGAATTTAAGGTACACTAACGGCAGGGATTTTTATTCTTACTTTTTTCTCCTTTTTGGAGGGCGCTTAAATCACATAAATCAATACACAAGTTAAAATGATAAAAATATCTTTAATATACTTTTTTTATTTTATTTGAGACTTTTTTTATTGTCTTTTGGTCTCTCTTTCTTTTTCTTCAACCTTTCAATTTCCCAATAAATATGCAATAAATACCATTGGTTGCATAAGGGCACATATGAGAAACTATTATAAAAATTATATTGAAATTCTAACATATCACTTATTTTGGAAAAAAATGTTAAGCCTAAAAAAGTACTTATTATAGGACGAAAATAATATTTTTTAAGGACTATGCAATTGTGCGGTTTATGTCTTAGACTCGATGACTTTTTGAAATACAAACCGATTGGTACATTATAATAAATTACACAAGTACAATTTTTAATAACACGGGACTACAAATTGATTCTAACTATTACAATTATAATAACATAAAACTATAAATTGTTTACAAAAATTATAGTTTGGTTATTTCTACCTTAGAAAATCTCAAGGCGATACGCCCGACAGATGTCTATTTTTACTCTTAGGATAGATACTCTGAAAAGAGTTTTGTTCTGTTGTTTGTTGATGAAAAATTTATTATATTTTTGTTGTTCTCTAATTTTGACATGGTTGTTTATAAGGTTTCCACTTCTTGATAATTTGCATAAATTCCATAACTGTCACTGGTGGGTATTGATTGAATACCAAAACTACTTCAGGAAGCGTTTGTCATCTAAAATTGTCATCTTAAATATCCGGTAATATGGTTAGTCATTTATATAGATTGTATTTGTTACATTGGTAATCTTACATTCTCGAAAATCAAATATATGATAAAGTGTTAAGATTCACGGTAATTAAATAACCAACAAATAGGTGGTTATGAGATTACCACACAACAGTCCTTTTCTCCAGCAAACCTTAAGTAGCGAACCAGGAATGAACCGGCTATAGCGACTATTTTTTCCGTCGCTAGCATGTAAAGCCGACGACATAGCTATGGCGACGGTTCAAATCGTCACCATAGCTCAAAAAAACCGTCACTATAGTCGGTTCGTTCTTAGTTCGCTATTTAAGGTTCGTTGGAAAAGGGGGACCATACCACACAATAGTCATGTTAAAATTTTTATTTAGACAACTTAATTAATTACTTTGATAGTATTTTGATGATTGTTAATAATTACATTTGGCAATAGTCATATAGATGAATTATTCAACTAAAATTAGTACAAGGATATTTTAGTAAAAAAATAAATATTATAAAAAAAATATACCTAGTAAATTTGAATTAATACTAAACGCTCACAACATTAATTATCGATAATCACATATATTATGTCAAACATAAATGATACGACATGATCATTTTTCATTAGTAATAACCAGATAACTAATAATATATGTTTTAATGGGTACATAATTATTTGTAACAAAATCCCCTCAATGTATTCAGCCGTTTCAATTCCATTTGCCACGTTAATATGATATTAATGTTGTAACAAACTTAACCGATACACATAATTAATAACTGTTGCTTAATATTAAATCAGGGGTAATTATGTTATTCTTTTTATTTTATATTTTCCAATAATCTTGTAAAATATATATACTCAACAAACTCAATAAATTACTTTACGACAATGACAATCAACTTTATTGAAATACAGTTATAAAAAGGTTATAAGTATATATACAGCTGTGTATACACAGTAGGCCTATGACGACGGTTTTTTAGACTATAGCGACAGTTTATGTAAAACCCTGAAATTTATGAAATAAAAGTATTCAATTTTTTAGTAATTGGTTAAATTGATAAAAATGTTATAGTTATGGTGATTTATGAAAATTTTATAAAATAAGCAAGTGATCATAAAATATTCCTTGTGTCAAGGAATATTATTTTTGTCGAAAAATATTCGTACGACGGCGCAGTCTTTGGTGGACCCCACAACGGAATAACTGTTGGATATAGAAAGCGACAGAAATAATATTTTTATAAAAGTACCGGCAAAATTTTTACCGTTAAATTGTTGAAATACCTGGTGATAAAAGTACATTAATACGCGTTGTGACAAAATAGCACACGGTATTGCATAATATCTTTGATTATTGATGCTTACGTAAGAAGTCACTCAGTATTCAATAATTGCTATAGTAGTTGCTGAACAGTATCTCATATTATGTATTCAATTATTGTCACAGTATCATCTGCACAATACTTTAAAATAGTAAATAATAATTGACACAACACAGTTATTCGTATTATTATTATTAGCATTATTGATAATGTCTATAAAGTTCTGTCAAGGAAAGAGGTTAGGTTATTTAATTGCGCGCCACTAAGGAGAAATCCTTATCGAAAAATCCCCTATTTCCTGGGAACGATATGGTTGTTAATATTGTGAATTATAATAATAATGATGAATTGTTGATACAAATATTTTTTGTGTTGGGAATATTATTGTTAATGAAAATCGACATTTATTTAGATAATAGTTGATTTTCGGATGTTAAATTGACCAAACAAAAAATTAATCGAATAAATAAATAATTAATATATGGTTAACATGTGGGACCCATTTATGGGTGGATGATGAATGTGAGTGGTTGCAATTAATGCAAATGGTTGAATTGGTGAAAAAATTAGTCGCCGAACTTGATTTTTCTTCCTCCTAAATGCATTATAAATAGCATTGCTCCGATGAGTAACAGAGAGAAAGAACACCACAATACAAAATTTTGATTCTATAATATTGCGAGTATTTATTTTGAGTATAAGGGTACTTTGAGTGTAGTTTATAGTCCAAGATATTATCAGAATAATATCTGGTGTACCAGTCGAATCTAGTTCATACTAAGGTAAATGATATTTTTTTTAGTAACGGATGTTACCTTCTTTCAATACTCATAAGGGTTGTTCTTTTATTCCTTATTAATCCGTGGGAATAACCTGTCTACGCGGACTACAGCATACCTGGTGATTTATCATTCATATTAATTCTTTATTAATCTGTGGGAATAACCTGTCTACGCAGACTACCGCATGCCTGGTGATTTATCCGTTGTATTCATTCTTTATTAAATTGTGGAAATGATCTGTCTACGCGGATTACCGCATGACGGGTGAAAATTCATTTGCAGTTTCGTATATTATTTTATTTCAGATTCCTAACTCTAAACTTACTATGATAAGTATTGTTTCTATAATTTCTTAAATGATTAAAAATTGCTTAAGATTTTCGTTTCATCTAATATTATTTCAATGGAATATTGGTCTGAACTTCTTATTGAAATTGTAAACTTTTCATGTCGGGTACTATTCATTCGGGTACTATTTACGGGTTACTATTCACGAGTTACTATTAACAGGGAAAAATATTTTTTCCATCTTTGCTGTCCAAATATCTTTAATTGGATCCATATTTTTATCTTCATGTCGATAATTTGGATATTCTTGAATTCTGGATAAATAAAATTATAATTCTCTAATACTTGTTATTGATCTCACTGAATTTATTATTATCTTTGATTGAATTCATGTTTTCATCTTCATGTCGATAATTTAGATATTCTTGAATTCTGGATAAATTAAATTACAAAACTCTAATATTTATCTTTATTTCACTTGATTAGTTTTTTTACATCATTTTTCATCATCTCCGATCTTAAATTGTGATGAAATTTATATTTGGCCCGTAGTGCAAAGATGAGCTGTTGATTGATGAATATCTTTGGCCCGTAGTGCAAAGATGAACTGTTGATTGATTAATATTTTTGGGCCGTAGTGCAAAGATGAACAATTGATTTATGAATATATTTGGTCCGTAGTGCAAAGATGAACATGTGTTTGGTATAATCATGACAACTGGCAATACAAACGAATATCTTTGACCCGTAGTGAATGGATAATTCGTTGATTGAAAATATTATTGATTGGTGTTACAGGGATAAAATATTGATGATGAATTTTTAAATCATAGAAGATAGTAGACATTATTCTCTACTTTACTCTTCTAATGGATTGTATTTTCGCTGCAGTTGTTGATCTGAAATTTGTTGTCTATTGTATTCTATCAGATTTTTCCTTGTTCAGAACTAAGGATAATTTGTTCTACATTATTTTAGTCATAATATTTTTTACTGGGCTAGTTGAGTTCACCCTTTTTTTTATTGTTATCTTCAGAAAATGAGAATGTCGCAGGGGACTAGTCGGAGAATGGAGTGATGGTCCGAGTTAGAGCTGTAGTAATCCTCATTATTTTATAAAAAATTATGATAATAATTGTAATGAGAACTTATTTGAGTGTTTATATTTTCGTATTATATACGATTTGTATTAGAACTCACAGTTTGTGTGGTCGTATTTTGCACGACTGTATAATATAATAAAGATTTATATTTAAATTTTGTTGAGTGTATTTGACGACTCAGAATGTGTTGTGTGGACCTATTTTGGGGGAGTCACAGTTCGCCTGTCGCCATAGACTAAAATAGCTATAGCGACGGGTGAACCATCGCCTATAGCCCCAAAAAATCGTCGCCATAGACAGTCATATGTACTACACAGATGTGTACATATATTTTTCCCATTATAAAAATTGAAAATTATTTAAATAGTCTTATTAACTGTTATTTTTTTTGTTTTTAAAAGTTAAATAAATTAGATTTCTTTAAAATTTAAAAACAATTTTAAACGCCAAAATTAAACTTGTAGTTTGGAAATAAATATAAATAAACTCTTTCATTTTTAGACAAAAAAGGGTGTGCATCATATAACACGGTGCGGGGATTCACACGCAATCGCCACACAGGACTTTCACTTTACCGCTCAAAATTAGGGCTTGTTTTTAAGCTCCAAAAAGCCAAAGACCCTCCTCGCAGACTCACAGTATTTGTATGCAAATGTGTAGGCTCGTCATCACGATACTAATGCGCAGAGTCGTCATCACGATACTCTGAGCTACTTGCTACCAGTATTTTGAAGCGAGAATGGCGAGCGACACAGATTTGAGCAGCTGGACTGATCTTCTCCATTCATCCTCAAAACTTGTCGAAGAAGCTGCTCGTTCTGCTCAGTTCCCTCCTCTTCAGGTCCGTATGGTTCCTTCTCAAATTGAGCAAAAAAAAAGTAAATCAATATGAAATAATGCTCTTGTTCTTCTGTTTCTTACTTCAAAGGTTTTGTATCGTCGAAATACTGGTTTCACATGGGCTATGCAGTCCGTTTTAGACTTAAATTCATTGATGTTTTTGCAATTATTAGATTTCTTACGAAAATCGTTTGTTTTTCAAATCTTAGAGGAATTTTGATCAATTAGAAGCGCTGTCGAAGAAATTGAAATCAAAAACATTAAGAACTGAAGCCCCGTCTCAATCTATTGCTGCTACTAGGTATTTATCCAAGCCTCCCTCTATATATACATATCCCCAATGAACTCCTGCTTGTAAAATGCTTGGTTTGCTTGTCGAGAAAATGTAGTGGAATTGAAATTAAGCTTATAACATGTTTGCTTGAGATGATCTGTCCCGAGTCTTCTACATCTGATTGAATTATCAGCAGCCTAATGAAGATCAGACCATAAATTTCAAGGGCTAAAGGTGTTTTGATGGCTAAATAATATATTTGCCTGTACTATTTTATTTGCTTGAATTTGCAGGCTACTTGCCCGCGAGGGATTAAATGCCGAGCAGCTTGCTCGGGATCTCAAATCTTTTGAATTGAAGGTAAATTCAATTTGGTTATCTTAAACTGTTATGATTGAATTACACCCGGCTATAAAAAATACTTGATGTGCTCTAAAGTTGAACATCTACTGTAGTATCTCTTTGATTATGCAATTTTTTGGCATTTTAGACTTCGTTCTTCTTAGATAACAAAATATGCAGATTATTAGATGGCATTTTGCAAATGTTATCTATGTCCATGCTCATGTAAAGATATAGATTTCGGTGTTACGGTGTATTTTGCTTAATCATAAATTCTCAACTTACCTTTTCCTTGGCAACCTCATTTTTTCGCGAACACTCATCTGGTAAGTAAACACATAGAAAATGTATAGATATAAGACTGTAGGAATGTCGTTTTGCATGGCATGATGAAAATAAAGGTTAGAGAACATGGGCATCTCATCACTATACAAATTACGTGATAATTTTTTTCTTCAGCAAGGGCATGTTCTAAGAGATTTTTATTTTGGGTAAATAGGTCTAGGATCATGCGTACCTAGTTTTGTGCACTATTGGTGAGCTAAAATCCATACTTTTGTGATGGAGGACAAGGTCATTAAGATAAGGGAAAAAGGATGTAGAGGAAGGGTGAAAGCGAACCTATCATTGCTAGGAATTTGTAAAAACACACACAATGACACAATCTCTTAATCTCTAAACACACACAAGGGCACCAAGCCTTAATCTTAATTAATATATTAAACTTTAAATTACAATGATGAATAAACGGGTGTTGTTGGCGTGAGGTCCATCCCATCCCACGTTGGGCGCCTCGCCTTGCTTGAGGTGAGTCTCCTTCAATGAGGTGCACCCGAGACGCGGGCGTCATCGAAGTTGTGTAATTTTTTTTCTTCTAAACCATCAATTGCAACCTCTCCTCCAAGTAAGTCTCTCCCTTTTCCTTATCTCTTCTCCTTTTTTTTTAATCTTTTCTTGCCTAAAAAGAGGCTATTTTGCAAAATACTAAGGGTTTATGCTACCCAATTTTTTCAGTAACTTTGAGTACTTACTACACTATTATTTCGGTTTACTAACTTCTTAAATAATTAAATGTGTGCCTCACTTCGATGAGGTGCGCGTCTCGCCCCTAGGCCCCAAGGAGACCTTTGCACCTCAGTGCACCTCACGCCTTAAATAACAATGAATTTATAAACCATAAAAGCCCTAAGTTTAGTATAATTTAGGTAACCTAGTTACATACAAAAACAAACTCATAATTATTCTATATTATATTTAAAAGACATATAATTTTATCAAGCGTAATCTCCTATTCTAATCAATAAAATCTTCTTCTTTTATAAAAAAAATATAATTTTTTCGTTACTATTTTTTGATAAGAATTATTTCCTAATTGAAATAACCTAATTAAGATTAATTTGTCCATAAATAATAATATGGTAATACCCTTTGCGCTTTCTAGTAACCTTCATGTCCGATTCCACATCATTCTCCTTTCCATTGAGAAAAATTTGTCAAGCAGTTTTGAAATAGGGAAGAATCCATATGTTTCGATCTCTACTCCACGTGTGCAGAAAAGCTTAAATCTCGTTGTAATCACATCACGAGCGACCGATTTACCAAAATATTGCAGACTTGGTATGGTTTCATTAGTCACTGGTTCAATAACGAATTACAAGTTGTCATTTCAAGTATTATCAATGTAAAGTTTGCGTATAGGCAAAATTTTGCATAATAGGAACATGTAACGGATAAATCAGTGAGAAATAACAATGTAATAGAGAAATCAAGCAGAGATAACAGTAGAATTTAATTTGATGAAATGTTGCAGGCTTGGCAAGGGACATAGGTGTCAAGTCGCTAAGTCGAGGTGAGTTGGTGGCCGACTGTTTAGCTGACCAGTCTACTAGTCGTCCATAAAACAACAAATCATTTACAATACTGGCTATATATATAACTTTTCAAATTACAATTAACAAAAAAATTTACAAGTTCACAATCAATACTATTAAGTATCATTGATTATAAAATTGAACTTAGGTAGAACCCCAATTAGTATAAATTAATTGCATATACTAATGTTAAGAAATGTTAACGATAACCATTAAATATATATTATATGAGCAAGAACATTTGATTAATATATATATATATAGATATATATTTATATATAAGTAATACAATATACTAGTCCTTGTTCAAACTTATCCCATTTAACCCATTTGCTTAATGCAAAAAAATAAATCTCATATACCAAGTGTTATAAATCTCTCTCATAGTTCCACTATCAAACATGAAGTGTGCAATATTTATTATTTACAGTCAAACAATCCAAACATATTAAATTGGGTTGTGCAACTAAAACGGTAATATCGATTTTTTTCTGATACCGAGCAAACAGAACCGGTTTGGTACCGGTAGTTTTTTTGGGTAAATACCGGTTTAGCAAGAGTAGGAAAGGTATCTCATTTTTAAAGTTTGGTAACAGCCGCACCGAATTACATTTCTATATTAGATATAATATCTATTATTTGCAATCTGCTTTCTCTCACTATCCACCACTCATTTGCCGACTTTATCCCACTATTTTCTCTCTCTATCCGTTCATCTACTGACATTGCCCACTCTCTTTGTGTGATTCACCTTCTCTCCCTATACCACCATATTTCTCATTTCTCACACACTCATCTATTAGTACACCCATCTCTCTCTTCTCACACTCAACGAATCACACACTAATTCTCTTACTCTTTCTCATCTTTCATTAACACAGATCACACACAAAATTTTCTCTTTGTTATTTCCCATACAAGATCACATACACAAGATCAGTAGGAAAAAATTTATTTATTGAAAAGTTATTCCAAGATTGTGACGACTCGAACGAGCAATAGCACCTTCTTTTTCTCCAGTGTTTGTTGCTGAAACTATGATCTGTGTACTTGGATTTTGAGATCTAATTTTGGGTTGGATTTTGTGATTTGGTACCATTTTTGATGAAATATGAAGCGGGTGTTTGTTTGGATGAATTTTGCATTTGGGTTGGTTAATCTTATGAGATGCACTGTTTCTGACTTATTAATTTGCACAATTGATTCTCAAAAGGTTTGAAAAAAATAGAGAAAAATGTATGTTGAAAAGAGATATACACTGGTACCGAACCGACTTCTATCGGTACAAATATTTTTGAGTAAGACCGGTAACCGGGTCGGTATAGTTTTTTTTTATCATTTAAACACTCCTAATATCAAACAACCATTTCACTTTATCCCACAAACACCCATTCTATGAAGCACCAATTTGGACGGGACATAGACACAACTCGATACGCGACACGAATACGACATTTTCCAAAAAAAAAAGATACGAAACGTCGGCGGCACATTAATTTTTTTTTATATATATATATTTAATAATATAAATGTATTTTTTACAATAAATAAATATAATTATTTAGCCAATCACATATCATATATGGAATAAAATTAATGTCAACAATTTTTTAATGTTAAGTGTTAACTTTTAATCAATTAGGCGTCAAACATATATGTAATAAAATTAATGTTAACACAAATTGATAGCATACTCAATTACATAACTTTACTCCTTACATAATTTTATGCAGCGAATCACATATATCATATATCAAATTTATGCAGCCAGCAGCCCACAGTCAAAGACTAAAAAAAAAAAACAAAAAACGGAGCAGCTGGGAAAGAGAGAAGCATATCAATCAACATATATATTAAAGCTAAAAAAGGAGAGAGAGACTCAACTGAAAAACCAAAAGGAAAAGACATACCTTTTCTAAGGGTCTGGGTCGTAAAAGCCGCGAAAGGAGAGGGAAGACGAGGTCAGAGCAGGCGAGACGAGCCGTGAGAGGAGGCGAGAAGAGCCGTGAAGTCAACATGAGAATAGAACGAGAAGAGAAGTCGACTGGAATGTTTGGTTTGCGATGCGATTTGTATGAATTAGGCTTTGAAGGTACAAATTGGGTACCTTTAATTAACTTTTATCTTCTAATTCAAGCGCCAAAATTTATTTATTTATTTTAAAAAATTACTTGGGCGTGTCCCCAGCGTGTCCTAGCTTGTATCCAGTGTGTCGGAGCCTAAAAAAAAAGAAAAAGAAAAAAGTAATTAACGAATATGTGTCGCAAACGCGTCGGAAGCATGTCAGAGCGAATTTGTGTCCGACTCGTTTCCAACACCAATTCGTGGCCTTCCTAGACATGTTTCATTTCTTCATCCCCAAAACATATCAAAATAAGGTACATTTCACATACTGTTGGAATCAAATCACCAACCCACTTACCTAATCTCTGACCCAAACTCGATCGTGAAAGAGATTAAGAAGATGTGAGGAAGCAGTCGGAAGAAGGAGATGAAGAAGCGAACCCCTTAAGACCCCCAAACTCGATCGTGAAACTCGGTACAATTTTTCTCTTGTGCGTTGGGTCGTAGGTTGTAGCTCGTTCAATTAGGTCACCCAATTGAGTATACTAGGTTCTTTGTCTAAAGGTTTGGGTCTTAATTGGGTGGGTTATGGGTCAATTGGAATTGAGTTTGGATAAATTAAAATTGGGCTTGTTATTAAGTTGTTCGACTAGAGAACAAATCGGTCAAATCAATGATTTGAACCGACAACTGCTTACGTCACACGACTTAGCTATTGCAACCAAGTTGAGAGCTCGACTTGCACATCCAGCAACGAGTGGATGACTAATTGGTGACTAGTCGGCGCTTAAGCGATGACTTGATACTATGGCAAGGGGTAAAGGGTGAGAAAAGAATTGAGAAGATGTCGGGACTTGGTGCTTCATAGCATTTGGTGGAGGATTTGGAAGGAGTGGAATACCCGTTACCAAGAAAGATTTGCGAGACCTTTGGTCCATATTAAATTTCTGTTTAAGAGCCTCATCCTTTTTTTAATAGGTTTTTTAGGTTCTTTGTGTAAGGTGGGGTTTTGTTTTTTAATTTTTGGGGTTGTATGCTGCGCGTGTACTTTGGTTCACCATGTTTTGGTGCTTATAATGAATTTGTTTACCTATCAGAAAAAACCATAAAAAATTCTTTAGATGTTTTGGGCATTGAAGTTAAATTCTAGTGTTTTAATCTTGGCCAATATAGTGATGCCTCTTTCTCTTTAGACATCACCAGTTTATATGCATTAATGTAGTTTTCTGACAACGTTGTACTGTTGTAAGCATATTTTCATATTTGATGCAGTTTTTTTGTGCTATATCTTTAGCATTGTCTTTTGTTACACTGTCTTGTCCTATTATTTATTTGTTTATTGGGACTCACATTTTTTTTTCATCTTCAAGACAACATTTGAGGATGTTTTTCCTGCTGAGGCAACGAGTGTTGAGGAGTATTTGCAACAGGTATTTCCAGTTCCACCCATTTAATTAACAAAATAATCTTCAATGAATGATGTCATTAACTGATATGTTTCTTTTTTTCTTCATGCACCTCTAAATCACATTAATTGATGTTTCTTCTTCTTTTGGGTGTTCTTTGAATCTTATAACAATATTTAAAACTTCACGCATTAGTGGGTATATGATAGCTTTTGTATGGTGCTGCACTCAGGTCCATGAAATGGCAATGGTGTCGGCTGTCCAGGAAGCTCAGAAGGATAATGTTAGGAGCTTTAATGATTATATGATGACAGTTTTGAAGGTTAGTGTGCTAGAATAAGTCCATATGATGTTCAATCATATTCCCTCCGTTCCAAAATAAACGTCCTAATTAGTTTCGGCACGCTAATTAATTAAGTTGTCTAATACCTAAATTACTCTTTTTGATTACTTATTAATTGAAGTATTTGTTCACTTTTCTATGACTCCAATAATTACTTTTTCATTTTTCTATGAACCCAATAATTGTTTTTTTCACTTTTATATGACCCTAATAATTACTCTTTCCTATGTCATTTAATTCTCTAGATATATTTTTTTGTAACTCTCACTTTGCGAATAAGTATATTAAATAGATTATGAGGGTATAAGAGGAAAAATAGGATAAATATAGTTACTAATATAGAAATAGGACATTTATTTTGAAACATCCAAAAAAAGAAATTAGGACATTTAATATGGAATGGAGGGAGTATTTATCTTTACCGTCTCTATTTAAAGGAACCTCTTTATATGTGCAATCCTTCTCAGTTTTGCAATTCTACTCATCTTTTTTTTTGTAGCATCATGTGAGTTTCAATTTGATTATCATTACTATATCTATATCTACTTATATGTATATATTTATATATACATATAACCATTTTTTGGGATAAAATTCCAGTTGCTTTTCTTTGTAAGTCGACTGGAATATTTTCTGAGCTACATTATATGAACTTTTGTCCATTTTTTCCTCAGATCTTTTGACTTTTTTATACTATTCCAGTCTCCTCTTTTTAAAGTAGATTCTAAGGAGACAGTTCATTTTTATTCTTTTTCAAAATTCAGTGTTTGATCTCATCCCCTCAAATGTTAGATGATTCTTTCTCTTTTTAATTCCACCCACAGAGTATAGTAGTTTTTTTTTCCTTCCCGAATTCAACAAGTTTATTTGCATTGTGCTTATGTGAATTGAGTAGCCTCACTAGAGATTATGTAAACTAAAAAGAGCAATACATATAGTTTTATACTTGTTCAAAAAGTTTCTTTTCTACACATTAATGACTTTCTGCTTTGCCAACCCCTCCCTTAAAAACACTGGCTTTATGACTAGTTGAAAGAGTTTACTTCTTTTTGATATGATGGTAAAGGATTGGATGGAGAAGTATGAACCAGATGTATCCCTCTGTAAAGTGTAGAAGTACCGTCGTCCTTACAAGTCTATCCCAAAGTATTTACATTTAAGTGAAACAAATTGATGAAAGTAGAGTATATTGTTAATGCTTCTTATTTTTTTTTTGCGCTTAATGCTTATTGCTGTATGGTATTTGTTGTGGCAGGAGGATTGGCAAAAGGAGAAACGGGACTTCCTGCAGAGCTTGAGTCGAATTGCAACATTACCCAGTACTAATATAGGTGATGCAAGCAATGGGGTTAGTCATCATGGTCAAATAGTATCTGTGACTTCGAGGTTTCAGGTTTCCCCTCGGCCATCTAGTATGGAGCTTGCACCTCTAGCTGATAAGCCAGTGGTTGAGAAAAAAGCTGCAGTCTATGCTGAAACTGTGAAGAATCTGAATGATGCAAGGCAGCGTGGTTTACCATTGAAAGTAAGGGTTTTTAATTAGTCAGTTGAAGTTCTTCCTACACCACCCCAAACACAAAATTTCAAATACTTCTTTTGTTGGTATTAAAATGATAATTGATGGTGCTACTGAGAGGTCAAATCTCCTTCGGAGGATGTAATATCCATTTGATTGTACAATAATGGATTTCATTCATTGTATCATAATACTAATATTACAATTTACAGCCTATTTCTAGAGTCAGCTCTTTGATTCTTATTTGTTAATCTTTCTTTCTTTTTTTTGGAGGGGGAGGGGGAGGGGGAGGGGGAGGGGGGGGGGGGGGGGGGGGGGGGGGGGGGAGGGAGAGGGTTATGAGTCTTGGCTGGAATCTACTGTACCAGTTGTAAAATTCATTGAGGTATTTGACTTGGAATGTAAATTTATTATTTTTGTTTCTTAGCATTTGTTGGGTACGTGGCATGCATTGAGGGTTATAATAGGATATGTGCCCCTGTTTCTGGTGTTTCTTTGCTACTGTTTCTGTTTTTGTGTTTTCCCAATCTGGTGTTAAAAGAAACCAATAAAAGGAAGGCAAGCACTTATCAACATAGCCGATGTTTGATGCATAAATATATGGTGTAATTTCTGGGGGTTCCTAGGAGTTGTTTGTAATATTTTATTTCTGTACTCTATAATAATTCTGGCGTTAGTGTATCCCCCTCCGTCCCCCTCTTTTTTTGGCTGTAAATATTTGTGCAGATTCATTCCGTCGTACTCTCAACCATATTTCCTAGATAATTGATTTATTTTGCTAGCTTGTTTCAAATTATTACCTATTCCTTCTTGTTAGCCTGCTACAGCTTTTAAAAGTGCTTTTGAAAGTTTGGGTCTGGACACACCTGGTGGAATATCAGTCAGCATGCAAAAGATATGGCACCTAATTCAGGTATTGACCTTGCAGGATTCTAATTAAATGCATATTGCATGATTTTCTTTGTAAAATTTGTTTTGAGTGTGGATGAACTGAATTTTTCAACAGACGCTAATGGGTGAGGATTCAACTGTGCAACAAAATGTTTGTAGAAAAATATCACTAATAATTGGTGCAAGGCGCTACCTTGAATGGGGGCATGAGAAACATGTTATAGAAACAATACAAAATCATCCTGCTCAGGTAATAAATTGTTCTATTCCCCCCCCTCTTCATATATTATTCTTAAATGTTTCCATTCAATTCATTAGAGCTCTACTGCGCCTTTGCCTTCACAGTCCCCTAATCAATGATTGAATAGGTCATTTGTATTCTTCACTTCGTGAGGTCAAAAGAAGCTACTTTACTAAGTTACCTTTTGAAGTAGAATTAATGTTTTATGGTTTTAATTTGTTTAATAAATATATGGTCATATTTCTTTATCAACTCTGATTTTTATTATAGGCTGCTTTTGGTGGAGCGGTTGGAAATATGCAATGCCTTTCTTCGGGTATGTCAGCACTGTTTATGGTTTAAGTATAAAGGAGCTACATGGTGCGAGCCATGAGGATTGTTATGCCATTTTTGAATACTTAATGTATCTTTTGTTTTATTCGTCATTTTTGAGGAGTATTTATCTGTATCTGTTACTAAAGAATTGTGGGGTTTTGTTATCTACAGATTCGCTTAAGGGACTATGGGGTTCTTGATTTTGATGCTGGTGATGCTCGTAGGCAGCCTCCTGTTGATACCACTTGGCAGCAGGTCACTGATATGATCTTTTGGCAATGTTTTTTTTGCTTGCATCATTTGCTCTCAGACCTTTTATATTCTTTTGGAAAAGTTGATCTGATTGTTGACTTTTATATTACAAAATGGGATCTAAATAAGCAATAAAACAACCTTTCCTTTTAATTTCTTAAGTTTTGATTTTTAGATTTTAATATTGATTTGATTACATATATGTAGCGTGTATTCATTGTTTGAGGTTTTCTGCTATGCCTTTTTTTCTTTATTTTTTTCAATTGGAGAATCATAAATTTTATGGTCTTTATTTTAAGTAATTACTATAATTTTCTGTATTTCATGTTACGATGCAGGCATCTCTCTTATGTACATGAATTTTTTGATTATTTATGAACACTGTTACCTTTATTTCATGACATTATCCTGCATTATTGACGAATTAATTCACGTATGGAATACTTCAGTCTATTGCTTAATGTTTTCATTTCTTTAGGCAAGTTGGCTTTGTTTAAAGTTCTCACCAGACTCTTACTTTTGCCTCGTAATGGTGACTTAGAAAAGATGAGAGGAAGTGGAACTGTTTTCCGGTTTAAAGATGACCATACTTTGTCCTATCCTCTTAGTTGGAGGTGCACTGTCAAATCACAATTGTCATATACTTTGTATATTATTATAATGTCCATGAAGTTTATATTAATGGAGTCTTAGGTCAAAGTTAATCCTATATTTGGAAAAATTGCGATTAAAATTACTTCCATTCCTCTGCGTGACAACAGATCTATTTCTGCTTAAGAACTGGGTATTATGCTGAAGCGAGAAATGTTGCGTCGTCTTCTCGTGTGTCACACCAATTTACTCCTCAGGTACTGATTCTTCATTGCTTGTATTTGTTAGGATTTACTTGGCCCTCAGTCATTTATCTTTCTATCTTGTCAGCTTACTGAGTGGATTAGCACTGGAGGTATGGTGTCAACAGAGACTGCAGCTGCTGCTTCGGAGGAATGTGAAAAAATGTTAAGGATGGGTGATTGAGTGGGTCGAGCTGCATATGACAAAAAAAAGTTGCTCCTATATGCTATTATATCTGGTTCTCGCAGGCAGATTGATCGCCTGCTTAGGGAACTACCTACTCTTTTCAATACAATCGAGGATTTCTTGTGGTTCAAATTGTCTGTCGTGCGAGAAGATCCTGGTGGATCCTCTCCTGTTGTCCTGAACGAGGGATTCTCCGCCTACACTTTAAATGATTTGCAGGTGTACCTAAATAAATTTGAACCATCATATTATACGAAGAACGGAAAGGACCCTCTTGTGTATCCTTATATTTTGTTTTTAAGCATACAATTGCTACCAGCTGTCCTATATCTGTCCAAAGATATGGGAAATGAAGGATATAATATAGATGCTTCTCATATATCAATTGTGCTGGCGGACCATGGGATCCTCTCTGAAGGTTCTGGAACAGGTCAGAAATTAGGGGTGATGGATGCTGTTGCAGAGGCATCTAGCATAATTAGGCAGTATGGGGCTGTGTATTTACAACATGGTAACCTTTCAATGGCATTGGAATATTATGCTCAAGCTGCTGCTGCAGTGGGAGGAGGGCAGCTGTCATGGACTGGGAGAGTTAATGTAGATCAGCAAAGGCAGAGAAGTTTGATGCTGAAGCAACTCCTATTGGAGCTGTTGTTACGTGATGGTGGGATCTATCTTTTACTCGGTCCAAGGGGTGCTGGAGAAGAAGGTGAACTTGGAAGATTTTTAACAGATGTAAAATCAAGGCAACAGTTTTTGCTTCAAGCTGCTCGCCAGTGTCAGGAAGCTGGGCTGTATGACAAGGTGATAATTCTTCTCTCCTTTTTTTTGGGACATTGATTTAAGTTTGCAATATACAAATTGAACATCATTTTGACCATTAATTGAAACCTTTCGTCTGATGTCTTGAATTTTGCTCTCATTTGTCTCTAAATCAACATCACTTGCTGTCAGGCTTGTCAGCATGTGTTGAGGTGATCAACTAGGCTCCAATAAAAATCCTTATATGTCCACCCAGAACAAGGATTTATATTTGTTTATTTGAACATAGACAAATAGGGCTGCAAAAGGGCCCAGCTAAGCTCTAAGCTGTTTGGGCTTGACTAATCTGAAATTTAGTTGTCCTTGAGTTCATTAAGCATAAGTTGACTTGTTCGATCTGGCTGAACACATGCTTGGCTTTATAAAAAAACTGTATGAAATCTCCTTTTTCTATTGAAAAAGAATGCTAAAGTGAAGCTCATGCATTAACCGCTCAAATTCATTTGCTGCCCTAACAAGTTTAATTCAGAATTGAGTACTACCCAGGGGACATCCCATTAATAGTGATCTTTGTTTCTCCCAACACCCCCCCAAAAAAAGTAAAATAAAATAAATAATGACTGGAGAGTTAAATTAAAATCAGTTCATAGCCATCTTGCTGATTGTGATCTTTCTGAGTTAGGTATTAAGGGGTTTAGTGTTACATACTTTGAGTCTAATTTCCCCCATTTTGTTGTAATCTCTCTTTTTTATTTATAAAGTATTCTTTTATATATATAAAGAAAGAGTCTATAAGTTAGTACCTGCACTTTCTTATGGTACATATGTTTATTTTCTCTGACATGCTTCCATCACAATCTTCTTGAGTTGTGTTATCTTTGTATCATATCCTTCTTTTCCATCGATGTAACTAAGAGGTGTTAATGTGAATTGATTTTTGAACAATTTCACCAGGAAACCAGACTCTTCATAAAGACGATTTAAGAATCCGATAATGAAAAATATTATTTTAATTCTCTTCACTTGTCAACTGAGCATCAAGGACCAGTAGATTGGTTTCTGTGTACTGCATTTTATTCCAAGATAATCAACAATCATCAGCTTTATTCCTTTCGACCCAAAGAATTACGAGAAGTTACATTTTGCTGACGTCTTAGTTAATTATATGATTTGAGTGCCATGGAGCAGTAAATTAGGTCACATTTGACCTGAAACTCTTACTTTCCCGTTTCCTTCAGTTGAATGATTTATTCATTAGTTTATTCCTTGATAGATATATGTTAACTTAAAATTGTTAAAAGCAGCAAATGAGTATTTTTCAGTTTCTTTAAAGAGTGTTTACTTATTTTTATTGGTTCATGTTAAATATTGTCTTCAATACTTAGAAGTTGTTGCAAAATTTTGAAGGTCTTCCGTCATGTAGATCTGTGGAAACCAAAGCAGTATAGGATAAATTATTTGATGATTATTTCTCGTCCCTCTCCTTTTCATAAATGTTTCATTTGGAAGTTCGTTACTTTCTTTTGAATTTAATCACTGGCTTACATCCATCTAATGTATCGTATATTCTCCTTTTATTGCAAATCAATCTTCAGTCCATAGAAATTCAGAAAAGAGTTGGGGCATTCTCTGCTGCTTTGGATACCATAAACAAGTGTCTCTTGGAAGCAATTGGTGCCCTATCACGCGGGAGATTGGATGGCGAGAGCCGGACTGCCAGGCTTATTCATTCTGGAAATGAGCTTGTGGAGACATTCAAATATTATCCTGAAGTCAGGTTGTTTACAACTTTGCTTTTACATTGCAGCTTTTTGAACCATGTCGTGTTTTTATTATCATCATATGATTTTTGGTTTATGCATTTTGATTGAAATTGTTAGTAGTGTTTAAAATGAAGTGCAACCCATCAAATGCTTATAATAGAAGGAAATGTTTTTCTTCCGCTGCTGAGTTCTATCTGCAAAGTTACCGATTCTTTTTCTTCAAAGTCTAGAATCATTTCCTTTGTTATTTTCTTTGACACAATATACTGTTTTTTTTGCTATAACTACTGTTGAATAAGAGAAGACCATTTCTCGTCAATGTTTGGGCTGATAATATTGAGATTGAGGGTTCATGTTTGAGGGCTGGCAGGAACCTTCTGCAGATAATACAAAGGCTAGATCTTTATTTTAGGAAATTCTCAGTTGATTGAAAGGCCAAAAAATTTTGAAGCTCGAATATGACAAGAATGTCGACAAATTATAGACCTTATACTTAATTAAGTCATTTTTTTCACCAATTCTTGTGGCTTTTTAATTAATTATTTGTCTTTTATTTAAAGTTTTATAAGTCTCTACAATTTTACTGATTTGTAATGTCCATTCCTTTGTTCAGTCTTCAAGAGAGAGAACATGTTTTAGAGCAGCAAACTGTGTTGCGACAGCTTGAGACTATTCTGTCAGTACAGAAGTTGTCCAGACTAAGTCATCATCTAGATGCTTTGAGGGAGGTAACCAAACTTCCGTTTCTTCCTTTAGATCCACGAGCACCAGATGTCACAAATGATGTGTTCCAGAATTTGTCTTCTCATGTTCAAGCTTGTGTGCCGGACCTTCTTTTGGTTGCTCTTCATTGTTTGGACAATGTGACGGATACTGACGGGTCACTTCGTGCCTTGAGAACAAAGGTATGTCTGACGATATGAAATTTAGAATTTTGTTTTTGATTTCTACCATCTGATCTTTTTACTGCTTCTTGGCTTAAAATGCTGCTTTTTGTGCATCTGGAAATGTGTATGCCGTACTGTTGAACATGTTAATGTGTTTATTTTAGAGTTTCTACTCATTTTGGATAAACTGATTATGCATTATCGTTGATTCTTAAAACCTCTTTATCCTTTGGTTTATAATTAAGAATAATAGTTAAAATCAAGATATTTTTATTTATAGAAAAAAATAAAAAGAGGTTAAAATTGAGAAGATCATGGTGGTGTTTGGTTCTGGCAGTTTGCTTGTGTAAGTTTTGCTACATTGGGCCACCCAACATAGAACATGTATTAAAAACCATGCCTTCTGTTTTCACGGTCGACAAAACAAGATTGTTAATGTATGACTTAATAGTCTGGTGGGTTATTAAACATGACATGTTCGCCATGCCGTTTACACAATTTTTTTAAGGTAGATCATATATAATTTGGTGATTAGGTATATTTCTGCATTTAAGTTTATTAGAATAATACATTTGTGCCACTTTCTTCCCATAATGGACTAATTATTTTTGCCTATGCAGATTGCGAATTTCCTTGCGAACAACTTGAATAGAAACTGGCCTCATGGCTTGTATGAAAGGATTGCTCGAAGCTTGTGATGCGAATGATCATAGCATACAATTCCATCAAGGTTAATCATACATACGTAGGCTCCTGTAAAAAATTGTCAAATCTGTTTAAGACTCTTGTCTATGGCCTAATTTCTAGCTGAATTACTTGGACAAGACAGTTTTGCTATTTGGTTAGGTAAATGTTATCCGCTTTACTGCCTGTGTCGAGACTCGCATAAAAAGGACTGGCTGGATTCATTTGTCATGCCACTTGTGTTAAAGTGGATGGCTGTTGATTATATAGTGTCCCTTGCACGAATGTTTTTTATCCGGATCTTGATGGTGTTCAATAGTGGGGGAGAATGTAGTTTATAATTCAATTCAATTAAATCAAATGATGTGTATACAAAATTTGATTAGAAATAAAATAGTCTCAAAAAAATTGGTCGTCGTTGGTTTTTAATTTTGTATCTGCGTCAGAATGAAGTAATATATCTAGTGGTATTATACAGGTTTTAGAAAGGAGGAAGAAATTTTTGATAAAAAAATTACTTGGGATCGATTGATGCACATATATTGTCAGGATATACGCATATTATTACTGGTGATCCATAGAATCAACAGATGCCGTGCACTATCTTTTGAGGGCCTCTGATGTGCTACAACCGCATGATAATTGGAAGTTGATAGAATATGAGTGATGCTAGCTAGCTCTATATACAATTAACCTCTTCCCGTGAATGCTATACTCCATTATATATATCTACACAAACAAAATGATCCAGAAAAAAGACATGACAACTAATATTGTTAAATAATTTCAATAAAATTAATATTTTATTTGCTTGAAATATTTGGAATAAGGAGAATTTAGATCAGCTATATGATCAAGTGATTTTTTTCCTATTAATTTTTAATATTTCATGCCCCTCACCAGTTTATATATATATATATATATAAACTTATAATTGGTAATAAATTTTTTTTTTTGTGCCAACACTAAATAGATGTATGAGTAGTACTACAAGTAGTAAGAGTGACGGTGGGTATATTTATAATTATGTAAAGGAAGTGTTTAAATCTATTCTAACTACTAATACATGAATGATTGATGATGCATTACTAGGACCGATCAAAAAATGGGTATAACCGAATTATCGAATTGAAATAAAATAACTGATTTTTTTTTGATAATTCAATTATTTTTAACAATTCAATTATATCCAAAATTATTTTCGATTAGATAATACGGGTATCGTTTTTGAGATATTCGGTTAAACCGAATAACCGAATAAATCCCACTTTTTCCTTCTTTTCTTTCTTTGTATATACTACTATTTTCTCTCCATTAGGTTTAAATATATATGTCTGGTTGTGGTACGGTGATCGATGCAGGCTGGGGACACTCGTGTCAACGGACGCCAAACCAAGTTCAAATGCAGCCAAATAATTGAAGAGAGAGAGAGAACAACACAGTGAGGGGGAGGGTTAGAGAATCTTATTGAATAATTTGGTATAGGACTACTTCCTTTCCCTCCAATCATGGACCACGGTGTATGTGGGTTTTTAGATTACTCCGCTTTTCGCTAGTCTCCCGGCGGGAGAGAAGGAAGTAAAAGAGTAGAAGAAAATAAGTTCTCGTCTTCTACGAAACTGTTTTTTTTAATTGTCTTTGTTGCTGTTGCTGCTGTTCTTGCTTTAGCCATTAACCTCCATTATACTCATCTCTCCCTACTTTGTTGGTAGTAAGTGAGCTTTATATGTTATTTCTATGAGGTATTCTCTCTTCCCCTCTCAAAACTTTGGTGGGTATTCAGATTATTTGGTTAATCCAATCAGTGTTCAACAATTCGGTTATTAAACGAAATACAGAATTTATAATTCGGTAAGTCGGTATTCGGTAATTCGGTTATTTTTAAAATTTGTTTAATTTTTCGGATATTGAAATTATGATTATTTCGGATTTTCGGTTATAATCGAATAACCTATTCAGTTCGATTATAATCGAATGATCGGTCTTATGCATCACCCAAATAAATTAGATCTGAAATTAAAATTATTTATTAAATCAACAAATGAGTAAGGTTAGAGATACAAATTATTCTACAAACATTTTATAAATTGTTAATGTGGCATACTCCACCTCAACATATTGATCAACAAATTACTTCAATGTAGTATTCTGCTCCACATAAAATGCTGAGGTGGAGCATGCAACATCAACAGTTTGTAAAATATTTATAGAATAATTTGTATCTGTAACATTATTCATCAACAAATTGATAAACTGATTCTAGATATTCAAAATGAGACTTTGTTCTAAAAGTAAAAGTATTATGTAATGTTTAATTTACAAATTTATTTTGATCCTCTCTATTTTAAATAAATTGAAGAGTCTCTATTACATGGTTTAGATTTAAAATAGTTACATAAAAAAATATACAAAAAATAAAGATTATCCATTTCAGTTGAAATGAACAGAATTTTAGTCCCTTAATTAGTCCTCCTATCTATAAAGAGATTTCTTTGGGAGTGCATATCCTACGAACCAGAACTCAGAGAGTCGGAAGAGTAGTACGTAGTAGCCTAGCCTAGCCTAGGCTAGGCAACAAATAAATTACTAGTAGTATTAAATTAAATTAAATTTAAAGTATGGCAGCCGACCAGAAAATTAGCGAATAATCTCCCAAACAAAGCCCAAGTGGTGATAGTTATGGTGCCATTTGCGTCACAAGGCCACATGAACCAGCTCCTCCATCTCTCCCGCCTCCTCTCACCATACAACATACCCATCCACTACGTTTCCACCACCGCCTACACCCAAAAAGTCAAGTCCCGCCTCCACGGCTGGGACCCACTCTCCCCGACCAAACTCCATTTCCATGAATTTCAAGTCCCTTCTTTTCTCCCTCCTCCCCCTACCCCGGGAGGCTCCGCCCAAATCCCTGTTTTCTTCGGCGCATCAGTGGAAGCATCGGTCTTCCTCCGCGAGCCGGTTGCGGAACTCTTGCGGGCCCTCTCGGCCACGGCCCAAAGGCTAGTAGTTATTCATGATTTCCTAGTGTCTTCAACTGTTCAAGACATGGTGTCCATACCAAACGCCCAGGCCTACACTTTTACGGCCCCTCCGCTTTCAGTGTTTTTGCCGGTTGCTGGGACTTATTCGGAAAGCCCAGCTCAGTCAGTGTTGATGACTGGAACCTTAGATAACCTACCCTCCGATGCTTTCTCGCCGGAGATACTTCACCATATCAGCACACAACTCCCGCACATCAAATTCACCAGTGGTTTAATTTATGACGGATGCAGACAGCTAGAAGGTAAATACATTGATTTAATTGCATCAAAAGATATGCTTCACGACCTAAAGCAATGGGCTCTTGGGCCATTCAATCCCGTGACGGCCCAAGTAACCCATGGAAAACCCCACAAATGCATAAAGTGGCTGGACCAACAAGCTCCAAATTCTGTTATGTACGTATGTTTTGGTACAACGGTATCGTTATCGGATCAACAAGTGGAAGAGCTGGCAATCGGGTTGGAGCAAAGCGGCCAAAAGTTCATATGGGTACTGAGAGATGCTGATATAGAAGTTTTGTATCAAGAAGAGGAGGGAACTGCTGAATTGCCCAAAGGGTATCAAGAGAGAGTGGAACTGGAAGGGCAGGGGTTGGTAATTAGAGATTGGGCGCCCCAATTGGAGATTTTGAACCACCCGGCAACGGGCGGGTTTATGAGTCATTGTGGATGGAATTCACTGATGGAGAGTTTAACCACGGGTGTGCCCGTAGCGGCGTGGCCAATGCATTCGGACCAGCCGAGAAATGCGGTGCTCATAACAAAGGGGCTAAAAACGGGTATACCGGTGAGGGACTGGGGACTTGGGGATGAATTGGTAACGTCTTTAACGGTTGAAAAAGCTGTAAGAAAATTGATGGCCTCAAACGAAGGAGAGGAGATTAGGAGGAGGGCGGCGGAAGTGGGTGGTGTTGTACGAGGATCGGTGGCGGAAGGCGGCGTTACAAGAGCAGAGTTGGATTCTTTCGTTGCTCATATCAAATCACCGGGTAGAAATGAGATGCGCGCTAAATCCGGGGTTTTTTCCCCGCCGCTTGGTTAGTTTGTGCATGGGAGCACTGAATCTTAATTAGTAGTTGTAATTACATAATTAATTACACCCCAAGTGTATTTGTTTTTAGTATATTAATCCTTTTACCTCAAGAGAGAAAGCATCCTATTTGTTATAAAATAATGCTACTATCATATAAATTGTTTCACATAATTTTCACATACACTCACATATATATCGCGGGTTCCCGCATGTCAGGCGAGGGCCCACAATATGTATGTGAGTGTATGTGAAGATTATGTGAAACAATTTATGTGATAATAGCATTGCTCTTTGTTATATGTTTCCAAAGTTTTCTCCTGAATTATGGTTGCGATCAGTGGGGAAGTCAGAAAAAAAGTTCAGTAGAGTTAAATTATTAAATTACACTTGCAAAAAATATATTACAGCATACATACATACATATATATATATATATATAATTTAATGGGGCCAACTTACTAAATTCCACCCAATATATATATATATATATATATAATTAGTGGGGTCAATTGACCCCACAATGTTACTCCTAACTTTGTCTCTGATTGCGACATATGTATATATATACATAAGATATGTATGAATTAAGAAAAGTCACATTTTAATTTAATTTATTTTATATATACATAAGCATCCTATTTGTTATATGTTGCTAAAGTTTCCCCCCGAATTATGGTTGGATCAGTGGTGAAGTCAGAAAAAATATTTATATATACTCTTATTATATTCTTATCAATAATAACATATTTTAAATTATAATTTAAATTTATTTATATATCAAAAAATAATTAATAATTAATTATAAACTTTCGAAATCTATTTTCTATCTATCTATCTATTTAAGAGTTTTCAAACTGTTACAAACTTTATAGATACACAAAAAACATAAAAACAATAATGTAGCAGGGATATATAGTAGTAGTTAGGCCAAATTTTACTCCATCCGCTTTAATATATATATATATGCTCATGAAGTTAATTTTTAAATTTTAAATTAATACAGAATTATTTAATTTTAATATTAATATATTTTTTCCCAAAAGATTCCCTATTAATATAAAAAGTGAAAATGAAAGCAAATCAGTTTCGGAAGAATGGATACTCTGAGATAGAACGAGAAAAGTGGAGAATTTTATTAATTCAACTTCTAAGACTCATATTTTTTGTTTCTAAAACATAAAAAAAAATCATAATAATTTTAAAATTAAGAATTTTACAAATTGAATTATGAAGTCAAAATGTAAATCTAATTTTGAAATAGGAGGAAGTAGAATTAAATGATAAATACATCTTGATTTGTTTCTCTCTATCCCTTAATTTTAATTTCTTTAAAAAATAGATTTAAGATGATGATGAACTTTTGACTTATCCTTTGAAAAAATAAAGGTCAGTTTTGTCCATAAATTTTTAATCTCTTATGATGGGATTATAATACGTAGTTAAATATGGTATTAAATAGTCTATCATATTAAGTTATTTTATAATCCCTGGACTAATAGTCACAAATTCAAATTTAAAAACAAACAAGACACTTGGGATTAATAGTTGTATCCCAAATGTAATCCTTGCAAACAAACATACCCTAAGGCCATGTTTGTTTGTAAAGATTATAATCCCGGGATTATAATCCATGGGATTATAATCCAGGACTATTAATCCTAGGATTAAATAATCCTAGTCACATGTTTGTTTTTTACGGGATTATTCAGGGGATAACTTAAAATAATCCCCATGTTATGTTTGTTTTTTCTAGGATTAATTAAAGGATTGGATTAAAAAATATCGTTTGGACTATTATACCCTTACCAATAATAACATATTTTAAACTATAATTTAAACTTATTTATACATCAAAAAATAATAAAAAATTAATTTAAAACTTTTTAAAAAATAGTTATATCATTCAGTAAATATTATTTTTTTTTGAGAGGGGGTAGTGGGTGGGTGGGGGGTGGGTAGGGTGGGGTAGCGTGGGTTAGGGTGGGGGTATATATATAATCAATAAATATTATTTTTTTAATTTTTGTAGGGTGGGGTGGGTGGTGTAGTGTGGGGTGTATATATAATCAGTAAATATTATTTTTTTAATTTTTGTGGGGTAGAGTGGGTGCGGTGGGTAGGGTGCGTGAGTGGGGGTGGGGTAGGGTGGGTGGGGTGAGGTGGGTGGATGGGGTGCGGGGTACGGTGGGGTTGTATGTATAATCAATAAATATTATTTTTTTAATTTTTGTGGGTTGGGCTGGGGTGGAGTGGGGTGCGTGGGGTGAGTAGAGGTGGGTGGGTGCGTGGGTGCGTGGGGTGGGGTGGGGTGGGGTGGGGTAGCGTGGGATAGGGTGGGGGTGTATATATAATTAATAATATTTTTTTTAATTTTTGTGGCGTGGGTGGGGGGGGGGGGTGAGGGGGGTGGGGTGGGGTGGGGTGGGTGGCTGGGGTGGTGTAGTGTGGGGGTAGGGTGGGGGTATATATATAATTAATAAATGCTATTTTTTTAATTTTTGTGGGGTGGATGGGGTGGATGGGGTGGGGAGGCGTGGGGTGGGGTGCGTGGGGGTGGGTGCGTGGGGTGGGGTAGCGTGGGATAGGGTGGGGGTGTATATATAACCAATAAATATTATTTTTTTTTAAATTTTTGTGGGGTGGGGTGGGATGGGGGTGGGTGGGTGGGTGGGGGGGTGGGGGTGGGTGGGGTGGGTTAGCGTGGGGGTGTATATATAATCAATAAATATTATTTTTTAAATTTTTATGGGGTGGGGTGGGGTGGGGTGGGGTGGGGGTGGAGTGGGTGGGTGGGGGTGTATATATAATCAATAAATATTATTTTTTTAATTTTTTTTGGTGATAATCAATCACAACTAAGACGTTCAATCTAATTTAAGGATACGTTAGTCATATTAGAAAAGACAAAGGTTAATTTTGTCCATAAATTTTTAATCCCGCCTCATGGGATTATAATACCATGTTAGACATGGTATTAAATAATCCCTCATTCTAAGTCATTTTGTGATTTCGGAATTAATAGTCCGGAGTCTAGTTTAAAAAACAAACAAGAGATTAAGGATTATTAGTCCAATCCCAAGGGTTATCCTAGTAAACAAACATGGCCTAAAAGAAAAGGAAAAGTGGTATTTTTCATATATTTAAAATAATATTGTTACATGAGAGACGCATGTAAGACCCACTCACTATTATCATGTTGAAATATTATTTTAACACGTGAAAATACCGGTTTCTAATAAAAGTCAGATTGTTTCTTTATGACATTTGAGTGTAAAGCACGTCTAATTAAACTACTGATGCAAAATTAATTAATGAATTCGTTAAGGTCAACCCGCCCCGCCCCGTCCTTCTCTTATCTGATTGTTAAGATTCAGCTTTCCAATTGAATTCAATCATGCAAAGAATTTGGTAATTGCATGCGAGGTGGTCACCCACTTTGCTTTCTTGTTTATTATTGGGGACGTGACGTCTATGTCTATTCATAGTATTGCCTTTCCTTTTTCTTGTATTGTTATGTTCATATGTTGTAGGACTCGTCATCTCTCCATTCAAAATGGTAGTAACGTTGTAGAAGAATATATCCCATCTAGGTATCTCTACAAATCAAACACACAGACAGCTACTATACGAGATTGAGAGAGTTTTTTTTTTTTTTTTTAAAAATAATTTATAATAATGAATATTATAAAATATTTAAAAAATCTAGTTATCAACTGCAAAGAGGTGATCCGTATCAAGAATGGAAGTCAAAACATGGGAGAGACCAGTAAAAGAAGCCAAGATTTCCAAAGAATAAATTCATGAAAAAAGGGGAGAGTTTAGTGGCTGAGGCAGAAACTATTTCGTGTTATTATTATTATTTATTGTTTGAAATTTTAAATTAAAAATTCAAGTTCTCATTATATGGATGATAACCAAACACGTATCCATTTTGTAGCTAGATGAGATGGATGGACACATCATTCTAGAACTCGACTCTCTTTCTTTCAATTGTGGGATACTACTACTACTACTAAAAGTCGCCGTAACAATGACCTTTAGTAGCAGTAGTAGTACATAGTAGGGTAGGGTCCTTTTTATTTGTTTTTTTATTATTATTATATACTATTATTTATAAATTTTAAGAAAGTATTAAATGTTTAATTTTTTATGTTATTTATAATAATTAAAGGTTAATTTATTTTTCTCTCATTTGTTTTTTTTATAAATTTTATACAATTAAATTTAGTCAATCAAATAAATCATGAATTACATTTTCTTAGTCTGCGTTGGGTATCCTTAAAACATCAATTAATTAAAAATGAGCAACTGAGAGACGAGAGTATCATGAAAAGACGTACGTACGTAATGATGGACTCCAGAAAGGAAAGCTTGAGTTGTGGTGGAGTGGAAGAAATATATATATATATTGATGTTTCAATGATATCATCATCTTCTTATCAATTTCGATTAAACAAAACTGATGATGATAAAATTAATAATATTGCATATATCCAACCAGCTCCCGGCCGGCCGGCCGGCCTTGTTGCATGCATGCATGGCTCACAAAAACCAACCAATGAATCAACAAGTCTCACAATAGATCTAATTGCATGTCCGCCTACAAGTAGAACTATATATATATATATATATATATATATATATATATATATATATATATAGGTAGTAATTTAACTCTACAACACCACTTAAACCCTAAATTTCATATAGAAGAAGCAGTTGATTGGTGGAAATATAATTAATTAATGCATGCTTATTATGACCACCGAATAAATACAAATATTCACCCAAAATGTTTTATGATTATAAACAAATCTTGGCATATATATCAAGATCAAGTCCTAAATTACAAGTAAATATATATAGCAGCTGCTATATACTTCCTCCGTTCCTAAAAGATTGTTGTTTTAGAAGAAAAAATTTGTTCCAAAATGTTTGTCATTTACAACTTTCTAGAAGAATAAATTATTTACTTTCCTATATTACCCATATCTTCTCTCATTGTCCCAATAAATTCTCTCCCTTGTATTAATAGTTTTTAATTTCCCACAAAGGGGTAGTGATGGAATTTCAAATAAATTTTACTAGTATTAAATGACTTTCTTAATTTATATGTCAAAATCTTAAAGGACAATCTTTTAAGGGCCGGAAGGAATACTAGCCAGTAGCAGTCGCCAGGCACAAGTAAAAGAATTATCCTAAACATAATTTAATTCATACTCCACTCCTATATATAGTTACTCCATATATATAGGAGTAGTAGTATTTTACAAGCTAGCTAGGGATAATATATAATTAATATAATCTAGCAACTCACTAATTAACACACACTCGAATGCAGTGCACAATCTATAAAACAACAAGCACACACTTATGATCGTTTCTCATACTAATTAAATGTGTCGCATGTACTCGATAGTAAATTCAACTTTATTTTGAAAATTAACCAACTCGATGATCATTTCTCTCTGCTGATGTGAGCAACGAAAGAATCCAACTCTACTCTTGTAACGCCACCTTCCGCCACCGATCTCCGAACATCAACGCCCACTTCCGCCGCCCTCTTCCTTATCTCCTCCCCTTCCTTCGAGGCCATCAATCTTCTAACAGCTTTTTCAACCGTCGAACACGTCACCAATTCAGGCCCAACTCCCCATTCCCTCACCGGTATACCCGTTTTCAGCCCCTTTGTTATGAGCACCGCATTTCTCGGCTGGTCCGAATGCATTGGCCACGCCGCTACGGGCACACCCATGCTTAAACTCTCCATCAGTGAATTCCATCCGCAATGACTCATAAACCCGCCCGTTGCCGGGTGCTCCAAAATCTCCAATTGGGGCGCCCAATCTCTAATTACCAACCCCTGCCCTTCCAATTCCACTCTCTCTTGATACCCTTTGGGCAATTCAGCAGTTCCCTCCTCTTCTTGACACAAAACTTCTCTATCAGCATCTCTCAATACCCATATGAACTTTTGGCCGCTTTGCTCCAACCCGATTGCCAGCTCTTCCACTTGTTGATCCGATAACGATACCGTCGTACCAAAACATACGTACATCACCGAATTGGGAGCTTGTTGGTCCAGCCACTTTATGCATTTGTGGCGTTTTCCATCGGTTGCTTGGGCCGCCACCGGATTGAATGGACCGAGAGCCCATTGCTTTAGGCCATGAGACAAATCTTTTGACGCAATTAAATCAATGTATTTACCTTCTAGTACTCTGCATCCGTCATAAATCAGACCAGACATCAACTTTAATGTATGCGCTCTTTGTTTGCTAACATGGGCAAGTATATCTGGAGGGAAAGCACCTTCTATTTGTGGAAGGTCATCTAATGTTCCGTCATCAACAGTAACTGAACTTGGCTTTCCAAACATTTCCCAGAAATCGGCGAGAGTCGTAAATACAGAGGCGCAGGTGAAAGTGTAGGCCTCGGCGTTGGGTATGGACACCATGTCTTGAACGGTTGAAGACACAAAGAAGTCATGGATCACTACTAGCCTTTGGGCCGTGGACGACAGGGCCCGCAATAGTTTGGCAACGGGCTCGCGGAGGAACACGGACGCTTCCACTGATGGGCCGAAGAGGGCAGGGATTTGGGTGGTGCCTCTCGGGGTAGGGGGAGGGGGGACAAATGAAGGGACTTCGAATTCATGGAAATGGAGGTTGGCGGAGGAGAGTGGGTCCCACCCGTGGAGGCGGGACTTGGCTTTTTGGGTGTAAGCGGTGGTGCAAACGTAGTGGATGGGTATGTTGTACGGTGAGAGGAGGCGGGAGAGGTGGAGGAGTTGGTTCATGTGGCCATGTGTGGCGAAGGGTACCATCACTATCACCGCTTGGGCGTTGGTGATTTGGTGGTGCTGGTTTTCAGTGGGTGCCATTCTATTCTAGTTCTAGATAATTTGTTGGCTAGGAATTAGGATTCTACTTTTTCTTACTCTCGAGTTGTAAAGGATGTATGCATTTCAAATGTCTTCATAATGCATGCTTTTTATAGACTATATGAGGACTAACTATTTGTGTAATTAAAAGGCATAGGGTTTTAAACGTTTGTACGTGGTCTTTCATGACATAAATAATTATGGAAAATACATTCAACCGAGTTGTTGATACTAAATTATTTGAGATAAATTATTTTCAGACACAGCATACTCCGGCCGGTTATAAGAGGGAAAAGCTGAATTGCTGGCCCGTGATGGGATAAGATAACCCAAGAAGATGCTATTGAGCTAGTGATTTAAAATTTTGTTTGGATGAATTTGATTCGATTTGGACAATGGGGGATGTCTGGATCTGTGTATAAGGAATTAAGTTACTAACAATAGTACCTTCAGTCATGACCTTTTTGGCGAGTTTGTGGTTCGCTAAGATGACCTAAGAAGATATTATTGTGCTAGTGGTTTAAGGACTTGTTTGATTCGCACTTTGGATTTGACCCAAGATTTGTTCCGGAGTCGGCACGAACAATTTTTTATTTTTTATTTTTATCTTTCATTAAGGATATTTATCTATTTTATTGTAAAATTAAATAAATTTACAAAAAATGATATAAATTTGTTTAATTAAAAAAGTATTGAAGCAAGTAAAAATAAATTGTATAATTAACATCAATTACAATATTCATATTAAAAAGGAAATTAAGTCCCATAGGGAAAAGAAATATATACGAACGCCTTTTTTTTTTGTAAGTATAGGTTAAAAATGGTAAAGCGCCCCCCCCCCACCACCCCCCCCCCCCCCCCTTAAAAATAAAAAAATAGGAAAAAATAGAAAAAAATCTTGGGTCACTTGACAACAATTAATTAGGTATTTGTAAAATTCTCTTTCAAATTCTAATTTACATTTTTAGTTTCATGAGTACTCTATTTGATTTTTTCCAATTTTAGGATTAAGGTTAAATATCATTAAATTTTTCTCTGATATTAATTGTCCAGTTAATTACTTAGTTAACAATAATTAATTGTTTATGCTAATTAGTACATATGCACATACTCTTTAATTTTTACAGTATATATTGAAGTTTTCAATATGTGCATCATTTGATATTATATTTAAATCCGTGAAGGCATGAATTATGAATATATAATTTTGATTTAGGACTACACTAGTGAAATTTTGTTTTATTCATATTATTAAATTTATTTTTTAGTTTGTTTTATTATATTGCGATTTTGTATTTGATATTTTGAATTTTAATGGCACAGAAGAAAAGAAATGTCAAGAACAAGCTACTCCCTCTCCTTAATATAAGTTGTTTTTGAAAAATATTTTCGTTTGAGAATTTCAAATAAGCATTAATTGTTTATTTTTTAATATTATCCCAAGTATTAAATATAACTTTGATTCTCTTACTATTATCTGTCCAATAAATAACACTATCTTTTTTCAATACAAAAATTATAATATAAACAATTAATATTATATTTAATACTTTATAATTATTTTTTTAATATTTATATACAATTTTAAAACGATTTATATTAAAAAATAAAAAGAGTAGATATTTTCATACTTTCCAGAGGCCTTAAGATGTAGGGTCGGTCGTCGGACCTTGGACATGCCCTTAAGCCTATGAAAGCCTCACGTTTTTCTGTTTTTTCATTAATAGAGATTAAACAGAAAAACTTCTAGAAGCTCATCAGCAAGACAACAAAAATAATTATTTGGCGGTGGGGGGAGATATCATAAATGTAAAGAATCCAGCTACCTTTCCCATTTTTGGTGTTCCCCAATTTTCTTTTCCTTTTTAATTTACACAAGGAAAAGAAAATTTTAAATAAATTATCACATGATGACTTTAAAAATATTATATCAAATAATATTTAATCACAAAAATATGTTAAAATAATAATATATATAAAATAATAAATAAATAAAAACTCATCCTCACAACCACCAATCTGCCATCGTTGCATCACCATCACCGTCATCAACTCCTCTATCATGTATACATCTATATTTTTTCTAAACTTCAATCTTATCTCAAATTAACTTCATTATTACGAGATAATCTTCAAAAGTTTATCTTTAAATCATTAAATCAACAATTAATCTCATAGCAAACAATGTAAATCTCACTCCAATTCAATTGAATAGATCTCACTCCAAAATAAATACTAACCACAAACACAGGTATGGATGGTATGCAATCTTTTTCTCTATAACAGACAAGTACCATTATGAATTTTTGAAGTCTTCTAATTATTGAAGTCCGTACATATGAGATGTGTGTTCCTTAATTAATTATTCATTTTTTTAGTTGCATGATTATTTGGGCACATCTTCATATCTTGCAACTCTCAAGTCTCAACGTTCCATATATATATATATTCAATGAAAACATGAACATCTTTATATTACTCCCTTAGTTTCCCTTGAATTGCATTCTAATTAGCTAGTTCATCAGGATTATTGTTATTATTTTACTACATCCGATCCGTTCCACAAAAAGGATCCATATGCGAAATTTATAAATAATTATTCACCCATAAAATAACACTTCCATCATTTTGAAATATATATAGGATTATTACAAATATTTTTAAAGTAGTCAATTTAAATTATTTTTAAAATCAAAATAGGATGAATATATTTAATTTTTTATATACAAATATATAAGATCAGGTACTACTAATTATATATATATGAGATTAAATGTTTTCATAATTTAAATGAATTATGTCAATTTTAAATTTAAAATTTATCAAATTGACTTTTAAAAGGTCAATATTGATATTATATTTTGGACCGAAAGAATGCTTGCTTTGTTAGTTTATAAATAATGATGACATGGTAATGATATTATGATGATGCAATTAAATTTGAAAATATTGTGTCATTTAAAAAATTAAAACTCTTTTGGTTCAAGGAAAATGACAAATGAGTAGTCGAATTAATTAGCAGAACTGGGGGCAGTGTGAGCCCCGTCCCCAGGGATATTTTTGCAAACTTTATATACATATAGGGGTGCTAACTAAAAGTTTAGAAAATAAAAGTTGCAAAATGTTATGAGAGTATAGGATGCTTCTAGTAATCTACTACTAACAATTTGTAGGATCATTAAATTGAGCTCCCCCATATTGCAGCCAATTTATTGTGTCCACAAATATATCCATCGTTTCTCTTACCATCACTTGTTATCTTAAGCCCATTTGTCTATCTTATTTTCGGCCAAAAAACACCCTTCTTAAATAAGTAAATTTTAATGATAAATCTCCTGTAACTTCTATTGAGAGATACATTTAAAAATAATTGTGGATAAAGTCAATTGGCAATAATTTTGTATAAATGATCTAATAATTTTTAAATTGCAAGTTTATTTTTGTAACTGGTATAGTTATTTTGAACGTATGTCATCGTATTATTTTAAATATGATTGTATAATATATATGTATTTTATTTTAAAATATTTGACATATGCATGTGTTCTACTTATAACTCGTCTCCCCATTTGAATATTTCTAGATTCGTCACTAGGAAAGTAATACTTTCAGAGCCCAAAATAGGTACTGGATCGAGCTTAGGTCATTATTTAATTGTTGCCTTAGCCCTAAGGAGGTTTTTTCCACAAGATATATATATATATATAGGATAAAGTGACAGCTACTAGCTGCTAGAAGTTCATTAATTCATAGATCTGCTCGCTAAAAATTTGTAACATAAAACTTTTCACATATATCCTAGCGATATGCGTGATGAAAGAATCAAACTCGGCGAGAGTAACGCCACCTTCCGCAACCGATCTCCTGACGGCACCACCCAAATCCGCGGCCCTCTTTCTCATCTCATCTCATCTCATCTCCCTCTTTGGCCGTCAACAATTTCCTAACAGCTTTTTCAACCGAACTCATCTGTACGTGCCCAATATCCTTGACAATAATATTGTACCTATTAATTTTAAGTATCTTTGTAACTAGCATGGCATTCCTAGGCTGGTCCGAATGCATCGGCCAACTCCCATGCTCATACTCTCCAATCTCCATGCATGAATTCCATCCACAGTGACTCATAAATCCGCCCGTGGATGGATGCCCCAAAATCTCCCAATCCCTCACTATATATAAACCCCTTCCCTTGTATTCTCTCTTCACTTCATACTCTTTTGGCAATTCAGCCCTCCTAACATGCATGATCATTTCCTTCCTTTAATTTATCAGCAGCTTCTCTCAAAACCCAAATAAACTTGTGTTCACTTTCTTCCAGGCCGATTGCTAGCTAGCTCAAGAATTTGTTCGTCGCTGAATGAAGTTAATTGTTGTTCCGAAAGAAACAAAAATCACCGAGCTTGGAGCTTGTTTGTCAAGCCATTTAATTAATTTCAAACACTCGTGGCGTTGATTTGATGAACTAGTCTTGTCATAATTAATCAAAATACTACTTGCCTTCAATTACTTTGGAGACGTCATGAATAGTAGCAGCACTAAACTGGTGCAGTACCCTGCATTGAGCATTAATATATAAATTCCATAAACTCTGGAGAAAAAATTAATTCCATCATTTGCCGGAACTTCTTCAAGTACTTTGTCTTCTCCTAAAATGGGTTTTCCCATTGGTATAATATACGTGAAAGCAAAAAAAGCCGAGAGACAGGAGGCTTTAATTTGAAAAGCGTAGGCCTCAGCATTTGGTATTAATTGTAACCACATGATCTTGAACAACTGAGGCCACTAAGGCATCATAAATAAACACTACTCTTGGAGAATTGGTCTGGGGCAAGGGCACGTTAAAGTGCAGCAACGGGCTCACGGAGGTGCAATGAGGCTTGAAATGAGGGCAAAAGGTGTGTGCATGGGGAATTGTGTGGAGGCGTTGGGAGGTGGAGTGGGAAAGGGAGGGGTTGCAGGGAATTCGTGGAAATGGATATGTTGGTGCACGGCGGAGAGAAGGTCCAAACGTTGGACGCGAGACTTGGCTTGGCGGCTGTGGGTGGTGGTGCCGACGTAGTGGACGGGGATGTCGTAGGCGGAGATGAGGCGGGAGAGGTGGAGGAGTTGGTTGAGATGGCCTTGTGCGGGAAACGGTACCATAACCACAACTACTTGGGCTTTGTTTTGTTCCTCATAGTACTGATAAGACCCCATTGCAATATATCTAACTTCTTCATTTATGTTAATACTGCCTCCTTCCCATAATGTACTTTTTTAGGCTTAATATTTTTTTTAAAAATAAGTGATGTATTAGAATTTCATTATAATTTTTATAATATTTTTTCATATATGCCCTTATGCAACCAATGGTATTTATTGCGTATTTATTGAAAAGTTGAAAAGTTGAAGAAAGAAAAAGAGAGACCAAAATGTAATAAAAAAAGTCTCAAACAAAATGAACAAAGTATATTAAGAATATTTTTACTATTTTAATTTGTGTATTAATATGTGTGATTTAAATTAAAAAAATACTTATTATGGAAATGAGGTATTACTATTGTTATACAAGGGAGCTAGGGGAATTCATTTATATATGTTGGCGTGTAAACTGTATATAGGGAAGGAGTATACGCAGCCGGACTAAGATTCTGGAACAAGTGTCTGGTCCAAAAATGATATTTCGTCCTTTCCATTATATAATTAATTAGTCGTTTAACACATTATGAAATTTCATTAATTTTAATGTTAAGTAATTAATATTAGTTTGAAATTTTATTACTACAAATTAATTACTCTCTCTCTCACACACACACACACACACACACACACAATTACAATTCTTTTAAGGGCAAAGTAGGAAAGAATTAACTTTTCTCCTAAATATATATAAAACGTCTAATATTATGGAAAAAAAATTCATTTAAAACGACTTATATAATGAAAAATAGGGATGTAAATGGATATATACGGATACAGATACAGTGGTATCCGTATCTGTATTTGAAAAAATCAATTTGCTATCGATTCATATTCATATTCATATTCAGTATTCAACGGATTTTAATAATGCATACTATGATCCGTATCCGATATTCAAACTAATATAGGGATAATATATGTTTTTGTTTATTTTATTCAAATAACCAGATTATTCGAATATTCGGGTATCCGAATTCGTTTATCAGTCATCTAATATAAAATTCACTCAAACTATTTACAAAAAATAAAGAAAAAATTGAATAATTACTCATGATCACCAATCACAATTTAAAATTTAAATCATACATATTACTTAAACATCCTAATCATAAAAGGGAGAAAAATGTCAATACAATAATCAATAATCTAAATTGATGAATGTTAATTTATTTATTTTTAATAAATACAATAATCAATACTCTAAATTACAATTCAAATAAGCTTTCATCATTTTTAAAATTCTAAATTTAAATTTCAAAATAAATGCTCTAATTACAACTACAACTAGAATAAGAAAAAAAATAATGAGTTTTAAAGTATAGTTCATTAATGAATGAATGTTAATTTATTTATTTTTTAAAAAATACAACAATCAATGCTCTAATTTACAATTCAAATAAGTTAAATTTCAAAATGAATGCTCCACTTATTAATGTTTAGATGTCTATTAATAAGTAGATGTCCATTTTATGTGTGTGGAGTAATAATGTAGTGTGTATAAATATTTATAATCTATAATTAGATATAGATTCAAAAGTTTACATTGAATATTTAATTATTTTTTTTCAAATATTTGATTAAAATTTTAATAATATGTTTATGGGAGAGTTTTATTTATTATTTATCCTCAATACATAGATATAAAATTTTATTTTAATTATATTTATGGAGAGTGTGAATTATAATGTATGTGTGACGCCCCCCAGAATAGGTCCAGTCAACCCAACCAATTCTGAGTCGCCAAATACATGGTACAGAATTCAAATACAAACTTTATATCATACGGTCGTGCAAAATACGACCACACAACTGTGAGTGTCAATACAAATATGTAAAAAATATTAATATTCAAACTAAGTCCTCATTACAATTATTATCACACTATTTATAAGAAATAGTGAGGACTACTACTGCTCTAACTCGGACCATCACTCTGTTCCCCGACTAGTTCCCGCAACATTCTCATTTCCTGAAGAGGACAACAGATGAAAAGGGTGAGCTCAACTAGCCCAGTAAAGAATATTATGACTAAGATAATGAAAAATAAATTATCGTTAGTCTTCAACAATTCAGATAAAATATAATGGACAACCAATCTTAGATCAATATTCGCAGCGGAAATAACAATTCATTAGAAGAGTTAAGTAGAGAATGAAGTCTACTATCTTCTATGATTTAAAAGTCCATCATCAATATTTTATCCCTGTAACATCAATCAATATACATCTCGAATCAATATTCATCTTTGCACTACAGGCCAAAGATATTCATTTGTATCATCAGTGGTCATGTTCATCTCAACACCTGTCATCTTTGCACTACGGCCAAAGATATTCATCAGGTAATCATTCATCTTTGCTCTACAGGCCAAAGATATTCAGTTATATCACCACTTAGAACTGAGGATGATGAAAAATCATATAAATAACGAATCCAGTGAAATAAAAGAATATTAAGGATTCGTATTTCAGTTTATCAAAGTTCAAGAATATTCCATAATAATACTTTGTGGAGCAGAATTCAAGAAATAAGCTCAAAACTTAGATACAATCAAAGATAAGAACTTTAACAAGTAATTTGGACATATAGAAGAAAATTTAATTTTTTCGTGAATAGGGTCGTATACGTGAATAGTAACCCCGACGGAAAAAGTAAGAATTTTATAATAAAATCCATGCCAATATTTCGGTATAATGATATTAAAAAGAATAACATCATTTACGAAAGAAAATAACATCCCTTACCTCAAAAGAATAACACTTCTGGCTGAAATATCGGATATAATACCGAAAGAAATTTGCACTAAATAGTAGCACTCAAAGTATCTAAATACTCACAAGAATACGCTCGATATTATAGAGAGAAAAAACTTCTGATTCTGGTGTGATTTTCAATTCTAATCTAAACATTCTATTTATAGGAAAAGCTTAGGATGCCAAAGGAGACTAAAATAATAAAATATTATTATTTTTTTAAATTTCCTCCGCCGCCGGCTGCTGCCCAAAATCATAATAATACTTTGTGGAGCAAAATTCAAGAAATAAACTCAAAACTTAGATCCAATCAAAGATAAGAACTTTAACAAGTAATTTGGACATATAGAAGAAAATTTAATTTTGTCGTGAATAGGGTCGTATACGTGAATAGTACCGTATACGTGAATAGTAATCCCGACGAAAAAAGTAAGAATTTCATAATAAAATCCATGCCAATATTTCGGTATAATGATATTAAAAAGAATAACATCATTTACGAAAGAAAATAACATCCCTTACCTCAAAAGAATAACACTTCTAGCTGGAATATCGGATATAATACCGAAGGAAACTTGCACTGAATAGTAACACTCAAAGTATCTAAATACTCACAAGAATACGCTCGATATTATAGAGAGAGAAAACTTCTGATTCTGGTGTGATTTTCAATTCTAATCTAAGCATTCTATTTATAGGAAAAGCTTAGGATGCCAAATGAGACTAAAATAATAAATTATTATTATTTTTTCAAATTTCCTCCGCCGCCTGCTGCTGCCCAAAATCAGAATTTTCAACAAAAGTGGGGCCCATCTTTTTATTAAAAAAATATTTATTTTCTGAAACTTCAATAATTCATAATAAATAACCCCTTTGTCAGAAAAATACAAATTCTATGTCCTTTCATAGGAAATTTAATTCTCTACAACTTTGTAGAAGGAAGTTTTTCCAAATTCCAAACATAAATTATTCGAAATCCATAAACGGATGATTTTCCACACCAAAATACTGATAAAAACACATCAGCGCTAATTCCTTCTTTTATATCCACAAAATAAATATTTTCTTATTATATAAATCAATAATTAATTATTCACAAATAATATTACTGAACTACAATATTGACAACCAGGTCGTTCCCAGGAAAGAGGGGGCCTTCCGATATGGATTTCTCCTTACTGGAGCGCAATTAAATAACCCCTCCTAGACAGAACTTCCTTAGACATTGTCAATAATGCAATCTAATAATATTATTCAAATAATATGAATTATTGAGTTGATAATGTGAAATACTGTGCAGTGACAATTATTGAATCAATAATACAAAATATCAACTGTAGCCATTATTGAATCAATCATATAAAATAGCAACGTAGCAATTATTGAGTCAATAAAATATCAATGTAACAATTATTGAGTCAATAATATAAAATATCAACATAACAATTATTGAGTCAATAATATAAAATATTGAACAGTAATTACTGTAACAATAATTGAGTAAGTGCCTTCTCACGTAAGACTCAATAATTTGAAATACTGTGCAATACCGTGTGCTACTGTACAACACCGCGTATCGCTGTATTTTAACCACCGGGTATTTTAACAGTACTAACGGTAACAACTACGTCGTTATTTATAAAAAGGTTATTTCTGTCGCTTTCTATATCCGACAGTTATTCTGTTGTGGGGCCCACAAATAGCTGCGCCGTCGTACGAATATTCTCCGACAACAAGAATATTCCACGACCAAACGAATATTCCCCGACAACCAGAATATTTTATAACCACTTGCTCATTTTAAAATATTTGCACATTTCACCCTTAACTTCACATTTATCAATCAACATCTTACCATTTCGAAATAATATATAAAAAAAATTAAATCTTTATTCATAAAAGTTAGGGTCTTACAGTATGTGTGACAACTAGTTAATTCAACTTGATTCAAAATTGATATTGAGCTTATTTTAAATATTTGAATTTCTAGTTTCTATATAATTGGGCAAATGAAAGTGATGAATAATCCCTCCACCCAAAAATTCATAAACGTGAATTAATTTATTCAACCCCCCTTTTTGATTAATTTTAAATTAATTAATTCAGGCCTAACACATTTTAAAAATAAAATTATATTGTCCATTGCTCCCGTCTCCCGGTATCACAAGTAAATTTTGAAAATAAAAAACTTGTAACAGATAATAGTTATAGTTTTATTCTTGTAGTATATAATTTTCTTGTTAAATGATACATTTTAAATATTTTAACTTTATAATAGTAAAAATCCATTAACTATACTTAAATCAATTTATTAATATTATAATAAAAGTGTTATTTCTTACTTTTTAAAAGTGAAATGACATTTTTTTAAAATTATTTTTGTATAATAGTTATGAAAAGGTAGGCATGACAAAATATGGTTATTGGTTGATTTTGGTTTTGGTTTTTAAAATATGGTTATAGTTTCATTTAAGAACTAAAATCATATTAACCACTTTTAATATGGGTTGTGTGGGTTGGAACTATATGGTTATGGTTCAAATATAGATCAACTCATATTTTAAATTTTAAACTTATCATTATTATGATCCAATTAAATAAATTATTGGTAGATATATCTTGTATACATAATCACTAAATATTTTATTTTTATTTTTTTTTGGGTGGATGATGTATACATAATCACTGAATATTTTTTTTGAGTTTGGGTGAGGTTGGGTCGCGTGGGGGTGGGGTGCGGCGGAGGGGTGCGGGGTGTTGGGGTGGGGTGGGTGTATAATTTCAAATATATAAACAAGCAGTACAATATATGGTCACGTCATTGCCCTTCTTGATATAGGTAGGCCTTCAAAATGAAGAGGAGAATAATGAAGCCAATTGCATGTATCAGGTTTTTTATTTAATTGAAAAATAAAAGACTAGTAAGATTTCTATTCAAAAATTAAATATTCCCTCGGCTTCACAAAAAAATAAAAATAATTTCCATTTTAATATTTGTGTTATATTAAGAATATTTTTTTGTTCTATTTTTAATCCTAAAAATAATAAGTTGTTTGTTTACTTAGCAATATCATAATAATTAAATTATGACGGCGAATGTGAGAACATGCTATCATCTTATATTAATATTAATAAAAATGACACTGTTTACTGAACAATTTCTTATAAAAAATAAATTGATTCTTTAGTTATCGAAACACTATTCAAAAATGTTATCGTTACTCTTAACAATTGAATTAGAGTTGGTATGCTAAGGTGTCAAGTCCTATACGGGAATATTTTTGGGGCGTGGGGGGTTGGGGGTGGGGGGTGCGGGGTTGGGGGTTGGGGTTGAGGGTGGGGCGTGGGAGCTGAGGGTGTATACATAATTATTGAATATTTTTTTGGGTTGAATATTTTTTTTGGGGGGTGGGGGGGGGGGGGGGGGGGTGGGGGGGACGGGATGAGGTGGGGGTGGACAGGGTGGGTGGAGTGAGCGGTGTATTCATAATCACTAAAAAAAATTTTGGGAGGGAGAATGTGGGGTGGGCGTGGGGGTGGGGGCGCATATATAATCACTTATTTTTTTTTTTTTTTGGGGGGGGGGGGGGGGGAGGGTGGAGGGTGGGGGTGTAGGTGTGTGGGGGTGTGGTGTATACATAATCATTAATTTTTTTTTTTGGAGGGTGGAGTGTATACATAATTACTGAATATTATGTAATTAATTGATATTCGTAAATTAAGATTAATTAGAGAAATAAAATCATGAAAAATTAAGCTTCAAGAACTTTTGATTTTGATTTGAAATGTGGGTCGAAAAATGGTTAACCGGGTTGGACCTATATTTATTTTTAAAAATATAGTTCTAAACTTTACCCAACCCAAATAAATAAAAATAGTTAACCAACCTATTTGGTTCCAGTTAATATGGATTGACCTAACAGTTAACCAACTATATTGTCAGATCTATGAAAAGATAACTGAAGATGATGTATATATATATACACGTAAGTGGTAACGTAAGGAATGCTTGTGATTGTATGACATTTATGTGTTAATTTTAACATAATTTAACTACCTAATTCATTCAATTTAAATGAAAGTGAATTGTGTAATACCCAGAAAATAAAAGAAGAAGTAAATAAATGACTTTTTAAAATTTTGTTTTAAATATTTTAGTTGGACTTTTCTTATGTTTGGGTAAAACATTGTATTTAATTATGTGGACTACATTAATTGGGCCTTAATACTAATTGGATCAAATTTATATTTGTGTAATATTAAAATTCTATTAGAATTAGGAGAGTTAATAAAAATCTGTTTTTAAGTGAATAAATATTTAAACCCTAATCTATCTCACGATATATCTTCTACGAACTGGGAAAAAAAAGAGAAAGAAAGGAGGCGACAATAGGAAGAAGAAGAAAAGGTCGCCGCTTAATCGAGAGAGAGTGGTGATTGTGAGATCGTACTGAAGAAGAAAAGCAGGTGCCTTCTTTTCCTTTTATTTTCTGTATATATGTGGCTATTTTGGTCTTATTGGTCTAATTCATAATGGAGGGTATGGAGTACATGATAGGTATATGGATGATTCTCTCACTATTGCGAATAGTAAAAATAAATCAAAGGTCATGTGCTCATTTGTTAATAATAAACTAAAAGAATTAATTTGGTTAAAGAACAATTAGTATGTTTACATAACTTATATAAGAAAGCAAAGATATTTATTGAGTTCTTTTATTATGTTACTGAATGGGCGGCTATGCACAATTCAACTTCTACATTCGTAATACTATTAACAGTATATTAGATAAAGATTTTGGTAGAATTCAGGATATGTATTTGACATTAAAATAAAATATTAATAATAATAATACGAGTTTGTAAACAGGTTAAAGATAAAAGAATATTTTTACAAGTGTACTTATATTTATTATTATTTTGTTTAATTAGTTCGGACGGAGAGAGTCTAAACAAGTCGAATTTGGAATATAAAAATTTTGAGTATTGCATTGCTTGCTTCAGGTACGGATTCCGTACTCCTTCAGCGATAATCTTTTAATTTTGTTATGTCGTTTTGCTTTTCGTTTAGAATTTGTTTATTGTTTCACATGATCGTTCGCTCTCAAATTCATGTGATGGTTTCGTTTTGGCGTTAATATTTAGAACTCATATTTGTACTCTTTAGACTAGGGTATCATGTCTAAAATTTATTTTGATATTTGTAGTAATGAACATGTTAATATATTTTTGGAGAATTTATGTTGTTGATTCGTTTTGATTTAACATGTACGTATTAGAACCCTCTTGTGTTGGTATTATGTCGCATGTGTTGTGACATGGTATTATTATTAGAATATACTGTAGGGTATACCTGAGCTATAACCACCTGTGGGGGTACCACAGGCATGTCATCTTGGCACGAGAGGCATGACACTTTCCGTGGCGGTGTGATCAGTCCACGGCTTCTCCGTTTTGTGCTCCGGTGGGAGTTGGTCATTTGGTGTTTTGTTGTGGGAGGCGTATGGATCGACCCTAATTTTCTGTTCTGTTATGTTCTGCGGAGTGACTATGTTTGTGCCAAACACGCCTTCCGATTTTGCATACATTTGGATTCGCGGTCCAATGTGTGTGACTTGTCTGTGTGGCATTATTTGACCTTGCCTGTGTGACAAGGTATATTTCTGTTTTATTTTGAGCTCTGTATAAAATAACCCCAGCCCTTTGATTCAGCCTATTATTTCGTTGTTTTAGTTTGTTCGTCACAGTTCAGTTCATTTTAATTGAGTTAGTTATCTCAGTTCTTTATTTTATATTCTATATCCATGCTGGGCATTTGGCTCATGCTGTGTTTTTCTTCCGGCAGGTAATCAAGGAGATCAAAGGCAAGTGTGATGAGAGCTCCATTCGATCCAATGATTTAGATATATTCTGTTTAGACTTGATAGATTGATTTATTTGGAGTTGTAATTAATACCTTAGATTGTGGTTTGGGCCAATGTGACATTTATTATGGTTGACCTTTTGATATTTATTAGATTATTCATTTGTGGCTTAGAGCCTTATTAGTATTTCTTTAGTTATGTTGTGTTTTGAGTAACCTCCCTTTCTATTTCGAAAAGAGGTGTTACAAATTGCATGCAAACTTTTATTTGGATGTTATAATATTAGTCAAGAAAAAGAGTCTCATTTATTAAAGAAAAAGTGTTAATTTTTATTATTATAGTGGTGTAAAATAATGACTCAATATTTTCAAACTTTATCATTATAATAATTATTATATCTTTTATTAAACTAAACACTCAAAAAAAATTAAAACTATTTTCTCATACATTTTTAATGTTGTCGCATTATTTCTTCCCGAGAAATATAGATCCCAAATTCCAACTATATAAATCTCTTAATTTAAGATGTCACATCATGGCTTTTTTGGATGTATTATCCAACTTGCATAAGCAGTGACATATATACATTTATCTGAATACATATTATATTAATTAATTAATACCATCGACCTCAATTTTATCGATCACTACAAAACCATAATTAGTGGTCGATCATATTCATTATATATGTGTCTACACGCAAAAAAATAAAATTTAAAAATATAGCAAGTAAAACTCTTATTAGTATCATATACTACTTATTTATGGCCCAAAAATATCAAATTAAAACAATTTAAAAAGCTGCATGGAGGCAATATAATTATAATAAAGATTATGAAACTGAAACTGAAATACAAATAGAAATTATCACCACAATCATAAATAGTCCCTAAAACCACAGATAAACACGTACACTTTAAGACCAACCATAGTAATGGCCGCTCATCCTCTCCACAGCCAAAACAAGGAAATCCAAGTAATTGTAGTGATGGTGCCCTTTCCAGCACAAGGCCATCTTAACCAGCTCCTCCACCTTTCCCGCCTCATCTCCTCCTACGGAATACCGGTCCACTACGTCGGCACCACCACCCACAGCCGCCAAGCCAAGCTCCGAGTCCATGGTTGGGACCTACTCTCCGCCGCAAATATTCATTTCCATGAAATCCCAACTCCTCCTTTTCTCTCTCCTCTCCCCAACCCAAACGACCCCAATCATTTCCCTTCCCACCTTCAACCATCATTCGACGCCACTTTACGCCTCCGCGAGCCGGTTGCGGAACTCCTATTGGCTCTCGCGCCGACCGCCCAAAAGGTGGTAGTCATTCATGACTATTTAATGGGTTCAGTAGTTCAGGATATTGTTTCAATACCAAACGGAGAAGCCTATTGTTTTCAGAGTGTTTCTACTTTCCTAATTTCTTCTTATATATGGGGGATTGTGGGAAAGCCCATTGGGCTTGAGGAAGAAATTCGGAAAGAATTTCCTCCTTCAGGAAGTACCACATCTCGTGAGATTTTGGAATTCAGTCGGGCCCAATCGGTGCACCAGAAGTTCAGCTCTGGTACTCTTTACAATACTTGCAGGGAAATTGAAGGCCCGTTCCTTGATGTACTGGCAAAAGAAAAGCCCAAGCAATGGGCAATTGGGCCATTCAACCCGGTGGAAATATGTAGGAATCCAAATGGAAACAAATGCTTGGAGTGGCTGGACCATCAAGCTCCGAATTCGGTAATATTTGTTTGTTTTGGGACAACTTCGTCATTCACAGATGAACAAGTCCATGAGATCGGAATTGGGCTAGAAAACAGTGGGCAAAAGTTCATTTGGGTGTTGAGAGATGCAGATAAAGGAGACATATTTGTGGGGGGTCCGGGTGATGTTAGGAGATCCGAATTGCCAAACGGGTATGAAGAGAGGATACAAGGGCGGGGGATTATAGTGAGAGATTGGGCGCCCCAGTTGGAGATTTTGGGGCATGCGTCCACGGGTGGGTTTATGAGTCATTGTGGATGGAATTCAAGCTTGGAGAGTATAACAATGGGAGTGCCCATAGCGACATGGCCAATGCATTCGGACCAACCACACAATGCCTTGTTATTAACTAAGGTGCTTAAAATTGGCGTGGGGGTGAAGGATTGGAGGCGGCGAGATGAGTTGGTGGAATCGGCAACGGTGGAAAAAGCGGTCAGGAGGCTGATGGGAACAAAAGAAGGAGAGGACATAAGGAGGAGGGCGGCGGAGTTGGGTGATGCCGTCAAGAGATCAGTGGCGGAAGGCGGTGTTTCTCGCATACAACTCGATGATTTCATCGCCCACATGACATCCGTAGATAGAAGAACACTATAGAAATTGGATTGCAATGAAGTGTTTATTAATTAGCAGTCAAATATTTATAATTATATATTAAAAAAAAATCATTTGTCCACCTTTTATAATTATAATTATAATAATAATAATAATAATCTAATAAAACCTTGCAAGTAACTCAGTTTTAGGATATTAGTAATATATAGTTGTTAGGAAACTAGTTAATAAATTTGGGTCTTCTATTTAAATATAGGCGCCAACTAGGACTTTCGTTTCATGAGTCCATATATATTTATTTCCCATAAGTTTCTGCTAGACTAGATGATCAGAAACGAGGTCTCCGGGATCTTTTAAGATTTATAAGTAATTTAACATATATAGTCAAGGTAACCAATTTACTTAAAAAATATTCAAAGTCGCAAGGAAGGAGGCAAAGCTTCTAGAAAGGCCACGTAGTACGGTAAGGTTTGGTATAGCAACAATGTGGGGGGCCGGGAGCCATTGGTGGGCTTGACTTCGTTGGCGGTGGTGGTGGACATGGCCGGAGTGGCAAATGTTCTCCTCGTCAATTGGAATCAAAATAGGAATGAATTACTAAACCAAGCGTACGCTTCATTTTCTTATCTCATGCATATCCACCGTCTTTACGTGGTCGTGTTTGATTGTATCTTAATGCATTTTAACAGTACACCTCTTCATACATCTTAGCAGCCTACATCGTCCACATCTTTATATTAAGAGTTCCTCTGAATAGTTAATATACAAATATGTGTCTAACAATTCAGAAGATCTCTTAATACAAATATATGGACTGTTAAGATGCATTAAGAGATGGATTGTTAAGATGCAATCAAACACCACTTATATCAATAGTAGGTAATACTCCACTTATTTAACTGTGAATAATGATATATTATTATTATGGATAACAGTACATACATAACATGTATTCAAGGATATATGAAAGAAAAAAAAGATTTAGGGACTGGCTTATTCGGCCAATTACTTGGTTTAATGAACTTTTTATTTATATTACCCTCCCAATAAACAAAATTACTTGTAAAGTTTTGGATTCAATCCATCTTACACTTTTTATTTTCCCCTTACGATTTAAATCATTAAAAGATGGGGCTTACCAGAGCACCAATTGGAAAATTCAGATGACTAATTAGTTGTGTAATATATAAATCATTTAATGAGATGATAATTATTTGGAAGCGTTTGTGCTCATAGATAATTTTGTAAAGGTTTAGTTCTATGTAATGGAAATGTAGAAATAAAGAATTTAAGTAATTTATAACTATTATTTATTCTTTCTAATTATCAAAAATGATGGAGTACATGATCATATATCGAGTACATATATATATATATATATATATATATATATATATATATATATATATGTGTGTGTGTGTGTGTGTGTATGTGTGTGTGAAAAATTGTGATTAATTAGAAGTATATGAATCATTATATTATAAAGTTAAACCAATTTAAAAATATTTTAATTGATTTGGGGGTAGACTTATTAGGAGTCTTATTAAGAGTTTGTTATACTTATATTATAACAAACCTCCTACACGACGACACGTAGTAGTAGACAATATTGAGCAAACTCTAATATTTGTTCTATAATTAATTATATGCTCGTCATATTCATAATACTAAATTAGAGTTATGTATATACACATATACATATATGTGTATGCTCGCTCACACACCCAGCAGCTAGCAAAGATTGAGCAAGCTAAATCATTGTGAAATTATACATTTATTATATTTATATGTAAGGATAATATAGTTAGTGATAGTATAATTTAAAATTAACAATTATTTCATTTCCCTTCCTTACTTTTAATCTCCTATATTTTCTCTTCCATTCTCATCCCTTCAAACTTACAAACACAGAGGGAAAATACTTGGACCAAACCACAATTACAAATTTTATCCTAAAATTGTTGAAAAAATTAACATACCCTTTTATATATAATTAAGTCTTTTTATTGTTTAAAGACACTTACAATTATGTAACGAAAGATTATTTTAATTTACTATGAAAATATTTTTGACAAAAACTCTACATTTAAAAATATTTTAACTCCCCGAATTATGCTATACCGTTATACTAAACGGGCAGAACGGAAGAAGTACTAATTTTTATAAGATTCTTTAAAAGGATATATAGGTCAGCTGAAATTATATATCTTTAAAGTATAAGTTATCAAAAGAAAAATACTTAAATATAAATTACTATAATAAATTATTACTATTTGTTTACTTCGATGATTCACCTTTTAATTTTGTCAATTAAATTATTAATTTTTTTTATATTCGTTTAATTATGCTTATCACGTAATAAATTGATGATGTGGATCTATGAGTAGACGTGTCTCCAACATATGTTTAATTAAAAAAAGTTGCTTTATATATTTTTATCAAATCCATTGTATACTGAAAGGTAAAAAGACCAAATCATCTTTTTATCTTACATTAAATTAAAACAAAATAGAATCAACTCCTTTCTAAACATATAAATTTATCGATTGAATATTCCTATTGCTTAGAAAATCCTAACTACAATCAAAAAATTCCCTAGTCTCAGATATCAAAATTTCTCAATGATTACTGTTGGTCAAAGTTCCTCACCCATTTTTGGCCTTCTCCATTTTTTATTCCCGACATCCCTTTGATTTTGGCCTCCACTTTTTCTTTCTCTCTCCTTAGATTTATTGATATAAAAGGAAGGCAAATGGAAGGGAAATATACACCCCAACCGAGAGAAAAGGAAAAGGGTAGTTGAGAGAAATTTCATCCGGGAGGAAGAAAAAAGAGAAAAAATACAAGAGAGTCAAGAGAGAAAAATAGAGACAAAAAGATTAAACAATTAGGGGTGTTATTTGGGTTCCATCACATAGTTATTGTGGTGAATTATTTTGAGTTTGTACTCCAATTAAGATATATTTATATTCTCTCATATTATTCTAGTGAATTGTTCGGAGTTTGTCTCGTGATTTTTACCTCTTAGTTTTAGAGGGTTTTCACGTAAAATCTTGGTGTCTCATGGTTGGTTATTTTCTTCTAATTTTTTGCAGTGGTTATTATTTTGGTGGAACTGCTGATTTAATCTGTTTGACATATACTGATATTTTATCCATTTAATTTATCAAAGACAACAGTATTTGGGAGGTGATTTTTTTTCCGACAAGTGATATCAGAGCTAAGGTTATTTGTTCGGTTGTTTTTTGATAAATTTTATGGAGAAATCAGTCGGAGCCATTATTAAATTGTCCTCTTCAAATGAACACGCGATGGTGAATACTCGATGCAAGGTTAGTGTTTACCTTGAGATACTCTCAATGGTGATATTGAATTCTTGATGGGTTAACTAAGAATTGGTTCCGAGGGAAGTTGGTCGAGAATTGGTGATCCGCGGTGGTTGAAGAGAAGATGTTCACTTCTTGACGAGGAAAGAATTGGAAGCTCACTAAAAGGGTCTATAGTGGTGACTAGAGAAAAGAAGGTAGACACTCTTTATACAATACAGGCGCATGTGGAAGGTGCTAAAGATGGGGAAGTTAGGTAGAAAAAGATGTGGTACAAATTCATACAAGATGGAAGAAAAGCTTTGCAAAAGAACTACGAGAAGAAAGCTCTTCGCTTTAAATAGGTACCAAAAATAAGGAAGGAAAGAGATAGCTCACAGCCCAGGTACAAAGCGGTTGTGAAAGAATTTGACAAGCAAAAATCTGTCAAGTTTGAGTTAGATCCTCCCATAAAGAAGAGCCATGCCGATGAGATAAAGTCGGATATGAAGAAAGTTGAAAATTCCAATAAGCTTGAGTTAAGTCAAGGCGTCATTGGGATTAACTCTAAGTGAGGAGTTGTGGTTTGACGTGCAAATTCAGTCTTGGAAGGTTATATAGAAGCAGAAATAGCAGATTTCGAAAATAAGAAGTCTACTTCGGGATATTTGCTTACTTTTGCAGGGGGACTGTGTTATGGCAGTCCAAATTGTAAAAGTGTTTGCTTTGTATACTATTGAGTTTTCAATGAAATATTATGGTTGAAACGAATTTTAAGAGTTGGGTTTGACACAAGAATTGACTCCAAGTGACGGAGTCATGCTGAATACCTCCTTTAATGGATTCGGAGGGGGAGATTGTTGGTCAAAGTTCCTCATCCATTTTTGGCCTTCTCTATTTTCCATTCCCCACGGCACTTTGATTTTGGCCTCCACTTTTTTCTTCTCTCTCTTCAGATTTATTGCTATAAAAGGAAGGCAAATGGAAGGGAAATATACACCCCAATCGAGAGAGAAAAGGGTGGATGAGAGAAATTCCATATGGGGAGGATGGATGAAAGAAATCTCACCCGAGAGGGTGGAAGAAAAAAGAGAAGAAATACAAAAGAGTCAAGAGAGAAAAATAGAGTCAAGAGAGAAAAATAGAGAAAAAGATTAAACAACTAGGGGTGTTGTTTGGGTTCCATCGCATAGTTACTGTGGTAAAGTAAGTTGAGTTTGTACTCAAATTAAGATATATTTGTATTCTCTTATATTATTCTAGTGAATTGTTCGGAGTTTGTCCCGTGATTTTTACCTCTTAGTTTTAGAGGGGTTTCCACGTAAAATCTTGGTGTTTCATGGATGGTTATTTTCTTCTCATTTCCTGCAGTGGTTATTATTTTGGTAGAACTGCTGATTTAATCTGTTTGGCATATACTGATATTTTATCCATTTAATTTATCAAAAATTACAGTATTTGAGAGGTGATTTTTTTTTCAACAATTACAATTTCTCATATATTCACCTTCACGTCATCAACTTCTGACGTGACAAGTCAATTGAACAAAGTGAAAAAAATTAATAATTTAATTGACAGAATTAAAAAGTGAATAAAAAAATGAAAATGATAAATTCACAATAGAAAATGATATTTCTATATAAAAACCTCATTATAGATCCTATAACGACGGTAAATTTTCACCGTCGTTATATATCTATAGCGATACTTTTCATGTAGAAATATCAAAAAGTATTGTGAAAATATCAATTTTCAAAAAAAAAAAGGTAATAATTTAAGATCTTAATTTACATTTAAACCAAGGAAAAAACATGGTTATATCATGAAGTATCTGGTCTCTATTGTTAGCTAAGATCTCTATTGTTAGTTATAGCTATAATTGTCTTTGATAGCAGTTCTAGTGATAATTATTTCTATATATCTTTTTACATTTAAATAAGACAATTCAAAAGTAGTTTAGATTCAAGGTTATGGTGCAATGAGCTGCATTAAAGATTCAACATTAAGTACAAATCGGCACTGTATGAACCAGTCAACAGTCAACAACAAAACGAAGCCGAACTTTTATCTATCTTTCCATCTATTACAGTTTAAATTTTTTAACACCAAAATCAGCAGATTTAATGATGTCCAACCGTATTGATTTCAAGTCAGTTTGTTATGCTTAATATTGTTTTAAACAAGTATTTCAATTTTAATACGGCCCCAAGCCGTATAGCATTCAATTTCTAGCGTTCAATATAAAAACCAACGGCCAAAATTTAAACTAAAAAATTCATGCCTGCTTCTAATATAGTAGCAAATGACAGTTACGTCCGCTACTGATAATAACTAACGACGATACTATTTTCAACGGTATCCACTACTATTAGTACGAACGACACCCATCATCCGTTACTATTAATAACGGACGTAACCCGTCGTCCGCTACTAATAATAGCTGACGTGAATTTTTTACGTGAATTTTTTAATTCTAATTTCGGTCGTTAGTTATTGTATTGAACGTTAGTAATGGTGTTTGACCATTTTTAATTCATAATAAGTACTTGATACGAATCATTCACACACACATGTATATATATATATATATATATATATATATATATATATATATATATATAAAAAGAAAAATGGATTACAAAAACAAATTGGTGAGAGATCATATAAATGGCAACCAGCAGCAACAAAAACATGAAAATGTACAACTTGATCATTCATTTTAATCAATCGTTAGTCTCCATAATTTTATGCTAAACTCGAGAAGAGATCATCATCCAGTCTACTTACAATTGTGTCGGAGATTGAGACAGATGACCATGTTTTGCTCTCATACAAAATGTAAAAGGATTGTGTTTCCTGTTATTGTTGTGCTCAACATTTCAAGGAGTGCAGAGATTCTTGAGGTCCTCTTCTTGGGCATACCAGCTTGGTATTATCTTTACAAGATGAGGGTAAAGATCCTTGTACGAGCTTCTGATTGTCACTTCTGCAACTCCAGTTGCAAGGGCAATATCTACATTCACACGGCTTTATTCATACGCATAATAAACATATATAACAGTAATGTAATTGCCTAGAATAAATGTTATAAAAGTCTAGTGTGTGATCAGGTCATGGCAGATGTGATCAGAACCATTTGTGTATGGGTAAAACCACTATACAATCTACAAATATATAACTGGAAGTAAAATCTTTGCAAAACATTCAGAATGTTCGACCACAGCCAGTTTTTGACGGGATATTTTCCCAAGTTGATCGCATTTGTGGGTGAATAGTGCCTTTCATCATTCAAGATGTATTTAATGTTCATCATCCAAGAAGTACTTAATTGTATCGCAGAAAGAGACAAATGACCATATTTTGTCTTTCAATGTCCATCACAACATCCAAAATGAAAAAGGAAAAAACAGTCCAAAACCAGTTGGAAAATGTGATTGTTTCTCTCGCTATTGTGTGCTCAGTATTTCAAGGAACTGCAGAGATTCTTGAGGTCCTCTTCTTGGATATACCAACTTGGTATTATCTTTACAAGATCAGGGTAAAGATCCTTATACGAATTTCTGATTGTCCCTTCTGCAACTCCAGTTGCAAGTGCAACATCTACATTCACACGGCTTTATTCATATGCATAATATATCATATAACAGTTATGCAGCGACATAGAATGAGTATTACAATGTGACCTGAACCATATGGGCAAAAAAACACTACACAAGTCTACAAATTTCTAACTGGAAAGCAAAATCTTCATAACACATTTAGAATGGTTTGACCATAACAATTTTTGAAAGAAAATTTTCCAAAGTTGATTGCATTTGTATGTGAATAGTGTCTGGTATGAGTTAGTTTGTAGTCCTACACAGAAAATTATGTAAAGGTTACCTTTAAGGGGCTTCTTATCATTGGAAAGCTGAGTTACAATGTAGATAACTGCTGCAGCAATAGATATAGGGCTCCTCCTACAATAACAAATGAATAAAATTTTACTGAGTCAAAAAGCCACGTACTCCTCATCAAGATCCAACCAATGGTCTTTCAAAATTAAGTAGCTAATCATTTAGGAACCAGAACAAGCACTCCACTGCTTGAGAGCAGCTTCACAAAGTCCATTTTCAAATGACAAAACAATGCCCCAACTAATCTAATACTCCAAACTCTTCACGGAACTGGATAAAAAATGTTACTATAGTGACAGTAAATTGACTCACACACACACACACACACACACACAGAGACATAAATAAAAACTTAAACATTTGCCACTTCAGAACTAAAATAGCAATGACATGTAAATTTGCACATAAATTTAGACAAACAACTGCAAATGTATAGGTGACACCCTGTTGCACACCCGAAAATGGTGTAAAGAAACTTGGTTTAAGTTCTTATACACCTGAATGTTTTCTGCACAAGTATACAACTTTATCACAAAATGATATTTAGTAGGAAATCATCTGCTTTCTCGGACTGTAATGGTTGCATTACCTACTTCAACATAGTTGCAATGACAACTGTCCAGAATTATCAAGATAGTTTAAAACTACCGAGAAGCTCATAAAATAGCAGGAATATACAGCCCTAGGGTGCTCAAAGGGCCCGCAACAATCAAGGTTTTCTCAGCAACAACCACAGTTCACAACATTATCAGGGTAGATAAACAGTTAAGGCCACCTTGAGAAGTAAAACAGTTCATAATGGTCCAAGAAGCCAAAAGAAAACCAATCAAAAATTCAAATTAATAACCACTATTAGTTATGTACAATATTCTACTCCATTCATTCCATAGAAAATTGAGATACATTTTCTGTTTAGTACGTTCCAAAATTAGAGATACATTTCTATTTTTAGATACAAAGTCAATGAAGCTCCTACATGCCATTCTTATTACTAGGTAAGTAGGGTACTACCACACCACCACCATTGCATTTCCAGCAAATGTTAGGGATATGTTTGGAAAAGTAAAGTTTTCCGATAAGACGTCATTTCAAAAATAGATATCTAATTTTGGGATTGAGGGAGTACTTATTTGTTATAGTATGCTAAGGAATATTAGAGAAAAATTGTCTCATCAAATCTGTATTCTTCAACTCATAATAAAAGCTCCTCCTAAGCTATCCTACCTATTGTCTTTACTCCACTCAACCTTCATTCATCCATCCAAACACTCTAGTTTCAGATTATGTAACTCCATACTCATCTGTAAAACTCTAAAGCATTTATCCATAGTTATCAAAACCGGACCGAATTTTGAACAAGCCAAGGCACCGATTTGGCGGTTCAGTATATCAATTATTTGTTGAACCGGCTGCGCCAGATTTTTTATTTTAAAATAATTTTAAATATATGATTAAATAAATAATATGACACTGGTTGTCAGTATGAATATATTCTCTTCTTCCTCTACTCTTTCGATTTTTTTCCTTTATCTGATTGCAGATTTGGTTGCGAACATCTAGATCTAGTTTTTCAGTATGTCCGGCAATGATGGTACAAGCGAACTCTTATTACCCTACGTTCCGTGTAACATGTACTATCAGTTCGAATCATGGTACAAGAATTAAATGCCTTGTGCATTCTAAGATAGGTAACGTTTCACTTACCCAGTCGATCAGCATTCGTGGTGACCATGATATGATAGACATTGCAGTTGGTTGACTGTTAATGGTGACTCGGCGTTGATGATTCTTTTCCGGAGATGTTTACCCATAGTTGCAGTGGTTATTTGGGATTTTTTAGGAAAGACAGAACCAAAAAAGGTTCTTTAAAAATAAGCCGATTCATCGGTTTTACAATATACCGCCCAGTTCAAACCGGTTGAAATGCATAGCCAATCTTTTAAGAGAACCGAAATAGTCTAGAGTTCGATTCCTGGCTCAACAGGTTGAACCGGCCAATCCGATTTTGATAACTATGCATTTATCTCTAAGATCTAATGATATATATATATATATATATATATATATATAGTAAAAATATAATTGCATGGAACAATTGTCCACCAGAAAAACTGAAACTACCTTATGTCAAATTCTTCCGACTTTTGGACTGCTTCTTGGGCAGCTTTAACTGTTTGATTCGTCATTCCAAGATTCGAACAAAAGCGCCTCTGAAGGATAATATCATGTTAATGGAAATATAACAAGAACCAATATAGGTCATTAAAGTCTGAAAGATATCATATACTGCCAAAAATGGAAACCAGATAGAAAAAATTTATTTCACAAAAAGCTCACCATAAAATCCCCAGCATGTATTGTCCCCATATCCACCGACTGACCGTTCTCAAGCCCTAGATTTTTCACTATGTATTCTTTTGCTCGGCCAATTTCCTTCTTTGTCGCTCCATTGGCAACAGAGCAAATTTCTAGATGAAACCCACAGGTTTAGGAAAGTTCATTCAGATAAGGAGAATTCACCAACCATCTGAATATTTTTTTATAAAAGGAAAGAAAACTTAGGTTGTACCCTTCACAGTTCGTGGCTTGTCTTCTTGTCGACAGGCAATGTACAGGCAAGCAGCCAATATTGCATCCTGGTTTCTACCTCTACTGGATTTCTGATCTTCTACCTTCTTGTATATCTCATTAGCGCGATCCTTACAAATACAATGGCATAAGCAACATCAGTGGGTGACAGAAAAGATAATAATGTTGAAGCATGGCACCAAGCTAAACAGATTTGTAAAACAGGTAAGCATCCATATCTGAGCATCCATATCTGAGCATTTCATAGACATATATAATACAAATATACAGAAATAAAAAATGTTAGCATGGAAACCCTGCAATTTCTTGCCAAAATATATATCTTTCTCTGTAAAAAATACCTAACAGATCAACAATGACATCATCTCATTCGACAAGCCCTATAATAGGAAAGTGATTCATTAAAACTTCCATCCTTTCATTTGGGCATTCTGCAGATGGACAAAAAAGAAACACCATACTCATGGAAACCTCACAACTATTATTATTTTAAGGAAGAAATGACATCAAGATTTAATAATACCAACAACATTTTGCAATACCACATCATCTGCATGCTAAAAGTCTTAACTGTCACATAACCAAACACGACATTGTTGAGTAACCAGCATACCTTAATGGTTGCAACAAGGCCCAACCTGAAACACAAATTGGCTGAATCAGCTTTCTACGCATAATTATTGCACGATGATTTAAATTTTGAAAGGATTTGGAAATAAAAGAGAAGAAAAAAAAACAGACAAGGATATATACGAACAACAAGTGTGAAGTTATCAAATAAGAGTAGCAAAGCAAAATGTGCAATTTACTACAGGCTACTAAATTAGTAATTCTGATTAAACTTGTGGTGTTTGATTGGATCTTAATACATCTTAACAGTCTACCTCTTAATACATCTTAACAGCCCACATCTTTATATTAAGAGGCCTTCTGAATAGTTAAGATACAAATATAAGTCTAGACTATTCAGAGAACCTCTTAATACAAAAATATGAACTGTTAAGATGCATTAAGAGGTTGGCTGTTAAGATGCATTAAGATGCAATCAAACACCACTTATTTCTCGCGGTGGGAGAAATGGAAGACAAATACTTTGATGACAAAAATTAAACAAGCTAGTTGAGGCTCATACTCAGAGGGTATCCAAATCAATTATTCAGCAAGTTTGAACAAATGTACTTCCAACTTCTATGGGATACAGCAAGGAAAATTTGTCAGACTAAGTAAAAAAGTTGACATTCTAGCTTATGTGTGTGCATGCGCGTGCGTGTCGTGTGTATAAAAGAGAGAGAGAGAGAGAGGGTAGAAACTCAACGATGCTAGCGCACGCACACACGCATATATGAATGTATATTCCATACCTCTGTGAACATCCCCCAAACTAATCAATAGTAAATTCAAAAAATTACGTAGTCAAATCCAATGCATAACTAGAAGCTAAGAAGCATGGATTCGGGTGGGGGATTCGAGTTCGCCATATGGGGATTCGACAATTCAAAAAATCTCAAAAAGTAGAGATTCGGGGATTCGAAGCATATTTAAATTATTAAAATTTATTTATATGCATATAAATATATTAAACAACATTAATAAAATGAAATTATAATAGACCAAATTAATGTAATCATATTATGCTATTATCATTTTCTTATTCCCTTCATTTCAAAATAAGAAATTAAGTCACCCATAGATTAATGTTAAATAATAAAAGAAAATACTTCTAGTTATAACCCTTAGATAGAGAAAAAATAATTTGGCTAGATTCATATCACTTATAGTGCAGAATTTTTTTTAAAATAAATTCCTTACTTTAATAGTTTAATTAGAGACAAATGGAGTAATATAACCATTTAAGCAATTAATCGTTTCCTTCTGATCCAACAATGCCAATTAAGTAACATTAGAACATTAGCAGCTGTCACGTGATAGGGCCCAGAGGGTATACGCATTCATGACCACAAGAAAAGTAATTACTCGTAAAAGAAAACGTGCAAGTATTAATGTATTATTAGATGGAGAGAGACGAAGAGAGAGACGTTAAGTGAGAAGAAGAGACAAATAGAACTGAAGATCGCATTGTTGGAGTTTGCAGTCGTCAGAGACTCCTAAGTCAACCGGTTAGGCTGAGCCCAGAGGTTAAATTGTGAATCTCTACAACTACAACATTATTTTCCTCTCTTTTTTTATGTGAATTACACGGGTCCATCAGAGAATCTATAATATCCTGTTTCCTAGACCAGAAGCCTCATTTCCTTCTTCCAGTGAAAAATGACCATCATTTATACCACAACTAATCCATTAAGCTTTCTGACCGTTATGCTTTCTGGTCAGAAATCTTTACGAATTTAGTTACAATTAAACTTGTTCTTAACAGATTCTAAAGTCTATATTCATCAGAAATGGAAAGTTCCGGGAGAGCTTCAACCAAAGAATTCATAATGCTCATCAATAGGTGAACTGCATACATTCCATACAATGTCTACCTACACCCACGTTGATTTCAGCTATATATCATAATAGTACACGGCAAATACCCAATATCCTTAGTACTGATTTACACTGAAAGTTATAAGAATGCCCTATTTTAGAGGAACATTAACTTTTTAATGTTGAGTGAAATCCATACAGCAAAATCAGCTACTATTAAAATAAATCCAACAGGTTATGTCCAAAGAACATATATAAAACAAAAGTTGCAATCCAATAATTTAAAGATGAAGAACTAATTCCAGGGATACATAACATAAAGTCTAACGAAGAAAAAGGCTTGCTACCATTGGTCTCCTAAACTAGAAGCCAATAGAGAAATGTCACAAACGACCCAACTCCAATTACTATTTTCCACCTAGAAATTAGTTATACGATGCTCAATTTGTCACCTCTCCATCTGCCATCAATTTACATATTATCAGAATTTCAAAGACTAATTAACTAATGCTCACACAATTACCACAGATCAATGCAATCAGTAAGCAACCAAAGAAAGTTGACAAGTAGATAATCACTAAAAGGGGAGTGAAATTAAGCATTTGCACCCAAGGTCCAAAAATTTAACCTATTGATTTCTCTTTCAACTCCAACATGATTCACATGTATCTATATATATGATGAGGTGAGGGGAACTTAACTGAGACCAAGTCAAACTATAGCAATTAGCATCAATTTTAATTTTTATCCAAGATCCAAACTTTAAAACCTATTCATTCCAATTCACAATTCCTCAAACCCTAATCAGGGTTTACATAGCCATACCTATCGGACATGGTGGCAATTGTCTTGAAGGCCAAAATGAGGGACCGATCGGGGTTCGACCCGCGATTCTGCCACCGACTCAACGAGGTAGACAAAAAATCACTGGTGACGCCGTTGGTCTTGGAAATGATGGTGGAAAGGGTACTTTCCGTTAGAAGGAGATTGGTGGGACCGCCGACACGAGTCGGGTCAGTGTCCCCCGACTCGTTAGCGAAGGTACGCCACTCGGAGGTCTCATCTATGGAATGGGACTCCAAAACGAGTCCGCACTCGGAGCAAACGGTGTCTCCGGCGGAGTGATCGAAAACAACCTCCGTATTCTTCTTGCAGTCGGAGCAGTACGCATCGGCCATCGATTAATTGATTTTTTGGATTATGTTTTCAAAGTAATTGTTTGATTATTGAGAAGATTATTTCTTTTTCCCAATTTTGTTTTGAGTTCGTTTTTTGAAGCTTTTCCGTCCTCCCCAATCTCTCTCTACAGAGGAGGAGTGAATAATAAGGGGAAGGGCAAATTGAATGAGACTCTTATTTCGGGAGGGCGTTAGGATACTCACGTGGGTTTTGCTTTGGTGGAAAGGACGAGCCCGAGCCTACGAGTGTTAGGTTTGGTTTGGTTTGGTTTGGTTTGATATGGCTTTATGGAAAACTCTATTTATGAAAAATTTTATGCGATCGTGATAATTAGATAGTGTTTTATAATTTTATGTATTTATATTTTATTCTTTAATAATTTTCATGTTCAATTATTATATACTACATAGAAGAGCTCCAGACATATTATGACTACGATTTTCCTTTAAAATTTTAAAGAAAAAACATGTTTATTTTTAGTTTTTTTTTTCGAAGGACCCTTTCCTAAATTCTCTTTTTTTTTACTAATATTTTCTTCTCTTTCATATAAGAATTTATTTTTCTCTCAACGTAGAGCGAATGTTATTATTTTCTCCATGAGATGCTTAATCTCAGAGAAAAAAAAAACTATTTAAATAAAATTTTCATATTTTCAAAAGTATCCTCTAATAAATACATCAAATATTCATTACACAACTTAAAACTTTACCGGCAATAAAATATATAGACATTTTGTACTCGGTCAAAAATAAGAAATCTACTCAAATTTTCTCTCATAAACTTGTAAACAACATAATGCAAAACAATCAACTTTAATTCCATTTCTTTTCTCTCATAATTTATTTCTCTTTTTATTTTATTTTTAAATTCCTTCAAAAACTGAAAGACTGGGCTGCACCACATGGCTTGGCCCAATTTCTACTCTTAAAATTGATTGGTAGGTTGGTTTCCTTTTTTTGGACATGTCTAACTAGGTTAATTTGATGCTCATTTTAGTTTTAAAAGTTGGGTCTTTTTTTTGGGTCCTTTACAATAATATACAATATTTAATAAGTAATTACAACAATAATACACTCATACAATATTTACACAATTAATACACTTTTATATTTATTTATAATATTAGTGCAATTAGGATACCTTAATTTATGGAATTAGTATAGGATTCAATTCATAATAATAAGAAAATCTAAAATCAAGGAGAAATAACTGCCATAATTAATAATTCAAATTCAAATATCTTGGATCTAACAACAAAAATAAATTCAAATTCAAAAATTAATTCAAATTCAAATATTCAAAATTTGGTAACGTCATCTTCCTCCTCCCTTTCGTCGGTCATCTTCCTCCTCCCCTTCACCGGTGAGACCCAATTTCTTGTCAAAAAAAAATAAGAACACAACATAGGAAAGTGAGAGATAAGAGAGTGATGTGTAATGTAATGTTGATAACCAAACCTTCGTACCAAGGTAACCAAACGTTTATACCAAGGTAACCAAACCTTTATATCAAGGTAACCAATCTACCTCCACACCTGCAATATGAATTGGTTACCTTGGTATGAAAGTTTGGCAACCAACTGCATGAAGGTTTGGCTACCAACTGCATTACATTCAAAATTAAGATTCGGTTACCTTGGAATGAAGGGTTAGTTACCTTGGTATGAATAATTGGTAACGAACTGCATGAAGTTTGGTTACCAATTGCATCACATTCAAAATAAAATTGGTAACTTAATAAAACTGAATTGGTTACCTTTATACCAAGGTAACCAACACAGTCATACCAGTATGACTGTTTGGTTACCAACGTATGAGGTTTGGTTACCGGTGGAGTTGGAGAATGGACCGATGGTGGAGGGGAAACAACGGGTGGTGGAGGGGCCTCCACCGCGGCCAGTGGCGGGGCCTCCACCGACGGCCACCTTGGATCGATTTGGGGGAGAAGGAGAAAGGGGGGCGGGCGGAGGCGGAGGAAGGGGAGGGGGAGGGGGAGGGGTGGGGTGGGGGCAGGAGGAGGAGAAAGGGGGGGAGGAGGGGATGGCGGTGGGAGGCGGAGGGAGGGGGTGGGGCGTGGGCGGGGGGAGGAGAAGGGAGGCGGAGGAAAGGGAAGGAGATGGTGTGGGGCGGGGACGGGGGCGGGAGGAGTAGTGGCAGTGGCGGGGGTGGGGCGGCTGCCGGTGGAGCAATGGCGGGGGGCGAAAATGAGAAAGAAGGTTGTGACGGCGGAAGAGGAGGAAGAAGGCAACGACCGAAGAGGAAGAAGAATGCGGTTACTCCATTGATTCATAAAAATATGGAGGTTGATAAGAGAGAGAAGATTTAAATCCCTACAATCATGGGCCAATATCAATAACTCATTAAATCAGACAATTAAATAAAAGGGATAAGATTGCACTCTTTTTATAATTAAATATTGCATATGCACTCTTTTTATAATTATTTTGTTTGTGCATTTTTTTTGTAATATTTTAGTAAAATGTACTATTATATGTAATTGTCCCTTTTTTCTTTTCTTTTTCCTTTCTTTATCATGGGCCTTTCCATTTGTAGGATAAAATGATAACACTCTTAATCAGAAACCCATATCAAAATGAAGATGCCATTAATTGCACATATACTCAAATATGTACTTAATTCACAGTTATAATACTTGTAACTTACCCTCTCCAAAGTGATGTATTTTTATTTTCAAAATAACTTCTTCTAAAAAATACTTGTTGGGAAAAATAGTCAAGTCGCAAGGCCGAAAAACTCTTCTTCATCAAAAAAAAATAAATAGAGTTTTGTAAAAGAATAAATATAATATTTCTTCCTTTTTATTATTTACTCAGAATTTTTTATGAGAAATGCTCGAAGACCAACATATTAGGTACTCGTTAATGACTTTACAATATTTTCATTATGTGTCTCACTCTTTTGACATTCTAATTGGCAATCCAAAAGAATTTTTAAAAAAATTAAACCAATACCTTTTAGGATTATATATCATTTAAATGAATATCACCACATAATGAAGGTGAAAAGAATTGGGTAAGAGATAAATTTGCAGTTATTAGTCTTATTTTGTGCATTCATTAAACCAATGAATTTTTGCCTAATTCCCGTCCATAATCTTGTCGATATGTTTGCCGTCATATAAAAACCAAAAACTAAAAAAAAATAAAAATATATATATATATATATATAGGGAACAACAAGAATTATACAATAAGCTACATCTATAATTCTATATACTTCTTCCCCTCAGAATCCCTTGTTTGAATAAGAGACTATTAACAATAATCTCTAATCCTATTATTTTTAACTTTCATGCCTTGACAAAATAATTAATCAAAGAAAGAGAGCTCTAGCGTACACCCAAAGTAATATTATTTTAAAAAAAAATAAAAATACAACTCATTATATATATATATATATATATATATTATTGTACATTAACGAAAATAATATGGGGGATGTTGGAGTTTGTTTACTTGCATCTCAGTAGAATTCAGCACTGCCTCCCTTTGTTTCTTTCTTTCGAATGGTCAAATTCATTAAATTTGGTTCCCTATATTTCTTCTCTCTTCTTCCTATTAGTAATATATTACTGTCTCCATTCCTAAAAGATTGTCGTTTAATATTTTGGCACATGAATTAAGAAAGTCATTTAATACCAGTAAAATTTGTTTGAAATTCCATCACTACCCCTTTATGAAAAATTGAAAACTATTAATACAAGGAAAAGAATTTATTGGGACAATGAGAGAAGATAAAGGTAATATAGAAAATTAAATAATTTATTCTTATAGAAAGTTGTAAACGACAAACATTTTGGAATAAATTTTTTCTTCTAAAACAACAATCTTTTCGGAACAGAGGGAGTATTATATTATTATATACACGCAGATAGAGATTACCTTTCGTCTGCGTGTTAATACTCACTACAAGAAAACCTTTTAATCTCGACGGAATTAGTCCCGACGGAATAAATTTGGTCGATGTTATGGTATTCTCGACGGAATATTTAGTCACAGTTAATTCTGTCGTAATTACACTATCCTCGACGGAATTCGGTCGGAGATATCAGCCTCCCGTTGGCGCCAGATTTCCCGTCAGCGCCAAAAATAAGCTCGACGTAATTGCAAGTAAGACCAACGGAATGTCCGTCGAAAATAACGTTTTATCTAGGGACTTATTCCCGTCCGATTTTCGTCAAAGATAAGGCTTAAAACCTTATTTCAGTCTGTCTCGCTACATAACAGAGCAGTCTCAAGTTTTTTTCCTCTCTCGTTTTTTTTCTCCCAAGCGAATCCTGCTATCTGTCGTCCGTTGTCGCTCCGCCTAGCCGCCGCCTCGCCTGCGCCTGTTCCTACCGGCAGCCTCTCCCTCCTCCTGCCTCATCCCTCCGGCAGCATCTCCCTCCTCCTTCCGGCAGCACCTACCTCCGCCAGCCCCCTGCCTCCGGCAGCCCCCTTCCTCCTGCAGCTCCTTCCTCCAGTTGGTCCTCCCTCCTCCTCCCAAGGCGTTAAGGTTAGCATTACTGCCCTAATTTTCTTCTATTTAATGCCCTAATTTTGTTAATTGATCAGGAGTTATGTATTATGAATTGGGAATGTCTTATATATGGCAGACTACCATTTGTTTGTGCAAATCAATTGTTTTGCAGATTGCTTGTTAGAAAGAAATGTAATAATTGTTTGTGCTTTTAGTTTTCTTAGCTGATCTTTTATCAGAATGTGTGAAATGTAATACTTGTTATATATTAATATATATTGGGTCTAACAGTTTTATCCTTTTCAAAAGATTTAGGGATAGTAAATATTGAAAAATTCCATTTCAGTTGTTTAATATTATATGGGGATTAATGCTTTAATTTTCTTTTGGTTTGAAGGCTAGGGCAAAACATGACATGACAAGCATAGTTGTTGCAGGATGTGTTACTGGAGGAACAATATCAGCAAAGGGTAACATCTTGTTTAATTATCTCTACTTTTTGACTCATTATCTTTCTTAAAAATGCAAATTAGCATGAAAAACATAATCAGTTAAAACTGTTACTTATATTGTTGCAAGATGTCACGCTATCTTTCATCAGTTCATGATGCTTTGAATTAAACTAATGTTTCTTAAACTGTTACTTATTCTGCTAATGTTTCTTCTAAATTAAACTATTCAACTATGTAGCATTATTTTGAAGATTAGTTCAGATTGGCACTAAGCTAGTTTGTTGTTATGGCCACTAGGGTTGATATACTAATTTCAAAAAAAACAAGCATGTGCTTTCAAGTACCACCTGAACAAGAATAAGGAAACACTTTTATTGAGTTTTCAGTTACTTTTATTGTTTTTTCAATTTTTATTTGTTTTCTTTTTCTTTTCTACAGCCTCATGCGGCTAGGGGTGAACATGCAGACATTATAAGATTGCTGCTAGCTTATGGGGCTTCTCCAACTAAAACAAATAGTTATGGAAAGGTTTGCATTTAAAGACATTTGTGTTGATCTACTTCCTTATTATTGTAATATCTGATTTCAAGAGATTAATACAAGACTATCTCTGTATATTAGTAAAATTTTATTGCACTACTACTCTCTACTGCTTTCCTCAAATGAATTTCGTATCGGATAAAATGAAAAGTCAAAGAGTTATAGCTTCTGACAAAAAATTCTATGTTCTGCTGAGGATTTGACTCTGTATTTAAAGTGATGTGGGTTGCCTTGGCAGGTGCTTTTGAGAAGCCTTTAAGATTTTAGTTTGCATCTCAAAGATGGTTAGTTGGATTGCCTCGAGGAAGGTACTAAAATTTCTGTTTGCTTGTAACTTGGACACAAAATAGAGTATTTTAGTTATGTTTTTTGTTTCAATGCTCTGTCTGTTAAAGGCCAAATATGTTGCCTTTGTCCATTCCACTGAAACTGCATATATAGCTTTTGGACATGTAAATTTTGGCCAGCTTATTATGAGGTTGGATTTATGACTTGGTTTTAGTTCTGTTAGCCCGATTAAGCTGTGAGGCATCTTTTCAGTCATGCCATCTCCAGTACATTACTTGCATTACAGATGCTTTATATAATCTACAAGAATTCTGTTAATGTTTTTTATCTTGGATATTTGTTTGTGTTGGATATTACAAGGCATGAATTGGTTTGAAAACCTAGGGAAAATAGAAAACAGAATTATTATTTTTTTAATTTTTAAAATGTTATTTCCGACGGAATTTTCCGTGGAAAATAACTAAATTCTGTGGGAAATAATTTATTTTCGACCGAATTTCAGTTGGAAATATTCCGTCGGAATTAACTATTTCCGACAGCATTTTCGACGGACTTATTTCCAACCTGCATATTTTCGGCCGAAGTTTTCGTCGAAAAGAAAATTCCGTCAGAAATAAACTTTTTTCTTGTAGTGACTGTATTAATCAATTAAACAAAGTTAAATTTATACTAATCACTCTCGTGTACTTTATACATTAGTAGTACTGCCACAAGTTAGGATTTTCCAGTTGCATTTATATTTTTGATTCCGACTCCTGAACAAAATTTTTTATTATACATTATGGTTAAAATTTAAGAACAAATAATAGTACACTCGCACAAAAATTGTATAAAAACGAAACACACGTTATACCCATGTTCACTACTTTGATTAATTCTGCTTGTCTGATGTATTTATTAGATATTTTATACGCTCTACAATGATCCACACACCAAATAATATTTTATATATAGTAACTAGGAAACTCTAACTGCTATAACATAAATTCAAACTCAATATATTAGTAAAATTCAAGACCAGACTATTAATAAATCTTTAAATTTAATTGCACCCTTGCGTTTGGTTTCTAGATATGTTGCCCCTTTACAACCCTCGCCAACTTACCGACAAGCTAGACAGCCGTTTGCTCACCTAAAAGCGAGACCCCAACTATCCTGTCGAAGTGGTCTTTAGTCGAATCTGCATAAATATGAACTAATCCCAACAATCATTTTTTATTTATTCCAAGACATAAGTTATAGGGTATATTAAAAAAAAAGTATTCTTAAAATTGTTGTTTTAAAAATACATATCTTCTAATATAGAAATTGATAAAAGTAGGAAATTATTAAATTCACAACACTTTTTGTTATTTTCACAACAAAAGTGTCGTTATAGGTGACGGTGAAAACCATCGCTATAAACTTTATTATAAAAATAATATTTTCTGTTGTAAATTTAACAATTTTCTAAAAATATTATTTGTGACCCAACTGATCTCATGGGATGATTGGTGGACGTATGCTTATCTAAGATTTATAGCTTTTGAACAGGAATATATATGTGTATATACACTTTCGTATATATTGCATATATATTGGGGGTTAATTAGGTTATGACTGACAAGCAGTCACTCTCACATAAATAATGCTACTATGAATTACATAATACTTACATACACACATATGCATACTGTGACGTCCCCAGAATAGGTTCAATCAATCCAACCCATTCTGAGTCGTCAAACACATGGTATAGAATTCAAATACAAACTTTTATATCACACAGTCGTACAAAATACGATCACACAACTGTGAGTGTTAATACAAATATGTAAAAAATATAAATATTCAAACTAAGTCTTTATTACAATTATTATCACACTATTTTATAAAAATACTGAGGATTACTACTGCTCTAACTCGGACCATCACTCTGTCCCCCGACTAGTCCCTGCAACATTCTCATTTCCTGAAGAGGACAATAGATGAAAAAGGTGAGCTCAACTAGCCCAGTAAAGAATATTATGACAAAGATAACAAAGAATAATTTATCGTTAGTCTTCAATAAATCAGATAAAATATTATGGACAACAAATTTTAGATCAACAACTGCAGTAGAAATAACAATTCACCAGAAGAGTTAAGTAGAAAATAATGTCTACTATCTTCTATGATTTAAAAGTCCATAATCAATATTTTATCCTTGTCAATCAATATATATTTCAAATCAGATATTCATCTTTGCACTACGGGCCAAAGATTTTCATCTGTATCATCAGTGGTCATATTCATCTCAACACCTGACATCTTTGCACTACGGGCCAAAGATATTGATCAGATAATCATTCATCTTTGCACTACAGGCCAAAGATATTCATCAAATAATCATCCATCTTTGCACTACATGCCAAAGATATTCTTTTGTATCACCATTTAAAACTGAAGATAATGAAAAATATTTTAAAGAAAGAATCCAGCGAGATAAATGACAAAAATTAAGGATTCGTACATCAGTCTATCCAAGTTCAAAAGTACTCCATAATAATCATTTGTGGAGTAAAATTTAATAATAAAGTTCAAAACTTGGATCCAATCAAGGATAGGAACCTTAATAGCCAACTTGGACAAATAAAAGAAATTTTAAATTTTTCGGTGAATAGTATTGTATACGTGAATAGTAACTCCGACGAAAAAAGTAAGAATTTCATAATATAATCCATGTCAATATTTTGGTATAATGATATTGAAAAGAATAACATCATTTACGAAAGAAAATAACATCTCTTATATTAAAAGAATAGTACTTCTGGCTGGAATATCGGATATAATACTGAAAGAAACTTGCACTGAATAGTAACAGTCAAAGTACCTAAATACTCACAAAAATACGCTCAATATTATAGAGAGAGAAAACTTCTGATTCTGGTGTGATTTTCAAATTCTAATTCAGCACCCTATTTATAAGAAAATGCTTAGAACGCCAAAGTAGAAAATTTAATAAAATAATATTTTATTTAAAAAAATTTCACACCCATCTCTTGACCAAAATCATCAGCTCACCACCAGTGGAGCCCACCTATTAAAAAACGTTTTTATTAAAAAAAATATTATTAACCCCAAAAATCACTTCCGACCCAATATTTCGGAACTTCCATAATTCATAAAAAATAGCCCTTTTATAAGGGAAGGGAGAGATGATCTTTCTTTCTTACTTTGGCCCTAAAATGACCTATAATTAACATCCAGAATGTAATCACTTCCATGTTTAATAAATGCTTCAAATTTTATGCATCTAGTTATGAATAAGTCCCTATTGTACGTACGAGCATTACAAAGAAATCAAGATCATCCCATATTTCTCGGATGAAATATACGAACAAACCCATACATGGATGAAAAAACTTGTATACTCGCCAACAACAGCAGCAAAATAGCAGCCAGAAATAGGAGGATTCGCCATGAATTAAACACATATAACTTCAAACTTTCCAACTTTAGTTGTCCATCTACCATTATAGTACTTGTTCACATCTTCAATTACCTTGTCTAAAAACGGCACTTTTGTTAATATAACTGACCTGCTCATCCCATTCCACAGATTGGCAACCTCTTCATCACTCTTCAAGCGGTTTGAAATAATCCCACTTTCTCTAAGCAATTTTGCATCCTCTTCAATATCTATAATCCCATTCATTAGTTCAGTATAACGTGTAAAAACCAATGGTCCAGATGCATTGCATGCTTCATATGCCACCAGGTTCCTCAAGATAATCTCTGCGTTGACGTCCAAACTAACCGCGGGGAGGTATAATATCGATGCTTTATGATCAAAACGTAATGTCAAGATACCACCATTTGTAGGTACAAAGGATATACCGGCTTTAGAAAGCTCACTGACAGAAGGAATTGAGATTTCCTCAACCAGTGGAGGCTTATTAATGCTATCAGACTCTTTAGAACTTCGGTTTTCTGGCTTCATCTCGTCTTTATCTTGCAAAAAACAGAGATATTCAATTGGTTGCTTCAAAATACTAAATCCAGGAACGCGGGAGGGATACGATTATCCAAGGAAACCTTAATATTGCTTTAACACGTCTTGCTAGTAACACTCTTTTGAGAAAACATACCGGGATTGAAATGAATTTTGCTATCTTCTCGGGGAGTCGCTTAGCAAAACTTAATTTCTCAGAGCAGATTTTTCTCCGCTTTCCTTTGCTTCATTTTGACCATCAGCTCCAATAATTTCAGATGAATCTTCAGATTTCGGCAAGATCATTAGGTACAAAAAGTCTAGTATGTGCACACGATCTGTAACTTGAAGAGTAGTTAATTCCACCATCAACCTAAATGGGGAAAGCACTTTATATAATCCTACTAGCATCGAAAGCAACATATCATCCGCTAATTCTAAAGATGAGAACTGGAACTCTAGCATCTTCCTCAATATAAATAGAGGAATTTGATTCTCGAGCATAATCATCTCTCTAAGAATGGCATTATGTGCAGACTTCCTCCCTGCAAAATCAATCAAATGTGACATTCTTGAAGTTACTCTTGTTAATATTCTGCCTTCTGATGATTTGACAGCGTAAATGTGAAGGAACTCAAGCAAAAAGGACACATCAACTACCATCATCCATGCTAATGTTTCCCCACTGAAATCTAGGTACTTGTGGTAGCAAGCTCGAATATTTGGCTCGAGCTTTGTCAACTGATCAACAAGATGATGAAATTTGACGCTTTGGAGACTTTTTTGTCTTCTTTTGGCTGCAGCAAGCTTATATCTTTCCATCTCATAGAGCTCAGGACGCCAATAATGGTAAGGGCCTAGACCAACCTGTTGTGGTATATAACCATCTGCATTGTTAGCAATTAGAGTTTTGGGGACATTGAATATGCTAACAGGAATATTGGTATCGTCTTGTAGCTCTTCATCAAGGGCTCGATGGATGAGAACGATCCATTGATGCTCATCAAAACCTGAGTTTGAAGTCATGGTGGTTATAAGGGAAGACGGGTTTTATTTGGTAAATTGAAGGGAGTACATGTTTCACCAAATACCCTAGCTTTGCTCTCATCCAGGACTCAAAGTCCCTTTAGCCTATAGAAGATATTGAAGATAAGCTTGGTCTGCAGCAGTTTTGGTTCATTGAATGTTGAAGAAGGTTCAAATGGTATGGCTTTTATGAGTTCAAAATGAGCACATTAATAAGTAACTTTAAAAATATACATATTACAAATAATTATATTACATTTCTTTTTCTTTTTTTCCTTTTTCGGCTTGCACCTCCCGGTCCTCCACTCTCTTTTTCATATTTTCATACTAATTTAGCTGAGCTATGACTTACATTTATTTATTAATTTACTATCTATTAATAGCTATGAATTATACAGTTATATGTGGGTGCCAAATGCCACTATTAATAATGTTCACTAAAAAGGATATTTTTGAAACCATTGCCTATAAATTAAAATGTTTTACCATTTAATGTTTTCATAAATCACGTATTAATTGTTCCAACTTCAATCTAACCTGAAATGAATTAACATTAACTTCCAGTATTAGGTAATTAATAATGGTGTATATGTTATAATTGGATCAATGTATATTCCAAGTTTAAAATTAGGCGTTTTCCCATCTTTCTTGGAGCATTTACACACTTGCATTTATTTTATTTATTTTTATTTTTTTACAGTTTACTCACATTCATGTGAATCTAACATCTGAATAAGTTTCCTCACTCCCTCTCAAACACGCTAAATTTTGTGTCCATCTATATCTAAATAGTTAAAGGGAAAAATCATAATCACTTGAGTACAGTAAAGGTTAACTAACCTGTCCAAAAAGCTTTGAAGAATTGGATGAACTGATGAGCTTCTATATTATGATATAAACAATACAAACTCTAGTAATTGAGATGGAAGTTTTTTTCTCCTCGTAGTGATCAGATCAAGAAAAAAAATGCATGCTTCTAAAGATTGATCCCCTTTGTCCATTTGCATTTTTGCTTCCTAAACTGTTCTCCTACTTCTGGAAACATGTTTGCAGAGGCACATGGGGATTGTCACAAAATGTCAAGTAGGTCCCAAATACGGTTTTGAAAGTGCAACAATATATCCAACATTTCTATCTCCTTTCTTGAAAATGGTGGAGCACACACTTTCCTATCCCCAAAGTTTGTGATGAGAGAACATCTCTCACCATTGAAGGTACAGTATGACATTTCTTCATCGCAATTCTATGTCAAACTACCATATATCAATTTCAACAGCTGACAATCTAAACTGAACCAATCAACCCTTGCTTTTTCCCATGAACAAACCGAGTATTGTATTAGCCCATGCATCAAAATCCCCTCATGAACATTCGCCCTCAAATGAAACTCCGAATCCAATCAACTATCTGCAGATCCTTCCCTCACCAACTTTGTCCCCAACTCTGTCCTTGGCTTAGCTGAAAGCCCTTTTGCTAACATCTCCTCATCATACTTACGAGCCATATCAATCATACCCTTTTGCAACAAAGCATCAATTAAAGCATTATAAGCAAATTCATCAGGACTCAACCCATGGTCTTCCATTTTCTTCCAGACAACAAAAACTGGTCGAAGAAAACCCCATCTCCCAAATTTCCTCATAAGCAACACATATGTATCCATCCTTGGACGAACTCCACTCTCAAACATCCTATCAAATAGTTCCAATATCTCTCTAGGTTTTTCAAGACACCCAAAAAGACAATGATAAGTAATCACATCTGGCCACCAGTCATTTTATCAAGCACTTTATATGCTTCCCTGATCCTTCCATTTTCACACAAAAACTTTAAAATTATATTAAAAGTTACAACGTTAGGCTCAACACCTAATTCCATCATCTCACGGTAAAGCCTAACCGCAACATCAACACCATCACAAAGACCTACGGCACGAATAACAGTGTTATACGCCACCACATCCAACTTAATCCCCTTCTTTTTCATGTCTTTATATAACTTCACAGCCTTCCATGGTTTCCCACTTTTACATTGGATATCCATGTATATTGAGTATGAATATAAATCTTTAGCAACACCCCTATTATCCATCTCTTCCCAAAACTCTCTACACTTGCTCCACCACCCAATTTTAAACCAACCACGAAGAATCATATTATAAATTTTGGTATTATTCCCATCAAAATACAACTTCTCATCATCATTGTTCTTATTCATTACCAAGCACAATTCTTCAGCTTCAATTACATGTTTATACTCACACAATGCATCAATAAGATTGGAAAAAGATATTTCATCTTTCAAACTAAACTCTTCCAACTTATTATATGTAAAAATTGCTTCTTTAACAAGGTGAGCGGATACATAACGCTTAAACATTACACGGAAAGTGGAATGATTAGGCAACGAATGTACATTGCTGTTGTTTCGCATTTTTTCAATTAAGTGCCACGCAAGATCGAATTCAAAGAACTTACCCAGAATGTCAATCATTCGATTGTAGGTTTCGGTGGTGTGTTTGAATTCATATTCGGCTTCAACCCAGTGGAAGAACTCGAGGGCGCGTTTGTAGTCGTTGCTGTAACAGGAGAGAGATTCAAGGACCGTGGATTTGTCGAAGTCAAGTGATTTGGTAGCGTTGATTGAGGGTTTATTGGTGTGAATTGTGGGGTTTGGTAATGATTTTGGAATGCTGTGAGTTGAAAACGAGCTGGGTGTCAAGGGGATTGCGGGAAAATGGAGGAAAGTCCGAAGATGAGAGAGAAGAAGGTGTGATGAGCGAAAACAGCGGCATCCAGAGGAAGAATTCAATGTAAGCATCGCGCTGTTTCTTCGAATGAAGGTTTCCAAATATGTAATGACCCAAGTCCCGCATCTTATAAATTGGAAACCTTTACCCTTTGATAAGTCTAATAGAAGTCTTGGCCCTTTCGATTTCATTCACTAACAATATGACTTTTAATTTTGAGAAAGGTTTTGTTGTGTTAGGATTTTTATAAAAAAAAGATTTAGTTAAATTTTAGTTTTGAGTGCATAGGCAGTATGTGGAATTTGTATTTTCAGATATGTTTTTTACGTAATTTTATGTATTGTTATTATTGTAAATATTATATTTAGTTTATTAGTTAAAATTGATATTTTAGTATATTTTGATAGTAATAAATATTTTGTATTGTTTTTATTTTTGTAGATTTAATTATTGCTTTGTATTTAGATTATTATTTTGGCATAATTGTAATATTTGTTTGAAAAATAAATAAATATTGAAAGAGTATTTTTGTAAATATATTTATAGTTATAATAATAAGAGAGCTGTTAAATAATAAAATTATATCCTTATGCCATTTATTTGTTTTAAATTTATATTTAGGGATTGTTCGGCTATTAAATTTGTGTTCAGCGATATCGAGGTAAGTGACTTTTCAAGTTATTTAGTATTTTGAAATTTTAGTTTATAATTATTTATGATCTAGTAATTATTCGGATGCCTAAATATATTGTTTCAAAAATTGTTATACTTTATTTACGGCTTCTATTTGAATAAAAATGTTACTCTATTTTGTTTTAAAATCCGGATCAAGTATCAAAATAGAATTTTGATTTAGATAATGATATTATGTGATTTGGAATTGTGAAATAAGTATAATTTTGAATATCAAAAATATTGAAAAATTATTTTTATAAACCTCAGTCTGACTATGTATAAAAACGTTACTGTTTACGCTAGTTCCCGAACAATAAAAAATTAGATTTTGTTCAATGTAATAACAATAAAAAAATATTGCATAATCAAGTTATGATTTAGTTGTAAGGATATTTTTTGCCCAATTATTAAAATTAAAAAGTTTTATGAGAAATAAAAACAACTTGTTAATTAAATTAAATAATAAATAAAGTTGAAGGATTTTTTTAGTCATTCAATCAACAGTTGTCTAAACATTTTTTTTTGAGTGAAGTATATTCGGTATAATCTTATTCTTATTTGGGAAATTTTTTTTGTTACATTAAATTTATAACTCAAAATACCCCAAAACCGCTACTAAAAGTCGGAGGCATTATAATATAATATAAAAAAATAATAATAATATTAAAAAACGTAATTTTATTTATTTATTTATTTATAAAAATGTCATTCGCAATCTAATTTATTTTTTAAATAACTTAAATAATTGTAATAAAGGTACGTTATTTAAGACTATGTTTAGATCATATATATATTAAACAATATCTTTTACTTATTTAATTTATCGACCGTCCAGTATACGGCGACTTCGAACCCTGGCAGCGTTGTTTCTTGCCAAGTCCATATCCTCCTCCTCCTCCTCGCACCGGAGAAATCAGTCGACTGAAACTGAAAAGCCATTCTCTTTGTTTAAAGATTCAGACAATAATGGCGGCTTCATTGCAAATCAATCTCAGGCCCTTCAAATCCCAACACTTTCACTCCAACTCTACACCTAAAAATCTCGCTATGATCAGATGCTCCGCCGCTTCACCCTCTAAACACTACTCCATCACTCTACTTCCCGGAGATGGTATCGGTCCTGAAGTTATCTCCATTGCCAAAAATGTCCTTGAACTCGCAGGCTCCGTAGAAGGTATTAATTACCAAAACCCTTATGCAAAACACATCCTTAGTCAAAGGAGTGGGAAAATCATTTTGTTTTTGTTGAATTTAGGACATTAATGATATATTTAATTTTCAAATTTGATTATTTATATTCTTTGTGGACCGATATCGTTATGGGCAATGTAGCTGGGTTGTTAATTTTGTAAGTTAGCCTTAATATTAGTCAACAATTGCAATTACAATAGGGATTGAATTTGGGTTCAAGGAGATGCCTGTGGGAGGTGCAGCTTGGACTTGACTGGTGTTCCATTACCAGAGGAGACCCTTTCTGAGGCTAAGTATTCAGATGCAGTTCTTCTTGGAGCAATTGGAGGGTGACTATATTTTATTATGTTACCCTAGATTTGTAGTTAATAAGTCAATTTGTTTCAAAATTTTTATGTAGATTCCAAAACCTTGAATTGCATTTGGAATAAAGTTAGCTTAATTTCTCTTGTGGCATGTCTTCTTTTCCAATTTCATGAAGCCAAGCATACCCATATATATATATATATATAGGATAAGGTTCTGAAACGAACTGTTCCTAAACGAACATATGTAGGACCCAGTGTTGAAAGTTGTTGATTGGCCCAATTATGTACCATCATATATTCCTAATTAGTGTTAAATATTTTGGGTGCCAATCAACAACCTTCAACATTGGGTTCTACATATGTTCGTTTACGAACAGTTCGTTTCAGAACCTTATCCTATATATATATATTTTAAATATCCTAAATTTTATTCTTTGGTTCTAAGCTATAAATGGGATAACAATGAGAAGCATTTGAAGCCCGAGACTGGACTGCTTCAGCTACGTGAAGGTCTTAAGGTCTTTGCAAATTTAAGGCCTGCTTCTATTCTACCACAGGTGATCTTCAACTTCTGCTTAGATGTGATTGATTGCTTCTTGTTCAATCAAAGTGCTTATTCATCTTTCGAATTCATTTTGAATTTGGTGTAATACTATTAGCCTATAACATGGTTAGGGATGTAATCTACTAGTTTTATACTTCTATAGTATGAATTTTGTACTAGTTTATTAATGGAAAATTACATTTTTTATTCATTGAAGAAATCATGGGGTACATGCAAGACCCTCTTTACTTGGCAGAATTGTTTATTACTTCCCACTGACAATGAAAGTAGTTGTTTTATATTCATCACACTTGCCTCTATATCTTTGCTTAGCAGAATTTTTTATGACTTTCTACTGACGACGAAAGTAGTTCTATTATATTCATCACACTTGCCTATATATCTAAATGCATTAACGAAATTCATAGATTAGATGGCAACTAACTTTTACCCTAAGTTTTTCATTTTTCATCGATCTCAGTTAGTGGATGCATCAACTTTGAAGAAAGATGTTGCAGATGGTGTTGATTTGATGGTTGTGAGGGAGCTTACCGGAGGTGAGCTACATTGGTCTGAGCTGCGTTCATTCAATTGAATTGTCTGAGGGTATTCATCTTATTGTTTGATTTGGCACAAGGTATCTTGTGGCCTAGAAGGAAATTTTAAACTTTCCATGCCTAATATCTTTTTGGTGAATAGTTATGAAGATTCCCATGTTTCCTTGAGAATGATTCTTGAAAGAACCAAACTTCAAATAACTACTCTCTGAACGTCAAAGCTGTTCCCTCCCTCCCTCCCTCCCTCCCTCCCTCCCCTTCTTTGAAATATTAATACAAAAATCACATCTGAGGGATAATAGAGTTCACATATTTTGCAGTGAGAACTATATTTAATATATTTGAAGATTCCCATGTTTTCTTGAGAATGATTCTTGAAAGAACCAAACTTCAAATAATAACTCTTTGAACGTCAAAGTTGTTCTCTCTCTCTCTCTCCTTCCTTCCCTCATCTTCTTTGAAATATTAATACAAAAACCACATCTTAGGGATAATAGAGTTCACATATTTTTAGTGAAAACTATATTTAATGTCTTTGAAATATTAATACAAAACACATGTGAGGGATAATAGAGTTCACATATTTTCAGTGAAAACTATATTTAATAGTTCAATTTATTCATCTTGCGTGCATTGATTATATTATAAGATGAACTAAAACTTGAATTGTAGTACCTAGAGAAAATTGTTCAACCAATAAAAATTTATATATATATATATATATATATATTTTGGATTTTAAACCCTTTAGTTTTGAATCCTATCATACTGAATATATATGCACTCTAAATTGTTTATCCAAAAGCATTGTAAGTCTTTTCCTTTTATTTCCTTTGGACCTATGGTGAACAGATGTGAACTTTTATTTTGATAACCCTACTTTTTCTGAATGTTTTCATTAATTTGCTTTTCCTGGTTATAGGTATTTATTTTGGAAAACCTAGGGGTTTTGGCACCAATGAAAATGGTGATGAGATCGCTTTTAACATCGAGGTGTATGGGGCTTACGAGGTGATTCTCTGACTAAACTCTCTTTCCAGGAATTTTATGTGTCAAATGCCAAATTGTAAAAAAATTTCCCTGCACCCCTTGAATATATATTTTGTCATGCGGGAAAATATGGATTAAATGATGTTTTGATTACTGCACTAGGGGTCGATTTTCACTTTGGTTGTTGAATCTTTTTTTGTTACAAAGACATTACTATACTCACACAATATTACAAACTAGTCATTACTTAACATTATGTCCAAAAAATTGACGGAAGTGCTGAATAGATTAATGTTTAACAGCTTTCATGTGAGGTACTTAAATATGTGGCAGGTGGAACCCTGTTACGTGGAGGGCTAATTGATGTTTTGGTTACTGTACTAGGTGTCGATTTTTATGTTGGTTATTGATTTTTTTTTAATTACAAAGTCATTACTATATTCAAAAATGTTACAAACAAATCATTACTTAACATTCCGTCCAAAAACTTGACGAAAATGTTAAAGCGTGCATATTACGTGAGAAAAAATAGTTGATGTGTGTGTTGAACCGTGCATATTACATGAGAAAAAATTGACGAAAGTGTTGAACAGTGCATATTACGTGAGAAAAAATTGACGAAAGTTATTGGTGATGTGACACATTTTGTCATGTGTAATATCATATGTATTGTTGTTGACGAAGAAGAAACCAACCAAATATTCGTAGCCATGATGAATCAAAACAAAATTGTGCCTTCATTTTTTTCCCTTTTTTGATTTCTGTAGCAATATTATGTGACACATCATCAATAACTAACTCACAGGCCAATTAAGTAATGTTAAGTAATGACTAGTTTGTAATATTTTTTTTAAGTATAGTAATGTCTTTGTAATAATAATAAAAAATCTTTAGTAACCAAAATAAAAATCGACTCATAATACAGTAACCAAATTATCAATTATCCACCTGCCACATATTCAAGTACCCCACATGACAGCTGTTAAACGTTAGTCTATTTAGCACTTTCATCAATTTTTTGGACGGAATGTTAAGTAATGACTAGTTTGTAACTTTTTTTTAGTATAGTAATGACTTTGAAACAAAAAAGATTCAGTAATCAGAATGAAAATTGACCCCTAGTACAGTAATTAATCAATTAACCCGGAAAAAAGTATAGGATCATACTTTCCACAGCTTTTGAGTTTGTCCTTGTTTACTAAAACCAGTTAAAACTGATGTTGTGCAAAACCTGTTGAGATATCGATCCACATCAAACCTACGGAAGTAGAATTCATTATCCATGGTACTTAGACAGTGAGCATCTCTCGTCTGGTAGACATCATCAATTGGAAGATATAAACATCTCTCTCTCTCTCTATATATATATATATTTTCATGTTGGTATATTTTGATTATTAAGAAAACTTGCCAGAGGTGGCGCAAGAAGTATACACAAAAGTTACAAAACAAAAACTTATCTACCATCTGTCCAAAAAATCCATTAAGGGGGTAAAAAGACATGATACAGTCCAATAGTGCTAAAAGACAAAATTTATCCTAGCACAAATTCCTCTATAAACCCAATAAAAGGCCTACGATCATGTTGATTGGAACCTTTCATTCATACTATTTTCTTTGTTCCACAATTGCCTTTACCCTTTTATCATTAGTACCCTGAATTTATCTTGTTTGATATATATTCTTTGAATGCCAGATTGATCGCATTGCTCGCATTGCATTTGAAACTGCTCGGAAGCGTTGTGGGAAACTTTGTTCTGCAGATAAAGCCAATGTTTTGGAGGTATCTATGTTTGGTTTGAAGTTGTTGTTTCTTTTTCCTCCATTTTTGCTACAGTTTATGATAATGTTTTGTGAAGTTAATTAGGTTCACAGTTACAATGTACGTCTTTCAGAAGAGAATTTATATGCTTGTTATCTTTGTGTAATATTTAGATTCTTCATAGTTCTTGGGTTCCTAATATGTAGTTGTGTTGTCTTGTTTCAAAAAGGTTTAGACTTGACCTCTTTTGGATTATAATTGTTGGCAAGCTGCTAAGCAGATTGGTTTCTAGAGGTTTGTTTTGTAGCATGTTTGTTTGGGCCTTTCATTTGTTTTTTTGACCTAGGTGCCCAAGTTGGCATCAATCATTGTTCTGCTTTGATAATTTTTGTTGGTTACAGTGTAATTGTAAAAATATCTGATTCCGGTGATGTGACTGCATCACTACACATCATTGTGTTGGTGAAAAAGTTTAACATGTTTCTTGTAAATGCTGAAAAGCTATTTCCTGAAGCATGCTCAACTGCTCTCATCTTAAATAACCTTCTCCTAAATATCTACATATATATTTTTTCTTTCAATATTAGGATAATAAGCATCATGTTTTCCTTGTTTCCTCGTTTTCCCATTCGTCCAACATTACCCTACTATTACAGCAGCTTCTGTCCAGCTCATCTCATTGTTCCTCACATAAAAACACTCACCTTAATTTTTTTCAATTATTACCGAATTACTGTAACCTTTTGCATTGCATATTCTTCTTCTTAATTGCTTGTTTTAAGTACTTTCGTGAAAACTGGTGCTGTGAATTTAATATTCTCACTCACCTTTGGTTAGGATGAATGTTATTTTGTCAATATGGGATTTTCTCTCCAATATCTGTTTCTCTAATAATCCAATATATTAGTCGCTCTGATATAGATTATCCAACAATTTTCTATAATTTCCACCCTCCAATCCCCTCATTGTGCACTGTAAAAACTAAAAATTCTGGCAAACAGAACATAACATGATTCTATTTTTGTTTCATGTGCAACACCAAAAATATAGAACAATTTTGCCAAATGAGCTCCCCGTTGTCACCTTTTGAGTTGGTTCTTGGCAATGTTATGTTGTAATATTGCTGGTTTACCATAAACTGAATTTTGTGCAGTTTAAAATTTTAATAATGTTTGAGAAGTGGTAACTAATCTACTAATCTTTATCTTTCATTTTATCTTCTACTCTCTAAGAACATGTATGTTATAATGGTTATGCTGATAGTTAAAATATATGATCTGTAACATGTAAAAGATAACCATCTTGATGCATATTTCTCTTGATATTTTTTTATCTGGAAATTGTCCAGGCATCCATGCTTTGGAGGAAGAGAGTAATGGCAATAGCTTCAGAGTACCCTGATGTTGAACTTTCGCATATGTATGTTGACAATGCTGCAATGCAGCTTGTTCGTAATCCAAAACAGGTATTCTACTACTATAAAACAGCAGCGGCATAGTTTTTCATTTAATTCTATTTCGGGCTCAACCTTAATGACGATATAATTAGACGAGTTATATAGTGGTAGCTACAATATTTTTGCAGTTTGATACGATTGTCACCAACAACATATTTGGTGATATTTTATCGGATGAGGCTTCAATGATTACTGGAAGCATTGGGATGCTTCCATCTGCTAGTCTTGGTGAATCGGTAATGAGAAATCATTTGTTCCTTGCCAAAGCTTCCATCTTTCCTTCAGATCAGAAGAAATTATTTATGTGCTTCCACAGAAAGTAAGTTTAGTTGAATAAATTTATTTTCTTCATTGTGGAGATTTTGAATCTGTAGGGACCTGGACTATATGAGCCCATACATGGTTCTGCCCCTGATATTGCTGGACAGGTAAAATTCACAGCATTCTGGTTTTCTTTCCATTGAAAAAATGAAGATTGTAATCTTTTCTAGATAGTAGTATTACTTGTTATTGAAATTTTTTTGGGATAAGGTCTGTAACATATTTTCTGTTAATACTTGCAGGATAAAGCAAATCCTTTAGCAACAGTGCTAAGTGCTGCCATGCTTTTGAAGTATGGCCTAGGAGAGGAGAAGGCTGCCCAGAGAATTGAGACTGCAGTGCTGGATACTTTAAACAGGGGATTTCGTACTGGTGACATATACTCGACTGGAAATGTATGCACTTCCATGTGAACATAATTAGAAATATATAGTCCCTCTGTTGGGTGATCTTATATTGGAAGTAGTATATTTCATAAAAATCTAATGTCAAGTATAAAGATAAAATGTAGTACAAAGATAAAGTTGATTTTAGTGTCACATTTCCTTTTCACGTATGATTAAGACTTGTCTTTCTTATTTTACAGAAATTGGTAGGATGTAAGGAGATGGGTGAGGAGGTACTGAAGTCAGTAGAATCCATACTTCTTGCTGCTGTGTGAACTCAAATGAGAAATGCCTTCAGGGATGCTGGGTATTCCAACAGTGTTAACAGTAACCGTTACGCCGTTATTTATTAAAAAACTCATTCGTGTCGTTTTTTTTCATCCGATAATTTTTCGTTATGGGGCCCACAAATGGTTGTGCCGTCGTACGAATATTCCCCGACAGCAAGAATATTCCACGGCCAAACAAATATTTTCCGACAACAATGAATATCATTTCAAATATCATATGATTTATCTACCCATAATAATAGAAATTCATTAAATAGATAAATAATCCATTATCTGAAATAATAATACATAATAAATCTCAGGTCATATTTAACCTTAAATCTCTGTTACGAAAACGTAAATAAATAAGTATTAATCACACACATAAGTCTCGAACTTTAACATTCTTAACATTAACACAAGTCTTCAACACTTGTTAGCTTTTTCTTTGTCCTTGCTACTAGAAGGTTCGTCACTTCATTCATTTTTAGCTGCAATGTTATTATGCAAGAGTGAGCACGAATGCCCGCAAGTATAAAAATATGATAATAATAACATGCGAGTGAAATCAAAGAAATCTGAATAACAGAAAGCTCAATTTTTGAATCAGGAATAGTAATCGAGAATCAAATTACATCTGAGGATCATAAGACCTTGAACTCTATCTTAGGTCAAGTATATTAATCTTTAACAGTCATAAGATTATGGACTTTACTTCGTACTTAGGGAGATCAGCCATTTGTACCGATACTGTGCGCACTATATTAACGCTTAAAGCATCATCAATTTCCCTTTAATAAGGTTGTTCATTTCAGTTTGATATCAGAATCCGCATCAAATAAAGTTTGATTTGGATAACTCAATAGTAGTTCTGAAATTTAGAACGCTCATTAACTATGGACTAATCGAATTATTAAGGGTTCGCTAGTCTTAAAAGTTTCAACAATATAAGATATTCAATTTGAATAATAACTTCTCAAATGTATACAATCGAATAAGTATTTTATATTGAAATGATACTTGTAAAAGAATCATAACATCTCGTATAAAATTTTGAACTTGAATAATCAAGAATAAATACTTTGCTCAATATAGAATTTAAGTCTATAACTTGCTCAATTTAAAATTAGGGTTTAGAAACTTGCCTCGTGCACACGCTACAATTATAACTCACTTCTTTAATTACTCTTACCTATCAACACATTCACAATATTAATTAATCACAGGTTCGATATGTAAGACCCCGAATTTTATGAAATAAAATTATTAAATTTTTATTATTATTATTATTCAGTAAATAGTTAAATTGATAAAAGGTTAAAGTTAAGGGTGATATATGTAAAGTTTACAAAGTAAGCAAGTGGTTATAAAATATTCATTGTTGTCGGGAAATATTTGTTTGGTCGTGGAATATTCTTTTTATCAGAGAATATTCGTACGACGGCGCAGTCTTTGGTGGACCCCACAACGAAATAATTGTCGGATATAAAAGCGACAGAAGTAACCTTTTTATTAAAAAATAATAATAATAACGGCAAAAATTTTACCGTTAAACTGTTGAAATACCCGATAGTTAAAATACAATAATACACGTTGCACAGTAGCACACGGTATTGCACAGTAATTTTTAATTATTGATTCTTACGTAAGAAGTCACCTACTCAATAATTGTTACAGTAATTACTGTTCAATATTTTATATTATTGATTCAATAATTGCTACATGGATAATTGCATATATTATTGATTCAATAATTGCTACGTTGATATTTTATATTATTGATTCAATAATTGTCACTGCACAGTATTTTTCATTATCAAATCAATAATTTATATTCTTTGAATAATATTATTAGACAGCATTATTGGCAATGTCTAGGAAGTTCTGTCTAGGAAAGGGGTTGGTTAATCTAATTGCGCGCCAATAAGGAGAAATTCTTATCGGAAAGCTCCCTCTTTCCTGGGAACGACCTGGTTGTCATAATTGTGATTCTGTAATATTATTTATGAATAATTAATTATTGATAAAAATAATAAAAAAATACTTATTCAATTGGGATATAAATGGAGCAATTTTTTTAAACAGTGAGAATTATTGAAAGTTGATATTTTATCTTTTTCGATAAAATATTTATTCAAATATATTATTATAATATTACATTATAATAGTATAATGTAATAAAATAATAATATAGTTTTATTATTTAAATGGTAACATTTTTATAATAAATTTATGGTATAAAAATAAAATAAAATGGAAAAGAGAAAAATAAAAATGGATTTTTTTTAATAATTAAATATTTTAATATATATATATATATATATATATATATATATATATATATATATATATATATATATATATATATTAACATGTGGATGGTGGCTTTGAAGATTTATTTTTTCGAAGGTGTGTGCTGCACATTTTTATCATAGTTAGCATGCTTTGAAAAATCATCCGTATGCAAATTTGAGTCATTTTTTTCGTTCAGAATTTAGAAAAAATTTCTTCTATAAAGTTGTAGAGAATTAAATTTCATATGGAATGGACATAAGGTTAGTATTTTTCTGATAAAAAGATTATTTATTATGAATTATTAAAATTCTGAAATATTCGGTCTGAATTAATTTTTGTTGGAGGATTTTCTAGAATGTGTGAGCCCCACTCTTGTTGTAAAATGTTGAAGTTCGGTTTTCAAATATGATGGATTTGAAAAAATCATACGTATAAAAATAAAATAATATTTTATTATTTTTTTCTCCTTTGGTGTGCTAAGCATTTTTTATAAATAAGGTGCTTAGTTAGAAATAAAAATCACATCAGAATCAGAAAATTTTCTCTCTATAATATTGAGCGTATTTCTTGTGAGGATAGGATTATTTTGAGTGTGAATTACGGTGCAAGATTTTTCTCAACAAAATATCCGATATTCCAGTCAGATCTAATATTTTACTAAGATAAGTGATATCATTATTGTAAGGGATATCATTGTTATAAGGTATATCATTGTTGTAAGGGATGTTATTATATTTCGTAAAAGACGTTATTTTTCGTAAATGATATTATTTATTGTAAATGATAATATTTTTGTGAAAGGGTATTTTGGTAAAGGACGTTATTTTATACTCGTAAGAGATATTATTGTTTTCGTAAGGGATGTAATTTTTCTTGTAAATGATATTATTTCTTTCAATATTATTTCACCGGAATATTGGTCTGAACTTTATTATGAAAATTTTATTTTTTCATGTCATGAGTTACTATTCACGAGTTATTATTCATGGATTACTATTCACGAGTTACTATTCATGGATTACTATTCACTAGTAACTATTCACGATAAAAAAAATAATATATTTTTTTCTATCCAAATTATCTTCGATTTATGAATCTTACTCTTGAAATTAGACCCATGTTTTGATCATATTGTTCTTATTATCATATATAACCTTTTTATAATCATGGTGATGCAAGTTCTCTTTGACTTAAGTTTAAAGATGGGTAGATTATTGGTATGACCATGACTATGGGTTCTCTTTGACCAGTAGTGCAAAGTTGAATTGTTGACTAGTATGATCATGACCATTGAATTTACAATTGAATATCTTTAGGTTAAGTGCAAAAATGAATTGATCAACATGGTTATAAATGTTGTTTCTATAAATTTTGAAATGATTAGATATTTATTTGGGATTTGAATATTTTTGGCCTGTTGTGCAAAGATGAGCTGTTGATTTATGAATATATTTGGCCTGTAGTGCAAAGATGAACTATTGATGTATATCTTTGGCCTGTAGTGTAAAGATGAGCGGTTGATTTGTGAATATTTTTGGCCTGTAGTGCAAAGATGAGTTTTTGATGAATATCTTTGGCCTGTAGTGCAAAGATGAATGATTAATTGTTAAATATCTTTGGCCCGTAGTGCAAAGAAGAATTGATTAGCATGATTATGAACAGAAACCGTGATTTGGTATAACCATGATCTTTGGTGTTTTAGGTAAAGACATGTAATGAATATTACCTTCGTCCTAGGTGCGAAGAGAAATTAATCAACACAATTATGAATATGAATTATTCATATGATTGTGGACAGAAACTGTTGATTGATGTTACAGGGATAAAATATTGTTGGTGGACTTTTAACATGGAGAAGATAATAGACATTATGGTCTATTTGACTCTTCTAATGAATTGTTCGTTCCGCTGCAACTATGGTTGAAAAGTTTTATCATCTACCATATGTTCTAAATCTCTGATTTATTTTTGACGAATGTTATTGATAATTTGATTATCTTTAGTCATGATATTCTTTACTGGGCTATTTGTGCTCATCATTTTGTTTTACAATTTTTTTCAGGTAATAATAGTGTAGCTGGGTCGAGCAGGGATAACAAAAAAAATAGAAAGATGGTCAATAGCTATTGAAGTTTCCCATAAAACAGAATTATAATAATTGTTTTGAGAACTTTAAAATGTGTGTCGTATTTTATACGTCAATTAACCATTGATTTTGGTGAACCAAATAGGGTGAGGTGAATCCAATTTTAAAAGGGTATTTTACCACTATCATACAAGATGTCTAATGACATACGACTTTCTATTATTATAAAACAGGGTTATGCACATTCACTTGCGAATTATATCTATGAGCACTACCTATATAATCTTGGAATATGGTTGGATTATAATCCTCAGTTTGAGAAAATTGAGATAATTATATGGCAAGAGAAACCCACCATTGAAAAGAACATGATAGTAATCTTCTCGTTCTTGGGTCAATCAAGAATAATTCTCAAGTCCTATGATAACTTAGATGCATGGTCGCCCATGTACGAAGATTTTCTTGAACATTTTCTAAAGATTTTAATTTTTAAAACAGTTATTGACTTTACTTTTATGTAATATATCATTGATTTAGAGTGTGGATACTGTATTCGTATTGAAACTCACAGTTTTACTGTAGTCGTATTTTGTACGACAGTTTAAAAGCTAGAATTTGAAGATTTGTATTTAAATTCTGTACCATGTATTTTTTGACGACCCAGAATAGGTGGGTTGTGTATTGAACCTATTTTGGGGGCGTCACACGATATGTTTATCGATTCACAACTGTGTTCTCCGAACTCATTATTAGATTTTTTAAATAATGATTTACGTTGATTAATTAACTTATTAATTAATCACATAATTTAAATTATTAACTTGTATTAACATCTTATCACATACATAGCATGTCTTCATGTTTATTAGACTCAAAAAAATATCTTCATATTTACAACACATTATTTAAACTTTACAAATAATGGTTCAAGTCACGTAACTAATTTATTAATTATTCATGTAACATAAATTATTAAACTCATATTAACATTTTATCATATATACAACATGTCTTCATGTTTATTAGATTCAAAACACTTTTCTCAAAATTCAACACTTAGCAAATTTTTTCGAAAATTTCAGACGGGCGCGACTGCGCGGCAACGAATTTCCAGAATTTTTAGTTCGCGTAGAACACTGAAATTCGGCCATTTTCTCAAATTTTACACCATTACTCTGATTTATAGTGTTACCCATGAAGTATAAATTTCACAGGAATATTATATATCACTTCTAACACATTCTTAATATTTTAACACTTAAAATTATACAAATTAACACCAACAATTTCACTGCTCTTCATAACTTTTGTCAAGTTTGAAGAAAATATAAAATCTCTCCTTACGTATTCGTTATAACACCAAATTCGTCCATTTCAATCTTATTTCCTTTGTTTTAACATATACAATCATAACCATGTGTCAATTTTAATATAAACATATGATTACAATATTTATTTCACCCAAATGGGTTATTCCCCATATTCAATAATCTGTAAATCGTAAAATCCAATTCTTAACAAAAAAAATTGGTGTGATTAGTGTAAATCATGAAAACACGATCTAACACATAATACTAACATATACGGTCACATATATGATAACCTCATACTTTAATTTTTCAAAATGATTCTTAACAGAGAGTTTTTACAAAGACATACAAAAACTCTGTAACTTTTTCAAAAACCCAATTAACGCCAAATTAAATAAAATTGATCATTTTAAATCATTCATACTAATTATAAAACACGTTATAATCACACACCCATATAGATAAAGCCATATTATAACCCAATTATGAAACCCATTTTTTACAGAACTTTAAAATACGTATATGAAAAACTTTGAGAAAAATTAGATTTTGAAAACTAAAAAGAAGGGATTACCCTTAGTAATGAAGATGAAGCAATCACAAACAATACAATATCTCTCAAATCTCTCTCAATTTCTTCTCAAATTTCTTTTCTCTCTGAGTTCTTCTCAATTTTCTCTGACTCTCTAACTTTTTCTTCTGATAATGATATAAGATATAACATAATATACGTATATATAAATAGCCGTTGTATTAACAACGGACTAACCTCCACAAGGGTCTTGTTTGGCTAGTATCCTAATTCTTTTTCTATTTATTTTAATAAACTAGTTTAGTATATAGTTAATTGTAACATTTTAATTAAATCAATTAATTTTATTTAAATAAAATATAATAATTTTACATTAATTCATATTGTCACATAATCAATATTTTTATTTATTAATTATGTCAATTCATTAATTCTTTAATTAATTATTAAATTAATTAAAGTAACATTATGCTTATTTAATTAATTCATTTAATCAAATAAACTTCATTAAATATATACCTTGAACTATAAAATTACTACACATTAATTTAATTAATGTAACACATATAATTAAATTAATCTATCACAAATTCATGAATTAATTATTTAACTCAATAATCAAATCATCAAAATATTTTTAATTCAATAAATATTTAAATATCTTTACAAAATTCTCGTTTGTCACATCTTCCCCCCCTTAAAAGGATTCTGTCCTCAGAATTACGGTTCGACTAATAATTTCGTCCCATCACATTTTCATAACCAAAATATTTATTTATTTCAATAAATATTCAAACAACTTTATAAAACTCTTATTTGTCATATCTTTCCCCCCTTAAAAGGATTATGTCCTCAGAATCACGTTCACCTATTCAAGAAAATAAGTGTGGATAAGTCTTCATTATATTCTCTTCGAGTTTCCACGTAGCTTCTTTAGCGTTGTGGTTCCTCCAAATTACCTTAACAGAAGGTATTACTTTATTTCTGAGAACTTGTTCTTTTCTGTCAATAATTTGCACAGGAACTTCTTCGTAGGATAAGTCTTTCTCAAATTGCAGGGGTTCATATTCTATCACATGTTTGTAATCGGGTTTATAAGGTCGTAACACTGACACATGGAAGACGTTGTGGACATGCTCTAATGCCGGAGGTAAAGCTATCTCAAAGGCTACTTCTCCAATTCTTCGTAGTACCTCAAAGGATCCAATGAACCTCGGGCTCAATTTTCCCTTTTTATCGAATCTGATCTTTCCCTTCCAGGGAGAGACCTTCAAAAATACAAAGCTATCCGATTCAAACTCTACATTCTTGCGGTGTGGGTCGACGTATTTCTTCTGCTTATCCTGAGCTGTAACTAATCTTGCCCGGATTATTTTAACTATCTCTGCTGTCTGCTGTACCAACTCTGGACCTAACAATTGTCTCTCGCCAACTTCATCCCAATACAGTGGAGTTCCGCACTTTCTACCGTACAACGCTTCGTAAGGCGGCATACCAATACTAGCGTGGTAACTATTATTATAACCGAATTCTACAAGCGGTAAGTGATCGTCCCAATTGCCTTTAAAGTCCATGATGCATGCTCTCAACATATCCTCTAATGTCTGGATCATCCTTTCGCTTTGCCCGTCAGTCTGAGGGTGATAAGCTGTACTCATCCTCAACTGTGTCCCCATGCATTCTTGTAGTCGCTTCTAGAAATTTGATGTAAAGCGCGGATCTCGGTCAGAAACAATCGACACCGGCACCCCGTGCCTTGAAACAATCTCTTTCACGTACAACTTCACCAATTGTTCTAAGTTAAATCTAATTCTGATCGGAAGAAAGTGTGCAGATTTCGTTAGTCGATTGACGATAACCCATACTGCGTCGTAGCCTTTTTGGGTCGTTGGAAGGCCAACCACAAAATCCACTATAATATGTTCCCATTTCTATTCTGGGATCTCTAGATGTTGTAGTAAACCACTTGGTCTCTGATGTTCTGCCTTGACCCTTTGACAAGTCAGACACTTGGCAACACACTCGGCAACGTCCCTCTTCATATTTGGCCACCAAAAGTGTTGTCGTAAATCCTGATACATCTTGGTACTTCCGGGATGAATGGAATATCTCAGACTATGAGCCTCGTTCAGAATGTCCTCCTTGATTTTTGGTACTGGCGGTACCCAAACTCTGTTTTCAAACCTCAACAATCCCTCGCTGTCCATTTTAAGTTCAGTCCCTTCATATATCTTTTTCTTTACTTCTTCACATTCCTTATCCAGGATTTGAGCTTCCTTAACCTTATCCAAGAGAGTTGTACCAGCTTGCATCTGGAACAGCTTCACATCAGTCTCCATTGGACATCCTACTTCCAATTCCAGCTTTTTCATTGCTAAAATCAACTCTTCCTGTGCTGTTAGCATCATCAACTTTTCCCGACCCTTTCTGCTTAAGGCGTAGGCTATAACATTCGCTTTTCCCGGGTGGTATAAAATATCACAATCATAGTCCTTTATTAACTCCAGCCATCTTCTCTGACGCATATTTAAGTCTTTCTGAGTAAAAATATATTTCAGACTCTTGTGGTCCGTATATATTTTACACTTCTCCCCATAGAGATAGTGTCTCCAAATTTTTAAGGTGAATACCACCGTAGCCAATTCTAAATCGTGGGTTGGATATCATTTCTCATAATTTTTTAATTGTCGTGACGCGTACGCAATGACTCTGTCGTTTTGCATAAGCACACAGCCTAGCTCTTTATGCGACGCATCACTATATACTACAAAGTTTCCTGTGTCATCCGGAAGGGACAACACAGGTGCTGTACTCAATCTTTTTTTAAGTTCTTGAAAACTTTCCTCGCACTTCTCCGTCCAAACGAATTTCACAACTTTCCTAGTCAAATTTGTTAGCGGAGTGGCGATCTTGGAAAAATTCTGAATGAATCTTCTGTAATAACCTGCTAATCCAAGAATTTTTTTTACTTCCGACGGTGTTTTCGGCTTATCCCAATTCATCACTGCTTCGACTTTGGAGGGATCCACCGAAATTCCGTCCTTATCAATCACATGTCCGAGAAATTGCACCCTTTCAATCTAGAATTCACATTTTGAGAATTTGGCGTACAACTTCTCTATTCTCAACACCTCCAATGTCAACTTCAAATGCTCAACATGCTCTTCTTTGGTTTTTGAATACACCAATATGTCGTCAATAAAGACCACCATAAATTTGTCCAAAAACGGCTTAAACACTCCATTCATTAGGCCCATAAATGCCGCAGGTGCATTCGTTAGACCAAATGACATAACCAAAAATTCGTAGTGACCATATCGTGTCCTGAATACTGTCTTCGGGACATCTTCTGGCCTCACCTTCAGCTGATGATAACCACTTCTCAGGTCTATCTTTGAGAAATATCTTGCTCCCTTTAATTGATCAAACAGATTATCAATCCCTGGTAACAGATACCTGTTCTTAATGGTAACCTTGTTCAACTCTCTATAATCGATGCAGAGCCGCATCGTCCCATCCTCTTCTTAACAAATAACACCGGCGCTCCCCACGATGATATGCTCGGTTGAATATATTTCTTGTCCAGTAGCTCTTGTAGCTGAACCATCAATTCTTTCATTTCTACTAGAGCCATCCGGTATGGTGCTTTCGATATTGGAGCCGTTCCTGGCACCAAATCGATCACGAAATCTACTTCCCTATCTGGCGAAAGTCCTGGCAGATCGTCTGGAAACACATCCACGAAGTCCCTTACGAATGGTATTTCCTCTAACTTTGAATTCTCTTTACGACTATCGACTATGTAGGCTAAATATCCTACACAGCCTTGTCTTAATAACTTCCTGGCTTGCATCATCGTCAGACAATTCGCTTGCCTAGGCGACTTACTGCCATAAAACACAACATTTGACGGAGTCATAAGGTTAATAGATTTCTTCTGGCAATTAATTACGGCCCCATAATTGAATAGCCAATCCATTCCCAGAATAACATCAAATTCCCCAAGTTTAATCGGAATAAGATCTATATTCATAACGTTGCCCTTAATATCCACTCTACAGTTCTTGTGTATATACCTAACAGGAATCACTTCCCTATTCGCAATCTCAATGTTCATAGGGATTTTTAATTCGTCTTTATGCAATTCTAAGTTTTTTGCAAAATCATCGGATATAAATGAGCAAGTAGCACCCGAATAGAATAAAACATAAACATTGATTTTATTAATCGAAATGATACCTGACACCATATCACGAGACTGCACAGCATCCTGTACAGTCATGTTGAATGTCCTTGCAGTTGGTCGGTTTGTCGAAGTCGGTCCGATAATTGTAAGAGGATTTCAACTATTATTTCCCTTATTTCCACCTGCCCCTGCCCCTCCAGATGCCTTCTTGGGACAGTCTCTAGCCAAGTGATCCTTTGACCCACACGTGTAGCAGGCGCCCTTCTTAGGGTTAGGGCAGTTAGGTGCTATGTGGCCTTCCTGACCACAATTGTAGCAAACTCTTTTCCCTTTCATGCAGACTCTTAAGTGAGTCTTTCCACAGGTTGGGCATGGTTATATCATTTTCTTTTGACTCCCTTGCTGATTTACGGACGACGGGTTGTCATTCCACTTTCGTTTATGATTATTGTTTCCTCCCGTATTACTGTCACTAGCCTTATTATTTCCTTCAGTTTCATTCTTCTTCTTCTTTTGATCCTAATTGTACTTGGTCAAATCTCTCTCAATTTCTTCTCAAATTTCTTTTCTCTCTGAGTTCTTCTCAATTTTCTCTGACTCTCTAACTTTTTCTTCTGATAATGATATAAGATATAACATAATATACGTATATATAAATAGTCGTTGTATTAACAACAGACTAACCTCCACAAGGGACTTGTTTGGCTAGCATCCTAATTCTTTTTCTATTTATTTTAATAAACTAATTTAGTATATAGTTAATTGTAACACTTTAATTAAATTAATTAATTTTATTTAAATCAATTAAATATAATATAGTAATTTTATATTAATTCATATTGTCACATAATCAATATTTTTATTTATTAATTATGTCAATCCATTAATTCTTTAATTAATTAAAGTAACATTATACTTATTTAATTAATTCATTTAATCAAATAAACTTCATTAAATATATACCTTGAACTATAAAATTATTACACATTAATTTAATTAATGAAACATATATAATTAAATTAATCTACCATAAATTCATGAATTAATTATTTAACTCAATAATCAAATCATCAAAATATGATAAATATACCCATAATAATAGAAATGATAAATCTCGTTGAGTTCTAAGAAAGATAATAAAATTACCTTATGTGCTATGTGTTTATAATTATATACTTGCTCGAGTATCGATTAGCATCACTTAATAACTAAGACTTAAAATTTATTTTGTCAAGATGTCAAATATTGAATGAGCTAGTCAGCCCAGGGATGATGTGCCCCTAGAGACTAGAGATGAGGAGCCCCGAGACATACATATAGTCTGGGAGCAGTTAGTACAGCCAGAGCCATCTCCTTTGATCACAGTCATTGGTCAGGAGCATGAGCTAGAGATTGACTCAGATAAAGACCCTAAGGAGTTTGAGATCCCGGCTGAGGCAGCCGAGGAGGAGGAAGAGGAAGACCTTGAGGAGTTCCCACCGAACTCTGTCTGACGCTGATATGTACGATTTTTTGTATGATTGCAACATAGAGTTACGAGATACAATTCATGAGTTGAGGGAGCAGACAGTCACTCAACGGTCTACCATCGAGCAGAAGGATGGTTAGGTTGAGACACTCCACAATCGCCTTGGACATGTGGAGTAGGATTTGGTTCATGAGAGGGGCCAAAGTGAGCAGAAGTCAGAGGAGATAGAAAGATTGAAGAATGAGATAAAAGAGAAATCAAAAAGACTTGCCATAGTAGAGGAAGCTTGGGTGAGCAATGCACGACGTGCAGATTTGACAGAGGATGAGGCGTGTGCAAAGAAAGTTAAGGTTGCAGAGACGTGCTACACATTTTTGAGGGTCATTGATGAGGCCCAGGACCGAGTTATGAGATATCTAATTCAGTTCGAGGGAGTGCCTTGGTATATGTTAGATCACAGGACTATGTCCCGCATAATTGAGGAGGAGCGTAGCGAAGCTGTCCAACGTCTTAGCAGGTCGTGATAGAACAATATTGTAAGACCCCAACTTTTATAAATAAAGATTTAATTTTCTTTATATATTATTTCGAAATAGTAAGGTGTTGATTGATAAATGTGAAAGTTATGGGTGAAATGTGCAAATATTTTTAAAATGAGCAAGTGGTTATAAAATATTCTTGTTGTCGAAGAATATTCGTTTGGTCGTAGAATATTCTTGTTGTCGGGGAATATTCGTACAACGGCGCAGCTATTTGTGGGCCCCCACAACGGAATAACTGTCGGATATAGAAAGAGACAGAAATAACCTTTTTACAAAATAACGGCGTAGTTGTTACCGTTAGTACTGTTGAAATACCCGGTGGTTAAAATACAGTGATACGCGGTGTTGCACAGTAGCACACGGTATTGCACATTATTTCGAATTATTGAGTCTTACGTGAGAAGGAACTTATTCAATTATTGTTACAGTAATTACTGTTCAATATTTTATATTATTGACTCAATAATTGCTACGTTGATATTTTATATTATTGACTCAATAATTGTTACATTGATATTTTATTGACTCAATAATTGCTACGTTGCTATTTTATATGATTGATTCAAAAATGGCTACAGTTGATATTTTGTATTATTGATTCAATAATTGTCATTGCACAGTATTTCACATTATCAACTCAATAATTCATATTATTTGAATAATATTATTAGATAGCATTATTGACAATGTCTAAGGAAATTCTGTCTAGGAGGGGTTATTTAATTGCGCGCCAGTAAGGAGAAGTCCTTATCGGAAGGCCCCCTCTTTCTTGGGAACGACCTGGTTGTCAATATTGTAGTTCTGTAATATTATTTGTGAATAATTAATTATTAATTTATATCATAAGGAAATATTTATTTTGTGGATATTAAAGAAGGAATTAGTGCTGATGTATTTTTATCAGTATTTTGGTGTGAGAAATCATCTGTTTATGGATTTCGGATAATTTATGTTTGGATATTTTGGAAAAACTTCCTTCTACAAAGTTGTAGAGAATTAAATTTCCTATGGAAGGACATTGAATTTGTATTTTTCTGACAAAGGGGCTATTTATTATGAATTATTGAAGTTTCAGAAAATAAATATTTTTTAATGGATGGGCTCCACTTTTGTTGAAAAATTCAGAATTTTGAGAGCCGCCAGGCGGCGGAATTTTTTTTAAAAAATAATATTATTTTATTATTTTAGTCTCCTTTGACATCCTAAGCTTTTCCTATAAATAGGGTGCTTAGGTTAGAATTGAAAATCACACAAGAATCAGAAGTTTTCTCTCTCTATAATATCGAGCGTATTTTTGTGAGTATTTTAATACTTTGAGTGTTACTATTCAGTGCAAGTTTCCTTCGGTATTATATCCGATATTCCAGCCAGAAGTGTTATTCTTTTGAGGTAAGGGATGTTATTTTCTTTCATAAATGATGTTATTCTTTTCAATATCATTATACCAAAATATTGGCATGGATTTTATTATGAAATTCTTACTTTTTTCGTCGGGGTTACTATTCACGTATACGGCACTATTCACGGAAAAATTAAATTTTCTTCTATATGTCCAAATTACTTGTTAAAGTTCTTATCTTTGGTTGGATCTAAGTTTTGAGCTTTATTCTTGAATTTTGCTCCACAATTGATTATTACGAAGTATTTTTTTAAATTTGGATAAACTAAAATGCGAATCCTTAATCTTTGTTTTTTATCTCACTGGATTCGTTCTTTGAAATATTTTTCATCATCCTCAGTCCTAAAAGGTGATGTAACTGAATATCTTTGGCCTGTAGAGCAAAGATGAATGATTACCTGATGAATATCTTTGGCCTGTAGTGCAAAGATGACAGGTGTTGAGATGAACATGACCACTGATGATACAAATGAATATCTTTGGCCTGTAGTGCAAAGATGAATATTGGATTCGAGATGTATATTGATTGATGTTACAGGGATAAAATATTGATGATGGACTTTTAAATCATAGAAGATAGTAGACTTCATTCTCTGCTTAACTCTTCTAATGAATTGTTATTTCCGCTGCGAATATTGATCTAAAGTTGGTTGTCCATTATATTTTATCTTATTTGTTGAAGACTAACGATAATTTATTTTCCATTATCTTAGTCATAATATTCTTTACTGAGCTAGTTGAGCTCACCCTTTTCATCTGTTGTCTTCTTTTGGAAATGAGAATGTTGCGGGAACTAGTCGGGGGACAGAGTGATGGTCCGAGTTAGAGCAGTAGTAGTCCTCACTATTTTTGATAAATAGTGTGATAATAATTATAATGAGGACTTAGTTTGAATCTTAATATTTTCTACATATTTGTATTGACACTCACAGTTGTGTGATCGTATTTTGCACGATCATATGATATAAAGTTTGTATTTAAATTCTGTACCATGTATTTGACGACTCAGAATGGGTTGGGTTGAATGGACCTATTCTGGGGGCGTCACAGTTGGTATCAGAGCTTAGGGATATGATCTCTGGCGGAGATCGGGGAATAGAACTAGGAGGGGAGAGACGAGTAAATCCTTCGCTAGTGTGTCCTACCTAAGCTTATGTGGTATTTAATTGGTCAGTCGGAGCATAGGGTTAATATGTGATATGTTGATTTGTTTAATTAACCCTTGTTTTATGACAGTATTTGAGAATGGCAGCTGAGAATGTTAACAACGAAGTGAATGAGACCGTGGAGACACCTTTAATCACTAACCAGGAGAACGTGCAACAAGAAAGCAATGTTCATCCTGAAAATAACGCTGGTCAGACGATAAACGATGAGATGTTTAGAAGTTTTTTGCAGTTCATGAAAAATCAGACTAGGGAGACTCGTGTACAACTTACAGGTGGTGATAATAACAACTCGCGAATTGTTACTGCCAAGCAGTTCAAAGAATTGGGACCACCAGAGTTTCTGGGAAAGCCAGATCCGATCAAGGCGGAGACGTGGATTAAACAAATTACCAAGATATTTGATGTCTTGGGATGTACAGAGGAACAAAAGGTTCCATTCGCCACGTTTATGTTCCGTGGAGAGACAGATTACTGGTGGAAATCCGTGAAGCGTACCCAGCCTGCCGCACTCAAGATGTCTTGGGAAGCGTTCCAGAAACTGTTTAATGACAAGTACTTTCCTGAAAGTATTCGTCATATGAAAGAAGTAGAGTTTATCAGACTCGAGAAAAACAACATGACGGTATCCCAGTACGAGGCTAAGTTCGCGGAGCTGTCCAGGTTTGCACCTCATTTGGTGGAGAATGAGGAACGTATGACGCGGATGTTTCTAAGAGGTTTGAAACCTGAAATACGTCAATACCTTATTTCTCATAAATTTTCTTTATATTTAGATGTAGTAAACAGGGTACAATTATTAGAACGAGATAATGATTATGTTCAACCGAGGGACCACAACCAAGGTCGTACCGATGACAGTAGTCATCGGAGCAATGACAACCAGCGAGGTGGAAAGTATGACAGAAGCGGTAACCACTCCGGTGGTAATCGTGGCCATGATAGTAGAAAAAGCGAATCGAGATGAGATTTCAAGAAGAGAAGGTACAATAATGAGAACGTGAAGACGTCGACATCAGCACCAGCATCAACTGTTTCGAGGGGAGGAGAACGACCACCGGTCGTATGCTTTAAATGCGGGAAAGAGGGACATATCAGCCCAAACTGCCCACAACAATTCAAAGGATGCTATAACTGTGGAAAAGAAGGGCATATAGCTCGAGATTGTCCTGTTACGAAACCAAGTTCAGCGGGGGTGGTGATTCCAAAGGCGGTTGCAGACAAGTCAAAGTCGGTGATTCCTGGAAGAGCATTTGTCGTGACAGCCCAAAATGCCAGGAATCCGCACGAGGTGATTACGGGTAAGCTGATCATAAACTCTTGCAAAGTTTACACCTTGTTAGATACCGGTGCTACCCATTCCTTTATTTCACCTACTTGTGCTCAACGTTTGAACTTGACTTCTGATAAATTAGACTTTGACTTATTTGTTGAAACTCCGTTGGGAGAAACATTTGTTACATCTACAGTTTACAAATCTTGCTTGATTCAGATTGGTACCCTTACCATACCTGTTGATCTTATATCTTTGAAAATACTTGCATTTGACGTGATTTTAGGAATTGACTGGTTAACCACTTACTATGCCAAAATTGATTGTTTTCGTAAGGTTGTTAGTTTTCATATTCCTAATCAACCTGTTGTGCGAATCCAAACCACCAAACCACTAAAATCAGTCAATATTATTTCAAATACCAAGGCTATTCGTTTATTAAAAAAAGGATGTCAAGCTTTCTTAGCTCATGTCACTGATTTAAACCAGAATACATCAGATTTGAATGATATTTCCGTTGTAAATGAATTTCCTGATGTATTTCCCGAAAAACTTCCCGGTTTACCCCCAGAACGTGAAGTTGAATTCTTTATTGACCTTGAGCCCGGTACAAAGCCCATTTCTAAAACCCCATATCGAATGGCTCCTATTGAACTTTAGGAGTTAAAGATCCAATTACAAGAATTGTTAGACATCGGTTTTATTCGTCCTAGTACGTCTTCTTGGGGTGCTCCTGTTTTATTCGTAAAGAAGAAAGACGGGAGTATGCGACTTTGCATTGACTATCGGGAGTTGAACCATGTCACCATTAAGAATAGGTATCCGCTACCTCGTATTGATGACCTGTTCGACCAGTTGCAAGGAGCGCAATTCTTTTCAAAGATCGATCTTCGTTCTGGATATCATCAGCTGAAGATTAAAACTGAGGATATTCCAAAGACTGCTTTCAGAATATGGTACGGGCATTATGAGTTCTTAGTCATGTCTTTTGGATTGACTAATGCTCCTGCTGCTCTCATGGATATGATGAACCGTGTATTTAAGGAGTATTTGGATCAATTCGTTGTTGTCTTTATTGATGACCCTCATCTATTCTAAAAGTCGTGAAGATCATGAACACCATTTGAAGCTGGTACTTCAAAAGCTTCGTGAGAACAAGCTCTATGCCAAGCTGAAGAAATGTGATTTCTGGCTTGAGGAAGTAGCATTTTTTGGGCACGTAGTATCGAAACGTGGAGTATCTGTTGACCCGGCGAAGATTGAAGCAATACAAAGCTGGGAGCAACCTAAGTCGGTGACCGAAGTACGAAGCTTTCTAGGCTTAGCTGGTTATTATCGGAGGTTCGTAGAAGGATTTTCTCGAATCGCTACTCCATTAACTCAGTTGACTCGGAAAGATACAAAATTCGTTTGGGGTGAGGAATGCGAGAAAAGCTTCCAAGAGCTCAAGAGGAGACTTATTTCGGCACCTGTTCTGACAAAACCATCTGGTTCAGATGGATTTGTTATTTACAGCGATGCTTCGGGCAAAGGGTTAGGATGTGTTCTCATGCAACATGGGAAAGTCATAGCCTATGCCTCGCGACAACTCAAAGAATATGAGAGAAATTATCCTCTTCATGATCTAGAGTTGGCAGCTGTCGTTTTCGCATTGAAGATCTGGAGACATTACTTGTACGGAGAGAAAGTGGAGATCTATACAGATCATAAGAGCCTTAAATATTTCTTCACTCAGAAGGAACTCAATATACGGCAACGATGTTGGCTTGAGCTGTTGAAAGATTACGATCATACCATCCAATACCATCCTGGAAAAGCGAACGTGGTAGCTTACGCGTTGAGTAGAAGATCATATGTGGGAACGAGTGTGATGATGTCAAGTATACGCGTAGAATCAGCTTTGATTGATAAAGTTAAAGCTGCTCAAGCTACGGATCCGGAGCTGATGAAGATGAAGAAGAAAGTGCAAGAAGGTGCCATTCCTGAAGCAAGAATCGTCAAAGAGGGAATACTTCGAGTCAACTCCAGAATGTGTGTTCCTAACGATTCCGACTTGAAGTATAGAATCATGATGGAGGCACATAACACACCATTTGCGATCCATCCTGGGAGTACCAAAATGTATCGTGATCTCCGACATACATTTTGGTGGAGCAATATGAAGAGAGAGATCGCGGAGTTTATTTCGAGATGTTTGACGTGTCAACATGTAAAGGCGGAGCATCAAGTACCGAAGGGTCCATTGCAACCACTAGAGATTCCGAAATGGAAGTGGGAACACATTACGATGGATTTCGTTACGGGTCTTCCCAAGGTTTCTCAAGGCATAGATGCGATTTGGATTATTGTTGATAGATTAACCAAGTCTGCTCATTTCTTGCCGATACGAGAGACTTATTCCCTTGAACGTCTTGCTTATATGTACGTGAATGAGATTGTGAGATTGCATGGCATGCCAGTATCCATAGTTTCGGATCATGATCCCAGATTTACTTCACGATTTTGGATCAGTTTGCAGAAAGCTATGGGCACGAATTTACGATTCAGTTCGGCTTATCATCCTCAAACGGACGGACAATAGGAAAGAACTATTTAAACTCTTGAAGATCTATTGAGACTTTGTGTTCTAGACTTCAAAGGGAGTTGGGATAAGTATTTACCATTGGTGGAATTCTCCTACAACAACAGTTATCAGGCAAGTATAGGCATGGCTCCATTCGAGGCATTGTATGGGAGAAAGTGTCGCTCTCCAGTATGTTGGAACGAGGTGGGTGAAACGACATTGTTGGGACCGGAGTTGGTACGTATGACTACAGAAAAGATCCAAATAATCCGACAACGTATACAAACAGCACAAGATCGACAAAAGAGTTATGCGGATCTTCATCGAAAGGACGTTGAATTTAATGTTGGAGACCATGTGTTATTACGTATTGCTCCATGGAAGGGAGTTACGAGGTTTGGGAAGAGTGGAAAGCTCAACCCACGATTCATTGGTCCATTTGAGATTCTTGACCGAATAGAAAATGTGGCTTATAGACTCGCTTTACCTCCAAGCATGTCTCGTGTTCATAACGTGTTTCACATATCCGTGTTATGTAAATATGTGAAGGATCCAAATCGCATTACTGAGTTAGAACCAGACGAGATAGCTGAAGATTTAACGCACGAGGAGGTACCTGTCAAGATCTTGGATAGGAAGGAGCATGTCCTACGCTCGAAAATTATACCTCAAGTTAAAGTTTTGTGGAGAAACCATGCAATTGAGAAAATGACCTGTGAGTTGGAATCGAAAATGAAAGCGAGGTATCCTCACCTTTTAGACATACCAGGTACGTATGTCAATTTCGAGGACGAAATTTCATAAGGAGGGGAGGTTGTAAGACCCCAACTTTTATGAATAAAGATTTAATTTTCTTTATATATTATTTCGAAATAGTAAGGTGTTGATTGATAAATGTGAAAGTTATGGGTGAAATGTGCAAATATTTTTATGAGCAAGTGGTTATAAAATATACTTGTTGTCGGGGAATATTCGTTTGATCGTGGAATATTCTTGTTGTCGGGGAATATTCGTACGACGACGCAGCTATTTGTGGGCCCCCACAACGGAATAACTGTCGGATATAGAAAGCGACAGAAATAACCTTTTTACAAAATAACAGCGTAGTTGTTACCGTTAGTACTGTTGAAATACCCGGTGGTTAAAATACAGTGATACGCGGTGTTGCACAGTAGCACACGGTATTGCACAGTATTTCGAATTATTGAGTCTTACGTGAGAAGGAACTTATTCAATTATTGTTACAGTAATTACTGTTCAATATTTTATATTATTGACTCAATAATTGCTACGTTGATATTTTATATTATTGACTCAATAATTGTTACATTGATATTTTATTGACTCAATAATTGCTACGTTGCTATTTTATATGATTGATTCAATAATGGCTACAGTTGATATTTTGTATTATTGATTCAATAATTGTCATTGCACAGTATTTCACATTATCAACTCAATAATTCATATTATTTGAATAATATTATTAGATAGCATTATTGACAATGTCTAAGGAAGTTCTGTCTAGGAGGGGTTATTTAATTGCGCGCCAGTAAGGAGAAGTCCTTATCGGAAGGCCCCCTCTTTCTTGGGAACGACCTGGTTGTCAATATTGTAGTTCTGTAATATTATTTGTGAATAATTAATTATTGATTTATATGATAAGGAAATATTTATTTTGTGGATATTAAAGAAGGAATTAGTGCTGATGTGTTTTTATCAGTATTTTGGTGTGAGAAATCATCTGTTTATGAATTTCGGATAATTTATGTTTGGATATTTTGGAAAAACTTCCTTCTACAAAGTTGTAGAGAATTAAATTTCCTATGGAAGGACATAGAATTTGTATTTTTCTGACAAAGGGGCTATTTATTATGAATTATTAAAGTTTCGAAAAATAAATATTTTTTAATGGGTGGGCTCCACTTTTGTTGAAAAATTCAGAATTTTGAGAGCCGCCAGGCGGCGGAATTTTTTTAAAAAAATAATATTATTTTATTATTTTAGTCTCCTTTGGCATCCTAGCTTTTCCTATAAATAGGGTGCTTAGGTTAGATTTGAAAATCACACAAGAATCAGAAGTTTTCTCTCTCTATAATATCGAGCGTATTTTTGTGAGTATTTTAATACTTTGAGTGTTACTATTCAGTGCAAGTTTCCTTCGGTATTATATCCGATATTCCAGCCAGAAGTGTTATTCTTTTGAGGTAAGGGATGTTATTTTCTTTCATAAATGATGTTATTCTTTTCAATATCACTATACCAAAATATTGGCATGGATTTTATTATGAAATTCTTACTTTTTTCGTCGGGGTTACTATTCACGTATACGGCACTATTCACGGAAAAATTAAATTTTCTTCTATATGTCCAAATTACTTGTTAAAGTTCTTATCTTTGGTTGGATCTAAGTTTTGAGCTTTATTCTTGAATTTTGCTCCACAATTGATTATTACGAAGTATTTTTTTAAATTTGGATAAATTAAAATGCGAATCCTTAATCTTTGTCTTTTATCTCACTGGATTCGTTCTTTGAAATATTTTTCATCATCCTCAGTCCTAAAAGGTGATGTAACTGAATATCTTTGGCCTGTAGAGCAAAGATGAATGATTACCTGATGAATATCTTTGGCCTGTAGTGCAAAGATGACAGGTGTTGAGATGAACATGACCACTGATGATACAAATGAATATCTTTGGCCTATAGTGCAAAGATGAATATTGGATTCGAGATGTATATTGATTGATGTTACAGGGATAAAATATTGATGATGGACTTTTAAATCATAGAAGATAGTAGACTTCATTCTCTGCTTAACTCTTCTAATGAATTGTTATTTCCGCTGCGAATATTGATCTAAAGTTGGTTGTCCATTATATTTTATCTTATTTGTTGAAGACTAACGATAATTTATTTTCCATTATCTTAGTCATAATATTCTTTACTGAGCTAGTTGAGCTCACCCTTTTCATCTGTTGTCTTCTTTTGAAAATGAGAATGTTGCGGGAACTAGTCGGGGGACAGAGTGATGGTCCGAGTTAGAACAGTAGTAGTCCTCACTATTTTTAATAAATAGTGTGATAATAATTATAATGAGGACTTAGTTTGAATCTTAATATTTTCTACATATTTGTATTGACACTCACAGTTGTGTGATCGTATTTTGCACGATCATATGATATAAAGTTTGTATTTAAATTCTGTACCATGTATTTGACGACTCAGAATGGGTTGGGTTGAATGGACCTATTCTGGGGGCGTCACAAATATAATTATGTGAATGCTTAACTGATACTTTGATACTAACTTGTGACACCCCCAAATTCGGTATTTTAATTTCTATAGAATTTGGTGTTCACTGTTCAAATATCATAAGACTATCTACCCATAATAATAAAAATTCATTAAATAGATAAATAATTCATCATCTTACATCATCTGAAATAATAATACATAATAAATCCCAGGTCATACTCAACCTTAAATCTCTGTTGCGGAAACGTAAATAAATAAGTCTTTAATCATTACACATAAGTCTTGAACTTTAACATTTTCAATAACATCACAAGTCTTCAACACTTGTTAGCTTTTCTATTGCCCTTGCTACTAGAAGGTTCATCACATCGTTCATTCTTAGCTGCATTGTTATTATGCAAGAGTGAACACGAATGGCCGCAAGTATAAAAATATGACAACAATAACATGCGAGTGAATTTAAAGACATCTGAATAACAGAAAACTCAACTTTTGAATTAAGAATAATTAATCGAGAATCAAATTACTTCTGAGGGTCATAAGACCTTGAACTCTGTCCTAGGTTGTCAAGTATATTAACTTTTAAACCTTTAACAGTCATAAGACTATAAATTTAACTTCGTACTTAGGGAGATTAACCCTTCGTACCGATACTGTGCACACTACCTCACCGCTTAAAGCATCAGCATCAATCCCTTATATTAGGATTATTCATCTCAATTTGACATCAGAATCCGCACCAAATAAAATTTAATTTGGATAACTCATTAATTGTTCTGAAATTTAGAACGCTCATCAACTATGGACTAGTCGAATCATATAAGGGTTCACTAGTCTTAAAAGATTCAACAACATATGATATTCACTTTGAATAATAGCTTCTCAATGGTATACAATCGAATAAGTATTGTATACTGAAATGATACTTTTAAAAGAATCATAACATCTCATATGAAATTCTAACTTGAATAATCAAGAATAAGAACTTGCTCAATTTAAAGAGTAAAGTTTAAAAACTTACTCAATAATAAGATTAGGGATAGGAAACTTGCCTCGTGCAAATGCTACAATTATAACTCACTTCTTTAATTACTCTTACCTATCAATACATTCACAATATCAATTAATCACAGGGTCGATATGTATATCGATTCACAACTGTGTTCTTTGAACTCATTATTAGGTTTTTTAAATAATGATTTACGTGGATTAGTTAACTTGTTAATTAATCACATAACTTGAGTTATTAACTTATATTAATAACTTATTACATACATAACATGTCTTCATGATTATTAAACTTAAAATAATATCTTCATGTTTATATCACATTATTTAAACTTTACAAATAATAGTTTAAGTCACATAATTAATTTATTAATTAAGCACATAACATAAATTATTAAACTCATATTAACATCTTATCATATATACAACATGTCTTCATGTTATTAGATTCAAAACTCATTTCTCAAAATATTATTTGTTACTTTCATATTTTATGTCTCATCAGTCTCTTCAATTCATTGATATGTACATCAAACCCATTAAGCGTAATAAATATTTTTAGCTTTTAATTGTAGATTTTAAGAGTGAGAAGGAGATTGCAGATTTGAAGAGTAAGAAGGAGGTTGCAGATTTGATGACTAAAGTTGAAGAGTTTGTTAATCAGAGAGTATTTTTGTGATGTGGCTCACCTGTTTGAGTATTCTCAAAGTGATTGTAGAGGTTGTTGGAGATGCTCTTACACTTGTATTGAGAAAATGGAGTGTTATTTATTGGAAAAAAAATAGTGAGAAAATCAAAGTTATATATTTAATAATTGGATTAATATTGTAAACTAAGTAATTAATACTTATTTGAAATTCTCAAACAACTTATATTAAGGGATACAAATATTTATCTGAAACGACTTATAAAGGATGGAGGGAGTATGCTATTACTTTTGGCAGTCAAATATTTTGGTCAAATATAATAATATACTATAAACCTGAATTCACTAATCACAAGTTAAGTAAAACTAAGTATGAATGTTGACGAATAGTGTGTGATATTTTTATGAGTTTAAAAAAATGTATGATAGCTTTTCACCAAAGTCTTCATATTTTTGGGCGAGAATAATGCCTGCTGCTGCTGTGTATGGAGTATTATCTTTGCATTTTTGTTATATTTGTATTCTTCTAACTATTTAATCACTCATGAAATGAAAATCTATTAAAAAAAACACAAAAACAGTATTAATTGTTTGCTGAGAACATATGAGATGAAGCAAGTATTAGTGTCATATTTTTTTGTCACTATAATTTTAGACATATTAATATTTTATCTTTTTTATTATTAATTTTTTATATTTTTTTTATTTACTCCTCTAAATTATACTACCTCCGTCCCATAATAAGTGCTTTTTTAGTTTAAATCACACAAACCAATACACAAGCTAAAATGACAAAAATACCCTTAATATACTTTCTTTATTTTGTTTGAGACTTTTTTTATTGCCTTTTGATCTTTCTTTCTCTTTCTTCAACCTTTTAACTTCCCAATAAATATGCAATAAATAACATTGGTTGCATAAGGGCACATATGGAAAAATATTGTAAAAATTGTATTGAAATTCTAACACATCACTTATTTTAAAAAAAAATATTAAGCCTAAAAAAATACTTATTGTGAGACGGAAGTAGTACTTATTTTAGTCCACATAATTTAGCATAGGTAAGTCTGTGCGGCGGACACTAGTTTATAATAATAATAATAATACTCCTCTCTTTTAAAGCTACTACTCTCTTTTTAAGATTTTTTAAGCCCAGTTTTATACTACTCCATTTTAAAATTAATTAATGCGTAATGTGGTGAGATTATCACCGCAATTAATTAACGAGTACTTCTACACAGACATTAAAATTGGACATTTTTAATTTTTCTTGTAAAGACCAACCCAATTCCAACAGCCTATATTCTGGTCAATCACGTGTCTCAAACGCCTATATTCTGCACGTGGTCTACTTTAACTCTTTGTAAAGCCAACCCAATTCCAACCGCCTATGTAAATCTATCTTATGTGTAGGAGTATCCTTGTTTTTATTTTATTTTTAACTACACAACTCTAAATCTCTAATCAGAGCTAAGTTGAGTTTTAACTTAACAAACTCTAGTTTGAATTCGTTTAAAAATCAAACGAATTGAGTCCAACTTTAAACACACAAAATATCGTGTGGAAATTCGAGCTAAATTTAACGGAGTCAAATTTAATTGAGTTAAACAAGCTGGACCAACTCGAATCGGACCTAAACGAGTCGGTTTGAATGGAATACACTATTATTTGAGCTTTTATGGTTTAACTAAATCGATAAAAGAACAACTGATTGAGAGTTGATGGGATGTCTTTGTGTGGGTACCCATGCTTATTTATAGTTCTAATTGATAGGGAATTAAGGAGGTACATTTCTATCAAGAAGAGTGATTTTGGGAAAAGGACTACCAAATTAAATACTATTTTAGGAAAGCAAAGTTGACCATGTATGCATATCTTAAGTTATACTCCTTCTCTCCTTTAATATAAATTATTTTAGAATTGTGCATAAATATTAAAAAATAATAATTATATAACATTAAATATAAAAAATTGATATTTTTATATGTATTTTTGATAGTTTTACATAATTCTCTTTTACATGAGAATAAAGTGGATTCCACCTTCACGTGAGATAGAACTATGTGACAATATCAAAAACTTATGTGAAAACAGTGCTCCCCTAAATATAATATCAATTATCTATATTGTCTTTATATTGGGAAAAAAGTGCTATTTATTAGACAAAAAATAGTTAGAGAACTAAAGTTAAATTTAATACTTCGGTTAATATTATAAAAACTAAACAATTAATGCTTACTTGAAATTCTCAAACGACATATATTAAGAGACAAAAATATTTATTTAAAACAACTTACTCCCTCCGTCCCTTAATATAAGTCGTTTTAGAATTGTGCACAAACATTAAAAAAATGATTGTATAGCATTAAATATAATATCACTTGTCTATATTGCACTTGTATTGAAAAAAGAGGGTATTGTTTATTGGACCATAAATAGTGAGAGAACCAAAGTTATATTTATTACTTGGGGTAATATTGGAAACTTGCAATTAATGCTTACTTGAAATTGTAAAACTCTTATATTAAGAGATAAAAATATTTTTCTAAAATGTCTTATATTATCGGACGGAGAAAGTATATTAAAAGACCGGGGAAGTACATTCAATATATATTGTAAATGTATTGTATGATTGTAAATATATAATCTCATAACACATATTTAAATGTGTAATTATCAATATAAAGTGTGTATATATATATCATTATCCAGAATAAATTATATCATTAAAAACATTTATAGAAAAGCATTAAATTTTGAAAGGGTTTGGCTATTTATCACCAGCTGGGCGGATTGTGGCCCAGTCGAAAACATTACTTATAAAACAAACTGCTTAGTTGGTTGTGGGGAGGGTTATAACTTATAAGGACGAGGTTCATATGAGAAGGGATTCAGTCATTTAATTTATTATATGCTACTTTGTTTTTTTTGGTGTAGGTTTCTTTCTTCTAGAACAACAGAGCATTCAAATGAAAATGATAATATAATAATTTGCCATTTAATTAGATAAATAATATTTTCAGATATAAAAAATATTAATTTTATAAACTCTTTCCTCGTATAAAGGCGTGACTCATTTATTATTTATGTGAAAAAATTATTAATTTAAGTTGTGAAAATATAAATGATCATTAATTATAATATTTATCAAAATATAAACAAATTGAAATAAAATTTTAAAATTTCAGAAATTAAATTCAAATATTTTGAAATACGTCTAGTTGCGAAAATAGAATTACTAAAATAAATTTAATAGTTCTATAAATTTTTTTTATATAAAAATAATTATAAAATTTATCTCATACGAAAAAAATTATTTTAAAATTATCAAATTTATTCGTGAAAATATGAATCGCCTTGCTAATATAATAGTGGTCTCATTAGCTGGCCCCTGCTAACCTGTACACGGGGCTCAAATGCGCGTGACGTTCAGCCAAGCTGCCAAAGAAGTATCATCATGTCTTATTTTTGTAAACAATCTTACTACTACCTCCTTTTTATAATAAATATTTTTTTACCTTAAATCACACATATTAATACATAAATTAAAATAATAAAAATATTTTTAATATATTTTTTTTGTTTTATTTGAGATTTTTTAATTATTTTTTGGTCTTTTTTTCTCTTTCTTCAACCTTTCAACTTTTCAATAAATACGCAATAAATATTATTGGTTGTATAAGGGCACATATGAAAAAATATTATAAAAATTATATTAAAATTTTAACACATCACTTATTTTACAAAAAAATATTAAATCTAAAAATTATTTATTATAAAACAAAGATAACATCACATAAAAAATAATTACATAATCTTCATATATACAACCACGGCCTAGTAGATTAGTAACGTTATTTTATTTTTATTGGATTAGTATTTTGCTTTTTCCACACGCCTATTAATTTTGACTGCAAAACCACGGCCTGAAGGCTGCGACCTCTCCGCCATTGCCGCCAGCTCCTCCTCTATTTTTTTTATTCTCTCTCCAACATATTCTCCAGGAAGAAACAGCGTAGCCCAGCACAAACACTCCACCTTCCTTCATACCCATCTCTTGATTTTCTCTCTCTTCCCATTCACATATAAATCTATATATATATTTCCGTTTTCTCCATCTCATTTTTAGTCTCTCTCTAGATTTTAGAGAAATCAAAAATGGTTCATCACGACAGAAATGTTCAGCTGAAGAAAGGAGAAGTGGGTGCGGTTTATGAAGATATTGAGGATCAATACTCCCATAATAATAATATTGGCCCGCTTCTTGGTTTGGTTTGTGGGAACTCCTCTGGTGGTGGTGGATTTTATACTAAGAGAACAAGGCCTAAGCTTTTGTCTCTTCTTCTCCTCTCTCTTCTATCTTGCAGCCTGATTGTTGTACCCCAGCTCTTTTTCTTTCCCTCCACTCTCTCACTCTTATGTAAGCCTCTATCTCTCTCTTCTTGAGTTTTATGTTTATTCTCTTCTGTCTGTATTTCTGTTTTGTTTATGGCTTTTTATTTTTATGGGTTATGCAGATTCGCTTGGAGCAGATGGTCTTGTTGCTGAAACAGATGCAATTACTTCCCTTTGTTCTTCAGCCCCAAACGGTAAATACTCACATGCAGTACTGTTTAATTAATGAATCCCTTTTAATTTGTCATACATGGTAAATATGCCCTCTCTCCCTTGCCCCCCAAATCCAGCGGCAAGATTTATTTTTTTGTTGATGGCTACTTAAAAAGGTAGTTCTCTGTTCTGCAATCTATAATTCTGCTATTTTTTTCGTTTGATTGTCTTTTTTGGGTCAATATGGTGGTATATATAGATATAGCCAAATCCCTTGTCGTGTTTCAAGCCAAAACTTAACAAATTTCATGTTGAGATGGTTATTTTGAATTATCAAAAACCAAACTTTGTTTTTAATATCTAGATTATTTTCTATTATTGGCTTCTCCGTTGTGATTAATTAAGGTGGTCTGGCTATAAATTGTTTTATTTCAATCTGGATTTATTGGATGGTGGGGCTCACTTGTAAGCTTCATTTTGTTCAATTTATAATGATCTCTCTTTGTGCAGTCGTATTGTATATGCTTCTGTTGATTTTGTTTCATTATTTCCCAATCATTCAATTGTCATGATAATTGTAAAATGGGTCATCTTTTGTTTGGTTGATTCTATCCCTATGTTAAAATTGTTGATAGAATTTTGGTCTGTATGTGCAGGAACTGTATGTTGCGATAGAAGTAGTATTCGTTCAGATATATGTATCATGAAAGGGGATGTGAGAACAAACTCTACTTCCTCTTCAATTTTCCTCTACACCTCCAAAAACTCAAATGACTACATTAATTATGTATTGGATATCTCCGTAGGCGACAAAGAGGAACTCCAACATGAAAAGATCAAACCTTATACCCGAAAATGGGAAGCAAGTGTAATGGACACTATTGGTGAACTAGACCTCATTTCCAGGAAACAGAATTCGGATGTTCATCACCGTTGTGATGTTAAGCACGATGTCCCTGCAGTTTTCTTCTCGACTGGAGGCTATACGGGTAATGTTTACCATGAATTCAACGATGGACTCGTGCCTCTTTTCATTACTTCTCAGCATTTGAACAAGAAGGTTGTGTTTGTTATTCTTGAGTATCATAATTGGTGGATTAGCAAGTTTGGTGATATCCTTTCACTTCTATCGGACTATCCACCGATTGACTTTAGTGGAGATAACAGAACCCATTGCTTCCCTGAAGCCATTGTCGGTTTAAGAATCCATGATGAGCTCACAGTGGATTCTTCTTTGATGGAAGGGAATAAATCCATCAAAGATTTTCGGGACATTTTGGACCAAGCTTATTGGCCTCGAATTAGAAGCATAATTCAAGACGAGGAACAAGAAGCTCAATTGTTGAAAGAGAAGCTTGCTTTATCACCGTCATCGATTCATTCAATAGAAGTGAATAGTGGGAAGAATGAAAATGAGTTGAAGAAGCCAAAACTGGTCATAGTGTCACGGAATGGGTCTAGGGCGATTACTAATGAAGATTCATTGGTGAAAATGGCTGAACAAATTGGGTTTTTTGTGGAAGTTTTGAGACCTGAACGGACTACAGAACTGGCAAAGATTTACCGAGCACTCAATTCAAGTGATGTTATGATTGGAGTCCATGGTGCAGCCATGACCCATTTTCTCTTTATGAAGCCTGGCTCTGTGTTTATCCAGGTGGTTCCCCTGGGAACCAAGTGGGCGGCAGAGACTTATTATGGGGAACCCGCGAAGAAACTAGGTTTGAGGTATGTTGGCTATGAAATTCTTCCAAAAGAGAGCTCATTGAATGAAGAGTATGATCAAAATAACCCGGTTCTGAGAGACCCAGAAAGGGTCACCAAGAAAGGCTGGGAATTCACTAAGAAGGTATATCTTGATCGCCAGAAAGTGAAATTAAATCTTGAAAGATTTCGGAAGCGGTTAGTTCGTGCATACTACTACTCTGTTGCTAAGAAAACCCTGCATTTTCATCATAAATCATAATCTGTTCTTTATGCCAATTTAATTGATTCGTTAAAAATTATAGATTCATAAGCACTAGACTGTGGGAAGATGTTTGTAGAAAAATTAGCCATCTTACCCTTTTCTTCTGTTCATTAGTAGCGAAAAAACTTGGCTCATTTTTTGGTTTATTAGAGATGTTTGTGAACAAAGTTATATTCTTCTTTTACTTTTCCTCTGCAGTTTCAATTGTACAGCTTTCACTTCATCAGTTCATCTCTCCTGCATATTGAGTTAAATCTTTTAATTTTGCCTAGCTATTATGATATTTCGAGATTTAAACACATATTTGACTTGTATTAATGTACAAAGCTCTCCTTGAAGGAATGGGGATAGGGAATTGATATTTATTTATACACGCAAATATGATATTTTTTAACATGATTTCTCTCACATGATTTAGTTTAGAATAGAATAGTGAGAGGGACTCGTAAAATATAATTTTTTCATGTAAAAATATCATTTTTTTAAAAATATAATATTTTTATTTGATTTCGCTCGTATGAATAATGCTATAAAATCAATGTAAAAATATCTATAAGCAGTAGCGGAGCCAAGGGGTGGCACGGGGTGGCAGCCGCCTCCCTCACCGGAAAATTTCAGTGTATATTATACCTCTTTTCTCACGCCATTCTCACCGCCACCCCTCTCGTCGGTGTCCGCCCCCCCCCCTCCCCCCCCCCTCCCCCCCCCCTCCCCCCCCCCCCCCCCGGGGGGATGCTGGTTTCGCCACCGTCTATAAGTTTTCCTTTCTTAATCGTGCTATCACATCTCAAAAGGAAAAATTAAACATACTCCCTCTTCTTGCAAAAATTGGACATTACCTTTAGAGAGGTAGTACTATACTACTATCCTAGGGGAAAGGGGCACAAGGAAAATTTGGGAAAGTGAAAGATACCTAAAGCGAGCCATTAAAGAACAAACTTTGGGATTCTTGAACAAGTAATATAACTGATCTCGCGGGCATAAAAGTTTGATATATGCATCAGCAGTAAAACTTTCCTAATTATTTACTGATTGGATCAAATACTAGTAATTACAAGATATATTGTTTTAAAAAATTAAATAAAATTTTTATATAATTTTAAAAAGTCAAAATTGATCTCCACATCAACTCAAAAACATATCATGTAAACATAGCAATTGTACCGTAAGATAGGGGGAAAGATCTTAAAACACTCGACACTCTTTCTATTTTAAGGTATTCTTTAAAATACTTTAAAACTATTTCATTATGTCCTCCATTCTATTCATTCAATCCAAACGCATTTGCCATAATGCAACAATCTCTGTTTAATATTCCGGCCGTTACAAAATATAGTCATTTTATTTTATTAAAAATTAATTTGAGATGGGGGAGAGTGAGATTGAAAGTCGAGAAAAATAAAAGAGAAATTTATTTTCTTTGAAATTATTAAAATTAATTTGACACGAGGAGAGTGAGATTGAAAGTCGGAAAGAAGGAAGAAGAGAAGAGAAGAGATGTTTTATTATATACTAGTATTTCAGTAGAGTATTAGAGAGTAAATTGGATGGGTGGAATAAATTAGAATTTGAATGTGACCAAGGGTCGGGCCAAAAAGGCTTAAGCTTTAAGCCATCCATGGACTTGGACGACGTTTGTCAAGTCTAACCTTGAACAATCACTACATACCAATTCAATGATAACGGTAACATGTATATTATGATATCTAAGTAGTATTTGAAAATCAATTTATACTCAACACACACACACACACACACACACATCTATATATATATATATATATATATCCTTAATTATTAAACCGAGTGGTCAGCTCAAATTCTTCCAACGATGGATAAAACAAACGGCTGAATTTGTTATGCAAACAATAAATTTTAATTGGTGTGTCATTTTCTATTACGATGATGATAATAGCATCACCTGGATAGAGAGTTTGCCCAAAAGTCAAGTGTCCTTTTTAAAGGGTATTGAGACAGAGAAACCTTTGAAGGCCTCAACTATTTTTTATTTTTTATTTTTATTATTATTGTGGTCATCATCAATTTGAATACATACCCGATATTTAACCTAGTGAATGCATTATTGCTCTTTGTTCTTTATTTATATTTTTGAGCATATCGGTTGCCAAATATCTATTTATAATTCATTAGATCTATGATTACATTGGTCACTTTTAAACATGCATGAACGTCCCTCTTTTTCTTCTTCTTTTCTCTCTCTCTCTCTCTATATATATATTTAACATCTAATATTTGAATTGATTATAAGATCTAAAAATCAATTCGAAATATTTTTAAATTTAAATTTGATATGATTTATTTAATTTTTTAAAAATCAAATATTATTTTTCCCTTCTAAATTCATTCAGCACAAACGGGATCATCGATAAATTATTGGATTTAGTATACACAAACGGGTATGTGCATATTAATGGGTGGTTCTTAACAATTGTGATCCTTAATTCGTCCAATTAACTTCAAATTTTCCATGAAGTTAAAAATGAATACGTACCTTAATAATTCTTAGGCTTAATTCCAATAATGTGCATGGTTCAACCATCGATTAAGCCCACTTTGTTTATTAATTAATGTTAAAATTATTAAACATTTCCTTTTTATATAACTCTGTTATCCCTGTTTTTTTTTTAGGAAGATGGTGATGCAAAGAAGGAATATAATAGTAGTAGTAATTAATAGCACATGAAAAGGAGAGACGTAATGTCTGTCTGTTTGTTTGTGGTGGTGGAAAACTGGTGGCCGGTGGGGGTATATTCAACGTTTCCAAAAATTACATGGCTGTCCTGTTAGGATTGGCTACCAATCTGATTTGATTGGTCATGTCCTAAACCCAACCCAAAGCATGCTTTAAGTTTGGAACCGGCCCAAGTAATTAATTAAATAATTTAAGCTTTTAATTAGTGTAGCATCCATGTACATAAAATTAAAATTAAATTAATTATTTGGATTGTGACAAAGTGGCCTATCACTAGACTACCATGCATGCAAATTAATTATTTTACACTGACCTCCATCACTCCACGCCACGGCCCTCGCCTCTGCCATGCTAACACTTCAAACTATTTCTCTCCCACTATATTGGATTAATTAATTGCTCTTTCACGCGCCTTAAACATCTCTTTTAAAATTGAGTAAAATCTTATTTATTTTCATTCCAAAACAAGTCTCCTTCAGTTTCCTTTTTCACATTGTACACACTACATTAACATTTGGCAGCTGAGATCCATTTTTTATGCCCTAGTAAATTTTGATAAATGATAAACATGTGGAGAAATTAGATTGTGATTAAGATAAAATTAAGTCTATACCAACGCACCTGGCAATCATAGTTATGTTGAAAACCTTTAGCAATATATATATAGTAGGACTTGCAGATTTTAATTACTCTAAATAAAATTACCATAAAACTTATATTTGAACGTGTTATAATAAAACTTTTAATATTTTAAGATGAAATGAGACAATATTATTTCCAGAGCATAATCTTAATTTTCTATTAGATACTTCCTCCATCTTTAAATATATGTCGTTTTAAATGATTTTATTTTTTTCTAATTATTTGTCGTTTTATATAATCTACGAGAATCAACAATGAGTTGGAACGAAAGTGGTGTGAAATGTGAGTTAATTGACCAACATGGAAATGTTTATTTGCAGCTTTCTCTAAAAGCAAACACATGCATAATCGCCAAATTATTGAATTTTAAGAGAGGTAGAAATTAAGGCGGGTGCAAATTATCGGACCGGAACCGGATGGTTAGATAGATACTAGTAGTAGTATAGAAGAGGATGGCGTTTACGGGAAAAACAAATTAAATGTATGTGCTCACACACTACATACTACACACTACAATAAATATTACAACATATATACTACATATTTATTTGGTAAAGACCAATTCTTTACGAAAATCATTCAAATTGGTAAAATACTAGTGATCACTTATGAAACACATGGATTAGTAGGAAAAAAATAATATCACTATCACATAAAAAATAGTCACATAAAATTCACATACACATATGCATATTATGGGTCCCACGTGTCATGCGAGACTTAAAAATATACATATATGTTTATATAAGCTTAATGTAATTATTTTTTATGTAATAGTAGCATTGTTGGGGGGAAAAAATTATGTGATTTGGATCAAAGTTTCTCCGTATTTTTCTCCTTTTAAACTATAGGAGGGAAGTGTAATATTCATATATAATATCAAGAGATATTACTTACTTTGCCACCTATCGATCAATTAGTCTAATCCAACAATAATCACTATGAAATTTAATCTTAGGTGTGTATTTTAACCTTATTTTATTGGTACGATGGACCCCATTCTATGATAAATGATCGCAATTAAGCTGCACGTGTAAACCATAATCATGCTTCACAAAACATAATACTTCACCCGTTTCTTAATATAAGTCATTTTAAAAAAATATTTTTATTTCTTATAATATCTGTCGTTTGAGAATTTTAAGTAAACTTAATTTTTAATATTACCCCAAGTATTAAATACTAATTACTTTGGAATAACTTTGATTCTCTCATTATTTTTTGTCTAATAAATAATATTTTTTTTTCAAAATAATGACAATATAGATAATTAATATTATATTTTATGTTATATATTAACTTTTTAAATATTTATATAGAACTCTAAATCAACTTATATATTATGACATATAGGAATAAAATAATGCTATTATCACATAAAAAATAATCATATAAAATTCATATATACATATAAATTATAGACTCCACATACCTGACGGGTTCAAAAATATATATGTATATATATAAATTTTATATAATTATTTTTTATGTGATAATAACACAGGAATATACTTTTGGTGGATGTCTATATATGTGGCAGCATGAACCAACCAATGATCATAATAAGCACTCACCACAAACCTCCACGCTTTCCCTTTTTAATTATTGCCACCTTCTTTCGAACACTACTATAATATCACTCTGTCGCCCCCTCTTTCGCTCTCCGGCAACCATTTTATTATCTCCGTTCAGCTACTCTTAATTAAACCATGAAATTTGAACTTCCCAGAACAAGTAGCAGTAGCAGCAAGAATATCATCCCTTCAAATTATATGCGATCAACATCTTATATACCGGACCCCACCGATCACTATATTATCTCCTCCGACAAACCTCTCGTCAAAAAGGGCTCTCCGGCAGCCTTCCACCACCGCCTCTCCAAAACCCGTTTTGGCGTATCCACCTTTCTCCGGTCACTGATCAGCCTAATCTCTTTCCCAATAATTCTCCCTACTTGCCGATGGCTAACCCTTCCGACCCAGCTCTCCGTAACCCCCTCATTAGGCCGGAAAGTGACCGGAACTCTCTTCGGGAAACGGAGGGGTCACGTTAGTTTCGCAGTTCAAGATGATCCCCGGTCCGACCCGGTGTTAATTATTGAGCTGGCGGTGTCAACTTCGTCGTTGGTGAAAGAAATGTCGTCCGGGTTGGTGAGGATTGCGTTGGAATGCGAGAAGGGACCGCCGGGGCGTGGGAGTCCGGGAAAGCTGTTTAAGGAGCCAACCTGGAGTATGTATTGTAATGGGAGGAAGTGCGGATACGCGGTGTCACGTGGTTGTACGGAGTCGGATTGGAGCGTGCTTAGTACTGTCCAGAGCGTGTCGGTGGGTGCCGGAGTGATTCCGGTGGTGGACGATGGGCGGAAAGAAGGTGGGTCCGAAGGTGAGTTGTTATATATGAGAGCTAGGTTTGAACGAGTTGTGGGGACACGTGACTCGGAAGCTTTTTATATGATGAACCCGGATGGCAACGGTGGACCTGAACTCAGTATATTTCTCCTCAGAATATAGAAAAAAAATTTAATTAATTTGGGAGTGGTTAGCATGAAGTTAATTTTGTCCAATTGATTAATATAGTGTCGACACGTAGGCTGGGAGGTGATCTCTCTGTCTGCGTGTCAGCACTGTATTGATCAATTGACCAACTTACCATCAAGTTAACTTCATGTTAACCGGATCCAATTAATTTGATATTTGGATGTCAATTAATTAATGCAAGTTGAAGGTGATTGTCGTTTTAGAAGAAAAAATTTGTTCCTAAAAGATTGTCGTTTATAACTTTCTAAGAGAATAAATTATTTACTTTCTTATATTATTCCTACCTTCTCTTATTGTCTCAAGAAATTATCTTCCTTGTATTAATAGTTTTCAACTTTTCATAAAGGAGTAGTAATGGAATTTTACACAAATTTTAATTATTAAATGATACTCCTTCCGTCCTATAATAAGTGATTTTTTAGCTTAAATCACATATATCAATACACAAGCTAAAATGACAAAAATACCCTTAATATACTTTCTTTGTTTTGTTTGAGCCGACTTTTTTTATTGACTTTTGGTCTCTCTTTCTCGGAAATACTCCAATCTCGCTAGAGCAAAAATGATTAAAATTGTTTCACCACGTGTATGTTGTCTGCGCAGCTCAAAAACCTTAAACGACAATCTTTTAAGAAAAGAGGGAGTAGTATTTGTAAGGTTTATTAATCCCATATTTAATGATCAACTTCTTTTAGTTATGTTAGTTAATTAATTAGTAGCGCTAAAAATACTACTAGCTAGCTAGATTGATCATTGATTCAAACAGGGATATATATATATATATATATATATATATATATATATATATGTGCGTGTGTGTGTTTTTTTAAAGAACTGAAAAGGTGACGGCCAGAGTTCATATTATTATCTAATATTCAGTAAAAAATATGAAGAGAAATAAATTCATATTTAATTTAGGAATAATATGTGATCCATGGTTTGATGGTAGCTAGAAATGAAAGGAGAAAATTAAATAACAAATTAGAGACATCGCATAACTTTATAATTTAAAAATAGAAATGTATCAGTTTTTAATTTGAAACGGATAAAAAAAAATCTGTTATAACTATTGAAACTTCATAGCCATAGCAGTTGGATCTGGGATGCCTAACTAAAGGATCGATCGAGTCTCTGTTTTTTTTCTTTTTTCTTTTCTGTAAAATAAAATAAAATAAAGACAAATTAAGCAAACTGATATATGTAGAGAGCGTACGCGCTACTTATTAAGCACACTAGTTGTAGGTGTCTTGATGCAATTTTTTAAGAACATATAATATTAGTTGAGTAATGTTAAGGATACCAATTATATATATAAAAAAGAAAATATATATATATATATGAGTCTTGAGATTTTATCATTTTATGTTCGTACGTCCAAACCTTTGTTCCATCACTACAGGTTATATATATCATAAATCCCCAATTCATTTCCCCCCTAGCAGCCTCAAACCCAACCCTTTAAATCTACAACCCATGGGGATGGGGGCATGGCTACCGTTCACCATAAGTTAGTTTATAATAATACATGGTGTAGCTATATCTAAAGTTAACTTACCCAAATATTTCTTTGTAAGTTTAGAAATAGGCGCACAAATATTAATATTCTAGTTGAGTATTGGATGCTTAGTGTTAAATTATATACGGAACAATCCACTTGTTAAGAAAATTCCTAACTATCTATCACCACTCGTATGGAGCTACCCTAGCATTCCACAATTTAGCCCACACTGTATATCCATGTCAGTTTCATGAGTAGGAAATTACATGACCATAGGTCTGGCTGGATCTTGTGTCCCTTGCCACTGCACCCATTGTATTAAACCCCCAACATAAACGTCACAGATAAATTAATGACAGGAGATCTTGGCACGTGGGGGCCAATAAAGCGCTCATTAAGTACACATAACAATAAGCTCCCCCCCCCCCCCCCCCCCCCCCCCCCAAAAAAAAAAAATCTCAAATCTCAGTATGAAATGGGAATGTTATACACATTTTTCTTGATATGATCTAGTACGTGATCATAAATGAGTCCTATATATATATATATATATATATATATATATATATATATATATATATATATATGTCGATCTCAACCATTCCGGGCCTTAAATATATATGGTTATTTGTTAGTTTATCCTTCATTCATTTATGAGACTTTGCTACTGACTGAACTCCTATCCTTGGCTCGCCCTCTAAATTCTACACAGCTACTGCAATACGGAAAACCTATTCTCTCATTGTGTCTATAACTTTTTACAAGAACCTACAAAACTTTTTTTTAAAAATGAAAATTAAAAGCTTTTTGCCTTATTAATTTGCTTTGAGTGAGTTTTTTAAGAGGATAAAAAATAAAATAAAATAGATTCTTTAAAAATATTGAATAAATTCGTGATTTTCTATTTTTTCTCTACCCTAGTATGACTTCTTTTAGTCCAAAACATACATACATATATCCATAGTACTTCACTTAATAGGATTCTGAACCTCCTAGCCCACTTCTCGTGTACTTACCAGTTATATCACGTATGCTTTTCCTTTTCATTCACATAAATTAATGGAGTGGCCTTGTCAATGACACTAATTTCGGATCGGATCAGATCAGATATTTGAAGGTATAATTTGCTATGCCAACACCATAGATATATACTTATTTTTTGACATTTTATCATTTTTATAAATGTTGTTTTGACATTTGATCCATCATTTTATTCATCAAAACTATGTTCTATAACGTATTCCCTTGTACTCTCATGCATGTACACTCGTCTTGCTTCAGAGATGGATTATATAAAAAAAAAATCCTCTTTGTGTCTCATAAAAGACCATTAATAAAATCTTATTGTTCTGCAAAGAGTCTTTTTTTTTTATATTCATAATAATATAAAATAATTTATGATCATTAGTTCATTATCAAGCCATCATTATTAAACTAACAATTTATTATTTTTTTAAAATAAACGTAAAATTAAATACAATCTTAATATATACTGATTATATATATATATATATATATATATATATATATATATATATATGAATTAAAGGATTAATGTTTGTTGTATACGTATATACACATACACATAACTAAAGGATAAAATACTTTCAAGGGATTGTTTTGCCAAACCCAGATATTTATTCAATCTGATAAATGCAGTACATGTGTCTTGGGTCAAGGACTTTAGAAAATATCTAAAATTAAAATAAAACCAGATCTTGTCTTTAAGATGTATAGTAATTAATTATTATTATATATGATAAAATACTTCACATTTCCAGCATTTCATGCCTCAACTACACCTATTTATGTCCTCAATTTGTTTGTATCCTCTCCAATCTGTACATATGCCGTCCAAATAATTCTTACTCCATGTTCTTTACAACTGTAGTAATCTAATAGGACAATTAAGATCACAGATTAAACTAACGGAAGAAGAAATTATATATTTTAGAATAACATATATCTTGGCTCTTCCACAAGTTTCTGCAGTTCACCATCTGTGATTCCAGTAGCTGCTGTTTTTCTCTTTTATTTTCTTCTTTTATAAGAGAGATTTATGCTATGTATTGTGATAAATTTACGTCGAATTACGAAACTTATCAATATATGTAATCGGTAAAAAATATAGGAGGACCCCATTTATTACACATCTCTCCAAAAAAATTATCACTAATACTTACCTATGTAACTGACAATCAAAAAGTCGACGTAAACATTTGCAATATATATGATTACCTTAAGAGAAAAATATATAAAACATAAACAAGAATTACCTTTTCTAATAGTCAAAGAACAATAAAATTGGCAAGTTGAAAAGTGGGTAAAAAGTCACAGTGCAGCTTAGGCACATTGGAATAAAAATATTGAATCAAAGATGGAATGAAAAAAACACAAAACCAGTTATTAGGATTGCTCCTAATAATGTCATAAACTCATAGTTATATTTAAACTCTCTGGGATGTTTGAACCAATGGCATTTACCCACTAGAGGCAATAATCATGAAGTCCATTACCACTTGAGCAAAGGTTGAATGAATTTAGCATACGAACAATGTATTAAAGCAATTTCATAAGAAAGCAAATATTTTTCCCTCATAAATCATAATGGCTGCTAAAGTTCAATCAAGTCTATAACAACAGTCTTACTCAATAGCATATTCCCTACCAGATTTACATACTAGTGTAAATTGGAGCAACTGATATTCAAAAAATAGTAATAATGCATTGAGAAGTATTGGGTTAAAACAAGAGATCACTCCAAGAGTTAGAGTACCAGGCATTATTCAGCTAGCCGATCTAGAACAACAAATCTGAATCACAAAATAATTGCATCGGCCAAATAAGCAACCCCCACCAAAAAAAACAAAAAACCCACCCCCACACACTCCAAAAAATTTTTGGATATAAAGACTCACTTGTTTGATTCAATGAACTCTCTGTATTCTCTCTTCATTTTAACCCCTGGTACAGTCCTGCATGTCAAGCATATACATAAGCACTCATTTAGAAAGGTCATTCATGGGTTAATGTCATCAGATGGTTATTCCTCCATATTTATGTTCTTACTTGAAGCTAATTTTCCTAATATTTAACGCTTGTTCTTAAAGTTAATCAATAGTTTAGAACAACTTTCTAGTTTTCTTCTTTTTTAAAATACATAAATTTCACTTTAAGTAATATGTACAAGCAAGAGCGCAGCTAAATTGAATGTTGACATAGATGAGTAGCATAAGAAGGAACAGACAAAATAAGACAAATAAATGGCACCACTGAGGAGCTATAAAAACAAATACAAGATATAATATTGCAGCATAATAAGTCCTAGAATTCTACATCGTTTGGTAGGAGGTTTTAAGGAAAACTAAGGCCGATAAGAATTATTTTTCTTTGAGGTTGTATGGAAGGAAATGCCAACTATATACTCCGTAGGAGGTTTCAAGGAAAATCAAGGCCAATAAGAGTTATTTTTCTTTGAGGTTGTATGGAAGTAATGCCAACTATATACTCCCTCTGTTTAAAGGCAAGTGATCTTTTATTTAGGAAAGGAGGTAATAGTAAACAAGGATAGACTTAAGAAGAGCTTATTGGAGAAGATAGCCAATATCTGATCAAATTCATGTGGGGTTAAGTCTTAAGTAAGGCTTGCTAAGTTGAGTTCAATTAACTTCAAAACCTAAAAATAGTATTTGTGACGTTGAAAAAGGCACTTGTATACAATTAAAGGTTTGTTTAGCAAAAAAGTTAATTTGATTGTTTATGAATTATGAAAGAAAAGCACAACCAAAATGTATGCTTTCTAAAAGGACAAGAATGAAAAAGAAGAAGCTACCCAACCTGATCATTTCCTTATTCTTGAAAAACTGTACACATGGTGTACCCATTATTCCAGCTGCCTCAGTAACCTCTGGATCTTCCTCAATATCAATTTCAACGAAATGGACATTCTCATCGTACTCATCTATCACCTGAAAATAGAAAAAGTTCATAAAAGGTTTAGAAATAACTGGTAAGTCAGTCATTTAAAAGATGAAGAAATGCATGGCTTTCTTGTTGAGGATATCGACATGTAAACGTAAACTTTCTTCCAGTGAGGGAAAAGTTTGGGGATTCTAAGGTTTATTATATTTATAATATGTATATAAGATTTTCTAATCTGATAATAATAACGTTCCACTATGATTATGTACTCTCCCTCCCTCTTGCTGGCTAGGTATGAAATTTTTAGTCGGTGTATGAAATTTTTAGTCGGTGTTACCTGTTGTAACCTATAATGCATTCCGCATGAGATCTTTCCGGAAATTATCTTATTTCCTTTATTGTGAGAAGTAATAAATTTATTTCAAAAAAATCACCCAAAGGAGGATGATGCCCCATATACACACGGTCATACCTGAAGGCGTTGCCTAGGCATCCAAGTGGATCGTTCAGGCAAGGTGAGGACATGCTTTGGTGGAAATCTCAAAGGCGAGCGCCTTCGTAGCAAAATCATAGCCTTGGGTCACCTTGGAAATGCCTTTGACGCCTTGTTGTCAAGGCGTACACCTTAAAGTTGATCGGGATGCCAAATGGTTTTTTACAAAAATAAAAAAGAACTCATACGGGACATGGGATAAAAGACGTGAGAGAGTGAGCTTCCAATTTGAACCCTCAGAGAGAGAGAGCTTCACTTCAATTGTGAATTGTGTGACATCTCTTCTTCATCTTCTTCCTTTACTGCTCTTGCTTCTCCTCTTTGGGTTGAGTGTTTGAAGGAGCTGTGTAAGCAGGATGAAGACTTCCACGAGGTACGAAAAAAGTGTGTTTTGAGGCAACCTGAGGCTGATTATTTCCTTCATGACAGATTTGATGCATGAGAACCTGTTGTGCATTCCAGTTTCATCCTAGTGAGAAAAGGTGATTCCACATCTACATGGAGGTGGTCTTGCTGGACATTTTGCACGTGATAAAACATTGGTTGCTGTTTGTGAATGGTTTTACTGGCCCAAATTGTGAGACATGGAGAAGTGAGTGCTTTTATGTTTACCAAACTAGTAAAGGACAATCTACCAATGCTAGATTTACATGCCATTGCCAGTTCTAGAAACTATTTGGGAGGATTTATCCATGAATTTTGTATTACGATTATTAGCACCCAACGAGGTATGGATTCTGTATTTGTGAAGGTTGATTGTTTCTCGAAGATGGGACATATTCCTTGCCGGAAAACAAAAGGTGCTTCTGGCGTTGCAAGATTGTTCTTTAAAGAGGTTGTACGGTTGCATGGGCTTCCTAAGTCGATCACCTCTGGTAGAGATACAGATTTCTCAGTCATATCTGGAGGACTTTGTGGCGGATTTTATTCTTCTCTAAATTTTGGCAGTACCGCACATCCCCTAACTGCTGGTCAGAATCAAGCAAATGCTCGATATAAGAAGCTTGTTACAAACATTGTTGAGTAGTCTTTTAAGGTGGGTGACCAAGTAATGGTGTTTCTTTGCATAGAAAGATTTCCAGTTGGTTCTTATGGGAAATTGCAGCCAAGGAACTAGGAAGTATGGGCCATACACAGCTCTTTAAAAGATTAATGATAATGATTTTGTGGTGAACTTACCTCATGTTATGTGTATTTCCAAAACATCCAACGTTGCAGATTTTCATCTGCACCATGAATACGAGGGACTGATGTATCTGGACCGGGCTGAGAAGCAAGCTAACAACTTGACGTCGAGTTTAACTCAAGTGGAGGGAAATGACGCAGGGCATAGTGGATCAAATCAGGCCCAAAAGGTCATTTATGCAGAGTCTAACTCCAAACGGCCATAATTTTTGATCTAGGAGAAGTTACAAAACGAGAAAGTACAATACGGAAAACTCTTTCCAAACTCTACGTCTTTCCTAAATCGAGCAAGCCCTTTTTGAGACCGTTTTCGACGTCAAAATCCACCCAGAAAACCCTTTTCTGGCCTGTTTTACATTTTGGACCTTATTTTGGGCTTACTTTGAGTTTTTAGTAGACTGTTTATTTTATTCGTTTCATTTATTACTTTTAGGGCTAGGGTATAATAAATACCGTCTTAAAAATGTTTTTTAGGGTTCTATCATTATTCAATTTGACAATTATGGTTGTTTTTGGTCTTTGTCTGGGAACCCAAGGTTTCCTAGATTGTAGTATTGTGATTCTTTCTGTTTTTCTATCGGTTTTCTCTATGTCATATCTATAGCCTTTTGTGCTCAATAAAATCCTTTTCTTTCCCACATTATATAAATGTAACAGTAACCTGGTATGTTTACAGTAATCAAGTATTCAGACTCAGTCGTCTTGCAATATGGAAACAATTTGAGGTACCTTGCTAAGAATTGGCTTCAAGGTCCGACATGGACCACATGTCGGTGCTGTATATAGTACACAAATAAGCCTTGGACTTTCATGGTATAGTTTTCGTAGAGCATACTGTGCGCAAGAAAGATCAAGTTTAGAGCTCAGGGAAAATGATAATCATAACCGCATTGATGCGAGATTGAGGAAGAAAACATACCTGTCCCTTGTGCTTTGTAAGAGTGATGTCAAAACCCTCCTGTACATCTCTGGTTGTGAGTTCCTTCTTAACCTCTTCAGTCAGGGGCTGTTGAAACCAAGGCATGAAACCAATGAGACGAGAGTACTAGAATCCAAGAGACCTATAATCTGACACTCACTTAATATATGACCTGAATTTAAAAATAAAATCCCTAATTGATTGAAACTTCAAGGTAATCATGACTTAATCTAAAGATATTAACCATTACTATAGCTCATGATCTAATACATATGAACCTTTTGAGCTTACCCACAACAAACTTACCAATAAGTGATATCCTCGGAGATGAAATGATTACAGTGACCTCCACTTTCATACAAACTAATTGTTGGACTAAAATACTAAACTATTCATTACTTGCTCAATTTTTTTCGTAATTTGGAAAAATCAAATAGATAATAGGAACTTTCATTTAACATTGTATTATTTATATATCCTTTAGGAACAATTTTATAAAAATTGTGTTCCCTTTTCCCCACGAAATACAGTTTTCCTTCTATTGTTGCAAGTCTAAAATACGTGTCTACTATTTTATCCTGATTTTTTTTTTACCTCTTGATATGTTATTGTACCTTCTTGAACTCTTTTTTCTTTGCTTTTCAGATAAGTAAAGTTAAGAAAATTAAAAACCAAGGACATTAGCAGATGACGCTTTTGGCATCTTTACCCATGTGGAGATAATGCATGTTACATTGCAAGTAAGGGTATTAGAATTGCAGAACAAATACTTAAAATAAGTCTTCCAATTTATATGGTCAACTAGATTTAGTTGATCTACCATTTTAAGAAGAAATTTCACATTTTATACCATATGTGGGATATCATTAAATACCATGATTTTTTTTTGGTGCAATGGAGGCATAACGGAAAGAGTCATTACAATCAAAGTCCAATCGGTGCTAAAGAATTAGTTCTACTTTGGTATTTAAAAAATGGTTTTTGGAATTAGGCGTGACCACTTTCTTTGAAGAAAAAAAAGCACCAAGTGAGATTTTTTAGGAGTCCTGTACCTGGTGAAATTCAACAAGGAGATTATTGCTTGCAAGATATCTCTCCACTGATAGAGCAGCAACGCAACCTGAACCAGCTGCAGTTATGGCTTGCCTCCACTCGTGGTCCTAATCGGTGCTCAAGAGAATGAGATAAGAACTTTAATTTTATAACAAAAGGTCGTATAAGATCAACGAAATGACTCTATTTTACGGCATATACAATTATGCATGGTGAATGCTGTATGAGATTGCTTCATAATTTTTTCCAGCTTTTTTCTCTTGCAAATGTGAAAGATCTGCCAAAGGTGCAAAAAAGCAGGGTTCCAATCCATGTACACATGAAGTGTACAAGATCAAAAGAAGGAATCTGAAAGGAAAGCATAGGGAGAAAGTAGAAGCAAGCAACAAATTAACAACGTATAATTACTTTGGAACCTTCAGAAAGAATATGCATGTATCACACTCATACTACAAAAGCAAGTTCCTTTTGTGTTAAGTGTTGTCTCTGAAATGAAAATGTCACAAATTGCATGGAGACACAATTTATACTAACTCCAAGGACAAACTTGTCAAAAAAAATCTCAGGTCACAACAAACTAGAGCAGAAATGTATCCAGTATATTTACCTGTACATCTCCAGCTGCAAATACACCTTCAACAGAAGTTTTTGCAGTACCCTCCTCAACCAACACATAACCTGAGACATCAAGATCGACTTGGCCTTCCAACAACTGGCTATTTGGTGAATGTCCTATCCCATAAAATAATCCTTTAGCCTCCAGCACATATTCCTCTCCAGTATCCACTTTTCTAATTAAAATACCAGACATCTGCCCTTTTGCATTGCCAACGGCATCCACGGTCTCTGTATTGAAGTGTAAGGTGATATTCGGATTGTTGTAAACTCTGAAACATTCGCCAGAATCAACCTGTTAAACAAACATTCAGGGAGTTGAAACTTAAAATACAAATCCTTGATTAGTAAGTTAGTTCAGGTAGAAACGGGGAATCAAATTTTATCTATTTAAGACAAAATATAACTACAATTAAGGGAACCAACAGGAAGCATGGTAAAGAAGAAAAAAGGAAAGAAAAAAATAACCATTATGAAGCAACTTTGGGCTGCAATTACCAATACATATAATACAATGCCTACAAAGGCAACAACAAAAAATAAAAATAAAAATTGAAGTGGGGCAATACGCACTTGTTACTTCTCTCCTTTGTTATCCTTTTTTTTTTGGGTGGGAGTGGAGGAAGATAGATTGATGCCAGACATGTTCCAAAATCTGAAGTATAGGATTTTTGGTGCATCTAGCAAAATAACTTAGTAATCAGCCTCTGTGGGTCAATAGCAAAACTGACTCGGCACTTGTTGTTTGCTTTTATTGCAACCATGTCGTCTAAACCCAAAATCTAATTTCCTTTATCTGTAGTTTTATTGAGCTACTAATTCAAACAAAGCAAATTCTAAATAAGTCATCTTCATTGAAAAACTTCTTAAAATAAAGGTAAATATTACAAAAATTTCACCAACATATCTCTAACCATATGAAATTGATACCAAATGTAACTCTTTAACCAACAAAGCTTATGCACGTTCAGTTACTAGAAAAATTAACTGTTCAGTGTTCTTTCTTTTCAATTATTAATTATCCAACCCAAATATCATAATGCAATTTTCCACAGTATATAATATCCCAACGTTTCTTAAAATCACCTTTTATTTAGATAGAGAAGTTGCCTATATTAGAATCTAAAGAGAAAAAATAGAAAGATTTCCCGGACGTACTATCACGACGAAGGCGAAAAATTAAAGAATAAAACCAAATATGTCATGTCATGATAGGGGAGTAATTAAGAAACCACAGTGCACTTTCAATAAGTTATAACCCATCAAGAATGCAAAATGTACTCCTTCTAAATCCTTTGTTAATCTCACATAATTAACAGTGTTCTAAAAATTCCCGTATAGGTCCGCCTAGGCACTAGGCCCCCCATGGCGCCCCACCTAGGTGCTAGGCCCCCTCCTGGCGTCTCACCTAGGCACTAGGCTCCCCTGGCTCCTCGCCTAGGCCTAAGGCGGCAAAAAAATTCCTCCAGAAAATTAGGTGGGACCTAGGCGGAGAGGTTTTTTTATTATTTTAATAACTACTCAAATCAGATCGTGATATATTTATTTTTCTAATGATTTACCATATTCATAATGCAGTTTGTAGCATATCAAATCACAACAAGAAGTGAACAAGATCAAGTTAAAATGGATAATTTTATTATAGTTGTAATTTTTTGAACTGATATCAACTTCAAATTATATAAATGATGATACATTTGTAATATTTAGTTTATTTAAATATAATTATTAAATTTATATTTAGTTTTTTAAGTTTTAATATTGAAATGAATTCTTAAAATTTTAAATTTTATTATTTAATAGCAATCTTGTTTATGAATAAAACTAATACGTTAAAGATATGTTTGAACTTTGAACAATTGCATGTTTGTGTTTAAACTTTGACATTGACAATATGAATGTGTTTGAACTTTAAGTAAAGGCCTTTATTATCTTTATTATATACTGTTTTGCTTTATATAATTATTTTGTTTGGATAAATGTAAGATAAAATATTAAAGTTGGCTTAAAATAAAAAATCCCGCCTAGGCCCCACCTAGGCCCTCTAGGCGCTAGGCCCCCTCTGGCAGCCCGCCTCCCGCCTTTTAGAACATTGATAATTAATAAAACAAAAATACAGGCAAAAAATGATAGATGAAGAAAATAATGTGAAGACGGACTTCCAAAAGTTTTAGCCAATGACCAGTGTCATCAAATGAATAATATAAAAGTAAATGAGGTAAGGAGTGAAAAGTAGAATAATCAAATTTCAACATTCCAAAAAGAATACAATATTTAGACAATATTTAATATACAGATAGATATAGATGCAAATTCTAACAATATTCATACACAGTATGCTACAAAATTTTCATATTGAAAAGGTAAAAGGGATCAGTGAATTTATTTGGACCCACCTATCTTGCATTGCTCTGGATGCCCTTAGTTGGTCCTTGCGTACAAGTAAATGTACATGACGAGCATATTTAGTTAAGTATAATGCTTCCTCTGTAGCAGTATCACCACCTCCAACCACAGCAAGAACTTGTCCCTTAAAAAGTGGTGATGCGCCATCACAGATAGCACAGGCACTAATTCCTCGACTCCAGAACTCATCTTCCCTAGGTAAGTTGAGCCTTCTTGCCGTAGCTCCTGTGGCCACAATAACACTATGGCACTTCACCTGAAGAAAAATAGACGACAAAATTTCATTATTACAAAAACCGTGTAATAACTTATCAGGGCTGAAAGTGAGGACTCAACTGCAATAGATCAAGCAAAAAGTTAAGTTGCAGGGAAGGGGTAATTTAAAAGCAAATCCATATCTACATGAGACACGCACTTCCACTGTATCCAGGGCATCTCTTATTCATTTTTTATTCAGAGCATCTCATTTAATCAAGTATATATAAAGAGAAAGCTATTAGCACAGGCCAATACAAATAAGACAGTTTAGTAAGCCATAATGTTAGTTATCTGGATATTTTTCAAGCATATAAATGCATCCACTTAGAGCCCAATGAAGAAGCTGAAATTTTGGCACAAGTTACAAAAAAATGATTAACCGGCTCAGTGTAAGAATAAGCATTCCGTTGACTCATACTTCACTTCGTCAATGATTCCTATATAGCCTGTCTCAAAATAATTAATTAGGTATTTATTCTTTAAGAGTCAACTAGAAGTCTCGATCACATTGAATAACAAGCAAGGAAATACAGGGAAACCCAAATTGATGGTTTCTGCCATGGATGCTTAGAATCATTAATAAGCTGAACTAACGAACAAACTACAGAAAAGAAGCAAGGCCTGTCACAAAGTCGACGTTTTCTGTCAACACGTGTTGGAGACCAACATTACCCTGACACTCACGGACATGTGTTTCAAACTTCTTATAAATGTTCAAATTTTAAATAGAAACTCTTCGTACCAAGAATATGTCTTGACATGTCCCAAAATAAAATAAAATTTATAATATCATATTACAAGTCAAGGAATTCTAATTGTTTTGTAGAAGTAGCAAAGAGAATATTGTATCATAACAAAAGTACGATAAAGAAAACTAGTAAAGCAACGGGCAAGGGAAAGAAAGAGTAATCGTCTCTGATACATTTATATTACACATGGGTTGTTATTCAAATATATTAAACTCAACTTATATACAGAAAATATATAAATATATTTGTTAATGAGTCCTCAATGTGACCATGTTGGGTCTACTCCACGTATCAACACCAAGATGGATAAATACCTCTACGGTAGGATACCTCTACGGTATGAACAAAATAATCAACTTCAATATCAATATTCTATAGTCTAAATAACTTGTGGGGATTACATCGCTATTTAAAGAGTCCTCAATGTGACCATGTTGGATCATATACCCACGGTCCCCACCTCACCACCACCAAAAGTTACAAATAAACACTTGGCTCCAGAAAAAAATCATAAATACTTAAATTTACATTAGTTGGTTTCACGTTCATCAAAAGAATCTCATTAGGAAGATTTGAAACCATCAAGGTACTATTCAGGTCAAGGTAAACAAAATAGAATAGTTTTCTATTTAAACAAGAAAACTTGAACGTCCTGAGAGACAAAATAAAAATATCCATTTGAAAGATACCATCACCTTACGTTCACTACTTTGCACAGTAAAAGGACTGGTCTTCACATCAAGGAATTCGACGTCTTCTTGGAATAGTTCTGCACCCCAACGTTCAGCTTGCCGTCGCATCCTAATCATTGAAATAACTTCAATTTTCTCTTAAATTTAAATTAAACAACTTCCAGAATTTTCATCGATAAAATTAAATAACGCCCCTACCCCAAAAAAAACAAAAGAAAGAAAGAGTTTATTCCAAAGTTCAGTTACCGATCCATCAAGTCTGGGCCAGTTATTCCCTCTGGGAAACCAGGAAAGTTCTCCACTTCAGTGGTTGTCATCAATTGTCCCCCAGGAACACCTCCTATCTGATATCCTTCAAAAACTACAGGCTTCAAATTGGCTCGAGCTGCATAAATAGCTGCTGTGTATCCAGCAGGACCTGAACCTATGATTACCAAATTCTCGATACCTTGGGCTGTGACAAGGTAACAAAATTATTCCATGAAGAAAAAGATATTTGTACAATCTCATCTAAAAGAAACGAAACTTGGGCCAAATGCTCACATATTCAGACTGCCTGAATATATTGCAGTGAAAAATTATGTACCAAAATTAGAAGTACTGAAATAAATAGAAAAGCTTACAACAATTAATAAATAAAAAAATCATGACCAATGCATTTTAATGCCTTGGTAAGTGCAAAGAAACAATTTTGTTGCATTTTTTTCTTGATAAGTAACTTTTTATGCATGTTATTTGAAACGTTATATACCTATAATATGGCTATATATACTACCTATATTTTTAAGGGAGAGAGTTTAAGGGAAGTTACAATTGGTTAATCTATGTAAAAATTTATAGTTAATAAATAAATAAAATTAATTACCCTATTTTCTATAAACCTATTCACCTCCTATTATTTTTTTTCTTTATTTCTATTTCTGTTTTCTCTCTTCAAATTTAAAATTTCCTTCAACTGCCCCCAGCACCCCACATCTATCTTTATGTGTAATTTTTTATTTTTTATCATTGTGTATTTTTAATGTAACTAGTGTGATAGCCTGTGCGAGGCATGGGGCTTTGTTTATTAACAATTGTTTATATTGAAAATTATAATATTTGATCAAAGTATTTATGTGGCTAACTAAAATGAACGACATAGAAATTGTTCGTATAAAAATATTGTTTACAGCAGAAAATGATAAACACGTATAATTTCACTGGCATATAGTTACTGAATAACATCTGAAGATCTCTAGTTTCTGTACATTGTATTTATGCGAACAATTAGAGTGACTATTAATTTTAAGCGAGTAATATGTACCTATAATCCAAAAAAGGTTGTGTATGGTTGAATAAGAAGGTCTAAATTTCAACTCCCAAAAATGGATCTATTTAAAATTAAAATAACTCGGTGACTGAGTCAACTCATTCTAATTGATGAGTTAACTCATGGTCAAATTGATTTATCCCATCATGCGTTTATATATAAGGTATTGATGTAACTTTTTAATTTTAAATAGGTTTTATAATTTTAATGCAACCAAAAAATTAATAATACGCAAACAGAATGCTGCAGGGGATTAGTGTATACTGTATATAGACATAGAGAGAAAGAGAGCGAATTGAGTGTTTCAGACCTGAAGATATAGGCTGGTCAGCTGAGGAAGAAGAAGCTCTGACTCGGTGGTGAATTGATCGAGGACCAGTAACAACCGAGTCCAAGCGAATTGAGCGGTGCCGAGTCAAATTGGCTCTCAATAGAAAAAAGGAATTGGGGAGAGCAGTGGCCATGGATGAGGCAGCTGGTGGCCGAGTCAGACCAATTCCAACTCCGGCGACGACGCCGACTCCGACTCCGACTCCGACTCCGACTCCGCTTGCTATGTTTGCCATTTGTTTCGGAACATACAATATCCCCAACCAACCACACACTCTATTCTTTCCTCTTTTCTATATTTGTCTTGTGTGTGAGCTCTGGCCTGACTGGCTGGAGTTGTGTAAACTAACCTATTTGGAGGTTTATCTATACACCCCCACGTATGGACGCCAATTCACTCACTCGCATTAAAAAAACTAAGTAAATCTCCTATACACACGTGTATACTGTGAATTCTGTTTGACATGTGATATATATATATATATATATATATATATATATATATATATATATATATGTATATGAGTATTATGTGAGATTATTTACGTGATATTAGTATTATTTCACTCACTCTTCTTCTTTCTTTCTTTTACATTTTTTTTAAATTTCTCCTCTTTGCCTTTTTTTAGAAAATAATTTATATGAGTTGTAAATTGCTATTAATATAAAATTTTATTTCTCATTCTTTTCTATCATATAGTTATTTACTATTAACATAAATTTGTGCGTATACCAAAACTCTAAATATTTTTTCCTTTTTGAGTATTTTTTCAAAGTTACCTTTTAAATCTTTGTCTTCTCTTTATACTGTTATCTGATTGGTTGTTCAACAATGTTTATTAATTACTACGTCAGAATTTTAATATCAATATTTGTGTTCCATATATATATATATATATATATATATTTGATTAATTAAGTATTATCATGACACTGCTACTACGTTATAACAAATGTAAGGAACATATTTAGAAAGAAAAAAAAACTTAAAATTTTGTTTTAAAAATGTATTTCTTACTTTATAAAGGAGAAAATACTTATTGTGTTGATTTATGATTTTGTTCGTCTTGGGTCCTTAACAGTACTATACAACAATTAGAAAATAATTACACAATCAGTACATCCACAAAATAATTACAAAAATAATGCAATAAATTCAAACCATTCAATTTCACATTAATAAGGAAACCTAAAATCAAGGCTGACATAATTAATAATTTAGATTCAAATTTTTGGGATCTAACAACAAAAACAAATCCAAAATTCAAAATTCAAATCAAAATGGTGAAAAACAAAAAATTATTTTCTCGTCATCTTCCTCCTCCACCTTTTTCGGCCAACAGCGCTGTCACTTTTCCTCTGTACTATCTCTCATCCTATCTCTCACCACCAAATTCAACGCTTCAGCCACTTTTTCTCTAGTCTTAAACAAAAACATGCAATATATATCACTTTTAATTTTAAAGAGAGAAAAAAAATAAAAAACTAACTTGAATAACTTTGCGGTAAGTGGAAGAGAAGAGAGTAAAAGGAATAGAGAAGAAGCCTTCAATGACAATCATATATTCTTTCATTAAATTCTCAGTCCACTCGCATGGATCAAAGCTCATCAACTGCTTCACTGTTAACTCAAAAGTAATCTTCTCTATCACTGTTAACGCCAATGAGAAGGAGAAGATTCGCCCTACAAACATAAGTTTGAAAAATAAATAGATGTAACTCTTAGTGTTCTGAAATTTTTTATGACTATTTGGTTACCCACAAAAACTAAAATAGTTAACTTTGTATGAAGGTTTGGCTACCAACTGCACTATGAAAAAATTACAGATGTAGATGTGGATTGGTTATCTTGGTATGAAGGTTTGGTTACCTTGGTATGAATGTCTGGTTACCTTGGTATAAAGGTTTGGTTACCAACTGCACTATGAAGGTAACCTAATAAAATTGAATTGGTTATCTTGGTATTAAGGTTTGACTACCAACTGCATGAAAGTTTGGCTACCAACTACATCACATTCAAAATAAATTGGTAACCTAATAAAACTGAATTGGTTACCTTTGTATGAAGGTTTGACTACTAACTGCACTATAAAAAACTGCAGGTGTAGAGGTGGATTGGTTACCTTGGTATGAAAGTTTGGTTACATTGGTATGAAGTTTGGTTACCAACTGCATTATAAAAAAACTGCGGGTGTGGAGGTGGTTTGGTTACCTTGGCATGAAGGTTTGGTTATCTTGGTATGAAAGTTTGGTTACCAACTGCATTATGAAAAAACTGCAGGTGTGGAGGTGGATTGGTTACCTTGGTATGAAGGTTTGGTTACCTTGGTATGAATGTTTGGTTACCTTGGTATGAAAGTTTGGTTATCAACTGGTTACCTTGGTATGAAGGTTTGGTTATCAACTGGTTACCTTGGTATGAAGGTTTGGCTACCAACTCACTACAAAAATAAAGGGCATTGGCGACGGGCTCATTGCCGACGGCAAAATTCCCGTCGAGAATAATCTCAATGCCGACGGTCTAGCCGTCGCCAATGTATGCCGTAGGTAATGATATTATTATTTGGCGCCAGACTCTCCCGGTGGAGGGAAAACTCATTGGCGACGGGGGGTAATGTTATTACCGACGGGAATGCCGTCGGGAATGAGTCTTGTATTTTAAACCCTGGTTCGACGGCAACGATTATTTTTTTCATTCCCCCTCTTAATTTTCTCGTTCCCTCTCGTTCCCTCGCAATTTGGCCATTTCGCCCCAATTGATTCTAAGCTAACATATCAGAGCTTTTGATTCTCAGCTAGCTCAATTGATTTGTCCAATTGAATCTGGTTCCTCGCTCATCATTTTCGCCCAAATTATCAGCCGCCTAGTTCGCCGCCCAGTTCGCAGCCTGTGTACCGCCCTGTTTGCTGCAAGTCGTTCATCATTTCGCCCCCATTTCGCCCCCAGTTGATTCTACAGTTGTTCTACACTTCATTTTGGTAAATTTTTCAATTCCATTTAACACTTCTATATATATATCACAAACATCATTTAGGTGGACCAAATTAAACCATTCTTTTGATTGTTTATGTATTGTTTTTTTCTTAATATTAATTTTTAGGGCACCCGAATTCCTCCCTTGAACGGTTGGACCTTAGTATTGCCTTAGTTCATTCAAGATGTTTATTTTTTTCTACTGTCTTTTACATAGATTTGATAGTCATTATGGTATAGCTAGGTCATTTCCTAAATTCAAGTGTTGCAACTTTACTGATGATGCTGCTGCTAATTCGTTTGATAACTGAACACAGTAGCAGGAAAAACAGAAAACTATTATCTATCAAAAACCTTAGGAGTATTATACAAAATGCAGTACAAATTTGTAGGCTAGTCCATAACCTACTCCACATGAGTTATGGTGTATATCCCTTACACATTTTAAACCCCTCTTTACAATAAAGGAAATAATTTATAAAAAAATTAAATTGATAATATCTTTATTTCATAATGCTGAATTGCTTACCCAATTAATTTCTTTCATTTGTTTGTAGGGTGAGTGGCACCAAAATATTAATTATCCAACTGAACCTCTTGATTGGTACTTGTCATTTCTTTCTTTCTTTCTTTCTTTTTTTTGCTAAATTTAAATTGTATTAAAAAGAAAGGAAATGTACAAAGTAAATGGGCCAAACCCCAAACTATAGGACAAGCCCTATGATGGCAAAAGTAAACCAAAGTCAGACATATATTGGTTTGAAAAGGTATTTTGAACCTCTCGATTTTCTCTGTATCCACTTATGTTGAAGTATAAATGTTATAGATTCATTTGTTTTAGTTGTGTTTGGTCTCTTTTGGGTTTTTGGACAGTTTACATATAACACATGAGACTATTTTGGTATTCTATTTTACTGGATTCAATATGTTTGTTTATGGAGTGAATATATCACATGTGGGCCTGTTGTTTATGAAGTGATAGGCAGTTCCTTTTTTTTTGCTTATTCAATGGACTTCAAAACAAAATTCCCAGATAATATGAATTCTTTTTCTATTATATTGGTGTCAGTAATGTGAATCCACTAATGTAGGTGGTTATGGAAGACGTGTGACCTTTGTGCTGGTGTTTCCCTTAAGAAGGTTCATAGCAAATTCTAAGAAGGGGGACAATATTGTTTGAATCATATACTGTGACACAGTTTGAAACTCATAAGCTTGCATATACATTAACTTGGACACTTGATTGTGTTTGTCTACCTTTCCATATATATAGCAGACAGTTGTCCAAGATGTCTGTTGATCGAAGTTGGATGGAACGTAGGGTAGCCACTGATAAGAGTGGGCTTAGTTCTGAGTACCGTAGTGGGGTTGAACAGTTTCTCAATTTCGCGTTTGAGCAAGTCAGCGGCGATGAGATCAGATGTCCTTGTAAGAGGTGTGTGAATGAAGTGTGGAAGGAAAGGAGTGATGTCATGTGTGACTTATTTGCGTATGGGTTCAAGCAGGGTTATACGACATGGATCTATCACGGGGAAACCTGGTTGGATGAACATGAATCAGAACCGGAATCTAGAGGTGACGAGACCTTTGACTGTACTAATATGATAGTCGAAGCTGCTGGTT